>CM056505.1:43858880-44466461 GCA_029783415.1 Anisodus acutangulus
ACACCGCCTTAAGTTTGGGTAAGCAATGTAAATATCTATTACTGCCCTTGGTAAGCTATCCACACAGATTTCCCTAAACAGAGCAAGATCTCAGATAAAGAACCTCTGTTTACTATTCCAGACTTTCAACGGTCAGCACAACAATGAAATACAATCAAATGCCCTGATTAGCTTGGAAATTAAGTCTGGATAAGCCATGTAAATAGCTATTACTAAACTTTGTAAGCTATCAAACTAATGCCCTGATTAGCTTGGAAATTAGTGAAATACAACAAGGATTCAATATTATGTATCTTTGCACGAGAAAAATTACGCATGCAAGAAGTTAGCTTAAAATCCCAGCAACAGCATTAACTGCGCTATTTGGATGAAACAAGAAACAAGAGTTCCTAGATGCAATCAAAAAGTAGATGCATATTGACATTAGCTAGTCCAAATCCATCACTCCATATGGAAAGATAGAAGACAAAATTAGGGTAGCAAGACTTGAACTCATTAAATGTGTAAATGTGATCTCATGGCTAGTGTACAGACACAGATCTAGAACAATTACCATCTTATAGTAACATATATATCACAAAGAAATTATGAAATTTAAATGTTGATTTGGAGGAGGACAAAGGTATATTTCATCTTTGATGACGACAAATTAAAGCCAAATTCTAAGTCACTTTTGTTTACCTTGTCACAACTTAAGGAATCTAGCTAATAATAAGATGTACACTAACAAGATTTCATTCAATCAAGAAACATATTTCTAAGCATCCACAAATACTAGATCCCATAAAAGTGAATATTATAGTTAGCAGCTCAATATATAGATGTAATGCTTTTCAATGCATCTATCGCATAATAGCTTATGCTAGTATGTATAACAAGACACAAAGATAAAGCTACGCTTAATAATTTTCATTGACAATTGGGTTTAACACCACATCCATCCTGGGAGATGCAAAAAACAAGACAACAATGTCATGATGCAAAAATATGGTCATACTCGAGTTGGCTTCACTATCAAAAGGAAAAACGATTCCAAATTGTGAGAAATTAATCTCAACAACATACCCATTATATGGAGAAGGTTGTGCGAAGACACTACCCCTACCTACTAATTCCGAAAGACACCAAACTCAAATGACACATAACAAGGAAGTTTGAGAAATACAATATAGAATTAATGCGGCATAGCAAATAAGACGACCAACAATAGAGACAACAACATAGCATCCAGAGAAAAATAGCACGATAATCAAAGCACAAAAAACAAACAATAGTTGCAGGAATCCAATGTCAAAAACGACGATAATGCTAATACTATCTACCCACCAAAGCCTATCCTACAGGAGAGTAAAGACAACAATCAACTAAATTCTATCCATCTACTCTAATACGCCACCTTCGTATCCTAGTTTATAACTCAAGTCATATAATAATTATATAATTATCTTTGAGATTACAAGTTTTAAGTTGTTAATACAACATTATCCAGCAATCTCCTTAATGGAAGGAAACAATCACATGAGCTTTACTAAGAGTGTATATAACTCTTTTGACTCAATCTGTTATTAGTTTCAGTTCTTAGGCTTAAATACTGACTATTTTAGGGATGTACTTGAACAACATGCTTAAATTGACATTTGCTGTGACGCTCTTTTTTCTAGAAACAAACTGAGGAAATGCAGAAAATATGTGTGGGAATGGTTACTAGTAAACGCCTCCTTGAAATAGAGAAAAGGCAATATCAGCGAAACCTCCATTTTATTTAATTTAGGCCTCCCATGAATCAAATAAGCACTTGTATAAACTCAGCTCATTTGGGATTATGAAGGCCATTTACACCAACATCTAAACAAAAAAAAACAAAGATAGAAGAAAAAAGAGAGAACATGGGAGATAAAAATGAAACCCAAGCTGGCTGCTGGCAACGATTGCTGTGACAACTCTTAAACCACCCTATTTCTCTATCATTAACGAATTCAACTAAATACTGAATAACACAACTAAAAGTAAACTCTCAGACAGAGCAATCACAGCAAAAAAACTATTAACATACCATCAGTCATTATTGTTCAAGAGCATGTTTAAAATCATTTTTTGTACAGTGTGTAGCTTGTAACAGCAAGAGAATTAACAGAGAATCCAAAAGTACTTTAACATATGCCTCTTAAAAATAAACCAAATTGGCATAATCACATGCATTATATAGGTAAGACCAAGGACTCGATAAAACCTATGTTGGTTTAACTTCCAACTTGGGAAAAAGAGACAAAAAGTAGAAAATGTAGGTGGGTGCTCATATTCTATGGGTGTAAAAGAGTCTGTCATGCCGTGGCAACAGCATTCAGTACGAGGAATTGTTTTATAATCATCGCAACCCAGCCTTATTTTTCAAAATTAAGCAATGAAAATATATTCAAATTCAAAGACAAAAAAAGCATCAGAAAAATCACAAATTCAATCAGAAAAATGAGAGAAACGACAACCCAACATTGTTGAATAGTTTGTTTACCCCTAGGTCTATGCAGCCCAACTGTGCCTTAACGTTTCTAATCAACATGTCTCAACATAATGCTTGTTCATTTTTTATCAAGATGCATATTATTAGAAGAGAAATGTACCAAGACGAGGGAACCCAGAAAAATAAAGGAAACAAAATCTAGGCAAAAGTAAACCCTCAAATTGAAACAAATATATGCCCCCAGAACAAAGCCACAAGAAATCGATCCTCAGATCTATGCCCTTGTAGCTGAAAGAAGAGGCAATTTTATTACACCAAAGAAAAAACATTTATCATACACAAAAACATCTTTCAAAATCTAAATCAAAAAATAATGTCAACTTCCAACGTTACCACAACCAACAACATACTAATGTAATCCCACAAGTGGGGTCTGTGGAAGGTAGAGTTTACGCAGACCTACCTTGGCGGGTAGAGAGGTTGTTTACGATAAACAAGCAAGACAAAAAAAGGTCATGAAAGTAAAGAAGCCAAGGCAAATATACACATAAAAGCACATGCAATGCATAAACATACTAAATAATTATTGTTCTCTCATTTCTATTACAAATCATAACTATCATATTATACCTCATGGACTAGTACCTAAAAAGAATCTTTTTATTAAAAAAATATGGTCCACCTAGTTGGAAAAATTTCATTCAGTCTATTTGAATAAAGACAAGAAGTTCCTCCACTAACACTAAATAAGACAAGTGAAACTGAAGAGCAAGTCTGAAGTAACTGTATAGCAAAAGACACATTTCATATGATAATCATTCACCCCTCAAAGTTCACGATAAGAGTAGCTTAGTAATCCTAAGTACTTGAAACTAATAGTCACTCTGTCCAGTTTTACTTGTCCACTATACTAAACTAATAACAACAACATACCCACTAAAATCACACAACGTAGAATCTGGGAAGGGTAGTGTACGCAGAATTTACCTCTAACTTGGTAGGAACAACGGCTGTTTTCGAGAGACCATTAGTTCAAGACAGAGCATAAGCACAAGAAAGCAAAAGAAATGATCAAAAACACGTACAAGAAATTTAAAACAGTAAAAAAATACTGGTATCAAATGCAAATAAGTCATGCTAGCGCATTCTAAAAACGAGGCAATAACTAATGCAGATACATAAGATTAACAAAATACACTAAAGAACAAATAGCAGTAAAAATCAAACACTACTATAAAGCAATAGTGTATGATAGACTAAGCGGACATACAATAATAATATTACAACTAGCAGTTTGTAAGTGTAAGTAGGGCTACAACTAACTACTACCCTTTTACCCTACTACATGTCCTCCACAACCACTATGTCACATCTTCAGTAAGTTACATGTGTCATATACCAACTAATCACATCTCCCCAATACCTTTTTAGCCTACCTCTACCCCTCTTAAACCATCCATTTGTGTCTTTCCTCTGTATATGCCCGAACCATCTCAATCTCGCTTACCGCAAATAGCAGTAAAAATCAAACACTACTATAAAGCAATAGTGTACCTACTAGTATGATAGACTAAGCGGACATACAATAATAATACTACAACTAGCAGTTTGTAAGTGTAAGTAGGGCTACAACTAACTACTACCCTTTTACCCTACTACATGCCCTCCACAACCACTATGTCACATCTTCAGTAAGTTACATGTGTCATATACCATCTAATCACATCTCCCCAATACTTTTTGGCCTACCTCTACCCCTCTTAAACCATCAATTTGTGTCTCTCCTCTGTATATGCCCGAACCATCTCAATCTCGCTTACCGCATCTTATTATCCTCCATCGAGGACACTCCCACTTTGTACCAGATATCATCATTTCTAATCCTATAACTCTTTGTATGCCCACAAATACATCTCAATATATTCATCTCCACAACTTTCATCTTGACCAGCCAAGACTCCACACCATACAACATAGTTGATCTAACTAACATCCTATAGAACTTGTCTTAATCTTATGGAGAATAATGTAGTTCCCCAACGTCCAAATACACCACGAAAGGAGCAAAGGATAGCGAGAGGAACAATCTTTCTAGCTTCACTTGTAATGTGACACACCACAAAGTGTGACACAAAAGATAATTAATTAAGCAAAGCATGGTCTTAAGACAGTAAAAATGTGGATACACATTCAAATTATAACAAAAATCATATAAAGAATCAACATATGATCTAAAACTGAACAATAAAAAATGGAGTAATTGGAAATGTGTGGAACAACTCAGTCCCTTAGATGTTCGTTAATTGTTGCGATCATTTTCGCAAATCATTACAGGTCTGTAGAGCTCATCAACGTTGATCCACACATTCCCATTCATTTAAAACTTCATAAAAAAGATGTTCAAACAAAATTAACAAATAGGAAAAGAAAGACAAATAACATAAAAAGTAGGTGCGTTGCTCATATTCTATGGGTGTATATGGTCTATCATGCCGTGGCAACGACATTCAGTACGAGGAATTATTTTATAATCATCGCAACCACAACCTTAATCTTTTGATAATTTAGCAATGAAAATACATGGAAAACCAATTTTTAAAAATAACAAATTCAATAATGTCTATCCTTAAAAAAACACCAAACAGATGAAGTCACATTAAAGTCTCCTAAGGAGATGTAATTTCTAACATAAATTAGAAGCTAAGCTCTTATCAAATTAGTACCGAATACAACAACATACCCAGTGTGTCATGTCTGACCTCTACGTTGTTAGGTGTAGGTAGAGCAGTTGTTTCCGAAAGACCGGACAAGCAAATTAGTACCGAATATAATATACAAAATGAGGTATTTACAAACAAGATCAGCAATGAGAAGTACCAATTAACATACTGATCTTATACACAACATTCAACACGGAAAATAACACACAGTAACCAATTGTATATCAATTTGAAGCAAATGGGTATTGATAAATAGGAATAAAGATTGACAAAAAGTAGAAAATGTAGGTGTGGGTGTAAAAGAGTCTATCATGCAATAGCAACCTTATTTTCTCACAATAAAAGCAAATGCACAAAAAAGGAGAAAAATAGAGGTGTTTCACAGGAGAACTTTATTGGCCTTTTATAGAGTGATGAAGTAACGGATTCACCAAAAACCCTAAAACTCTATATTCTATACTGGGCTTTTCTAGGCCCAGCCAGTAAGTTTATCTTCTTTTCCTTTTGGGGCTGCAATCCAAGAGGTTTCGCATCTTGTTCCATATTACATTTCGATTGACAAAATCTGATAGGATACGTGGAAATTACACCACGCAATTCACGTGATTGCCCCTATTTTGGGGTGGTTTTTAACTTTTTCCCCTCAAGTCGTGCATCTTTAATTTTTTTACTCTTCGACATTTTAATAATAAAAAAATGATCAAAATATCTCTGACATCAAAAAATAAAAAATTAAATTTTGAGTTCGAATTCTAGCAAAATAAAAAAATAAAAAAATAAATAAATTCACAAGATAATGTTTAATAAAAATTATGTTTATTCGGGACAAAGTTGCATAGAAATTATGCCTTGTCCAAAATTATTCTGTAGAAATTAGGTTATCCTACAGAACTATGCCGAACAAGGCATGATTTCTATGCAACATTGCCGAATTGTGAAATTGCTTTTTTTTACTTTGCTGGAGTCCGAATTCAAAATCTTTAATTTCGTAGATCGGCGAATAAGAATACTCTGGCCTACAAATTTTCATTAAATGAGAACTAGGGCCAAAAATTAAAGACCAACGATTTGAATGGCAAGAATTAAAGATCAGTCTATATGAAGGGAGATTCGTGCAAAAAATTGAATTACACCCAATAACTTGGCAAATGAGTGGTCTTCAACTTTTGACCCCTCACTTGATTCATGGGCAAACCTTCAAGGTCAAACGTCGAAACTTGTTAAATTTGAAGTTTTGTCCAATATCAAAAGTTCAAGACCACCCAACTCCGACGTTATCTTATACATCATCCCTAATATACCTTACTACGAGAGATATCAACCTATACCATTTCGCCAAAAAGGTTCACTCAATATTTATGTAAATAATACTTTTGTTTCACTTTGTGTGTTATAAGTCGGCATATGAAGATTAAATTAATTATTTTTTAGTGTGTCGAATTCTCAAGTTTTTGAAAATATTATATATTGATAAACTAGTAAACAAGATATTCTCAACCATTAAGAACTCAAATATTTAAAACTTATTTGCATAAATGATAAAAAAAAAATATTTTGAACCTTTATACATTAATTGTGTCACATAAAGTGAAGCATGTTGAATATTTATTTATCTAAAAAGAAATAGTATTATATTGCCAAATACATAAGTAGCTTCCATAACTTATCTGAATCTTTCATTAAGACACTTGAATTAGGACCAAAAGGGCGTTATTCTGTTACTGATTTTCTTGAATTTGAACAAGTTGCCCAGTCAACATCATAGTACTCTACAATTTCTTCTTTGCTTCTGCTTGATAAAAGAATTCCTTGCCCAGACTGGTTTTTAACATTGTTGAAAATTTTTCTTTGGTGGGAGTTGCGTCCACCCATCTTTAATGACTTAAACACTGGGTTCCACATGTTAGAGACTTTGGTTCTTCACACGTGCATAATCTACTAAGTGAGTAGATGACCGTAGGGCCAAGGACCGTCAAATTGCGATAAGGAATGAAAGAGATATTGGTCCACGAAGTGAGGTGTTTAAAGCATGAAAATATGATGTAGAACAAATCTCCCTCATCGATGGGGAAAGAAAGATTTGTTCATTTTATAAGTCTCAAAAATGGATAAGGGTTTAGGACCCCAAAGGGTAACCCATGTGTTTGAAGGAGGGATGACCTAGGTGTGCTTGAGTTCGAGGCTAAGCCCGCGCGCGCCGCCGCCGCCCGTCCGGTCTCAGGTCATGGGCTTTGGGCTTCTTCTGATATTATCTTTATTATCTTTTTGGACCCAAATTGCTTAATATTTATAGTTTGGTCCCTGGAGTTTCAGGAAAGATAAAATTGGGACGAAGTACAACGACGAAAGGCAGAAAGTTTCTGCCTTTTGGTTTTGGAGCGTTGAATCTCCATTACTTTGCACATAAATTCAGTCATTTACTTGGCTGAATATAACTCCTCACTAAGTGCCATTACATGGCTATTAAAAGTCATCAGTTGGCTAGTTGAGAAGTCACCCTCCTTATACTATAAATTGAAGCCCTTGGCTCAATTGTTCAAGAAAGAGACAGAAAAAATCACAAATCTTCTTCTTACTCTCCAACATCATTTCGTTACTCTAAGTTCTTCAAAGTAACACTTGAGTTTCCTTTGCTCATTTGTTAAGTTGTTGTTTTATCTTGGGGTCCATAACGTAAAAGGATATATACGGGGCAATATTGTCTTAAAGACAGAGTGCCATCACTCGACCCAGCAAAATATCAAAGTGGTTGTAATTTCAGTTTGTTGAAATTTTAGTTTTTTGTAATTTCAGTTTGTTGTAATAGTTAGCAGTTACTTACTTCCCATTTCCTGCAATTGTTGTAACCCACAAACATATCTTACTATCCTCATAGTTGTATCAAGATGAGACTTCTTATGCTGATATAGAAATTGACTTAGTATTTGTACACTGAATGCTATGTTTGGTCTTGTCATAGTCAAATACAACAACTTTCCTATTATCCTTTGATACACATTGATGTTTGTTAAATGATCATCCTCCCCTTTGCTTGAATTTTTCTTTTCTGCTAATTCATCCAGCTCCTTTGTAGTCAATTTCACATTTGTTTCAAGTGAAGTAATAGCTGGTTTTGCAGCTCACAAGCCTAATTCAGAGATCAATTCAAGGGAAGATTTTCTCTGATGCATCAAAATTCCAGCTTTAGACCTTGCAAATTCAATACATAGAAAGTACCTTAATTCACCTAGGTCCTTCATTTTGAAAGCTTGATATATAGTTCTGATTTTGTATCTTCTATCATTTTAAGCTGCTCCCAGTAATCAACATATCATCAACATAAACTAAAATGATTACTAATTCATTTTCATTCTTCTTAATGAACATAGAATGATCATACTAGCTTTGAGTGAAACCAAGCTGAAGTACTGCTTCTAGTAGCTTTGTATTTCACTGTCTTGGAGCCTGCTTTAGGCCATATAATGATTTAAGAAGCCTACAAGCTGATTTTATCTCCCCTTGGCTTCTAAGTTCTTGAGGTAGTTTCATATAGATTTCATTATTCAAATCTCCCTGTAAAAATGCATTGTACACATCCATTTGATGAATGTGCCAATGTTCGATTGCAACAATAGATTAAATTGATATGACATTTACCATCTTAACTACATGAGAAAAAAATTCTTAGTAGTCAATCCCTTCTTGCTGACTATACTCTTTAGCCACTAACCTTGCCTTGAACTTTTCTACCACACAATTAGCCTTGTACTTAATTCTATACACCCATTTAAACCCTATATATCTCTTTCCATCAGGCAATGATACAATCTTCCAAGTGTGATTGCTTTGAAGTGCCTCAATTTCTGCTTTCATGGCATCAACCCACCTAGGATCTGTAATAGTTTCATTGTAAGATGATAGTTCTACATCATTAGAACTTGCTGCAATGAAAGCTTGATAAGTAGGGGCTAGCTGATTATAGGTGATATGATTAGCTAGATTATGATGTAAGTCTTTAATTTGTTTTTGAGTGGTGATAATATCTTTCATCCAAAGTGGTGCAAGTTTGGTTCTTGAGGATTTTCTTTAGGATATATCAGAATTTGGCAGGTATATGGTTATTTGGTAAGTAGGAGCAGTAGTAGTGGTGGTAATAGTATGCACTGAGATTTGATTTATAGAGTTTGGTTTTGAAGATTTAGAAATGATAAAAACTGAATTTGGAGTTGTAGAGTTTTGTTCTTCATATTGAGAAGAAGAAATGTTTTGACCCTGCAGATATAGGATGAGAAGCAGCTGCAGGTTGATCTGAATTATCTTGAGTGTTGTTCTCAGAGATGTTGTTTGGAGCCTCTGATAGAAACATATGATCTCTAAATGCACCAGTATAAGTAAACAACATGTCCTTATAATTTTTGAAAGAAAATACCTCTTCTCTGAAATCAATATCTCTGTTAACAAAAAACATCTTATTAGTCAAATCACTTATTATTGTTGCAGATTTTTAGAGTTACGCAAGTATACGTATCACAATTTGTAATAATTTTCGGTAAGACCGAGTATCGTCCCACATAAACTGAATTATCAATTACCAAATACTTAATCTCTAGTTTCTATTTGGCTAACAAATCTTGATTTGTAAAGGCTAAAATAAGAAAGCATAAACGAAGGTTTATGCAAAAATAAACTAGCAGCGAAAACACACGAATTGAATTCGAGAATGAGAGCAATTAGGAATTCTAATCTCATCAACTATCCACTCTACCATTTATTAATGCAAGATTAACAATTCTTCTTCTTATTAAGATAGCAGGTTAACAAAAACATTCTATATTCAAGTTACGACATATAAAATTCAACCTAAATGCGAATTTTCTATATTTCTATGATAAATTCCATCAATTAGGAAGCATTAAGATCAACAACCTAAAAGCTACACAAGCAATGGTGAAACTCTCGTTCAATTTTAAGCCTATGTCAATTCAACTATAACATATTCAAATCTCACTTTTCAGATTTTGATTTAAACTCATTTAGATAAACGAAAATCAATGGCCAATCAATTCTCATTCGATAACCACACATTGAAAAAACCTTAATGTAGGTATTTGTTGGGTTCGTAAATCAAATAGTAAGCACAACGGAAGTTTAAAATTTCTTACCCAACAACAATCCTAGCATGACTTATACGATAATCATGTTGTATGTTCAAAACATGATAAAAGAAAACTTACAGGTTTTCGTTCGCAGGATTCAACACTAAGGTATCCACGCGATTTGTTTCCTCGATTGCAAGATCTAACTCCAGTGTATTTCATATTCAAGAAAGCTAGGAAATCTTGCTTTAGGAACTGAGAAGTTATTTTATGTATCCTCATAATTATGGGGTATGTGTTGTATATATAGGAGTTCATAACAAAACCTAAACAGATATAAAACAGGAAAACCTGGGCCCATGTTAATGTTCCACTTCACACGCCAAAGTGGACGGCCAAGCTCCCATTTTGAGCCAGTAATTTCTGGCCCAATTGCTTCCCTGTATTTGTCCGAGTACCCATATAATATATCTAACACATTTAATTAAATCTGAAATCCAATTCGACTTAATTAAATAATTTTTATCAAATAGAAATATTCCATAATTATTATAAAATAAATATCTCGATTCTTAATCGAATATTTAATACTTTTTCAAATACACTCTTAGATCGAAGAAACAATCGCATATAGTGTGACTCTATAGGCCTTCACATATCGACATTAATCTAATTAAGGTCCATACGAAACTCATAGACTGCGTCGTATGACGAATTCAATATGTGAAGTACGTTTACATGAATCCAACAAACTTAACTTTTATGTTGAACTATAAATTCGTTTCATTCGCGACACACTCGATTAAGCTTAGGATTTGCCAAGTGTTTATCAAAATGGCTTAATAATTTTATCTCACATTTATTAGTTGACAACTAGACCATATTCTAAATATGTCTCTTGCACCGGTCAGTGACTTTAGTCAACCTAATAATATTGAGAAGTTGAGAGCTCTCTCAAATTTCCAATCGAGGAATGAATCTTATTCTTGGCTTAACTACCGCCTTGATTACATCCTGATGCACCCAACACAAGCCGTATCCTTTCCGGAAGGAGTTTAAGCTTAGAACTTGGTCAAAGTACATCATTCTGTAAGCAAGATGCGTATTGACCTCAAGTCAAAGGACTTTTGTATTTCACACGCCGATAACACTATAGACATGTATAACAAATAGTTTATCGGCAAGGTATACCAATACTTCTCCAAAGTATCCATGTGTCCATCACGAGTAACCGTTACTCGTAGCTGTGAGACATGTGACATTCTCCAAGAATGTGATGCAGACCACATGTCGACTTATAGCATATCATCGATATCCCATTCTCGATAATCATTAGTCGAGGCTATTTTGAGAGTTACGTTCTATTATTAATATCTTACTCTATTAATGACAACGTAAGCTCAAGGGATGCACATATACGAATAATTGCAAACAATCAGACAATAATTCAATAATTGCAAATGCCATAAATATTAATATCATTAATAATACGAATGTGTTCAAGTATATTTTTGTCCCTAATGTAGATTGTCTCTAGGACATACATACTTTCACTTAATAGATGAAGAAGACAAGATAACTTTGCATTAGTTCATGATAGAGGTTCAAGTGATTTAATTGAAAATCCTAACAGAAGAATTAGTTCATAGTCATTCTAAAATTAACACATAAACTGAAAATTAACATAAAGATACTTCAAGACAAAGAAAAAAAACTTGAGGAATTGATCTCCAATGGCTCCTCCAAGGTTCCAAAACCTCTTTCCCCTTCCTTCTCCGCCTCTTTTTTCTCTTTTAAAGCAAACCCTATTTTTTCCTTTGAAAAGACCTTTTTGCCCTTGTGAAAAATGAGTTCTCGTAATCTGTACGGACACAAGCGCCGCAGCTCATTTGCAGATTTCCTCAAGCGCCGCGGCGCAGTCCAGAGAGCGTCGCGGCTCTTCTGCTTCCAGAAACGTGGTCTCTCTGGAACCTCAGTGTCGCGGCTCTATTGTAGGCGCCGCAACTCATTTGTCATTTTTTTAATCCGAGACACGTTTAACTGCCTCACGAAGTTCCCAGAACTTCTCTGAACCGTTTATTTGACTAAACCAGCATATTTATCCTCAATATTCGCTTATTCTCTCTAAATCCGCCTCACTTCCATTCTGTATCGCTTTATCCTGAAAGCAAAACAAAAATAGCATAATACGGTACAAAACAACTTAAAGACTAACACAAGACTCCCTAAACGCACTCTAAAACAGTACTTAAACAGACTTAACAAATATATAACCCTTTTTAGTATTAGAGTATTCCATATGCACAACTGTAGTGAACCTTGACTTAAGTTTATCATGTTCATTCACAATTTTTGACAAAACAAAGACATCCTAAAACTTTAAGGTGATTAAGTGTTGGAGGTGATCCATGAAGCATTTCATACGGTGACTTGTTATTGAGTGCACTAGAAGGCATCCTATTAATTAGGTATGCTGCAGCTAACACACAATGATCTCAATACTTAATAAGTATATAACCTTGAAATCTAATTGCCCTGCAAACTTCAAGAATATGTTTGTACTTCTCTGAGCTACACCATTTTGCTGAGGGGAATAGACACGAGATTTGATGCACTATGACAAGTTGGTTAAACAAATTAACACACAATGAATTTATAAATTCGGTACTATTGTCACTTCTAGTGTACTTAACCATATTATTAAAATGAGTCAAAATATACTGCAAGAACTGCTGTAAAACAACACAAACATCAGACTTTAGCTTAAGCAAAAGTCATTCAATAATAGTCATCAACCACTGTCAAAAAGTATTTATTGCCATTGTATGTTTCTACTTTATATGATCCCCATACATCAAGATGTAACAACTCAAAACTACTTGTACTTTTGATACTACTACTAGAAAATGTTAACCTAACTTGTTTAGCACAGGAGCATACACAATAGTTTTTCACAATATCAGTACAACTATCAATACTTGCTAAGAATAGGTTTCTGGGAATGTTTGAAGAGGGATGTCCCAATCTTCTGTGCTAGAACTAAGAACATCTTTATTCATATTAACTGGTTTCACAGACTATTTAGACACTAATGCACAACTTTCATCCTTTATTGCATTTTCAGCTATTAAAGGTAGCAGATACAAATTACCCTTTTCTTTACCAATCGCTTTCACCTTCCCATTGAAGAGATCCTGAAATATATAAAAGTCAGGAAAGAAAGCAACTAAACACTGTAAGGCCTTGATTACCTGAGAAACTGAAAGAAGATTAAACTTGAACTTAGGAATATATAAAGCATTATCAATTTGATGTCCTTCAGATAACAAACTAGAACCAACATGTGTTACATAAGCAATATCTCCAGTAGGCAGGAAAACCTTTCTTTGTGTAGAAGGATCAATTTTAGTATATTTTGACAACAATTCAAGTGTAGCAACCATGTGATTTATTGCTCCTGTGTCAATGATCCACTCATGACTATTATTCATAACTAAAAAGGCTTTAGTCATACCCGCAGTATTAGCTAAAGGTGTAGAAGAAGTAGTGTTCAGCATGTTAAGTGTTTGTTCATATTGTTCTTTGGTGAATAGCCTAGGCATCTGCATTTGTAGTGAATTTCCATGAGAAGTTAAACCAGACCCTGATCCTTGAGAAGTAGATGCTGGATCATTACCCTGATCACTTGCATTTGCATTCATTCCTTGACCTTGTGACAAACTTTGAGTTTCAGCCAATACATTGTAAGTAGTTGAATGAGTCTGTCCTCCTGATCCTTTCTTCTTGAACTAAGAATCAGTAGGATATCCAATAATTTTGTAGCAGTTCTCTTACATGCCCTTTCATTTTGCAGAAATCACAGAACAAGTTAGAGTTATAGTTCTTCTTGAATCTTTGGGCATTTTCAGATGGTGGTTTAGCACTGAACTCAGTTTCTTGGCTGAACCAAAGGAGGTGCACCAATAACACTTGTAGCAGCCATACTTTTTTGGTTTTCATCATTTACCAACATAGAGTAGGCTTGGTTTACTGAGGGCAATGGCTCCATAAGCAATATTTGACTTATTGCTAGAGTATGCGACTCATTTAGCCCCATAAAAAATTGGTACAACTTTTGTTTTTAAACATGAGCCAAGAAGTTCTTATTGCCGGGATTGGAACTAGTGTTTTAGACTCATTCCATAGATCTTTGAGTCTAGAGTAATAGACTGTATAGAGGAGGTACATTGCACTAGAGTTGCAATTTCTCTATGTAAATTGAAGGCTCGAGAACCATTAATTTTGTCAAATCTATCTTTGAGATCTTCCCACACAATATGAGCACTTGAAGCATAAGCCATTTCACTACTTAAACTTTGATCAACCGAGTTCATTAACCAAGAAAGCACGATTGCATTGTATCTTTTTCATTGGTCTCCACATTTTTGATAAAACTTTTCCTTTTTTCATGAACCATCTACCACTCACGACCCAGCAATGCAATCTGCATAGAATGAAATCAAAGAGAGTAATTACCAGTACTTGTCAGTTGAAAATAATTACCACTTGTGTCTCCTGGTGCAAGATACAAAGGATGAATTGGGTTGACTGTAATTCTGACTCCAAGAATTTCATAGAATTCAGCACCAACAGTACCATTCTTAGTTGCATTTGCAGTTTGTCCTAATTCTTCATTAATGATCATTCTTGATAATTGCAAGAATCGATTTTCAGAGAAATGAAATTAAGAAGAAGAAATAAGAGTTGCGGAAGATTATATTTGGATCGAGTAATAATTGAATGCTCAATGCATGCTATCACATTGAATTTGATGAATCAATAAAAGAATTTAGAGAGAAAAGTTGCAGAGAGATGAATTGAGAAGATGGATCTTCTAGCATTTGTCTCTTCCCAAATATGATAAACCACTGCTGCACTGAGAAATCCCAGAATTTCTGATCTTGGCCTCTTGTTCTTGACCTGTTGAGATAACCGTTGCACCTCTGAATCTCATGATCCTATCTGTCTTTGAATCCCCAGCCATGATAATAGTGTTTGCCAAATCATTCTTGAATACATGCACACAGTCTGGTGACACGTAAATATTCCATTTAGCTAGTCTATCAACTGTAGTCAATCTATTCTATACTGCAAGCCAAAAGATAAACTGAGGTCTTGGTAAAGCTCCAGATGACAGTAGCAAATTCTTCCAACTAGGCACTTATCACGACCTAAATTATTAAGTCATGCGAGCACCTACCATTTTCCATATCGATAGGAGAACTCGTCCCTTAAAGATTCACCCAACAACATAAACAAATAAGAAGAACAGTAGAAGTCTAAAAATGTAGATATTTGATAATGCGGAATACAATAACTATCCAAAGGATCTGATCTGAATAGTACAAGAGCTTCTGAGTATACAACTTGAATGAAAGTTACAATTACAACCTGAATACACTTTTGTTTAGAAAGAGAACTAAACAGAAATCGAGATGAACTCCATAAGATCCTTGAAGGCTAACCGAACCTCTATGAAGTTCCTGCAACAACTCTACACCCCGAAAAAGATGTAGCAAGATTAGTATCAGTACAAACACCGACAACTGAGGAAAGAGTGATATATAAGTCCTTTTAATACTGAACTTCCCCCCTACAAAAAAATTGATCAATGTGAGTGATGGAATTTGTGTTAGAGAACCATGATCTAGACCCAAAGATTTTCCTAACTAGCCAACATGACTACCTAGGTGTAGCCATACTTGCAAGGCCCTGTTCTTTAAAGGAATCTGGAACCCAATTACATAAAAGGAACTCTTATTCATATTGGCCTACAACCGTGAAACCTTGGAGAAATGATCAAAAGCTTATAAAAGTAACTGTATAGACCCCCTATATGCTCTACAACATAGGATTAAATCATCAGGAAAACAAATGTGTAAGTTGTAATTTATAACACTTGAGATGCTAATTGAAATTGGGATCATGTCTCAGTTGCTTGAGTGATCTATTCAAATATTCCATGACTAGGACAAACAGATAAGGGGACATAAGATCTCCCTGTCTGAGTCTTTTCTTAGCTTGAAACTCCTCTGTCAAATATCCACTAATCAAAATTGTATAACTCACTATAGAAACACAAGTCATGATCCAGTGCACCATCTTGTCAGGCAAACCAAATTCAGTCAAGACCATTCTAAGAAATCCCAATTCTATAGAATCATAGGTTTTTGTGAGGTCTATCTTCATAAAACACCTGAGTGAGACATGTTTCTGACCATACTATTTGATTAACTCATGTGCTACAATCACATTGTCCAAAATACTTTTCCCCTATATAAAAGCAGATTGAGAAGGCCCCACTAGACTATCTACCACTAATTTTAGCTTAGCAGTCAAGATCTTGCCAATAAGCTTATATATAGTGGTACAACAAGCAATTGTCCTAAACTCCTTTACATGATTAGGATTAGCTACTTTGGACACTAGTGTAACATTAGTACAATTCATGCTCTTTAATCATTTCCCATTCTCAAAAAATTGTAAGATAGCAAGTGTTATCTCATCACCTATGAGATGCCATTACTCTTTAAAGAACTCAGCATGAAAGCCATCAATCCCAGGTGCTTTGTCATTTGGCAAGCTCTTCAGCGCTTGGTGTACATCCTCTCTGGTGACAGGTTGAATGAGTTTACTCTGTTGCTTAGGTGTTAAGCATGACCCATCTTTAGCAATTGAAGGATTAAGGCAAGGAATTTCATCAGCTGAAGTACCTAGCAATTGCTTAAAGAAGGTGATGAATTCCTGCTTTATCAGCTAAAGATATGTGATTCTTACCCCTTGACTGTTACAAATTGATGCCACCTAATTTTTGCCTATCTAGCCTTCAAGTGAGCATGCAATATTTTTGAATTAGAGTCCCCATATGCTATCCATGTGGATCCTGACCTCTGTCTAAGCACTTGCTCATGTATTGTATCCCACTTATGCAGTTGTAGTATCAATTCTCTTTTAATAGTGATCAATGTATCATCAAACATGTTGGAATTGATTTGAGTTTACACCATCTGTAATTTCCCTCTCAAATCTTCTACCATGGCCCCTAGAGAAGACATAGTTTGGTTCAGTTGCTTAGTTTGAGCCCCAATACACGGACTTCTTCAATAAACAGACATGATGATGATATTTGGAGTCTCGAAAACCCAAGGGCAGATGCATGTAAACGGTCTCCTTAAGATCACCATGTAAGAAAGTATTATTTACATCTAACTGATGAATGGGCCATGCCTTTTAAAGAGCCAGACTGAAAACAATGTGAATGGTAGTCGGTTTGACCACCAGACTAAATGTCTCACCACAATCCACGCCAACCTGCTGAGTTTTACCATTACCTACAAGACGAGCCTTATGTCGCGCAAAAGAACCACCAGAATTATATTTATGAGTAAAAATCCACATAGACCGAATAATATTAACACCAGAAGGACGGGGCACCAACTCCCACGTCTTATTATTAATAAGAGCATCATATTCGTCATTCATAGCCAATTTTCAATTCAAACATTGGGTTACGGGGTAGGGAGGATTTAAGAACATTAAAATTAAGATTAAAATGTATTTTTGGTTTAAAAATACCCCATTGACTATGAGTGACCGGTCTGTGACTTGGGGGAGAATTTGGTGGATTTTGGGAAAAAATTGGATGGGTGACGGACTAGCCAGCAGACAGTGGGCCTGCTGGCCCAACACTGGAAGCTGACGCTGGGACAGAAGCAGGGACAGTGGGTTGGACCACTGGAATAGTACCGAGATCGGTACTAGGCCGAGTGTCTGGCCCACTGGGCAGAGGTGACGGAATAGTCGTTCCAGTGGGCAGTGGGCCCGCTGGCAGATTGTGGGTGCGGGACAAGTCATATAAATGGCGGATAATATACTGGGAGATCTTGTCATCCAAAAAATTATACGAACTAGGCTCGGGACTACTTACTTTAGCAAACGAAAATTGGGCTTCATAAAAAATAACATGACGACTAATTATGATATTATTAGATGATAAATCAAAACATTTGTAACCACGATGATTGGATGGATAACCCAAAAACACACAAGCGGTAGAACGGGCTTGGAGTTTGTTAATTGTAGTTGACGAAAATAATGGATAACATAAGCACCCAAACACCCTAAGATGTGAATATGAAGGAATCTTATTATAGAGGACTTTAAGAGGTGATGAATATGTCAATCCTTTGGTAGGAAGTATGTTAAGAAGATAAGTAGCCATTTGTAGAGCATGATGCCAAAAGGAAGGGGGTACGGAAGCATGGACTAATAAAGTTCGGACAATATTATTAATGATATGAATTTTTCATTCAGCTTTCCCATTTTGTGAGGACGTATGAGAACAAGAGAAATGAAAAACTATGCCATTAGTAGCACAAAAATCCCGAAATAACCCATTATCATATTCTTTGCCATTATCACATTGAATATTTTTGATAACCCGTTCGAATTGGGTACGGATGAATGCTCTAATTAGAATAATAATCCAAAAATAGAACATAATAACGATGGCCCACAGAACTAAGAATGGGAGAGGTCCATAAATCGTTATGAATAATATCAAAAAACATCAAAATACGAGAAGTAGAGGCTACAAATGGTAATCTAACATGTTTTCCTAAAGGACATGAATGACAAATTGGAGTACTACACGTACCTTTACAAGAAATAAAATTATTTTTATGCAAAAAAGAAACAATGGACGACCTAGGGTGACCCAAACGTGCATGCCATAAGGAAGGAGCTAGAGCTGCAAAAGTAGATGGCAAGGCTTGACTCGAGAGACTGAATTAATACGTGATAGGATAAACATCTCCCCTACTATTACATCTTATGAGAGGTATCCCTGTCTAGAAATCCTTCACATAAAATCCAAAAGGATCAAAATTAACAGAAACCCAATTATTAGTGGTGAATTTACGAACCGACACCAAATTTTTAATTAAGTTAAGGACATGAATGACGTTTTTCAAGACAAGAGGTGGATGGGGGGGGAGGGAGACAAAGTTGTATGACCGTATTGGAATTGAGTTGCCATTACCAACAATTATGCCATGATTTTTGCTCAAATTGGAATAAGACGAGAGAGTACCTTGGTCGGACGTCACATGAGAAGTGGCGCCGGTGTTCATGTACCAATTCGCGTATAGAGGATTTAATCCTAGTGTATGCATGACGGCCTCAATCTCTGTTGGAGTCGGGATCGGATTAGGGCATGTAGTATGGTAAGCATGCGGGGGCCGGGGGCCGGGGGCCGAGGCCCAAGAAGGCCTCATTGCTGTCCAGGCCCAACAGTGGTCCGAAACCTATTGGACTGTGAAAAATTGGGCCTGAAAGGCTGCTGAGAGGCCCACTGCTCGGGGTACACTGAAGCTGGAAAATAGGGCCTGTTGGACCACTACCCACTGCCAGGGGCCCATGGCTGGGACCAGTTGGGTTGCGGCCCACTTCCATCATGTCGAGGCCCGCCGCCACTGTTTTGGCCTCCCCCACCACCGCCGGTACTACCGCAATTTTTGCTATTTTTTTCCCGATTCTTATTGCCTCCACCATGAGTATTGTTTTGGCCCGAATTAGCAACAAAACCTTGAGAATTATTGGATGATGTCATCATCACCACGGGACTAGCACCGGTAGACGCATTTTTGGCCAAGCCGACTTCTTCTAACGTGAGCATTGAATGGGCTTGATAAAAAAATGGAAGTGGATTACTTTGACGAATGAGAGTCCTAACGCCATTATATGCCTGCAACCATTTGTAGAACAAGACGATTATTGGTAACAGGAGCTCCGACGTTATGGAGTTGGTCTGCTAATTTCTTCAGCAGTTTACAATAAGCTGAAACATTCGGAAAATCTTCCATGCTGACTTGGAAAAATTCCTGCTCAAGGGTGACAATATGAGAATGTTGGTTATCCTGGAATATATCATGCAATCTATTCCAGGTAGCCATAGTCGTAGTGTCTGATTCAATGATCGTATGTAAGAGGTCGGTAGAAATAGTGGAGTAAATCTACTGAAGGACGGTAGCATCAAGAGTAATCCATAACTGAGGATCCTCCATGAGAGGAGGGATAGTGGGAGGAATTATGTGATGGAGGACTTGATGAGAAATTGCGTGAATTTTGAACAATTCTGCCCACGTCGCATATTGGACGTTTTCCATCTCAAGAACAATAGGGATGTTGTTCTTGATGTTAGAAACAGTAAGGGCAGGATGAAATTGGTTCTTTGACGTCGACATAACGAAAGACCAAAGGGATTGGGAAGAAAAGGGGGCACGAATTTCGAGGCATGCTCGTCCGAAAAGGGTGGTCGGAACCGAGAGCAAAGTCGGGAGAGTAGCGGAAGTATTTTAGTCCTAGACTTCTGATACCATGAAATAAATAATCCATTGATTATTTTCATTAATGAATGAGTATATATACAATTTACAATTTTCATAATATGAAAACTCCTATTCCTATTCTACTTCCAAAACCCCATTCTATTTGTACAATAATTCTACAATTATGGTAAGTGTACAATGTTAATTATATACAAAAACCTATTACCAAAACTAGCTCAAAACCGTGATATACTAGGCAGGTATATCACAGACGAATATTGTCCAAATTGCTTTGTGTTCGTGATATACACGATGTACACAAGGCATTATATATGCTGTGTATACCGTGTATATACTGTGTATACCGTGTATATGCTGTGTATATCGTATATATCACGGTATACTTTCAATATCGAATATGGCTATGTATGACTATTAACAAGTATACGAGAAATTCTTTTAATAAGTATTAATTCCATAACAATGAGTCATTGACAGGGACCTAATTTGGACTAAGAAAATATCTCACTACATCTTAATCAATGTGGATGCATTGCTATGGAAATGGACTTGGGCGGCTTATGTTCAACAAACTCATTAGAATATACGAGGCTTTGCCAAAAAAACTTACTCTTGTTGTTGCTTTCTTTAATTTTATTCATGTTCAAGCAACCTTTTTTTTTCATTTCACCCGGTGCTCGCTATTCGTATTGGGGCCCGACTAAATTGAATTCGTGTCGGGAAGTTCCATATTGGGGGACAAAACGCTACCTAATAAAGGCAACTTCGTATTCAGGAAACTCGAATCCAATATCAATGATTAAAAATTAAGAAGTACTTGTCACTTCCACCACAACTCTTATTGGTCATGTTAAAACAAGTTAATAAGCGGCCAAAGAAGGTAAATAATTAGTCAATTGTACTTTTAATGGGCATTGGATGATAGTAAAAGAAAAAAGGACAGTCCGATGCATTAAGTTCTCGCTATGCGTGTGGTCCGGGGAGCCGGACCACGAGCTCATTCTATGATAGTGAATTACACAAAAAACAGAAGTTTCAATTACCCCCTATTATTTAAATAATACAATATATTCTTCCGTTGAAATATTAGGCTCATTAATTTATTGGTTGCCCATATTCGTAACATCGAGTATTTTTTAATTCCTATTTAGGTGCGCTTTGGTTGACTGATGGGTCGGGGATGGCTTTTTTTTTTACTCTCATGGATTGTAAATTTATCAAAAAATTCAGAACATGGAAAAAAGAAAAAAAACAGAGAAATTGATGGGAGAATTATTAATTTTATGGTACCATTATATGTAGATATTAATTTTAAAAAGCTCGTTTAAATTCCTTCTTCTTTATTTCTAGCAAATTAATTTCCAAGTTCCAACATCACATGCAGAAAGAGTAAAAATTGCAAAAGCTCGTTCCTCAAAAAAAAAAATTGCAAAAGCTCATAAAGAAGCAAACTTTTTATATCCATCTCAACTGCATTAATTCCAAGCCAACAAAACATACTTTTAATATATACTTTGTGAAGGGAAAGTTTTGAAGGCGAAATCCCCCATCTGTACCAGAGGCCCCTTGGCCAGGTGGGATGTAAATCGAGGGATATGCGCGAGTGGCAGCCCTGCAAGGGAGAGGACCAACGGGACACGAACCCAGCAACAACCCTTGCAATATTTCAGCAAAGACTGTCACCACACGAATTCGAACCCGCGACGTCAGAGTGGTTGTACCCCAATCACCTTGTCACTTACCAACTCGCCTGTGCCCTGAGGACAGCTTTTAATAAATACGCAGCCGTCTAAATTTTACATATGCCAACTAATATTTACTCATATTATATTTCATGAAATTAAATAAGTCGCAGAAAGACTTTCTAATACATAAATTAAGAACAATTGCACATACCAAGTCAAGCTAGAATTTCCAAGTATTTGTCATGTTTCTCCCAACTTCTTCTTTGGTTATACTTTTTTTTTATATCATGACGTAGACATGAATGATAAAAAAATAAAATACCAACGACCAATTTACTCAAAGAACTCAATAAATCTCAACAGATTTTTGAATGATCTCCACAATTCTTCGTGAAGAAAATAACTACAGTAAAACCTCGATAAATGAATATTCGATAAATTAATAATTTCGATTAAATAATAATTTCTCCGGTCCCGACTTGGGCCAATGGGATAAAATAATAACCTCGATAAATGCATAAGATAATAATTATAAAAAAATCCTTGAGGCCCACTGAAAATATAAAATAATAATTCATTAAATACTTATAAAAATTACATATATAATTCATAAAATAAAGCACTTCCTAAACAATTTTTATTTCAAACTTTATGCTTTCCTAAAATTACATAACTTGATGATTTTTATTTTTGTACTCACATAATATTTTTCTCATCTCATCATTTAGCATAGATTTTTTTACACCTTTCAAATGAGTAGTCATGGAAGAGAAGATATAATATATGAATTTTTATATTTTGGTATATGAAGTTAAAGTACATGTGTCTATATATAAACTCTATATTGTGTACTTGAAACAATTCACAACACTTCATATTCTAATGTACATGCATTCTATTTTGAATCACGCCAACCCAAGATTAATAAACTTCTTTTTGACAAGATTAATAAACTTAGATATAATGCACCATCATTAATTAATTGTTTATTTATTCTCTTTTCTTAGTTACCGAAAAAAATTAATTGTTTAATTTGAGAAATATAATATACAAAATAAAAATTATTCTATAAATTAGTAAATATTAATTTATCGATAAATTAATAAAATATTCATTTATCGATAAATTAATAACCCCGTATAAGATAATAATTTTCCAGGTCTCAAGATATTCATTTATAAAAGTTTTACTGTACTAGTAATAATCTAATATAATAATAGGAAACTTAATTTTACTAGAGAATATATTTTTATATAATTTTGATTATAAATCCCAATTAAATATTAATTAAATAAACTATTAAATATCAAATTTTAACACTTTAGATTTCCTACTCCAACATTAAATTAATTTTCCAAACGTGTACTCCATCCGTCTCAAATTATTTGTCATGGTTATTAAAAATAGTTGTCTTAAATTATTTATTATTTTAGAAGTTCAAGACATAATTAATTAGTTTTTCTCTATTTTACCCTTTGTTATTAATGAAGATGAAACATAAATACAGTAAACATTTAATGAAGAAAGATTATAACATAGACATAAATAAAGGTAAAGTAGATCAAATACTCATCCTAATTAATATGGGCGTGTAAATAAAAAATGCTACAAATAATTTGAGATATAAGGAGGAGTATAACTAAGTCTTTTCCTCATCCTTTGTCCATTCTTCATCATCTCTTTCTGTTATCGAAGATTTTTCAATACCAAATATTTGTGTATTTAATCACCTTTTCCCTTCACGTTTTAGTTGCTTCATCATCAAGAGGAAAGATTAGCAGTTAGAGAGCACGGAGTACATGAAAAGTCCCTTTATAAATCCATAACTGATTTTAATTTGGATATCTCTTAGTCTCTCTCTATATACACTTCAATTATATCAAAATTCTTCATTTATTTTTGTTTCATTATTACAAGATCATCATGAGTACTAACGACAAGGTTCATTCCAAAGGGAATGTGCCCTTTTCTTGGGAGAACAAGCCAGGAGTTAGCAAAATTACACCAACAAAAAGTTGTACCACCGGTGATTTTCCACCAAAACTTCCACCACCACCGTGTCCGGTGCCGGAAAAATCAACGGTTGCACCTCTCCACCAGCTACAAGTTCCTCTTCCACCGTGTACTTTCCAAGCGCCGCCGCTATTGAGAAGTTCAACTAGAAGGATTTTCAAGAAGCAAGATGATATTAATCCATTCTCGATGGCCTATAAAGAGTGTACAAAGAGCTCAAGAAAAGGTAAAAACTTTTTAGGTGGTTTAATTAGTAAGGATGATTTTGGATTTGAGATGAAAAAGAATAATAAGAAGAAAAATACTATGTCAATTTTCTCATGTAAGAAGTCATGCAGTGTGATAGAAGATAATTTTGAGCTTCCTATTTCAAGATCGTTAAGATCAGAGAAAGGGAGTCCATACAAATTTTGAGGCATGAATATTTTTGTGTCCATTATTATCCCTATAATAATATATTGCTCTATAGCCTTTTCCACTTTTTCTTTTCTTTTCTTCTTATGTTGTAGACTTCGTGGAATAAAATCTTAGCCCTTCTAGTGAGGTTTTTATTAATTTCCTGTTCTACGATCAAACTATGAACTCTGTTCTTGAAAACCAAAAAGATATTAGATTAGTCGTTTCACTGGGTTAATTCCATATATCGTATGATACACACACAAAAAGGACCACATAGATATTATATGTATGTTGATTAATGAGTCTCTGTTTTCCTACCGTACTTTCAAATAATGACAACAAACCAATAAGCTTATTACTCATTCATATGTGACATTAGAAAAAAGTTTTAAGTCGTATGTGTTGGAAATTTACTAATGTGGAATTAAGTTTATCCAATTATTTATGATTCTAATAATTGGGGCCTCGCACGTTGGAAACGTCGTTTCCACACACGTGCACACGTAGTGCCAAGTATCTCAAATTTTATTAGTGAAAGAGATATTGGCCAAATGACAAGTATTCCACGTTGGTAAACGAAGGAAGAAGTGTACGAAGTGTAAGATGAAACGAGTCGGAAGTCGCGGCGCAACCCCGTTGGAGCCGAGGCGCTAATTCGCAGAGCCGCGGCACTTCGGAGGCAGAATGCTGCGACGGGAAGATGGAAAGTTCTGACTTTTGGGCTGGTTTTAGAGCATTGAATCTCCATTATTTGGCACATGAATTCAGCCATTATTTGGTTGAATGTAACCCCTCAATAAGTGTCATTACATGGCTATTGAAGGTCATTAGTTGGCTAGTTGAGGGGTCATCTCATTACACTATAAATTGAGGCATTTGGCTCAATTGTTCAACACACTAAGAAAACTCTCACAGAATTTTTCTGAAATCTTCTTCTTCCTCTCTAGCAAGTTTACTATACTCAAAGTTCTTCAAGAGTAACACTTTAGTTTCCTTTGCTCATTTGTTAAGTTGATGTTGTATCTTGGGAGACTATTGCCCGACAACGTAAAAGGATATATACGGGACAATCTTGTCTCAAAGACAGAGTGCCATCACTCGACTCAGCAAATCACAAGGAGTTTGTAATCGTTCTTATTTCTAGTTTGTTGTAATCTTTTGTTTATCCTTTCTAGCAATTTGTAATATTTACTTACTTCTCGTTTCATGCAATTGTTGTAACCCACAATTTTAAGACAAGATTTGGTTGTAAGTGCTTAGAAAGATGACTGGAAGAGAACAACTCGCTTCTGATTCTGCTACTGCTACTCAAGGCAACCCCTATGCCTTTTCCACTGCTGCTCAAGGCACACCTAATGCCTTCACCACTGCTCAAGGCTCATCCAACGCCTTTCCTGCTGCTCAAGGGAACATACAGTTCCTCCACCCTCCGGGTTCCATCACGAACGCCTAGAAAAATTCATGGGCTCCAACTTCAAGAGATGACAGCAGAATATGTTATTTTATCTGACTGTTATGGGAATGACTCATTTTCTAACAGAAGATCCTCCACAAGCTGGAGATGAAGTGGAACCCCAGCCTACTAAAACGACTGGAGGGGACCCAGGTATCCATGTCATTAATGGTATGAAGATGGTTCTTGATGCATGGAGTCATAGTGACTTCATGTGTAAGAACTATATTTTGAACTGTCTGTCAGACCCACTCTACACGGTGTATTGCGCCGTAGGCACAACCAAAGAGTTATGGGAAAATATGCAAAAGAAGTACAACGCACAAGATGCTGGTACTAAGAAATTCATCGTTGGGAAATTCCTGAAATTTCAAATGGTGGATAGCAAAACTGTGATGTCCCAAGTCCAGGAATTCCAAATGATTCTACATCACCTGGATTTTGAAGGTATGAAACCAAATGAGCAGTTTTTGGTTGCATCACTGATTGAAAAGTTACCTCCCTCGTGGAATGATCCAAAAATTCATATGAAGGCGGGGGCGCCACATGTGATTTAGCAAACGGGAATGTGTACTCATAAAAAACCACGTGATGAGAGATGATAATTTTCCTAGTAGACATATCATAACACTTATATTCCCTATGATTTTGTGGGTATCCCAAAAAGACACAAGGAGTGGAACGGGCTTGAAGTTTGTTGATGGTTGTGGATGGAAATAAGGGATAACATAAACACCCGAAAACTCTCAAATGTGTATAGGAAGGAATACGATGGTACACCATTTGTGTGGGTGATAGGTTTGAGAGTAGCTTGCTAGGAAGAATGTTTAAAAGATATGTGGCCATTTGAAGAGCATGATGCCAAAAAGATGGTGGTGTGGATGAATGCACAAGAAGTGTGTAAATTAGATTGTTGATTGTTCGGATTTTTTTTTCGGCTTTTCCATTTTGAGGAGAAGTACGTGGACATGAAAGATGCAAGGACATTCCATTTTGGTGACAAAATTCCTTAAATTGGTCATTTATGAATTCCCTCCCATTGTCACATTGTAAACATTTAATGGATTTCTCAAATTGGTTTTTGATGAAAATACTAAATTGTTTAAAAATGGTGAAGACTTGCGATTTCTTTCCTATTGGATATGTCCACAAAAAAATGAATAATCATCCAAAATGAGCATATAATACTTAGGACCTGTCGAACTTAAAATCGGTGATGTCCACAAATCATTATGCATGAGATCAAATGACATAAGAGTATTGGAAGTAGATAAGGAAAAAGAAAGCTTAACATGCTTCCCAAGAACGCAAGCCTGACAAACATGAGAGTCCACAAGTTTATTACAATCAACAAATTTATTATTTCTAAAAAAATTGAACACCGGTGCTCCCGGGTGTCCCAACCGGTTATGCCATAAACTAGGAGAAATAGCTGCAAAGGTGGATGGATCAGTGACTTGGTTGTTGGTAGTGGAAGTGATGGGATACAACTCCCCAGTGCTATTACATCTCATTAGTGGCATCCCCGTCTGAAAATCCTTCACAGAAAATCCAAACAGTTCAAAATTAACAGAAACTTTATTGTCAATAGTAAACCGACGTACATATATCAAGTTTTAAATCAGTTTGGGTGCATGTAGGACATTCTTCAAATGTAAGGGTGGGTGAGGGGGTTTGAGATATAATTGATCAATACCACGAATTGGAATTTTCTGCCCACTAGTAACAATAATATTTTTATTACTGCTCGTATTAAAATAAGATGAGAGAGTACATTGAGATGCCGTCATGTGTGATGTCTCCCCCGTTTCCATGTACCATGAATCATCAGGAACACTTAGATTCATGTTGTTCATGGCCTGTTCAATATCCGTGGGAGCATAACTTGTGGAAGATGATCCATGGGCTGCAAAATCTTGTGGCAGACGAGAACCGAGAATTCCGAGTTGCTGGTTTTGGGAAGTGGGCCTGGCCCATTGGGCCGTCCGATATGGGCAAAGTGGGGCCCACTGTTGCGGGGTCCAGGCCCAAGGTGAGAACTGACCCCACTGCCCGCTTCCGCCATACTGTTGCGGCTGCCCGCGACCAGCCTCTCCACCGAAATAATTTCTGGCACTTCGTCCCCTCCCCTTTTCACTATTATTTTCCCTCTATTGTTGTTGCGATTTTGACCCCTTTTTGGTCCTTTATTGTGACGATTTGGAGCCCCTCCCGAACCAGAATTTTGGGTGTCAAAATCATCCGTCATCGCATTGGTGGAAAGAAGGGCGGTGCCGACATTTTTTGCCGCCGTCGCCGCTTGTTTCAAATTTCGGTTTTCTTCAAGAATCAACCTTGAACGAGCCTCATAAAAAAGTGGTAACGGGTTACTTTATTGAATGAACGTTGCGACACCATCATATTGTTCATTCAAACCCGTAATTAATTGGAGCGCCAACCTTTGATTCGACACCGGTGCATCAATGTTGGATAGTTGATCGACAAACATTTTCAATTCTTGATAATATGTGGATACATTTGCAAAGTCGTCCAATTTTACATTAATGAATTGGTTTTCAAGATAAACTTCCTGAGAAATTTCATTATCTTGAAATATGTTTTGCAAACGTTCCCAATCTTGTTGAGCCGTAGAGTCCGGTTCCAAAATGGTGTGCAAAAGGTCATTAGAGATGGTGCCATAAATCCATTGAAAGACTATAGCATCCAAGCGAGACCATATATTTTTGTCAACAACAGTGGTCTCCGATGAAGACTTGAGAGGAATAATATGGTCTATGACTTCATATGCTCGACAATGGATTTTGAATAACTCGGTCCAAGAAGAATATTGCTCTTTTTCCATCTCAAGAATAATTGGAATAAAGTTCTTGACGTGGTTTACGGCAAGTGCGGGATGAAATTTTTGGTGGTCGGACATTGTTTCTTTTACAAAAGTAGAAGAAAATCGAAAATGAGTGGTGGTTTGGGAGAGAGATAGACCGAAACAGTGACATAATAGAATATCGAGTACCACACGTTCAAGGTCAAATTTGCAAGAAGGGAGGCTTAATGACAGAATATGATGATTCTGAAAGCTAAGAAAAGAATGTGTGTCCAACTAAGAGGAAATATTTTGGGGGTATTTTGTGGCTCTTGATACCACGAAGAAAAATAATCTCATACCCTTTCATTCATCCATACAATCATATATATACATCTCTAGGATCCTAAGAATATATTACATGATTAATATGATATTCTAAAAATATATGATTATGATATGATATTTACATCCTAATGATATGATATGATATGATATGATATTATCCCAATGATATGATTATGATATGATATTCTAATGATATGATTATAATGTAGTTAGATTATCCTAATGATTAATATTGATTTTGTATAACACATACTTTTAATACAGACTCAGCCGCCTAAATTTTACGTATGCCAACTAATATATTCTCATTTTATCTTTCATTAAATCAAAACAGTCTTAAAAAGGCTTTCCGGTACATAAATTAAGAACAACTGCATGGTACTAAGTCAAGCTAGAATTTCCAATTATTTGTCACGTCTCTCCTAACTTCTTCGTTGGTCATATTTTTCTACTCTTTTAAAATCATGACGTAGAGATCTAAAAATAAAATACCAAAAAATAATTGGCAATATCCTTGTTTATAACAGTGTTTTAAAGGGGCGGGCCAATAGCAAAACGCCCCAAGGCTCACGTACGCGGCTTAGTTCCTGTGAGGCTTACGTCCTAAGCGTCCGATTGTATGCTCTAAACACGCCTAACACCCAACGCTCGAGGCTTGCCTAACAGTTCTTACACAAATTATATGTTAAATTCCTTAATAAAATCATTGGCACTCATAATTCTTTAACAAATAAATGATACTTAATAGTTTTTCATCTATAGAAATAAGAAGATTGAGTGTCACTCAAATAACAAGTAATAGTATCGCATATTTACTATTTGAGAATATTGTGAGGGTGAATATTGTTGGAAATTTGCCTTTGACGGGGAGGTGCGTCCACCCATATTTAATGAATTAAACACTAGTGTTTCGCATGTTGGAGGCTTTGTCTCTTCTCACATGCATGATCTACGAAGTGAGTAGATGATCGTAGGGCCAATAATCGTCAAATTTCGTTGAGAAATGAAAGAGATATTGATCCACGAAGTAAGGTGTTTGAGGCGTGGAAATATGGTGTGGGACAAATCTACCACATCGGTGGGAAAATGAAGAATTGCTCTCTTTATAAGTCTCTAAAGTGGTAAAGGGTTTGGGACCCCAAGGGGTATCCCATGTGTTTAAAGGAGGGAGGACCTAGATGTGCTTGGGTTCAAGGCTAAGCCCACACGCGCGCCGCCCGCCCGTCCGGTTATGGGTCATGGGTCATGGGTCATGGGCTGTGGGGACTTTCCGATATTATCTTTTGGACCCCAAATTGCTTAATATTTACAGTTTGGTCCCTAGTGTTTCTGAAAAGTTGATTTTGGGAGTGACGGAAGGCAGAAACTTTATGCCTACCGTTTGGACTATTTTTGGAGCATTAACCAGCCATTACTTGGCTGTTAACTACTTCATAAACAACCTCCTTCAATGATCATAATCAGCCCTCCTTCATGGCATTAAACCTGCAATTACAGCCCTCCCTAATGGCCATTTACAACCATGTTTGGGCAGTTGAACAGCCCTTCTCCTTGCTATATATTGAGCTGTTTTGGCTCAATAACGTGACAGATATATACACAAAAATAGCAGCACATTTCAGCAACGAAAACAGTGCACTAACAGTGAGAAGACACGAAAATACCCAAAAACAGTGACGAAATACAGTGTGATATACACGAGATATACACAACAGAGACACACTATATACACAGTGACAAAACAGAAGAGTAAACAGAAAATCTTCCTTCCTTTTCCATATCTTCAGCAAGTCGATTCATATTTGTTTTCTTCGTCAAGCTCAACCTATTGGCTTTTTAGCGTTGAGATTAAAGTGTTGTTTTATCTTGGGAGACTATTGTCCGCTAACGTAAAAGCATATATACGGGGCAATCTTGTCTTAAGGACAGAGGACAATCACTCGACTCAACACACAACATTATAACCATCCAGATTTAGTTGTTTCTTGATTTCAGGTTATCAAGATTCAAGACACAATAAGCTTGCGGCAGTTTTGAAAATTGACCATTTATTTATCCTTTCGAACACTTGTAATAGTTATTTACTTCCCGTATTGCTTTATAAAGTACAATAGAGTACCAACAATTTAAGACAAGATTGTATTGTATTACTATTAGTGTTCGAAAGATGTCGGTCAAAAGTTGTGTGACCAAATCTGGATATGGCTATGGTTTCCTGCTTGAAGAAAGTGATGATGATGCCGTTGAAAGTCAACGTCTTCGTGGTGTCACCGCTCCCAAGAGTGGTGGGAACAAGCGCTCACGAGAGGTTGATGATGTCAACTGGGACAAGAGGAGAAGACTGAAGATGTGCTTCTATCTTACAGCAGAAGGCCTATATCTGTCCCAGACAAAGGATCCGAATAATGGTAAGGAGGAAATGGACACTCAGTCTGATGAAGTGACTGAAGTGGGCCAGAATCCGAAATTGGGATAAGTAGTTTTTCTTACTTGTCAAGAATAAAGATTAAATGATGTCTGATTAAAAATGGCTTAAAGTAAGGAGGAATATGAAAATATTTTCACGAAATAATTTATATTCCTTACGCTTTAAAATCAGAAGTTTAATCTCTTTTTCCTTCCCGTTTAAAGATTGGATTTTGTAAATGACTTAAAAAGATCCGTTCTTTTAAGTGTAATTATTAAAAGTGTGTAAAGTATGTTCACACATACGAGGGAGAAGGATCCACTAACTGTGCGAAAACTATTACCACTCTTAAGTAAGCGCCAAGAATTATCTGGGCACCAATCATAGCGAAAGAAATCTAAAAGCTAAAGAAGTTGAGCCTGTCATACTATTTGGCAGAAGATCCTTCATAGGATGATATTGGACACTCAGTCATACAAAGCCTCCGGGCGACTGGAGTGGGCCAAAATTCCTTTGATATGATGATATTGGACACTCAGTCATACAAAGCCTACGGGCGACTGTAGTGGGGACAGAATTCATTTCATAGGAAAAGTAATGGACACCTAGTAAGGTGGACCAGAGTTCCCAAGTCTTAAATGATCTGAAGGCCTAAAGAAAGGTAGAAAAGAAATTAGACACTCAGTCTGCCAAAGCAACCGGAGTGGGCCAGAGTATCCAGATCACAAATGATCTGATTACGCCCTAACCATGGGCAATAGGTTGTTCATGTAAAGCAACGTCACCTCTAAAGTAGAAGGGGTTGGAGAGGTTGTCCTCAATAGGACTTCAGGGAATGAGATCACTCTAAAATGAGGTGATACGTGTCCCAAAATTGGTTTAAGGGACGTTGTTGGTCAAGCTAGTTTGAGACTAGTCCAACAGGTCTATAACAACTAAGAATGGTACAGTATGTCTGTAGCCAAATGAATGATATATTTGTAATCCGTGCATCTATGCCATCATAGATTAAGACACGTTAAATAGAAAGTCATTCAAAAGCTAGCGAAGTTGAGATTGTTGCCTTCTTTTGACATAAACCCTCAAAATGAATGTGAGGTAGGCGAAGAGGCAAAATCACCTTTCCAAATTCCGTCAAAGGAATAGCGAAAGAAGCACCGCTCCTCTAGAACTTAGTCACACCTTTATGAGTGATTTAAAGTTTATACAAAATAGAGGGGGGAGACAAGTACTTTGTGACTTTCATTGATGATGGTACAACGTATAAAATCCTTTGTTTGTTGAAAAGCAAAGATGAAGTTGTTGAAGAGAATAAGCGCTACAAAACAGAAGTTGAAAATCAACTAAGCCTACGGATTGAGGAATTCGTAGCGATAGAGGGGGAGAATGTGAAGCATCATTCATTAAACGACTGTTCATTACTCACCTCAGTCCAACGGGGTTAGCCAAGCGCAAAGTCGTACGCCCAAATTATGTGGGGTAGCTTGGTAAAAGTTGGAATATCGAAACAGGTCAAGCTGTACCTAAGACTGTTGATTGCATATCCACTAGATCTGCAAATAACAGTAGTGCTTATCGCCTGTTGGTGTCAAAGAATGCTGAATTCTTTGAAGATAACTTTCCTTGAAAAAGGAAAAAGAAGTAATTGCTCGAGGTTAACAAGAACCCGCGAGGGCCTAACTATCCGGAACTAGACGTTCCGTATCTACAGGACTCGAAAGTTGCTGGCTATCCGAAACTTAATATTCCAGATCTGCAGAACTCAGGGATACTAGATGTTGAACCGAGACGGAGAAAAGAAGGGGACAAAGACTTGTTCCAGTCCTTCTAGCTTGTATGGTTGAGAATGAACCATGGACAATTAACATATAGTTGTCATCTCCAAAAGCGCTGCTTTGGAAAGAAGCTACAAAGAGAGAAATAGATTCCATCATATAGAACCATACTTGCGTAATGGTTGATCTTCCTCCGGAAAAGAACCTTTGGGTTGTGAAAATGGATACTCAAATGTGAGTACCAAGTAGATGGATCTACTGACGAGTATAAAGCCTCGGCTACTTGTACATGTGCTCTCATGTGAGTAGCTTAACATCTTGGACCATTGCAGTCTTGCGTGGCATGGTTGTTGAAACAACCTTCCTAACCGGAGAGTTGGAAGAAGAGGATCAGAGTTGGTTTGCTGGACTGTTGGGCTTCTTCCTGAACTTTCATTTTGGTCCTGAAAGTTTCAGATAAAACAGAAACAATGAATATGACCACAGAAATATTGACTCTGAAGTTAGAAAGCCAACAGTTGGAAAACCAACAGTCCGAGAATGGAAATTATATTAAAACAAAAGATATGGGTATCAAAGATGACATCTTAGGAATTGGATTTCTAAGACATCTAACAGACTGGTCTAACTCCAAACTCAGTTGTGAGATAGTTGACAGTTTCGTTGAAGCCACCAATGGATATGAATCATAGAACTGATTGAAATCATGGTGCACCCATGGACAATGAGCGATATGCACAGGTCACGTGTAGTTCAATATATTGTACATACTACAACCGACCTGGTATCGGCCTACAAACAGATCAGTTGAACTAAAGTTTCACTGATGATTTTAATACATAATCAATAGAAGACGTTAAGTCGGATATGACGATATCTGAATTATTCGCTTATCTACGGATTATGGTATTCTGGATGTCCAGCGGTTCTGGGAGAACAAAGTGATGCAAACTGGACATCGATATGAAGAACACCAAAGCCACAAGTAAATGTGTATGGTGGGTCTTGAAAAATCCTCTAAGCAAACTTGCATCGGCCGATTCATCATGGAATCAGAGTTTATCGCTTTATACAAAGCATGAAAGAAGTTGAGTAACTTCATGACTCCTTAGAGGACGTCCCTTATTGGGAGAAATCCGTACCTTCAGCAGTTATACACTGTGGCTAGTCGGTCGGCTTCAGGAAGGACACGGATGACGGCGTCTGAACATATCTGTCAGGAGACATAAGACCGTATGGCAGTTGATCATCACGGGTGTCACTTCCTTACTAACTAAGGGACTACCCGGAGATCAAGTGTTCTGCCTGTCTAGGGGAATGGGCTTAAAACCCAAACAATACGAACCTTTGCAGTGGAAACCCAACCATACTGATTGGAGATCCCAAGAATTTGGTTCAATGGGAAAACTAAGCGGCAAAAGGTTCAGTTGAGCGCTTCGGTGGAAGCAAGAAGCACTTCGGATGATGATTTCTATACGGAAACATGAATCCAAAGTTGTTCCCGCGATAGACATTAAAGTGCTACATGCATGGTGGGTAAAGGTTAAGCTTCCAAACCTTTAAACGATCCTCAAACAATTGAGGTTAAGGTTGTAAAAACTTTTAATGATTCCTAACACTTGTGAAGTGGGGGTATAACATGATACCTTGTAGGAGATCACCTATTTAAGTGCGAGGAAGGCTGTCTCAAATGAACGCACTTAGGAATCCAAGTGTGTCCACGACCACAACGGACAAAAACATAAGAATGAAAACGAATAAGGAGAGTTATTGTGTTGTTATCATTGTCTTGGCTTACACTAAACACTGACGGTTCAAGACATCACGTTCACCGCGCAGTAAGTAAGTCCGATGGTATTCAACTAGGGAAGGTTCAAAGCGGAAGCTACCTCTCCTGATGTAGTATCTTTTCGCTGAAAGATTGTTGAAAGTAGGAACCTTGTGTGTGCGCCACAATCTCTCTTTCATAGAGGAGATTGTTGAAAATTTGCCTTTGGCGGGGAGGTGCGTCCACCCATATTTAATGAATTAAACACTAGTTTTCCGCATGTTGGAGGCTTTGTCTCTTCTCACATGCATGATCTACGAAGTGAGTAGATGACCGTAGGGCCAAGAATCGTCAAATTTCATTGAGAAATAAAAGAGATATTGGTCCACGAAGTAAGGTGTTTGAGGAGTGGAAATATGGTGTGGGACAAATCTATCACATCGGTGGGAAAATGAAGAATTGCTCTCTTTATAAGTCTCTAAAGTGGTAAAGGGTTTGGGACCCCAAGGGGTATCCCATGTGTTTAAAGGAGGGAGGACCTAGATGTGCTTGGGTTCAAGGCTAAGCCCACACGCGCGCCGCCGCCGCCCGCCCGTCCGGTCACGGGTCATGGGTCATGGGCTGTGGGGACTTTCCGATATTATCTTTTGGACCCCAAATTGCTTAATATTTACAGTTTGGTCCCTAGTGTTTCTGAAAAGTTGATTTTGGGAGTGACGGAAGGCAGAAACTTTATGCCTCCCGTTTGGACTATTTTTGGAGCATTAACCAGCCATTACTTGGCTGTTAACTACTTCATAAACAACCTCCTTCAATGATTATAATCAGCCCTCCTTCATGGCATTAAACCTGCCATTACAGCCCTCCCTAATGGCCATTTACAACCATGTTTGGGCAGTTGAACAACCCTCCTCCTTGCTATATATTGAGCTGTTTTGGCTCAATAACGTGACAGATATATACACAAAAATAGCAGCACGTTTCAGCAACGAAAACAGTGCACTAACAGTGAGAAAAACACACGAAAATACCCAAAAACAGTGACGAAATACAATGTGATATACACGAGATATACACAACAGAGACAAAACAGAAGAGTAAACAAAAACTCTTCCTTCCTTTTCCATATCATCAGCAAGTCGATTCATATTTGTTTTCTTTGTCAAGCTCAACCTATTGGCTTTGTAGCGTTGAGATTAAAGTGTTGTTTTATCTTGGGAGACTATTGTCCGCTAACGTAAAAGCATATATACGGGGCAATCTTGTCTTAAGGACAGAGGGCAATCACTCGATTCAACACACAACGTTGTAACCATCCAGATTTAGTTGTTTCTTGATTTCAGGTTATCAAGATTCAAGACACAATAAGCTTGCGGCAGTTTTGAAGATTGACCATTTATTTATCCTTTCGAACACTTGTAATAGTTATTTACTTCCCGTATTGCTTTATAAAGTACAATAGAGTACCAATAGATATCACTTAATATTTTTTTAAAAATACATAGCCGAATTGTACATTTTGACTTGTCATTGGTCTTTTGTCCTATGTATCAAAATTATCATATTTTATTACTTCGCTATTCGAAAGTAATTTTATTTTTATTCATGAAGGAGTTACATTTTAATTATAATTGTGATAAAATTTATTGATTATTTTATTATAGGGAGATAAAATGAATAATATGATCGTAATATTATTTTAAGAAATTGTGATCTAATGAATAGTATGATAGTGATATTGTTTTAAGAAATTGTGATTTTTTCATTGTTTGATAGTTAATATGTTAGAGTTGATTTGCATTTCATAATAGTTTTTATTTTATTGTATTATTTATACTTGTAAAATTATGTTATATATAATTAGAAGTTGTAAGTGGCGTATAATGAACTGTGTTGATTAGTTTTTTTTTTAGGATTAAGCACATCTCTCTCTCTCTCTCTCTCTCTCTCTCTCTCTCTCTATATATATATATATATATATATATATATATATATATATATTATAGTTTTATTTTATTTTTTAAATATAATTTTACCTATTTAAAAATATTTATTATAATTATATTATTTTATGAAATACTAAAAATGAAATACCCATGGGGCTTACGCCCCGTGCCTCAGGTTTACGCCTCGCCGAGACATATATAAAATGCCCGGCCTTTTAAAACACTGGTTTATAATAATATAAGACCTGCTATAATTTATTCAAAAAATAATTGACAACATCCTTGTTGATAATAGTATAAGACATGCTTTGACTAGAAATTAGAAAACTTATTTATATATAATTTTAACTAAAAGTATTATTTAGACATTAATTAAACAATTGGTAATAGTATAAGATCTGCTTTGACTAGAAATTTAAAAAACTTTCCCTACTCCAAATTTTAACAAGAAGTCTGATTTAGACATTAATTAAAAAAACTACTCCAAATTAACTACAAGCCCTATTTAGAAATTAATTAAATAAACTATCAAATATAATATTGTAACTTCATATTTCCTACAACAACTTTAGATGAACAAATAATTCAAGATATATAACCAAGTCGTCTCTATTCAGCCTTTTGCCATTCTTCATCATCTCTTTTTGTTATCAAAGATTTTTCAGTACCAAACATTTACGTATTCTGTCACTTTTTTCCTTCACGTACCGAGTATATTTAAAAGTCCCTTTATAAATCCATAACTGATTTTAATTTGGATCTCTCTTAATTAGTCCATCTTTATATTCATCGCATATATATCAAAAGTCTTCATTTATTTTTTTGTTTATTATTACAAGATCATGAGTACTAACAATAAAGTTCATTCCAAAGTGAATGTGCCCTTTATTAGCATTTGCTTTTGTCCCACATTGGAAAAACATATTTGTATCCCATGTAATAGACCCTATATAAAGGGCTTTACTTGCTTTTCTTTTACTTGCACTTTTAGCTCTCAAGAATAATATTATTTTATTATCTTGTTATTGCTTTGTAAGAATTCATGTTATGAATAAAAGACTTTCATGAATTCTATCATGGTATCAAAGCCAAGAGCACAAGTTAATATTTTTAGCTCGATCGCGGATTCAACTTCGCGGTGAGTTAGTTGGGGGTTCGTATGCAGCACGCCCTTGGTATCAGTTAAATTTTTTTTTTGGCTTGTTTTGGAAGCTCGTGCTCGTTTTGGCTGCTCGTGCTCGTTCTGATCTTGGCTTCCACATCTGGGTTTCGTCTTTTTGGCTTCCGATCGATTGGTGAGATCCGCCTTTTCTTATTTTATTTTGTTGCTTGGGATTGCCGCTTGTTATTTGGGATTGCACGCTTGTTATTTGGGATTTTCTGTTTAAAATTCATAATGGTGGAGGTGATGATTCTTTGCAAATCAGGTGACCAATTTCGTAAGTTCCTCGCCTTCCAACAGCTTCAACAAAATTCTCGCCTTTATGCTCTTTCTGTTCCTTCCGCTCATCACCATCTATTGGTTCGGTATCATTTCGCCTTCTTGGATCTTGGACTGGAGCTGGAAATCATATGTCTCTGATTCTTCCGCCTTTGTATCTATGTCTTGACTCCTTCCACTTACATTGTGGATCACGATGGCACACCTATGCCATTGACAGGCATTGGCACCATTCATACATCCACTATATCATTACACGATGTTTATTGCATTCCAAAATTACATATAAATCTTGCTTCACTGGTCAAATATGTGACTCTGGATGTTTTATTGGACTCTTCCCTAATTCTTGTTATGTGCAGGATCTAAAATCCAAGGGAGTGATTGGGACAGGGCGTAGAAAGGGGAAAGGTCTATATGTTTTGGATGAGCTGCATCTTCCTACTCATGCAAAGAACTATGCTGTTAATCTGTCTTCTTTTCATTTAGCACATTCCTCTTCGAAGTTTTATTTGTGACACTCTAGACTTGGTCATGTATCGGGTTCTCGCCTGCGTTTTATGTGTAATACTGGTGTTCTTGGTGATTTACAATCCGATGATATTTCTGATTGTAGTGGATGTAAACTTGGAAAATTTTCTGCTTTGCCTTTTAATCTTAGTACTTCTACTTCTTACGCACCATTTGATCTAGTTCATTCAGATGTTTGGGGGCGGCACCTATCCCTACTAAGGGTGGCTCCAGATATTATGTTTCCTTTATTGATGATTATACTCGTCATTGTTGGGTTTATTTGTTGAAAAGACGCTCGATTTTGTTCATACTTATGTTGAGTTTCAAGCCTATGTGAAAACTCAACATTCTCGCCATTATTAAATGTTTTGGTGATTTAGGAGGTGAATATACTAGTGGGGATCTTTCTGGTATTTTCAAAGTCGATGGTACAATACATCAGTCTTCTTGTCTTGATACACCACAACAAAATGGGGTAGCCGAGAGAAAACATAAGCATATTGTTGAGACTGACTAGATCCATGCTTTTGTCCGCTAGTGTACCTAGTGAATTTTGGGGAGAAGTTTGTCCTTACATCTGCTTATCTTATTAATAGGATCCCTACCTCTCATAATGGTATTTCTCCGTATGCTAGACTATTTGGTCACACCCCACTATATTCCCATTTGAGAGTTTTTGGTTCTACATGTTGTGTTCTAGGTCCAGAGGCGGAGCGGACTAAGTTAGCTTCTCGTGTCGCCATTTTTGTTTTTCTTGGATATGGGGTTGGGCAGAAAGGTTATCGTTGTCATGATCCGGTTTACGGAAAATTGTATGTGTCTCGTAATGTTTCCTTTATTGAGCATGTTCCTTTCTTTTCCATCCCACCTACCTCACATGGTATGACAAAATCTGTCCTTAATGATATTGATCCCTTTGATCTTTGATTGTCCATCTGATTCTACATCTATATCATCTGTTCCTTCTCAGTCTTCTTAGGTATCCCATGATATTGATACTCAGCCCCCTCCTACGCCTATTTCAGAACCTCTTGTGGTTGCAGATCCAGATCCACCTCGCTATCCTAAACGCACTCTGCGGTCTACTCAGGTATCCGATTTTGATTATTCTTGCTATGCTCCATCATTCGCTTCCTTTCTACTTTCTATTAATTCTCTCTCTGAGCCTACATCCTACTCGAGGCGACTCGTAATCCTCTTTGGCAAGAGGCTATGAATGAGGAACTGGTTGCTTTGAACAAAGCGGTACTTGGGATTTGGTTTCTACCGACCGGTAAGAAAACTATTGGTTCTCGATGGGTGTACAAGATTAAGACAAAGTCGATGGTTCTATTGAGCGATATAAATCTCGTTTGGTTGCAAAGGGTTTTGCTCAAGAATATGGTATGGATTATGAAGAGACTTTTGCACCGTTGCAAAGATGACATCTGTCAGGGTTCTTATTGCATGGCCTCACATTCGTCATTGGCATATTTCACAAATGGATGTTAAAAATGCTTTTTGAATGGGGATCTTCAAGAAGAAATCTACATGGTCCCTCCACCTGGTGTTTCACATAGTCCAGGACAAGTGTGCAGGTTTAAGAAAGCTCTGTATGGTCTCAAACAAGCTCCAAGAGCTTGGTTCGACAAGTTCTCCACTGTAGTATCATCTCTTGGGTTTATTTCCAGCTTTCATGATTCGGCGTTATTTGTTAAATCATCCCCTGCAGGTTGTATTTTTCTTTTGTTGTATGTTGATGACATGATCATTACAGGTGATGATATTGATGGTATTGCAAACCTAAAATCTACTTTATCTCGCCGTTTTGAGATGAAAGATTTAGGTCATCTACGTTACTTTTTAGGCATTGAGGTAGCTTATTCTAAGAAGGGATATCTTCTCTCTCAATCTAAGTACACTGTAGATATTCTTGAGCGGGCCCGTCTCACAGATACTCGTATAGTTGACTCTCCTCTTGAGGTTAATGTTCGATATACACCTACTGACGGGGATCCTCTTCCTGATCCCACTTTATATCGTTCAGTTGTAGGGAGTCCGTGTACCTCACCATTACTCGCCTACGACATTTCATATGCTGTTCACATTGTCAGTCAGTTTGTTTGCTCTCCTACATCTGTACATTGGGCTGCAGTTATGCGTATTCTTCGCTATCTTCGAGGAACGATTTATCAGAGTCTCTTGTTTCCATCAACCTCATCCTTGGAGCTTCGTGCATTTCCTGATGCAGATTGGGCTGGTGACCTAACTGATCGGAAATCAACTACTGGTTATTGTGTATTTTTAGGAGATTCACTCATCTCATGGAAAAGTAAGAAACAAGATGTGGTTTCTCGCTCTTCAACTGAGGCAGAGTATCGTGCTATGGCTTCTACTACGTGTGAGATTGTATGGTTACGTCGGTTATTGGTTGATATGGGTGTCTGTCTTTCTTCACCAACACCGATGTATTGTGATAATAAGAGTTCTATTCAGATTGCGCACAACACAGTCTTTCATGAACGTACCAAGCATATTGAGATTGATTGTCATATTATTCGATATCATCTTCAAGAAATAAGACTCTATCCTTGCCATTTGTCTCATCTTCGATGCAACTTGCAGATTTCTTCACAAAGGCGCATACCTTAAAGCGTCACCGGTTCTTTCTTGGCAAACTCTCGATGCTTCTGTCTACACCATCGCGAGTTTGAGAGGAGATATTAGCATTTGCTTTTGTCCCACATTGGAAAAACATATTTGTATCCCATGTAATAGACCCTATATAAAGGGCTTTACTTGCTTTTCTTTTACTTGCACTTTTAGCTCTCAAGAATAATATTATTTTATTATCTTGTTATTGCTTTGTAAGAATTCATGTTATGAATAAAAGACTTTCATGAATTCTATCACCCTTTGCTTGAGAGACAAGCCAGGAGTTAGTAAAATTACACCAACAAAAAATAGTGCCACCGGTGATTTTCCACCAAAACTTCCACATCCGCCGTGTCAGGTGCCAGAAAAATCAACGGTTGCACCTCTCCACCACCTACCAATTCCTCCGCCACCATCTAAAAGTTTTTTCAAGAAGCAAGATGAGTATGATCCATTCTATATGGCCCATAAAGAGTGCACAAAGAAGAAGTCTTTAGGTGATTTATTTAGTAAGGATAATTTTAGATTTGGGAAGATTAAAAATAAGAAGAAAAATATGTCAAGTTTGTCATGTAAGAAGTCATGCACTATGATGGAGAATAGTATTATTATTAAAGTGTCACATGAGCCTTCTGTTTGCGTGTATATAACTTAAATCCTAAACGATAAAATATGTTAAACTTTTAGGGATCGTTTGGTTGCTGGTCAGAAGTAAGTTATTCATATATCAAAATCCTGCATAAGTAATACTATGTTTGGTAGCTCGTTATGAGGTGAGTTATTCATGTATAAAATTAATACGATGTTTGATTTGCAATTTAAAAACATGCATAACTAATACATATATAAGTTATGAGGGAATATATGTAGTATTATTTTATGCAGGACAAAATATGGAATAACTAATACATGAATAACTAAACCCTGCATAACTAATACCTGCCTAAAATAATGTTGGTATTTCTATGGTACTTTATAAAGTAGTACGGGAAGTAATAACTATTACAAATGTTCGAAAGGATAAATAAATGGTCAATCTTCAAAACTGCCGCATGTGTGTTGTGTCTTGAATCTTGATCACCTTGCAAAGCCAATGTTGAGAACTGCCGCAAGTTTGTTGTGCCTTGAATCTTGATAACCTGAAATCAAGAAACAACTAAATCTGGATGGTTACAACGTTGTGTGTTGAGTCGAGGATAGCCCTCTATCCTTAAGACAAGATTGCCCCGTATATATGCTTTTACGTTAGCGGGCAATAGTCTCCCAAGATAAAACAACACTTTAATCTCAACACTACAAAGCCAGTAGGTTGAGCCTGTCGAAGAAAACAAATATGACTCGACTTGCTGAAGATATGGAATAGGAAGGAAGAGTTTCTCTTTACTCTTCTCTTTTGTCTCTGTGTATATAGTGTGTCTCTGTAGTGTATATCTTGTGTATACGTGAGGGTTTGGTCACTGTTTTTCAGTCGAAAATTGCACTGATTTTCGCTGAATATCACTCACTGTTTTGTGCTATTTTGTGGCTGTTTTTCGGGTGTTTTCAGTGGTGTTTTGCAGTGCGTTTGCTGCCTGTTTGCTGCCTGTTTTTCATCTATTTTCTACCATTGAATTGAGCCAAAAGAAGGCTCAATATATAACAAGGAGAAGGGGTTGTCTAACTGCCAAAACATGGCTGTTAATGGCCATTAGGAGAGCATTAAAACAGCCAAGTAATGCTGTTAATAGCCATTGAAAGGCTGCCCAACTGCCCAAGTAATGGGCTGTTAATGGAGGAGTTAATCAGCCAAGTAATGGCTGATTAATGCCTCAAAAAACAGTCCCAACGGTAGGCTGAAAAAGTCTCCAGAAATTCTGGGGACCAAACTGTAAATATTGAAACTTCAGGGACCAAACTGTACATATGAAAGAATTCTGGTCCAAACTGTACATATGAAACTTCAGGGATCAAACTGTACATCTGGCAGAGTTCTCTGGTCCAAAAAGATAATATCAGAAAGGCCCACAGCCCACGACCCGTGAACCCGAAACCCGGACTCGGAACCGGCGGGCGGCGGCGCGCGTGTGGGCTTAGCCTTGAACCCAAGCACATCTAGGTCTTCCCTCCTTTAAACACATGGGATACCCCTTGGGGTCCCAAACCCTTTACCAATTAGAGACTTATATAGAGAGCAATTCTTCCTATTCCCACCGATGTGGTAGATTTGTCCCACACCACATTTCCATGTCTCAAACACCTTACTTCGTGGACCAATATCTCTTTCATTTCTCAACGAAATTAGACGATTCTTGGCCCTACGGTCATCTACTCACTTCGTAGATCATGCATGGGTAAAGAGACAAGGTCTCCAACATACGGAACACTAGTGTTTAATTCATCAAAGATGGGTGGACGCATCTCCCCGCCAAAGGCTAATTTCCAACAAATAATACATAGATTCGTTCATAACTAATCCATATATTACTAATACATGCATAGCTCAAATCAGCTACCAAACAACCCCTTAGTTTTCACTTGAATTTGTGTATAATGATGTTAGCGATTTGTTGTAATTAAAGTGACTCTGGCACTTAAATATTTTTCTGGTCAATTTCATCAGCTGCAACTTCCAATGTAATAGGTGACCCATGGTGTCTGCCTACAGATCCAGTTTGTTTTAAAGATGATATGATCAATGAAACTGCCCATCATTACGTCAAATACTAACAAATATGAAAAAGTAGAAAAGTTGTATGAGCTCAATCCAACAGTTGGCACAAAAAGTCCTGAAGTAGCAATTAACTGATCTCCTGCACTTGCAAATTGTTGGAGAATATTGGAAATCTTGAAAATTCTCGTAGTTTGAGGCGTTTCTATGACACTGTCCTTAAGGATATTTCATCTGATGTAGATATATTTTCAGGATCCAATAATCTCTTCTAATGGAAGAGCATAAACTAACAAAGATTTTATATTGATAAAGAACCCAACAACTCAGAAAGTGGGAAGAAGAATATTTCTTGTCATTCTATTTCTCAAGGAAAACAATGTGTGAATATATAGGAAAGATAATCTTGAACTTCTTGAACATTATGGTCAAGAAATTGTTGGAAATTTACTAATGTAGAATTAAGTTTATCCCATTATTTATGACTCGAACAATTGGGGCCCGCACGTCGGAAATGTCGTTTCCACACACATATAATCTTAAAGCCAAGTATCGTAAATTTCGTTAATGAAAGAGATATTGGTACGTAAGTGAAATGTTTGAGACATAGAATGATGGACGGTTATTGGCTAAATAACAAGTGTTCCACGTTGGTAAACGAAGGAAGGATTGTGCGAAGTGTAAGATGGTACTGGTCGGGAAAAGGGCCGCGGAGCTGAGAAGGGCCGCGACGCCTGATTGGCAGTGAGCATCGTGGCTTTCTGGCTGAATTAGCGCCGCGGCGATTCATTGGCAGTGACTGCTCAACGGAATCCCAAAGGTTTGGCTGTTGAGGTGGTTTCAATGGCATTGAATCCACCCAATAATGGCCATTACTTGGACCATTATGTTGCTGCATTACTTGGGGTTAAATGTCATCCATTACATGACAATTGAATTCCATTATAGGGCATTTGAAAGGCCATCTTGCACACCTATAAATTGAGGCCTTTGGCTCAATTCTATATAAGAGAAAAAGGAACAAGTGAACATACACACAAGTTAACAACACCACAAAAAGATCAGATTTTCCTGATAACACTCCTTCTATTAGCAATCTTCTTTATTCGTGTTCTTCGTTGGGGTAATTTGTGTAGGCTTTGCACATTTGATAGTTTGTTGTTTTATCTTGAGGGACTATTGCCCACACTTCCGTAAAGCCTATATACGGGGAAAATCTTGTCTTAAAGACAAAGAGCCATCTTCCGACTCAGCCGGTGGTGTTGTGATTATCTAATTGGTTGCTAAGTGTTTCAGGTGTGAACTTGATTCTCAAAGGACTCTAACCGTTCGGATTCTCAGCTGTTCTAGAAGCCACAAGTGTAGCGGTTCATGTTCTTGTATTTCTGAATACAAGATTCAGATTTGGAGTTCCAATTCAAGATCAAGAGATTGAGAACTTGTTGTTGTAATCTTTGTTGTTTATCCTTTCGATCACTGTAATAGTTATTTACTATTCCCGTACGTGCTTTACATATCCAATAATTTTAAGACAAGATTGTATTAGTATTCGAAAGATGGTCGACAATTCTGTTAACAGTGCAAACACTGTCTCTGACAACAACCGTGCTGTTGACGGTCAAGAAGTTGATTGTGTCGCCGCTCCCAAGAGTAGCGGAAACAAGCGCCCACGAGAGGTTGAGGATGTCAACTGGGATAAGAGGAGAAGGTTGAAGATGTTGTTCTATCTTGTAGCAGAGGGCCTATGTCTGTCCTAGACAAAGGATCCGAATTATGGTAAGGAAGATGTGGACACTCAGTCTGACTGAAGTGGGCCAGAATCCAAAAGGTCTAAGTTATTTATCCTTCCTTATCTATAATGTGTTTAGATATTATCTGATTAAGAGTGTGTAAAGCAAGACTGGTAATATGAAAGTGTTTTCATTAAAAATTTATATTCCCTACACTCTAAAATCAGATATTGAATCTCATTCCTTCCCGGTTAATTATTGGACTATTGTAAACAAAACTTGAAAGATCTATTTTTTTAGTGTAATTATTAAAAGTGTGTAAAGTATATTCGCACATACGAAGGAGAGAGATCCACTGACTGTGCAAAAACTGTTACCACTCTTAAGTAAGCGCCAGGGATTTCCCTGGGCACCAATCACAAGGGAAGAAGACTAAGAGATAATGGCTTATCTTAAGACGTTGAACCTGTCACCTATCTGACAGAAGATCCTTCATTTGATAGGATGATATTGGACACTCAGTCGTACAAATCCTACGGGCGACTGAAGTGGGCCAGAATTTCCAGGTCTTAAATGATCTAAGGCCAGAAGAAAGCCACAAAAGTAATGGACACCTAGTGAGGTAGGCCAGAGTTTCCAGGTCTTAAATGATCTGAAGGCCAAAAGAAAGGCAGAAAAGTAATAGACACCTAGTAAGGTGGGCCAGAGTTTCCAGGTCTTAAATGATTTGAAGGCCAAGCAGAAAAGAAATTGGACACTCAGTCTGCGAAAGCAACTGGAGTGGGCCAGAATATCCAGATCACATATGATTCGGTTACGCCCTAACCACGGGCAAAAGGTTGTTCATGTGAAGCAACGCCACCTCTAAAGTAGAAGGGGTTGGAGAGGTTGTCCTCCATGGGACTTCAGGGAATGGGATCACTCTAAAAGGAGGTGATACATGTCCCAAATTTGGTTTAAGGGTCGCTGTTGGTCAAGCTGGTTTGAGACTAGTCCAACATGTCTGTAATAACTAAGAATGGTACATTATGTGTGTAGCTAAATGAATGCTATATTTGTAATCCGTGTATCTATGCCATCATATATTAAGACACATTAAATAGAAAGTCATTCAAAAGCTAACGAAGTTGGGATTGTTGCCTTCTGTCGACATAAACCCTCAAAATGAATGTGAGGTAGGCGAAGAGGCAAAATCACCTTTCCATTCCGTCAAAGGAATAGCGAAAGAAGCACCGCTCCTCTAGAACTTAGTCACACCTACATGGGTGAGTTGAAGTTTGTACAAAATAGAGGTGGGAGAGAGATAAGTTCCGTCAAAGGAATAGCGAAAGAAGCACCGCTCCTCTAGAACTTAGTCACACCTACATGGGTGATCTGAAGTTTATACAAAATAGAGGGGGGAGACAAGTACTTTGTGACTTTCATTGATGATGGTACAACGTATTGCATCCTTTGTTTGTTGAAAAGCAAAGATGAAGCTATTGAAGCGGATAAGCGCTACAAAACAGAAATTGAAAATCAACTAAGCCTACGGATTGAGGAATTCGTAGTGATAGAGGGGGAGAATGTGAAGCATCATTAATCAAACGACTGCTCATTACTCACCTCAGTCTAACGGTGTTAGCCAAACGCAAAGCCGTACACCCAAAATATGTGGGGCAAGACGATCCTTACCGCTAATGCGATTCTCAAAAAAACTACGCATAAGGATAAGGATAACCCTCCGTGTGAAACATGGAAATGATCCCACCTACAAATGTTGTGTTGTGGGATGGGTTGGTAGAGGTTGAAATACAGAAACATGTCACGTTGGACCTAAGACTGTAAATCTGAACATTGTCTGAGAGTTTGTCAATTGGATATGACTCATCAAGAAAAGAAATGGATTCAGAAGGCCAAGTGTTCTGAGATTCTTCTTAGGATTAGAAAAAGGAAAAATAGTTTCACAAAAGACAACATTATAACACTCCGTAAATTCAGATTAGTTGTGAATGTATTAAATGAGTATTAGTGTGATATTTTTTCCATATTACATCTAATCGGGATGCATTTGGGTGGAAATAGTATTTTTGAAATCAAGGCGAATAGAGAAGTGTACAAGATTCGATAGAATCGACTAAGTTACTATATGTATTCCTTAAAGACTTATTTATTGAAAATAAGTTGGGAATTTTAGAAATATTTAAACATGAAAGTTGTAGCCCTTTGAAATACCTTTCCATCCATATAAAGTGGAGGCCAATTAGAGCTCTGTTTTAGGAGTTATGCCCTTTTTACGGAACGATGTCGACAAAGTAAAAAAATATGATTTTTTGGCCAAGTATAAAAATTGACCTAGGAGCTCGATGAGCTAAGCTCAAAGCGAACTAGGGTCATGCTATAGACCTATATCAGCGAGGTGTAGGGTCCAAAATGTCCCGTGCTATAAATTCAACACTTAACTCGAAAATTCATTCGTCAGATCCAACTTCATAGAAAACCCCTCAAGGATGATTTTCTCTCTTCTCAAACCCCCCACATCAAGGTAAGAACATCTCTACGATTCATAATCAATCCTAGTGCTAAATACATTATTCCTAACATGATTCTTAAATAAAAACATAGGATTAACAAGTAATCTTTCTCCAATGATTCAAAGCTAGGGTTTGGGTGTTTTTCATCAGAGAAGCAAGATAATTCATTAGATTGGAGCGTTTACAGGTATGTAGGGATTCTATCAACGTGTAGGAATATCATTATTCTTTTCCACACCACGTTAATTCATGGTAAGCCCTATTTCTACTCATAGTTAGAGAATTATGTTTTAGTTCATGAAATACCACATATACAAGTTAATTATATATGTATTATCATGATTAATCATATCTCAGATAATTATATTCATGTATATCATTACGATTTTCATGAACCTGTCTGTAATCCATGTATGATCGTGTTATCTTTTCCATGAGCTCTCTGATATCAGTTATAAACTCAGATCGTTCCACTCTATGGATTTTCACATATTCTCATGTAAATCTATTTTCAAACCATATTTATGGAATTTATGAGCTTTTATAAACTATAATATGAATCATGTTTTGAAAACCATGGACACAGATGCCACTTATATTAATGTTCATATTTTTGGGAGTAGCATAAGTTTACCGAGAAGGTTCAAATAACCTGAAACTACGTATGCCAGCGTAGGTTAAGGATCACTCCTTCTAGATAGGACGATACCTTCAGGATATTAATTGAATCCATTCATGTCATTTTCATATCTAATACCTAGCAAGGTATGGGATTGCTCTGCTGGTCAGGCTAGACATCAGAATCCACGTACTTATGTGGTGATTTCATGTTGTCGGTTATACTAAGGCTCTCCCACTTAAAAATATTTTACTCATGTTATAGCTTGATCATGCAGATCATGATCATGTCCAGATTTCAATTTACAGTATTCAGTTATAGTTTACAGTTCACAGCTTCAGTTACAGTCTACATTTACAGTTTCAGTTTCATATTACTTTATGTATCCATGTTATTGATTTGGGCTGCCCATTCTCTAAGCACCCCATTTACTATTCTTTCATTTAGTTTCTTTACATATAAGTACAATTCTAGTGTACTTACGTCCCTATTGGCCGGAGCCTGCATTTCACGATGCATGCATTAATTTACAAGACAATAGATCTGCACTTTAGGACTTCATCATATCAGCTATTTGATGAGTCCCACTTCCTTCGAGGCGTTGTCATTATTTTTTCTATAGTCATGTCATGTTAGACAGTCAGGTATGCTGGGGCTTTGTCCCAGTAACAGTTCAATATTTCAGAATCATGTTAGAGGTTCATAGATTAGTCAGTATATCATGTTGGGTTTTCAGTTATATTCACCCTTATAGGCTACACTATCATGTTTTCAGACTATTTTCGCATTTATGCTTTAAAACAATATTTTTAGTATCATTATGATGTTTAAATATTTTATTCAGATTATTCGTGTTTTAAATTATATTCTGCATCAGTACATGTCCCATATTGACTCAACCAACCATGTAGTTTGCTCGATCACATGTAGTCAGGCACCGAATGTCGTGTTACATTCAGACCCAGGTTTGGGTCATGAATAACATCCCTAGAAATTCTTTCCTTATGGCAAGACTCGGGACTTTGTATCCTTTTATAGCATAGGGATAACCAATGAAAACATGAGTGGAAGTTCTACAACAACAACAACATACCCAGTGAAATCTCACAATGTGGGGTCTGGGGAGGGTAGAGTGTACGCAGACCTTACCTCTACCTTGGTAGGTAGAGCGACTGTTTAGGTTCAAATTTATCTATGTGAGGCTTGGGTAAGGTATGGTAACATAAACAACTAAAACTTCTGTATGAGAATAAGTCGGTGTCTGTTTGTACAACAATTCAATTGGGGATTTAATCTGTAGGAGAACATGTGGTAATCTATTGATGTTGTAGGTGGCTGCAAGAATGCATTCTCCCTAGTACTTTAGATGGAGTTTGGATTGAAAAAGTAGTGCTTTTGCTGTCTCAAGAAGGTATTTGTGTTTTCTTTCTACTATTCCATTATGTTGTGGTGTATAAGGACAAGTTTTCCGGTGTATAATGCCTTTAGTCTGAAAGAAACTGGATGCTTCATTGTTAGTGAATTCTAGACCATTGTCTGATCTCACTATTTTTTTATTGTGTTGAATTGATTTTCAGTTATTTATACAAAGGATTTGAATACATACAAGGCATTTCTCTTGCATCTAAGAAAGTGAGTCTAAGTGGATCTGCTATAGACATCCACAATGATGAGAAAATATTTGTAGTTATCATAGGTGGGTGTATGGTAAGGGCCTCATAGGTCAACATGAATAAGTTCAAAAATTTCTTTTGTGCTAGTCTTCCTAGTGGGAAGTGGTAATCCTGTTTGTATTGCCATGGAACATATGAAGCAGAATAAAGGTTGAAAAGTTTACAAGAATTGATGTTATTCCTTTCATCTTACTAAAGGGTACATGCCCAAGTCTGTAATGCCATAGTAGGTCCATACCATTTCTATGAGATGCAGAAGACATAACATATGAGAAAACATTGTCTTTATTAGTTTAAGATGAATTATTTACAACTAGGGAATGAGGGTAATGGGAGTGACTTGAATGGTCATGACAGTGTATTTTATTCACATGACTAGATTTGGAAATACAACAAGTAAAGATGTTGCTAACACTCTTTGATCTAGATGCATGGCTTCTTTTGCTTAGACAATCTTAGCAGAGGAAATACAACCCATCATGTACACTGCCAATCTCCAAAGGCCTCTTCATTGAAGGGGCCCGTAGAAGATAAAGTGTCAGAGAAAGATGCAATATATTTTAGGTGCATTGTCAAAGAACTAATAGACACAAGGTTAAATTTGAAGGAAGGGACAAATAAGATTTCGTAAAGTATGGTATTAGGTGTTAGTGTCACATTTATAATCAGTCACTTTGACTCTATAGACATTAGGCAATATCACTAGTAAAGGGTAAGGCAGTGTCATGATGTTAGTCAAATGATTTTTACTAAATGTCATGTGGTGTTATGCTCCTGAGTCTAAAATCCATGTTTAAGCATTAACTTTTAAATATTCACAAGTTAGTTTATCAAAATCTATAGAGAATGTGCAAGTAATAGTACTTGCAAAGTTAACAGCTCCATTGACAAGATTGTTATTGTTGGACTACTTTCCTTCATCATCACTCTGAAAATGGTGGATCAGGTTGATCAGCTGCTCATATTACCCTTTTGTGAGAGTCACACCCTGGTTGTCATTGTGCCCACTGTTTTCACCTTTTTTTCGAGGCACTACATCTGTATTTACTCCATGCACATTTGCAACTATCTCTTTGCCTTTGTTAAACTTGTTCTTCTTATTGTAGTTTCTTTGGTTGTGGTTGCTTGTGTTATGATTGTACCTCTGATATCTTTGACTTCTATTATAGTTGTTTTGATTATTTGTGTTGGGATTGGTCCTCTAATAACTCTGATTGTTCTGATTATTCTGACTTGAATATTCATGAATTTTGTAGAAATTGTGCCTAGTGTGCCCTAGTCTCTTGCACAATACAGTTTGGAACTTTGTTTCCTGAATAGCTAGTTCTTGATGTGTAGTATGTCTTAAAGTTCCTTGATCCTGAGGAACTTGCATTCAGGGAAGTTGTTTCAGCAAATTCATGATTGTTTGGGTTGATTTCTCTTTGCCTCTCTTCATGCACCAATATTGCAAAGGCTTGTCCTATGGATGGTAAGGGATTCATCATGAGTATACTGCCTCTTATCACAGTGTAAACTTCATTCAGTCTCATAAGAAACTAAATCAACCGCCTATCTTGTTCTGCCTTGTACATAAGATCTTTACCTCTACAATTACATTGACAATTACACTGGTGTCTTGCTGTCAAATTACATATTTCTTACTAAAGTTTCTTCATACGAGTGTAATAACATGTAGTATCTAGTGTTTCTTAATTCAGATCACTTATCTCCTTTTGTATTTGGTATAACTTTGCTCCTACCTATCCTCTAGTTCTCTCCAAAGTTCAATAGAATCAACAACATATTCTAGGCTATCTACTATTTCTTTTGTAACAGAATTAAAAATTCAAGATGTGACCATATCATCACATCTTTCCCACTGTCGCAACTTAGGCGATAACAAATCTGGCTTGTTACATTCTCCAGTAATGAAGTCAATTTTGTTCTTCACTGATAATGACCTTAGGGCACGTCGCTTCCATGAGCGATATTCCACTCCATCAAAAGGAGTCGGTACTAACACAACACCAACATTATCTGAAGGATATATGTAAAGAGGACTACTTACATCGATCGTGTCGAACACGTTGTTTGTATTGACTGACGTTTCACTGGTTTCCCCAATTTGATCATCATTCACCATATCAATTAGGGTTATCTGACTGTTTTAGTGAATTGAGGAAGAAATCAAAATTGCGAAGCTTCGACTCAAAAAATTAAAGAACAAGATCACTTATTTTAACCTAATTGTGAATTGATTCAGTCACGATTGCGAGAATCATCTACCTTGCTCTGATATCATATTGAATTCTTTAAGAATCGATTTCAGTGATTGAACACAACTTCCCTGAGAAGCTCAGATATTTCCTCAACAATGGAAGGTGTTCGCAAAGAAATGAAAGTGGAGTAGCAAAACATTTGGAGTAATTTGTGAGAATGAAACTCAACTTCATTCGTCTATGAATCAAAGTATATATACACACTGCACCGACTAAGCAAAGCAAACAACAACAACATATCCAGTGAAATCCCACACCGTTCTTTACTAAACACTAACCACTACTTGAAAGCTAAGCTAACCTCTAACTAATTCCTAACAAACTGTGCTGACTCAGCACCGTACAAGTAGTACAGATACAATACAATACAAATACAAATAGATATTGTATATCTCAATAAACACCATTCCTCATTGTTTATTCAGTAAATGAATGTATATTTAATTAATTAGCTGGAATCATAGTTGTGCTGAAGAAGCACTTTATAATTGGCAATGATAAAGTCATTGGATTCTGCTAATCGTTTGGAATTAGAGATTCTAGAGTTGGTAAATAGCATGAGTTGTTAACTTGTAGAATACCAACTATGTTGTTCGGACTCTTTTTATAATACCAACAGAGGCGTGTCGAATAATATATTTCTGGATGATTCGATATGAATACAACAACATTTCTTAAAAGTCCGAACATCATAACTTATAGTAAGTATCAAGGACCATCATAAATAAAGATAGCAAGAAGTAATAAAAACAAGAAAAAAACACTTATTAAAGCCAAAGTGTGATTGTAACTTTTTCTTTGTGAATTCTTCAAGTTCATCTTGAAGAATAATAATTTAACATATCTAGTACAATCTCATTACTAATATAAGCAAAAATTAAATCACCAACCACCCTACCTATTTCCCTTTTCTCCTCAACTCCACTTGACTCTTCAAAAGAATTCAACAAATCAAAATGCATCAAGTCATTGATATTAGTTTCATTTATAGAGTCTTGGCTCCATAACCAAATATTCTGTAATAGAAGCTCCCACAGTTGCTCAGCTCCTAAAATTCTCTGAAATTCTTCTTTCCCTTTCTGATTCTCCACCACTTCTTTAACACAATCAAATAGTAGCTGTCTTGATTGTTGTATTGCCTTCTTGTTCTTAATGTACTGAGACTCAGGACTTGTTTCCCCTGAATTAGAAGCTGATGGGATTGAAAACTGCTCTTGTTTCTTTGCCTTTAGACATTCTTGTTCTGTTTTTTAAAAATAAAAAATAATCCAAGGTTAATATTATGAAAATGTACACTAAATTCTATAAGTTAAAGTTGTAAATGTACACTAAGTTCTATAAGAAAAAAAGGGTTTTACTTACTTTTAACATGTGGACAGTCATCATCAGAAGGTTCAGTTTCTTCTAGAACTGACACAGGGCTGAGTTGCTTACTTTCTTCAAGAAAATCCAATCTTAGCTTTCTTCTGTCTTCAGTAACCTGTTACCTTATCAACAACAAATCTGAATTCATAACAGTACAGTCACAAAATAATTTTTTGTCACATTAACGTTAATCAATTTCATGTATGGTCGTCACTGCACTTTATCCACTATAACACATTAACAGTAAAGTCACAAAACTACTTTCTGTCATATTAAAGTTAATTAATTTCACGTATGGACACTGAACTTCATCTACAATAACAGTAAAGTTACGAAACTACGTTTTGACTCAGTATTTCACCTATTAAGTGTCATATGCATGTTTAGTAGCTAAAAACCAAGTTTTTACCTGTTTTTCATGTAGAAAGTTGTCATCTGCAGGTTGTGGTGATGATAAATTATCTGCTTCTTCTGCATCACTATTATCTGAACAAGAATTGAACACAGTAGTGCTGCTTGCTGAAGAAATTTTTTCATCATCTGCATTAGTAATGCCTTGGCAATTAACATTCTTTCTTGTAGCATTGTTGTGTTGTTCACTTGCCAAGTTCTTGATTTTTTGGTTATGACTAATGGTAACAAGCTTGTTAAACACATAGTTTACAATCTTTGAACAATTAGGAATGACTTTTCTTCTCTTTTTTGCACCACAACTAGCTGCTCTCTTCAAGAACTTAGTACTAGAATTTCTAGAACAACACCGAAAACCGCCATCCGAGATAAGGGTACTGTTGCTTCTAATAGAACGGCCTCTTTCAAGAAGGTAGAGTTCTAAGGTAAATGGCTCTTGTTGTTCTTGAAGGAATTCTCCAAGTTGCTTTGACATAATTTTGAACAATTTTAGTTTGTGGTGGGGAGTACTAAAAATGATGAAGAGAATAAATTTTGAAAGAATTTCTAAAGGATAAGGAATTGGGCATTAAATTGGGAGAGACAATATATGCATCTGTCTGTCTAAGTATTGTGACAGAACAAAGTGTTTGTTTTGGATCAGAGAGATGAAGAGAAGAGAAATAGTACTGCAGATTTAAATTTAAAGGGATGGGAGCATTCGAGTAAAGACAATAAAATTATTCGCTTTTTGTGCAATAATGGATTTTCATATTAAATTTTTTTACCTAACCTTTTTGTGACCATGCAATCTAAAGTCAATGAGTGAGCTAGGTATTTCTTTAGTTAAAGATACCAAGCCTCGAGAAGGTGGGATGGCCTGGTGGTCCCACTTCAAAGAAAAAAAATTAAGTTACATATACAGATAAAATAAATATTTTTTACACTTTTGTGTAGTTTAAGCTATTTAGCACGATATTTTGAGTCCATTTGAGTGTTTACTATATTACCACCAAGGCATCTTGAGGTGAATCGTATTCAAACAATGTATGATGTCTATTTAGTGTAATATACAGAATATAAGACGAAGGCGGAAAATTGATTGGTCATGTCATATAAGCTCGTGTTTGACATTCATTTTCTTCGATTTGAATTGTACGAAGAATGCAATTAAATTTAATTGTCGATTTACTCCAAGAGATAAATAGGATCTCAATAAAATTATAATTTTTATCAGGTCACTGATTAATGCTTATCAGAGAGATCTACTTTTTTTATAATTGACATGATTGGATAAATACACAATTAGTATATTGAGCTTAAATTCAAGGAAAAAAGAGAAACGGGGCTTGGATTTAGTATAGTATGTGGTCCTGATATAGGTTTTGGTTTTTATTCAAGAGCAGCCTATCTAAAAGAAGCAACAAACGGAAAATTGAAGACTTCTGCATGGCAAGTTTAATTTGGTAACGTACGTGGCTGATTACTGATTTGTGTAAGCAAATAAACTAAGGGGCCGTTTGGTTGGGGTTGTGGAAAGAATATTTCCCACATAAATTCTGCATTATTTTAGACCAATATTTTACTTTGTTTTGTTAAAAGAAAAACATATTTTAAAATTATAACTGTATAATAATTTTTAAAATGAAAAAAGTCAAATATGTTCTTTTATTATGTGGATCAATTTTATCCTCGATTATACTTTTCGTACAAAAATATCCTTATTGTTACTCAAGTGGCTTAAATGTACCCCTCCTCGATTAAAATAGTTCAAAGTGGACACTCAATCCCACATGACACTAACTTTTTGATAAGGTGAAAATCACATGACATACTACCCCATCGCCCCCAAACCTTTACCTTCTCCCTTCCAATAATAAATACTCCAGTTCTTACATTATAAATCATGCATCACTAATTCTTATATTTCTAATTTCTATATTATTAATTTAAGCATAACTTTCTTCCATACCAAACGACCCAAAAGGAAAATTAAATACTTCCACTATAAAATATATTGAACACAAAATTTGGGGAAAAGCTCATTCACAAGTCATAATCAACAAAATTGGGCATCGAGTCGAGTTAAGCAGGGGGATAATCTATCTCTCCTGTCCTATATGCATGTGCATCATCCTCAAACTTCGTTTTCATGTCCCCTTATCTCCCCCCCCCCCCCCTTACTTCTTTCATTTTGACAATAAATTTGGTGGGAAAGTATATGAGCTTATTCTATTATATTTTTGGAAAGCCACATGGTAACATTACACTCAAACCTACTTCGTTTCAACAATTTAAATAATTCATTCTAATATGTAAAGATTGTTATGGTAAAATCTTATTGACAAGTTTGTGATGAAAGGTAAAATAGTCATTCAATAAACCAACCAAGGGGAAAAGACGTTAAAATGGGGAGACAGTTTTCCCCAACTTGCTCGAAAGCAAGAGCGATCTAGTGTTTGACATCGGATTCATGAGAATTTATTATTTTTCGTGCGAAGTGTAGATTTATATGTGAAACGCAATATAATTTGAATAAATATTAGATTTGAATTTATAATTTTAAAAGTAAATGAGTTAAATTCTTAAGATAGAAATCATCAAATTAAAATTTTAGATTCATCTATGTAGAAAGACTATGTCCAATTATATTATAAATCTAATGATTTAAATATATCATAGACCTACTATAGAAGACTATATATAATCACATCTCTCTTGTCACGATATTAACTTCTTGTTCACAAAATTACACGCAGACTAATTGTGTCATGTCACTGTAATAAGACCCTTCTAAATATCTTTTCATATCCATATATGTCCACTTAAAAATCTAATGATTTAAACATATCATAGACCGACTATAGAAGAAAATCTAACTTTTTGTGGATTGAACGCTATACCCTAAAATTTTAGCAAAACTTAGCTCCTACCAAATGTTTACATCAAATAAAACGAACTTGGCATTCAAGTAGTTGTTGGTGTACATGAATTAAAATCTTTACTTTCTTTCGCTTGTGTAGTGAATGATTAAACCAGTTTTGAAGAATAATATGTCAAAAATTATATGGTTCTAAGTTTAAGAAAAGAAATGAATTAAGAAGGAATGCGATGAACATAGTTCGTCAGCTACCATTTGATTCTATTGCACCAACAAACATAAATTGTCTATAGTTCTCTGAGCATATTTCCTCAATAATTGTTGAGACAAGGCGCTGTTTGTTTTCATTATTATAAAACTACACTTATGTTTGGGTCCGAATACGAGGAATTCTGCCCAAATCTTACATTGTTGTCTCATATATATATATATATTTCCGCATTGCATTTGTTAGTTTGTTACTTTGTTGAATAATGAATACCATGCAATATTATATTGTGTAACTAGCTAATTTTTGGGGGTTGTTGCATTGATTCATGTCACCAAACACATCTGTTTCGCTGAAGAAATTTAATATCGATCCTTGTGTCTATTCTCCATCAACAAATTGAGATAGAGAGAAACTTGTCTTTCAATCGAGAACGTGTCAAACTCGGATTTAGCTGGCTAAAATCAGTGCTCTAAACATCACAATCTAGCTTGTTTAGGTTTTTTATTTTCCACACAATATAATATACTCGCTTTGTGGTTTGATTAATTCAAATTCGTGCAGAAAGTCCAATTTTGGGGATAAAACACCCCTACCAAAGGCGTTTCCATACCTAGATCTCAAAACCGAAAATCTTTGGCGGGGTCCATTACCCACTTTTTGGCATGACTAATCCAAATTCGTGTCGTGAAGTACTTTGGGCGTAAACATTTTCTATCAAAAGCGACTCTACATTCACGCTTAAATCCGGGACCCCTGATTAAAGAGGGATGAATATTTATCACTGAAAGAAATAATCCCCTTGATTATTTTTATTGATTGAATAGATATATATACAAGTTACAAACCTTCTTCTACCATAATTCTAACTATACAATATGGTAAGTGTATATCCTAATTATGGTAAGTGTATATCCTAATCTAGGTAACAAATAAACTACAATATACACACAATATACTTTCCTTAATATACAAGATTTGTTCCATCGATTGAATCGTTCCCATGATAAATTTGGTGTGACGTCTTTCTTGCTTCCATCGATTTTGCTCGTGATGGGTGAGGTGTGACTTCTTTCGACCCATCGCTTTAACACACCCCATGATCATAGCGGGCGGTTTTAACGCCGAGATCGTCCCTAAAATCTTCAAAGAGAAGCTGGTAGACCGCTTTGTAAAGATATGCGCAATTTGATAACGAGACGGGACATGGCATACGCGAACTTGACCCTTTGCAACCTTTTCACGGACAAAGTGAATGTCCATTTCGATATGCTTGGTGCGTTGGTGTTGAGCAGGGTTACCTGAAAGGTAGATGGCACTAATGTTATCGCAATATACCAAGGTTGCCCCGAATGGGACAATGAAGCTCAAAGCAAATTACGTAGCCAACATGATTCGTAGACCACATTCGCTACCCTCGATATTACGCCTCGACTTGAGCGTGATAGAGTTGCACGACATTTCTTGACCAGGAGACCAAGTTGTTGCCAAGGAACATACAATAGCGAGTCGGCCAAATGCGGTGTCGGGACAACCACCCCAATCAGCATCCGTGTAGGAGACAAGTGTGGATGTGGATGACGGATACAAGTGCAACCCATAGTCTAGTGTCCCCTGAATATACCGAATGATGCGTTTGATTGCATTCATGTGCTCCACTTTGGGATCATGCATGAATAAACACACCTGTTGAACCGCATATGTAATATTCGATCTGGTAAAAGGAAGATACTGGAGGGTCCCTGCAAGACTGCGATAGCTGGTCGGGTCCTCGTATGGTGCACCTGCAGCGGCACTTAGCTTTGGGTTTGCATCAACTGGCGTGGAAGTGGACTTACAGGATGACATACCCGCCCTCTTGATGATCTCAGCAGCATACTTCCGTTGAGACAGAAACAACCCACCTGAATGACGCTTGACGACAATCCCCAAAAAATAACTCAAAGGCCCTAAGTCTTTCATAGCAAACTCAGAACTGAGCATGGCCATGATAGACTGACGCAAAGCATCGGAGGAGGCAGTCAAGATGATATCATCCACATACAACAGAATATAGGCCAATGATGAACCACGGCGGTAGATGAACAACGAATTATCTGACCTGCTGTGAGTGAACCCAATAGTCGAAACAAAGTCAGCAAATCGTGTATACCATGCCCGTGGAGACTGTTTAAGCCCATATAATGATTTCTTCAACAAACAGACATGATTCGGGCGGTTGGGATCCCTGAAACCCAACGGCTGATGCATATAGACTGTTTTCTTGAGGTCACCATGTAGAAAAGCATTCTTGACATCCAACTGATGAATTGACTAAGTCTTTGAAAGAGCCAAGCTAAGCACAGTGCGAATGGTAGCCGGTTTGACCACCGAACTAAACGTCTCACCACAATCAATTCCAACCTGCTGAGTCTTACCATCACCAACAAGTCGCGCCTTATGTCGAGCAAAGAACCCATCTGAATTTTCCTTATGAGCAAAAATCCACATAGACTTGATAACATTAATATCATATGGAAGGGGCACCAACTCCCACGTCTTATTAGCAATAAGAACATTATATTCATCAGTCATAACAATTTTCCAATTAGGGTCATTTAAAGCGGACACAAGATTGCGGGGCAAGGGGGATTTAGAGACATCCGAATGTAAATTAAAATGTCTTTTAGGTGTAAAAATACCCCGCTGACTACGAGTGACCGGTCTATGACTCGAGGAAGAATTAAGGGAATTTTGGGAATTTTACGGGCTCGAGACGGCCCAGCGTGACGATGGGCACTTGGCCCAAGACGGTAAATCTTTGGAATCGGCCGGACCAGTTCGAGTGGGCTGGGCCCAATAGCTAGAACTGCCCATTCGATGGTTTGTATTTTACAGGCGTGGCGATGTGGGCGGCCAAGCGATGGGCCATTGGAGGATTTCTGCACGGAGATGTCCGAAAAATTCCGAATAATATACGGGGATATTTGGTCATCCAAAAAATTATATGACTTAGGTTCGGGAGTATGAACTTTCATAAATGGGAATTGAGTTTCATCAAAAATGACATGGCGATTGATTATGATTTTCTCGGAGGATAAATCAAAACACTTATAACCACGATGATTTGACGGATAACCCAAAAATACACACGGGGTAGACCGAGCCTGAAGTTTGTTAATTGTGGTGGATGGGAATAACGGATAACACAAGCACCCAAAAATCCGAAGATGAGAATACGAAGGATCCTTATTAAATAGGATTTTGAAGGGGGAGGAATATGTCAGACCTTTAGAAGGAAGTATGTTAAGAAGATATGTGGCCATTTGTAGAGCATGATGCCAAAAATATGGAGGTACGGAGGCATGAATTAAGAGAGTTCGGACAATGTTGTTGATGGAACGAATTTTGCGTTCGGCCTTACCATTTTGTGGAGATGTATAAGGACACGAAAACCTAAAATTGATCCCATTATTAGCACAGAAATCCTAAAACTCCCTATTGTCATATTCTTTCCCATTATCACATTGAATATTTTTTATGTCTCTTTCGAATTGAGTACGAATGAACGCTCTAAATTTGATGAAGATGGAAAATACTTGTGATTTATTTGCAATTGGAAACGTCCACAAAAATCTAGTATAATCATCTAAAAAGAGAACATAATATCGATGACCCACTGAACTTAGAACAGGAGACGTCCATAAGTCACTATGAATAATGTCAAATGGCATAGAAGTATGAGAATTGGAGTCTACAAATGGTAACTTAACAATTTTTTCTAATGAACAAGACTGACAAATTGGAGTACGACTCGTACCCTTACAGGAAATAAAACTATTTTTATCTAAAACTGATAAAATAGAAGATCCCGGATGACCCAGACGAGCATGCCACATGGAAGGAGAGATGGCTGCAAAGGCTGACGGCAAGGTTTGACTCGATGGGTCAAAACCAGGCATGATAGGATCTGAGATCCCCATACTATCACACCTCATGAGATGACTCCCGTCTTGAAATCCTTCACGAGAAAAACCAAAAGGATCAAATTCGACGGAAAGCAGAATTGTCGATAGTGAACTTAGGACAGACACTAAATTTTTAATCAATTTAGGAGCATGTAAAGTATTTTTCAAGAGAAGGGGTGGATTGGGGGGGAGACAACGGTTTGTGACCAAAACCCTGAATTGGGATAGAGTGGCCATTACCAATAAATATACCCAGGGGTGCTCAAGTGGAATAATAAGAGAGTACCGATTAGAGGTCATGTGAGTAGTTGCCCGATGTCCATGTATCAATTTGGGTCGGTTGAGTCAACTGACGTGTGCATCGCGGCCTCGATATCGATGCGAGTGGGGCTCTTTGCATGATGGGCTGCGGTGGTCGGGGCCCAAGAACTCTGTCGTGGTGCACCTGGGCCATAGGCTGCTGTTGCTACTGCATTCTTTGGGCTTGGCGATGGCGCCCTTCTGAGTATTGGGCCTGGGTGTTGGCGACCAGCGGCGGCATGAAGCTTCTTTGTTGGCTGCTTTGTGGATGGTACGGGTTCCACCGCCATTGGCCCCATTCTTGAGCCCATGGTGGTGGTGGGCCATCAGACCTGGCTGGGACCCACCGCTTTGTTTGTTGACCACCGAATCGCCACTGCACCGCCGCGTTTGCCGCGATTTTTGTTATTACTTTTGCTATTATTCTTGCCGCCACCATTATTATGGTTTTGGCGAATTATTCACAAAACCTGAAGAACTAGGGAGGGCGCCACCATGACAAGCTGGGCTTGCTCCGGTAGCGCCTTTTTAGCCAAACTCGCTTCTTCCAACGTAAGCGTTGAGCGGGCTTGATGAAAGTGCGGAAGAGGGTTGCTTTGGCGAAGGAGAGTTCCAACACCATTATAGGCCTCAGAAAGACCGGCAACCAGCTGTAGAACTAGGCGATTATTTGTTCTTTGGCGCCAACATTATGGAGTTGATCCGCCAACTCCTTTAGTTTCTTGCAATATGCGAAGCGTTTGGAAATTCGTCCATTCGAACGAGAGAGAATTTCTGCTCGAGTGTGACGACACGTGAATGTTGGTTGTCTTGAAATATGTCACGCAATCTATTCCATGCAGCCATAGCCGTGGTATCCGGCTCCATAATCGTCTGTAGAAGATCCAGCGAAATAGTGGCGTATATCCACCGAAGAACGGTAGCATCCAGTGTAATCCATAACTCAGGATCCTCCGTAGGAAGGGGTCTAGCGGGAGGAATGATGTGATGAAGAACTTGATAAGATATAGCGTGAATTTTAAACAACTCTGCCCACGTTGCATATTGAACGTTTTCCATCTCAAGAACAATAGGGATACTTAGCTTGATATTGGAAACCGTGAGGGCAGGGTGAAAATTGTTTTTAGACATATTGTAAGAACAAAGAAGGAGGGGAAATTTAAGAGAGGTTTTTGAGAGCGGAAGACGAGATTTTTGGAGAGAAAACCCGAGGGGGGGGTCTCGGCCAAAGGAGGCAAAAGTTTGAGAGAATAAAACTTTTGTTTAGACCTAGTCTCTTGATACCATGAAAGAAATAATCCCCTTTATTATTTTCATTGATTGAATAGATATATATACAAGTTACAAACCTTCTTCTACCATAATTCTAACTATACAATATGGTAAGTGTATATCCTAATTATGGTAAGTGTATATCCTAATCTAGGTAATAAATAAATTACAATATACACACAATATACTTTCCTTAATATACAAAATTTGTTCCATTGATTTTCGGAACTGTTCCCGTGATGGGCTGGGCTGTGACTTGCTGCTCAGCCCACTGCTTTAACAATCACTTCACATTCACAGTAATCTTTGGTGGTTATTCGTTTCTGTTAACCTTGCTAGGAGCTCTAACTCCTCTTAAATTAAAACTCTTTTCAATAATGACAGTCTTTTAATAGGGCATTTAAGAGAGTGACACTGGGAAATGACCAGCTTAAAATATCTAATAATGGGACTTCTCTTTTCCATTTCATTTATATTTGACGAGGGCACCTATGTTTATCTTTTCTTGTTCCTTTTTACTTTTTTTAATTACTGGTGAAATTGCAAGAAACTTCAGGAAAAAAGAAAATGATATAGTAATATAATTGAGCTCCAATGTTGAACATGAGGTTATAAAGCAGACACGTATTACATCAATCTTCATTTGCATTCAAGAATAAGATGCCTACAGGCAATATCTCACTAGAAAAGAAAAGAAAAACAAAACTAATGCAAAAAAGTAAAGTACAAAAATACTCATACCGTCTATAAACCCGTGACTTTACATGAACATAAAAGTTCAAAAATTTAAAATAATAGATGCAGAATAGCAATTTTACCTATTACAGTATATTCTTTTGTGACAAAGTGTTGGAAACTTAACATAAATGTATATTTTTGAAAAGAAAATTCAAATATACTCCCTGCTCCAGGGTGTGGAGTCATGGGGCCCCAACACAAATTCAAAGATCTTGAAGAAGATATTAGATAGGTACCCATAGTTTTAACCGCACAATAAGTTCAGCGTCAAAAATCTTAAAGATTGAACCTATTAAGTTTAAATTTTGGATTCGAATTTGGCATATTAGCAAGTAAAAAGTTACTGGCTAGAAATGAAACATTCTCTGAACAGATAGAAAGAATCCTCAGCTTATTAATTAGCCTTCAGCAGATTGTTGCAGTAAAAGAGCAGGCAGAGTTATGGGCACACAGTAGATGATTTGCTAATGACTTAACAATGGAGGACCATACTGTTCATGTGCACTTGTTTCAAACTTCAAGCATGAAAAGCCAAACAGATACCAAATCTGGAGGTACTATCTTCATTTCTGCTCAGGACAAAACTATCAATTATTTGTCTCAGTAAAACCATGCACTAAAAGACAAGCAAAGACTTAGGACATTGAGGTTTTTTCCTGTTACCATTATAGTCCTATTTCCTAAGTATGACCCTCAGACAAGTGCTTGTTTTTTTGTTGCATCACAAATTTGTGTAACTTGCATTTCTTTGATACTTAAAGACTGATTTTACATATAGCAATTTCTCGTACGAAGTCCCATTTAGAAGTCAGGTTATTCTTGTTCCCCTGATTGTAACCTTTATGATGAAATTCTAAAAGAGAATATAAGGACATTTGATGTGTTGAATAATTATTTGCAACAATGGTTTTCAAGTTAGGAGGGATCAATGGTTATGTATGGCCGGCCAGTGGGCTGGGATCGGGTCCGTCGGGTCGGGACATGCGGGATCGGGGCGGTTTTTTTTCTTTTTTCGCACTTAATTTAAAAAATAACATATATATAAAAAAACTCAATAATTAAACAAGACAGTGTAATAAAAACACCCCAAGGTTGTTTTTGTGCCTCATATATTATTTAATAGACATGATTTTTTTTGTAATACAAATACAATTGTCAAAATTACAACTTTGTGGTGTTGTTCAAAAGTTGCATATTACATAGTAAAATTGTAATTAAAAAAATTACATTTTGAAAAAAACATGTTCTAGTTTCTTGATAATTTCATGTGGTTCTTCGGTTGGAATTGGTATTTGTTGGTCATATTGCTCCACGTCGCTTCCACCACATTCGGATAAGATTTCGTTGTAGTTTTCGTCTTCAACTTCGTTGATCTCCGGTTGACCGCACCTTCTCTGCTCCACTCGTATCCAATCTTTGAATAGTACTAACATCTAGCTACTTGATTCTCTACGTCCCTATAAAAAAATGTCCATGCATCTGATTTTAATGGTCATTTTGCTGACCTCCTCTCATACTAGGGGGAATAGGAGACATTTCAGTTGAAGGTGCACTAGTGGGTGTGTTGTCATCTACATTAGTAGGTGTATCATCTAGATCATCATCTAAATTAAAGTCTTCTTGAGTTCTAGAAAATAGCTCCTCGTCTAAATCTAATGGTATTGTAAGAAAATGTTCAGTATCAACAAAATCATCTTATGTAGGAATAGAATGACTAGAAGAAGTACCCTTGCCCTTGTTGCCCTTACTAGAAGAAGTCTGACCCATAACTGTAAGCATACGTTTAAATCCTTCAATTATAAATTTATAATTATACTAATAAATAATTAAAGTAAATGAAATTAAGTGCGCTAAATAAAATAAACATACAATAATAATTTAATGAAGGAACGAATGTACCAAACACCGACGTAACGTCGACGTGTAATCGAGAGGTTGAAAATTGAAACTTTGCTCGATGGAAAATCCTCAAGCTAATTGCCAACTTCACTCCCAAATGAATAAATAAAATTCAATATTTGTGAGAAAGAAGAAGAGAAAATGAGGTATTTCTAGTTGAAAAATTGAGTTAAAATGTAAATATTATAACTTATGGGTTAAAAATAAATATTAAGGGGGTAGGGGGAGGGGGAGGCCAAAAATGGCCGTTGCACAACGGCCAAAATGTAAAATGGTCGTTGGTGCAACGGTTATTTGTGCAAAGGAGGGATTTCGGACGGGACCGGGTCGGGCCTGGCGGGATTGGGGCCGGCCGGGACGAGACCATGTCCCATCCCAGTTCGAGTTCCGATACCGCAATTTTTTTTTTTTAAAAAGTCGGGTTCAGGGCGGTGTCAGGGCTGGACCAGGCCGACCCAGCCCACTGGCCACCCATATGGTTATGTAGGTACTTGACGGTGTAAACTCGTATTAACAACAAGACTTAAAAGTCATACAGATAGATTATTCAATTAATAATGTGCTCCTGAAAAGTTTTTAAGTTGTTTGAATACATAACAAATTGTGCATGAGTTTGGGAAATTCAACTCTCACAATCCAGGAGATCTGGATACTGAAATTGGCTTCTGTGCCTTAAAATTGTCAATCACAGATTCGAAGTCACTACGAAGTGAGATGAGGGATCTCTGTCGAAATGCAAAAGCAGCACTAAACTGTTTGATCTCTTCTTCAAGATCTTTCCTCCTCTTAACTTCAGCATTCAAATCTTCCAATGCCTTTTTGTTTTGATTAGTAACCAGTTCGAGCTTCTCACTTGAAGAGGAAACATTTTGCTTCAACACGTCCCTCTCTTCTTTCAAGAAATGAAACTCCCTTTCTAAGCTATTATATCTATCCCTGGAAGCGGCAAGAAGCTGATTACTGAGGTCCAGCTCCTTTTCCAAGTTCTGGTACTTTTCCTGGATTGTTTTGATATCTTCATCCAGTTTCTTCTTCCAACAAGCAATTTCTCCACCCAGAGTGCAGTCCTTGATCATGTTAAAAACGTACACTTAAGAGATAGGAGGAAAAGCGTCTATAACTATCAAGACGTTTAAGCTAAGACATGATTCCCCTTTTGGGTTAACTACTGATGATCATGGACCTCACAACTTAAATTACCATGAGCCTTGAACTTAGCAGATAATATCCCACTGTCATAATCGAAAAGCATGTAAGAATTAACAAGTGAGACCTTGAGAATTGTGACTGGGCAGCTACCTTATATTGGGAGCTAAGTGGTGGATTTCCTGAGATTTCATCCTCTGATAGTACAAGCGATGAAATTGTTCTATTCAACTTATCATAAACCTTGATATGTTGCGTTTCAATTGAAGAATTATTTCCAGTAGCTACCGAGAAGTGAGATTCCAAAGTTGCAAAAAGACTAGTACCAATCTCCCTTGTTGTAGAGAGCAATTTGGCCCCTCCAGATTTGTCCGTACCTACAAAATTCTGTCCAAAGGACAAGAGAAGGCAGATATTACAAAGAGAACTTCACCAGCCACAGAAATTAGCCAACTTACACTGTAAGTAAGTAGGCATTACCTGTATAACTGAAAAGACGTCCTTGTATATATCTTTACAAGTTGTCACAGACTCGCACAATCTTTGAGGAATCTCACGGATCAAGAGTGCCTCTTGCTGGAGTTCAGATACCTCACTCATTAGCTGTTTATTTACTGATACTTGTTCTGTATGTTGTCTCTGAAATTTATAGATTAAAGGATAAACTGAGAACTCAGTGCAGCATAGCAATAGCAAATAGTTTGTCACATTTCTCCTTAAACGACTAGTTCTGTACTTCAATGAGTGATGGCACTCAAAATTTAGTCTCTTGAAAAGAACTTGGACCAGGAAGGATTAATGTATTGAACAACTCAACCCGGAAAAAGATCTTAAACAGTTGAATGTTAAAACAGGTGGTCAGTGACCTGTCAACTAAAACAAGCATTAAGTAACAAGAAAACGGTCTCAATAGATACTTACCCTAAGTTCATCTCTTTCCTCTGAAACAAGTTCCAACTGCCTTCTGAGATTTTGCACCTCTTGCTTGTAATTCTCTATTGACAAATCCTGGTAGAAATTCTGATAAGTCTTACAAGTATGCATAATTTTTTTTATCAAGAATAAGGATTTGCTAAATAATTGGAGGGCAATTGAAACTGCAAATCATAATGTTCAATACAGTTAATCCATGTTAACAATTTATCAGATGAAAAAGATGATTGCCCCATTCTCCACTCCCTTCCCCTCGGGCGCTAAGAAAGAAGTTATAGATAAAGGGTGAGAACCTGCAGAAACTCGTGCTAATAACTATTTGCCCATCAGATTGTAAAACATAAAGAAGGGTGCATACAACTTTCCCAGTGTAATTAAAATTAATGTAAAGCAAGTTGTCCTGCATTCTGTTGGGGAAGGAGAGTCAACTATACTGGGTCACAATGGCATACCTACTAGAAGCAACTGTAGGACACAGTTCTGGTAAGAAGTAAGATTGCAGCATATGTATGAGAAAGTGGACTCACGTCATTTTCATCATCGGGTAATGATGATCGAACTTTGACTGCAGGAGTCATGTGTAGTGAATCAAGATCAGCAATAAAGCCTTTATTCATTTTCATCCATGTATCTTCATCTGCAAAATTGCTAAAGGCATCTGGCATAGGACTGTATTCTTCCTGTTGAGACCGTTGTGATCTCTTAGCAACAAAGGCATTGGGAACTGGCTTCAAACAAGGCGTACTAAAAGCATCTTCCTGGCAACTGTTACTGCTACCGCTACCGCTTTCATCCTGGTTTTATAAATAGAAATTGAACTTCAGTCAATGACTTCAGTACCATGCACATAACATAAAGAGAAATAATTGTCATTCAAATTAGAGCTCTTCTGTAAACAGCATGAGGGAAACCATTATCTACTTTTTGGTAGTCAGTTTAAATAAGAACTACATGTTTATTAGCACAATGAAAGTACACAGTGCCAGGATATGAGAAAATTTTAAGGTCTCTTTACTTTCTCACATAAAAACTAAGTAGACATTACGCGCAAAATCTAGCTAAAATCCTATATGGCAATAGAAATGGAACAAAAAATGCTAAATTTATCCAAATGTGTGGTTCTCATACGCTTCCATTGTACAGACGTCGTGGTGGATATCTCTCTCTTCTGTCCAAACCATTTTTTTTAACAACGAAGTTCATAACATAAAAGCGATTCCAATGACTTGAGGAACAGAGATAAGAAATGCTAAAACCACAGAAAGTTCAATATGAAAGGAGATGGATTGGTAAAAACTGTACAATATCACTCTCATGTATGGGATGCCTAACCACATAGACACAAACCGAAAAACACTATACTTTAAGAGATGAAAAAGAAAAAGGAATTAGGACATGAAATCCAAGCATCTCATTGTGTCCAAGTGGAGTATCACCTGAAATTCTAAAGAAGAGCTGAGCTCGGGACAAAGAGACATGATAGTCTAAGGAAATCCACAGCAGCAGAATTCACATATTTTACCTGTGAAGCATGCCCATTAGAGTCTGAGACAGATGCAAGATTACTGAGATTATGGATTTTTTTCTGTTGCTCAATGATGCATTGCTCTCGCTCTTTCTGTGATCTTCTCTCCTCCTCCAACTCCATGGCAAGCTTCTCTTTTTCCAATTCGTACTGATGAATGAAAAATAAGCAGTCATGAGCTATGTCAATGCAAGATAAGATCAATCTTCTACCTTTAACAAAAACAAAAATTGTAATAATAATTACCGTCAGTAGGTCATTTCTCAGTTTCAGTATCTCTTGCTCGAGCACCTCAGAATGTGATCCCTACGTAAGAGGTTTCATCCCTAGTAGGTCATTTATATGACTTATATGAAAATGAAGCCTGAGAGACAAGACAATCACCTGAAGTTTCATGCGTAGTTCCTCTATTTCCCTTTTTTGCCGCTTCAATAAGGCTGCATCATTTAGTATCTACAAAGAAGTTGAACTACAATAAGCTCTGCCTTAAATGTCAAAGAAAGAAGCTGGTAATTAATAAGAAGTTCCGTTATTTGGTTCCACTGGGAAGAACATCTGCAACAAAGGATTCCTATAACGATGAAACTTGTGATTTGTAAGATAATGAGAATTAAAATCTGTTAAAGAATGCTTTTGCTTTAAAAATTGATGCTGGAATACATGTTTAGACCACAGTCTGTAGTATCTATATACCAGAAAAAAAACTAAGTGTTGCATCATTTAGGAGCTTTAATAAAAACGAATCTTATTGGCAGCGATTTGTTAAGCCTTGGTTATGACAGTAAAAGAATGTAGTGCCTAAGTGTTGAAATTGCATTGGAGCACGATTTGAAATCTTTGAATGCAAGCTATAGTGTCTTAGCAACTAATATTAAACTAACCTTATTATAGTAACAGGAACACTTCTATTTACAGGAACATATGTGACCATCTAATCTCACTAAGTGTTCTCTAAAGTAGATCATGAACTAGTAATTACATAAAAAGAATATTAAATGGAAGCAGACCTCATTCACTTGAACACAGTTGGTGATTCGTTTAGCTCTGCTAGCAAATTGGAGTGTTCCCTTTGATTCCTCTATGTGAACCTGGACACATGTGTTGAACTCTTTAAACTGATGTCCAATTGATTTCTTCTGTCACAACATGGGTTATAATAATTTGGTTACCTCTTCTGGTGCTACTGTGCAAATTATTGAAGTTTTAGCATTGCCACCCAGAGCAGGTTGAAGAATGCGAGTGAGTTTACTGTCGCGGTAAGGAATGTGTCCCCTGCTCAAGTACCTAATCAGTCACACATTTGTTCTGTGCATATGAAAATACATTCGACAGTTTCCGAAAACAACTACCTTTGCTTTCCACCTTCACTTAGTTTATTGATAACATTACCAAGGATCATTAGACTCTTGTTAATGTGTTTTCCTTCCTTCAGACGAACTCCCCCAGCTCCAGTTTTGGCAATCCGTTCAGAGCCAGCTAAATCTACTAAATTCTAGTTTCAGAGAGGTAAATGTTGACAAATTAGGCAATTAAATGAAGTAAACACAATAAATTAGGGTAAAGGGCAAGAAACATGAAGGACCAGAAAGCTAAAAAAGATAAGAATGTGTTTGATTTTGGATTCATGCTCTCCAACCCAATGGGCCTCTTAATCAACTACAACAAATCAAAACCAAATGATATGCATTTACTTCTTTAGTTGCACCAAATAAAAACATAAATCAGATGACTCAAAAGAACTTGACATTCAAAATGACCAAGAAAAATATATACTTCAACAACAAATACAATTTTTAAGAATTTTCGGATTCTTTGAGAGATCTATTACTCCTCAAAGATTTCAGTTTTTAAAATTTCTTGTAATCAGTTCTATGATTTCTATTATAAAACCCCCTAAAAATTCATATGGAATAATAAATTGCTCCCGGAGAACTTGAAGAAATGAATACCAACCAAAACAGAGACACGAACAGCGTCATCAGGATTGTGCTTTCCTTTGCTTTCAATTACCTGATTTAACAGAAAAGCAAAGGGAAAAAAATCACTGAATATTCTCATATAATAATTGCAGTCAATATGCATTAGCATTCAGTGGAAACATAACCAATTTACAGTTGACTCAAGATCATTACCATCCTGAAGATGGTGTGAGATCTACTGCTTCTAACATTCATGTTAGTTTCACCAAAATGCCTGTTAACTGCAAAATTTATTGCCATGTGTATTGAATTGGTAACACAGATAAAAAAAAGTAACTACAATAATCGATGAAAAGTAAACTTGTTCAGCAGAGAAGAGTGTCATGCATTATTGTTCATGATGTCAAACCTTCTCCACGCTGAATCAACTCAAGTACTTGTTCAGCATCATTTACGATTTCCTCCCTCAGTCCTGCAACAAAAACTCCACGCTGGAAGATAATATATATTAAGTTTTCTTGACATCAAAATATACTTGTGGAAGTATATGATCTAATGCCCATAACTTACATCCAAACTTTCATGAATCTGCAGTTTCTGGTTCTCTACAGCAAAAAGATCATTAATGTCTTCATTGTAGATTTCCATATAAGACACTCGAATCAGAAACTCCCTATTAGTCGTCTGAAAAACAAGAAGTATAGTAAGTAAAAAAAGGAAGCTTTATTTGCAAATGCCAGTAAGAACATACAAGAACAAAAACTGGAGAAAAAAAATATATAACTGTTCTACCGATAACAGAAGTTATAGTAACAAATAAAAAAGTAAACAAATACCATCTCAATTTTCTGAAATATTTCATTGACTGCACGCTGGATGATTCCTGGATCATTCTGAGTACCGTTCATCGTAAAAGTTTTACCACTACTGGTCTGTCCATATGCAAAAGCAGTTCCTGAACAAAATTTCAGCTATAACATAAGGACCTTTTGAGTTGAGTAAAGTGTAGTTCTAGAGATTTTTCACAGGGGACTAATAACAAACACCATCTCTTCTCTAAACCAGAAAAGTTATTTCCCAAAACTAGGATTCAGAAGACTACATAACGGATCAACTTGTTATGATAAGACTTAATACATTAACAACCCCTTAAACTTGCCAGTAAATTTCATTTAGACACTCGAATTACGGCTTGTTCCAATTGAGCACCTAAACACATGATAAAGTAGTTCTATTAGACACTTTTGGTTCAAAATTTGGAAAAACTTTCGTGCGTGTTCTCAAATGCCATTACGTAGATAAGTTAACCACTAAAAATATGTCACCACCTTTAATTACACGTGTTAGCCTCAATAAAACCTCAGGCATATTCCAATTGAGGCTGATGTGTATATAATTAAAGAAGATGACATAATTTATGTGATTAACTTAAGTACCTAATAGACGCTTGAGACCACACGTTAAAGTTTTTCCAAAATTTGAACCTAAAGGAACACATTACCATGTGTTCAGATGCTCAATTAGAACAAGCTGTAATTCGAGTGTCTAAATGAAATTTGCTGACAAGTTTAAAGGATATCGATGTATTAGATTTAAATTTGGCACGCTATTCCTTATAACCTCCGAATAATGTTACATTTAAGCAAAACAATTGAGTTAACTAAAAGCAAATTGTACTAAAATACACACAGCTACAATTGCCTCCAAACTCCAAAGCAAAAGCTGAAAGGAGCTCAGACATTAAACAAAACACAATGCCGAGAAAGCATACCATTGAAACCTTCAAGGGCAGCATGAATAACGTCCTTAGTAAGAAGGTCATAAACCCTAGCATTAGAACAATCCTGATCGAATACATGATCTGTCAAAATATCAAACAAAACAGACTAAAATCAACACTCAACACACATGTAATCGAAGAGAGACGGAAAAATTTACGATACCAAATGTATAGGAGACGCCGGAAATAGGAGTGCCAAGGGACTTGTGAAGAGAAATGCGATTGTCTTCAACCTTCCAGAAGGTTCCATTGAAGTTCTCTTCGTTACTCCTCGCAGGTCTCACTCTCACTGCTACACACACCTTCTCCATCTCTCTCTCTCTCTCTCACACACACACACACACAGTGGATCTGATTGGGGGATTACAAGTTTGAAAATGGCTATGGGCTTTATGAGCGGACTTTCATTTGAATTATTTTGTAGTCGTTGTGCTTTGAATTTGTTTGTCTTTTACAGAAATGCCCTTGATCCTGTCTAGAATTTACAAATCAAGTAGATGGGCTGATGAAAAGAATAAATATGTTTTGGGCCATGAGGTGTTAGGGATGGACTAATGGGCCGGCATTCACTGTCCAAAGAATAAAGGTTTCTACTTGAGGAGTAAAGAACAAGATATGGACCAAATTCTCCTCTCTATTTTTAAAAATTCTTATATTAATGTGATATTTGTCTTATTTAAACATCAAAGGCCTAAATTTGTTTAACTAAACAAGTGTACCAACTATGTTCGACGAATAAATATTGTCGGGAATCTTCAAACTCCATGGATTTGTTAAGTTTGTAATATTGGAGTGAAATAATGTTAGATTTTATAGTGACAGATTCAGAATTTTCATTCAGGGGTTTGAAAAAAATAATAAAATCTAAACATAAATAATGTTGTCGTTGAGAATCAAACCTCTGATGTTAGAGATAATTTTGAACAACCTTGACCACTTGAGCTAATCTTTTACATATGTTTAGGGTATGCAAAAGTTAATACATATACATAAACACAGAAAATCTAATCTATATATACACTATAATTTTTTACCGAAGATGTTCGGGTGAACACCCTGGAGACCCCCTAAACCCGCCCCCTGATCCTTGGTACCATGAGTTAATACTTTAATTTATGTGAGATACTATAAGTTATTTTGGCTTATTTTAGGTGCTTTTAAGGTAAAATAGTTTTAAATACTTTTTTAGTGTTTGAATAACATAAAGAGTATTTTTAAGAATTTTTTTAAATCAAAAGGTCATAAGTTATGATTTTTTTTTTTTTTTTGGTTAGATGGACATTTTCATTAATACTAAACGGTTAGCTGCTATATTGATAGCTACAGCGTTAGGATTACCTAAACTATTACACATAGCTACGGAGCTGATTTTGAAAAAAAGGGAGAGTGAGAGTTGTTTTATTTTTTTGAGTGTAGGGTTTGTTTTTTGGATTAAAGGGAAGGGAATTGGGTATAAGAAAATGGGTGTTTGGTCGAATGGGCCGATCCGATTGGGCCTCGGAGTGTGGGCCGAAAATGGGTGGTTTGTTTTGGGTAGGAATTGTTTTGGGTTGGAAAATAAATGGGTTGTGGGTTTAAAATATAAAAAGGGGTTTAATTATATAAAAATAAAGCTTTGCAAAATTATAAATTGTAAAGATAACAATATGATAAAAATATAATATTTGTGAAATGCTTGATGCTAAGAATAAAAAATAAAAATGCAATGCCGTTTTGCGAAAATAAAACAACATATAATATTAGGATAAGAGTATGATTATGATATAAAAAATGCAAATGATAAAAAAAATGCAAATAATAATAATAATGATTATATATATACATATACATGCCTATATTTTTAAATTGTCTTAAGGTGTCAAAAATATTTAAAATTGCAAATAAAATCAGAAAAGATGAGACAAAATTGGGTGTCAACAATAAGTACCCCATATGATTCGACAGAAAATCCAAGAAGTTGCAAGGGGTAGTCCTAGGCGTTAGTTTATGAGGAGCTATGGAGGTGAGATTCGGGTAGCAAAGACAACCAAAAATTCGAAGGTGACCATAGGATAGGATTCAATGGAAGAGAATTTCGGTTGGAGTTTTATTATAGAGCATACTCGTTGGTAATATATTAAGAATATAGGCTGCCAAGTGCAAAACGTAGGCCAAAAAACAAGGGGGAATAAAAGCATGCAGGAGCAAGGTATGGATCATATTGTTGATTGTGTGTAAGATTCTTTCGGCTTTTCCATTTTGAGGTGAGGTATGGGGGAAAGAGAATCGAAACACCATGCTATTTTCTGCACAACATTTATGAAAAGGGGAATTTTTGAACTCATGACCATTGTCACATTAGAATGTTTTGATGTTTTTCTCAAGGGTTTTAACATACGCCTGCAATTCTAGAAAAGTGGAGTAAACTTAGGACTTATATTTTAGAGGATAAACCCAAAGAAAATGAGAGAAGTCATCAAAATATACCAAATAATATTCATGACCCAGATTGTTAGTAATACAAGATGTCCATAAATTCGCATGAATGATATCAAAAGGAGAAAAAGTTACACTCAATGAGGATGTAAAAGATAGTCTAACATGCTTCTTAGAGGACAAAAGTAGCAGTTGAGGGTATAGTTTCCTTTAATACATTGAATTAAATTTTGACTTCTAAGAAAATTAAAAACTGGTTCCCATGGGTGCCCAAGTCTATTGTGCCAAGTTGATGGAGAGATTGAGGCTAGAGAGGTTTGTTGAGTGACACCTGCAATGGAATTGGATGAGAAATGATAGAGGTCCCCCACGCTATTGCATCTCATAAGAGTTGTCCCCGTACGTAGGTCCTTTACAGAAAAACCAAAAGGGTCAAACTCAATAGATACAGAATTGTCACTAGCAAATTTCCTAAGAGAGATTAAGTTTTCAATAATATTAGTAGCATATAGGTTATTTTTTAGGGAAAAAAAGGGTGAGGTGGTGGAGTTTGAGTGGTACCATAGCCTTGAATTAGAATGCAATTGCCATTGCCGACCAAAATAAATTGAGGATTGTTCAAATTAAACAGTTGAGGAAGATTACCGGAGTTACGAGTGAGGTGGGATGTGGCACCCGTATCTATATACCATGCATCATCGGGCTGCTGTAAATTCATGGTGCTGAAGGCCTAGCCCAGTTCTGTAGGGGTAAGTAGGTCGTATGGTTGTTGTTGGGCCGCCGAGAAGTGGGCCTATTGTGGTTGTGCCGTCAGATGTGGGCCTGGAGGGGCCCCAGAATGTTGGGTTGCTGTCACTGGCCCGTGTTTTGGGCCGAGATGGTCGGGTACGAGCATTGGGCCAAAGCCCAATTTCCGAAAACATGCCATGATAGTGGGCCTACCCACTAAGATGGGTAATGGGCCTGCTGATCTTATCCATCGGTATTGTTGCCTTGGCCTCTTCTGCGGTTTCCTCCGCCGTAGTTTCTGCCTTTGCCACCCCGTGGATTGTCCGTGTGTGGCGATTATCTGGCGGGTGCTGTGACGGCCACCAGTGCATAAACCACTAAAGTTTTTTTATTATGTTCATCCTGTTTGGCAAGCCTAGTTTCCTCCAATAGTAATTATGATCGGACCTTGTTGAAACTAGGGAGGGGATTGGCTTATTGGATCATTATTGCAAGCGTATCGTACTCCCCTTTGGCAAACCATTAATTAGTTGCAAAACCATCTTTGTTTCTGAAATTATAGTGCCCACATTAGATAGTTGATCGGCAACTAATTTCAAATGTTTACAATAGTCAGACATATTAGAAAAGTTGTCAAGACTGATGTTGTTAAATTGTTTCTCCGGATATACGCCACATGTATGTTTGTTCTCTTGAAAAATTTCTTCTAATCTTGCCTATAAGTCGTGAGCCGAAGCACATGTCTTCATAATAGTATGAAGTAGATCCTTGGATATGGTGCCATATAGCCATTGTTTGACGATTGCATCAATTCGTTTCCACATTGTATTGTCGACGTCGGACGGACGGGGCATGATGGCATCGATGTGATCAAGAACATTATAGGCACAAGCATGTATTTGAAATAACTCAACCCACGAAAAGTATTGTCCATCCTCCTGATCAAGAATCAAAGAAATAAAGTTTTTCATGTTCATCACGACAAACGCCGGATGAAAGGTGTTGGGAGAGGATGAGGAGGATGTGTGACGTCTTGTGTGGAGGAGGAGGAATCGGGAGAAACCATGTGGTCGCCGAAAGTAAGGAGAAAGAGGAGGTTGGGCGGCGGAAGTTGCTAGGGTTCCGCCATGACCAAAGAAAGAGGGGAGGGGGGGGGGGGGGGGTGGCGGCCGAGTATTGATTAGGGTGTTAGGGTTTTGGCTTCTAATACAATGTAGAATAGTGTAATTCTCCTTGTTTGGAGTCTTTGTTGGAAATTTGTCTTTGGTGGGGAGGTGCGTCCACCCGTATTTAATGACTTAAACACTAGGGTTCTGTATGTTGGAGGCTTTGTCTCTTCACACGTGCATAATCTACTAAGTGAGTAGATGACTGTATGGCCAAGAATCGTCAAATTTCATTGAGAAATGAAAGATATATTGGTATACGAAGTAAGGTGTTTGAGACATGAAAATATGGTGTGAGACAAATCTACCACATCAGTGGGAAAAGGAAGAATTGCTCTCTTTATAAGTCTCAAAATTGGCTAAGGGTTTGGGACCCCAAGGGGTAACCCATGTGTTTGAAGGAGGGAGAACCTAGATGTGCTTGGGTTCAAGGCTAAGTCCACACGCGCGCCGCCGCCGCCCGCCCGGTCTGGGCTCGGGTCACGGGACTTGGGACTTGGGTTTACAGTTTGGTCCCTGGAGTTTTTGGAAAGCTGAAATTAGGAACGATGGAAGGCAGAAAGTTTCTGCCTGCTGTTGGAGTTGATTTTTGCAGTGTTAAAACTCTATTAATCTGCACCTTAACTCCTCCGTAACAACTCATTTATGTTGCACATTAAATCAGCCATTACTTGGCTGATTAACTCCCTCACTAATGGCCATAAACTGCCATTACTTGGCAGTTGAGGAGTCCCTTCCCTTATGTTATATATTGGAGCCTTTTGGCTCAATTGCAGAGACTACAATATACTACACAGAGACAAAACAGAAGAGAGCACAACTGAAATTCTGTCCACAAATAGTGAACAGAAAACTCAAAACTCTTCCTTCCTTTTCTATTCTTCAGTAAGTCGTTTCGTGTTTGTTTTCTTCGTCAGAATCAACCTATTTTCTTTGTAGTGTTGATTAGTTGTTGTTTTATCTTGGGAGACTATTGCCCGTTAACGTAAAAGCATATATACGGGGCAATCTTGTTTTAAAGACAGAGAGTCATCTCTCGACTCAGCCACAGTTGTAACAATCCAGATTTAGTGTTTCTTGATTTCAGGTTATCAAGATTCAAGACTCAACAAGCTTGCGGCAATTCTGAATTGCCTATTTGTTTATCTTTTCGAACACTTGTAATATTTATTTACTTCCCGTACTACTTTACATATCCAACAATCTTCTCATTAATACAATATATATAGGTGATTACAATTAGTTTACAATTGTAATCCTAATCGTATGTGGATATAGAGAATATTTACGAATTCTCTATCAAATTCTACAATCCACAAATATGTGAGTGATGTTAGCCTCATTTGAAGGACATAAGGGACAAGAAGCATCAGCTGTTAAACCGATGTGGTGCAGGTAGAATTTGGTAGGCAGTCTATTATAAGATACTAACTAAAGAAAATCTTTGATTTTAGGTAAGGTGTGGAGAGACCATATCCAACTAAAAGGATAAGGAGGAGCAGTGTTTTGGGTGAGGAGTTTTCGGGCTGATTTAGTGGAAAACAAACCATTGGCCTCAGCAGTCCGATAAGGAGTATTTTTTCCCCATGTGAAGAGTGATAGTGGAAGCAGTAGCCTTAATATGACTAGGTATCTCTAAGGAAAGAATGTCTCAGTTCCAAGCAGTAACGTTCCAAAGGTTTGCTAGAGTGAGATTAGCTTCGTTGACACTAAGAGGGCCATAGATGATATTTATAGGAGGGGGGGGGGGGACATAAGAATCCAACTATGAGACCATAAATTAATAGTATTACCATCCCCCGGTAACCAGGCAACAGCTAAATAACAAGTTTTACTATCTTTGAGAATATTGTGCCAAATAAAGGAAGAATTTGTAGTATTAGTTCGCACGGCATATTTATGAATGAAGGTACGGGTCCATAAAAAGGTTTTGTTGGTATAGAGTCGCCAAGCTAAACTAGCAAGAAGAGAGTGATTTTTCTTAGTGGCTTTACAAAGGATTAGTCCATCTTTAGATTTGGGGAGAGTAACTATATCCCATTTGACATAATGGAGTTTCCTTTTTTGACTAGTTGAGCCCCATAGAAAGTCACGTTGAATTTTATCAATGCTTTTTGCTAACCTTACTGGGAAGAAGGAAATATTGCGTAGCGTTGGTTGGAATATCATTAAGAGTGGATTTTATGAGGGTTAAGCGACCAGCCGGTGTTAAAAAAATTATTTTCCAATTTGAAAGTCTAGCCTGCATATTGTCTATAATGAATTGGAAGTCAGAGGGCTTAGGCTTGTTGTGGAGTATAGGAAAACCTAAGTGACGCCCAAAGTTCAGTTTCATTAAATGTTAAGCAGACTAAGAACTAAGCTACTGACATTGTTGTTGCATGTAACACCTCATACCTTCAAACTAAGTCTTGTTCATGATTCATGAGTGTAGGAAATCAAAACGGGAAGTTTATGTTAGAAAACCAGGTTCAGCTCTGCAGAGAAAATTTAGCGGCAAAAAGTACGGATCGTAAAATATTTCACGGTCCGTCAAACAAACCGTCGATCTTCACTTTTGAAAATGATGATCAAGCTGTGAATTCGACGAACAGTCAAACTATTGACGACCCGTCAATATTCTCCGTCTCTTAATTCCATATTTCACCACTCTCTGGAAATCTTCAGAAAATGATGGTATGGTCAGATTATACGGACTGTCAAACATTCGACGGACTGTCAATCTGGACCATCAAAATATTGACGGCCCAGACTCAGACTGTCAAACATTAGACGGACCGTCGAATGGACCGTCAAAATCCCCCGACAACAAACAGTGTAAATACGACACTTGATTGTAAAAATAAGTTTTTCTTATTCTTCAAGCCTTAGCACGAAGGTTTCTTCTCCCATCATCCCCGTAACTCAAGGTAAGCCCTTTTCATGCCATTCCATGTGATTTTAATCAAGCATAATCAATTCCTAAATAGAATTCATTGTTCCTAATCTAGAGTTTTCAAGTTAAACCCAATTCAAGGTTGAAGGTGCAATCTTTAGGGTTCTTATTCAAAGTTCGGATTTTTATTACAAGTCTTGGAGCGATTAAGGTATGTAGAACTTCTATCCATGTGTGGGAATATACATGTTCTTCCCCACGCCACGTTTTCATGAAATCATAAAAATCCCATAACTTAGGGTTTTGTTCTAATACTATTATAACCCTAACTATATGAATATTATGTCATGTTATATTACTATTCATAATTGATCGTTATGATTGTCATGAACCTGTCCGTAATCCATGTATCCATGTCTTACTTTCCATGAGTTTTTAAATACAAGTTATGATTATATTTACTCAGTTTCATGAAGTTCCTCTCTCTGTAACTAGAGAGGTAGGCAAACCTGAGTTTAGAGCCACATCGATTCGGGATGTCGGAACATCAACTGGATCGGAAACCGAATCCTAAAGTGACTTCTGAACAAGTTTGAGAGCTTCGATCGAAAACCTTTCCTATCTAGTGTCAGCTGATCCTTCAGTTTCTGCACCAACTAAATCAGAAGCTTAATAGAAAAGACAAGAGTAGGCTCGAGGAGGATCAAAAGAATGATTTTCGGTCCCCTAAAGTTAGAAAGTTGGTCAGACTTATATATGTTTTCATAATTTATATAAGTTATATTATGTATTTCATTACATGTTAAATCTATGAAATTACAAGTCATGATTTCAATCAATTTCATGAAATTCATGGGCTTTCAAGCCACTATTTTCAAGTACATGTTTTTGGGTATTTCACAAATTACCGAGAAGGCTCAGATAGCCTAAAACTATGTATGCGAACATATTATAAGGGCCGCTCCGCCAGAGAACGATACCTTCAAATTATTTATTGGATTCATCATGTTTATGTTCATGTCTCATACTCCGGCAAAGTACGAGATGGCTTAACTGATCGGGCAGAGATCAGACTCCACGTTTACGCATGGTGGTTCATGTCGGTTTGATTGTTGCTCTCCTCACAGATATATATACAGATATATACAGATATACAGTCTACATATTTTACACATGTTATATTATACTCATGTTCATGTTTCAGTTTTAGTTCATGTCCCTATTATTTCTTATGCCTGCTTATTTCTTTCAGTTGCTTTACATACAATATAATTTAAATGTATTAACGTCCCATTGCATGGGGCCTGCACTTCACGGTGCAGGTGCTGAGTTTCAAGGAGACAGATCTACTCAGTAGGACAACTTCAGTACCAGCTATTTCGGTGAGCCCCATCTCATTCGGGGTGTTAGTCTAGTACTTTATGGTTATGCATTATTAGTAGAGGTATGCCAAGGCCTTGCCTTGGTAGACAGTTTTACAGACTCATGTTTAGAGGTTTCATAGACTAGTCCAGTATCATGTTATGTCAGCATTAATTTTTTAGACTTATCATGTTTTACTCAGATTATTTCCGCTATGAATATTTCAGACTACTTCCAACATTATATTTTACATATTTTAAATTATTATTTTAGTATATTTTAATGCCAATATTGACAAGCAAGCCATGTGATTTGCTCGGTCACATGTAGCCAGGCACCGAGTGTCGTGTTCCTCCCAGGCTATGGTTCGGGGTGTGACAAAGCTTTGTATCAGAACATTAGGTTCAAGTGTCTTAGAGAGTCTATAAAACTATATCCAGTGGGTCACTTTTATATGTGTGAGCCAATTCGGGTACAGCACCACCCAATACCGCAAGGCCTGCGGAGATCCTAGTTCCGCCGCCCAGCACTACAGATTCATTTGAGATGTCAATCAACTTTTCAAAATAAGATTTAATAACATCTGCTTCTTCCATCCTTAAATATTCATATTTGCTCATCAGCATGCGTAACTTTGTTCGACGAACACTTGAGTTACCTTCACAATGAATTTGTAAAGTATCTCATGCATCCTTAGCCATGGGGCAATTTTGAATGAGTTTGAACATGTACAGATCAACCCATCCAAAATTACATTTAAGGCCTTTTCGTTAAAGCTAGCATTATTGGTTTCTTCCGCCGTCCATTCGGATTCAGGTTTAACAAGAATGTCACATTTCTCATCCGGCGGCAACATTGGAACAACATACACATTGGTTATAAATCTCCATACCCTAATATCAATTGATTTGATATGAGAACGTAGGCGAATCTTCCAATAGACATAGTTTGAACCATCTAAAATGAGAAGTCTACCAATAGTTGGATTTGTCGGATCCATAGCTTTAAATAACAGGACCAAGTACTTATTATGTTAAGTATTGGTTGTGATACCACTTGTTAGGTCCGGGTATGCTATGGAACAATAAAAATAAACTGGAAATAAACTAACTCGAATGCCAATTCAGTTTTCGAATGTCTGCGACAATGTCATCCGGCACCAGTGACAACACTTCGATAAAACAGAAACTTTAAATAGTAAATTCAGCGGAAAAATAAAGAACACAGAGGTTTAAAATTTACATATATAACCTATGACAATCAATGACCTAAAGTATTGTATATATTTATTATATACAAAAATTACAAATTCCTTTCTTTACAAATTTACAAGATGAAACGTAAAGGAATTAAACATTGAAGTCGCAGATGACTTCTGCCTGAAAAATCTACCTAAATAGACATAGACAACTTCTCATTATAATTGCTCAATACAAAGCTTATCTATAATCTAAACTGCAATTGTAATATTGGACAGAATGTTGTCAACACGCTCAGGCAACACTTGTAATCCAGTTTTCTGAGATGAATTCTCGAGAGCTCTCTTGATATTTTTGCAATCTGTTTCTAGATATCGATTCACTTTAGCATCCTCTCTATTTATAGTAGATAGTCTTCCTTGAAAAACTCATCAATTTATTGTGAGGGTTGAGGGAAAGGTGGGCAGCCGGTGTGTTTGTTGGAGAAGATCATGGAGCAAAATCCTCTAACTTCTTGAACTTGTTCCTCAAACATAGCAACGACTTTGACTTGTTCTTCCCACGCTTTTCATCAGCTCCTATTTACCTTGCCAAGTCACTTTTACTTCGTAGTAATATTTCCACGAATACTGCTTCATTCCGTGAAGTAAGGCAAAACTGTTTTTCATAAAATGTTGGTCTGAATGTTGTGACATTTGTTCCAACATTTTTTAAATTCAAATTAGTACTTAAAACGATATGTTGGGTAGAATGTCACAACACCAACCCAACATTAACAGTTGTATTCTTTTATTTTTCTGAGTTTTATTCAGTATTTTCTGTTTAAGAAGTGGATACCCATCAATTCAAATGTCAAAAGATTCGGGTTTTTACGAATGATGAGTTTGAATGCAATGAAATAAAGGAGTTTTCATTGCCGGTGGGCATAGAATTTATGATACTGAGATCTTCAAGTGTAGTTTTTAATTTTAAGCAATGATGATGCGTCTCTATACGCAGACCACCTAACTCAAGATAATTTACAACTGAGGGCAAGAGATGTTGGATTGTTAATTTGGTTATAATGATGCACATTTAGGATCTTATTACTTTTGGTTATGTTTGTTCTAAAACTGAAATGAAAAAAGTAGCTTATTTAAATTTCGAAATCGAAAAAATGAATTTGTGTTAATAATAAAAAAAAATGCATCAAATTGGACCTACAATGGTTTACGTTTGGTTGAGAATTTTAGAAAATCGAAATTTGAAATTTCAAATCGATGATAACCAAAACCAAATCGAACCGATTCGTTCACAACCTCCAGTTTGAAGTTTGAACTGCACATTTCAAACCGATAATACTAGTTTGAACTAGGGCTGGCCAGTGGGCTGGGCTCGGGTCTGGCGGGGTCGGGGTCGGGGCGGGATGGGAGAAGGGGTCGGGATCGGGTCTGGCGGGACTTGCTCCAGTCCCGTCCTGATCCCGATCCCGTCGGTATCGGGCCGGGTCGGGCGGGGTCGGGCTCGGGGCGGGGTCCGACGGTTTTTTTTTTTTTTTAAATAACATATGTATAAAAAAAACTCAATAAACAAAACAAGATAGCTGGATGAGCACTTACTACGTGTCTAATTAAACCCCCCGTCCCACCGTGACCTTTTTCAGTTTTAAAATTTTAAACATTTTTACAAATTTTACATATAGCTACTTGATTCTCTATGTCCCTATCAAAAAATGTCCATGCATCTGATTTTAATGGTCGTTTTGCTGGACCTCGTCTCATACTAGGGGGAATAAGAGGTATTTCAGTTGAAGGTGCACTAGTGGGTGTGTTGTCATCAACATTAGTGGGTGTATCATCTAGATCATCGTCTAAATTAAAGTCTTCTTGAGTTTCAGAAAATAGCTCCTGGTCTAAATCTAATGGTATTGTAGGAAAATATTGACTATCAACAAAATCATCCTGTGTAGGAATAAGATGACTAGAAGAAGTACCCTTGCCCTGGTTGCCCCTACTAGAAGAAGCACCCTTACCCTTACCCTTAAACATACCTTTTAATCCTTCAATTTTAATTATGATAATAAATAATTAAAGACAATAAAATTAAGTGCGCTAAATAAAATAAACAGACAATAATAATTTAATGAAGGAACGAATGTACCAAATGCCTACGTAACGTCGACGTGTAATCGAAAGGTTGAAAATTGAAACTTTGCTCGATGGAAGATCCTCAAGCTAGTCGCCAACTTCACTCCCAATTTCCAAATGAATAAATAAAATTGAATATTTAGTAAACAATGTAGACTTGTAGAGAGATATATTGAGAGATTAGAGAGATTGTAGGAAGATTTGTAAGAAAGATGAAGAGAAAATGAGTTATTTATAGTTGAAAAATTGGGTTAAAGTGTAAATATAATAACTTATGGGTTAAAAATAAATATTAAGGGGTAGGGGGGTTGGGGGAGGCCTAAAATGACCGTTGGCCAACGGCCAAAATCTAAAATGGTCGTTGGTGCAACGGCCATATTTGCAAAGGGGGGACAAAGGGCGGGGTCGGGACGGGGTCGGGCCGTCCCGGCCCACTGGCCACCCTTAGTTTGAACCTTATCAGTTTAAACTCCAGGAAATTGCCTGAAGTTTGAACTGTACATTTTAAAGTTCGAGAATTTTTCAAACTCTTGTACATTCAATTTTGAAAGAACTTATTGTCAACCTCTTTCAGATATGAATCTATCTGATTCAGAAGGGAAGAACTTGCATCAATATCTCAATTTCAATTCAAACGTGAGTTTGATTCACATTCCATGTTCTGAGAAAGATTTATCATCCGAAAAGAACTTTTGCTTACTTTGTATTATTTGGTCTACGTACCGGAACTGATAACATTCGAGATTATGCAGGAGTATACACAAAAAATATTTTTTTGACTGTGCTAGAGTTTTACATGTAAAAGCTTTAAAGTCTAAACACCGTATTAAAGCTTTTCTGTTTTTAGCTAAGGATATTTTTGTTCAAATTTCATTTATGTATAAAAAACAGCTAATTTTTTTAACAAGTTTGAAACGCTGCCGACAACTTGCTTGGCAATCCAAAAAGAAGTTATTAGCTAGCCAATAGTTTCCTTCAAATTGCTCTATTGTGTACTATTATTTCCCAAAATCACTTATATTTCCTTCTGCATTTTGGTCCGTGCGAGACTTTTTTTTTATAAAAAAAAATATCCTTCTGGGGTCCATGCGAATTGTAAGGGTTCATAAATGTTTTAGAACCCTAATACTAGCTAGAGTAGGGCTGGCTTGCTTTTCCAAAGAAGAAAAAGATTATCTTATCATAAAATTATGATTTATAATACAACGTGTGGTTGCTCTTGCTCTCTCTGCATTATGAATACAACATGTGATTCATCATTTTGATTTTTTCTTTTAATAAATTGAACGATAATCTATGCATTTACATTATTTTATGTACGATATAAAATATTATACCGTTTTAAAATGCTTAGCTTGATAAACTGCGATGTTATCCTTAACTGCTAGTAATGCTGCTATTTAAGTAAAATTGGACATTAGTTCTGTCAAAATAATACTTATGTAATAATAATTGACATGACCTGGGACTAGTTTGATGAAGAATACAAGAAATTAATAGGTTAGGTAGTCTTGTATAGGCAGACACCTTTTAACAAGCTAAATGAAAAATAAAGTTAATCCCCCAAATTCTTCTTCATCTGTGGACCAAACGAGTGAACACGAACTTATATCCTTCAATTTTCTTTAATCTTTTGTGTTATTTTAAACCAGTGAGGGAGACATACTTTTATTACTAACAATGAACCTAATTAGAAGCATCTTCAAACCCTACGAAAAGTTGCCTTATCACTAGGAAAAGTGCAATATCATCACAAAAGAAAAAAAAAATGACAAAAGGCAAAGCAAAAGAAAGAGATCACACAAATCACTGAGGTACAAACTAAAGTTATAATAAACAAAGAAACACATAAATCTCTGTTGGTGTCATCTTTATTAGGTGATAAATTCAACTTTATCACTCAACTCTTCTCTCAAATTAGTCAAAAAGGAAGGAAAAGAAATTGACACCTTCAAGAACTTTCTCAATGAACTTGGAAATGAAGAAAAAGACTGACCACAAAGTATTAAGGCATGGCCCATTTATGATGATTTAACACGTAGCTCCCCTGGAAATTGGAAGGAAATAACAGTCGAAAAGGCTAAACTTTGACCATATATAGAGAATAATAAAAATGTTACTAATTAGTACTAATTTCATGAAGCTAAAATAACCGTTTTTTAAAAAAGTAAGCTCGAAGAACGTCTTATTATAAGGTGTCTTTTATTATTGGCGAAGGTAGCTTAGTATTCAATCGAACTCAATATTTTTTTATCTATAACATCAATATGAATGTCAAAAGCATCAAATTTTCAATACATTTGAGAAGTACTTTAATTTCAATGACAAGAATTTTAAAGGATGAATCCATCACGTTCAAATTATGGATCCAGCTGAGCTAGGATTTCAACTATTTGAGTTTTGAATTTCTGGACAACGATGCCAAATATTAGTAACTGGGTTCTAAAAATAATATTTATACATATTTAATAAATTTCTTAACATAATCAATACACTATTTGAAGGGGAGTCTTGGTGTAATTGGTAAAATTGTTGTCATATGATTAGGAGGTCACGGGTTCAAGTCGTGGAAACAACCTCTTGCAGAAATGTAGGGTAAGATTGTGTACAGACTCTTGTTATCCAGCTCTTCCCGAACTTCGCACACAGCGGAACTTAGTGCACCGGACTATTATTTTGTAATACACTGAAAGAAATAATCTCTTGATTATTTTCATTAATGAATGAGGTATATCTACAAGTTACAATCTCCAAATATGGAAAATTCTATTCATACTATACTTCTAAATCCTAATCATACTTATACTTGTACAAGAATTCTACAACTATGGTAAGTTTGTACACTAGTTTAATTACAATCCTAATCCTATTTGAGCACGATACCGTGCTATATTCTATCACACCTCCGTAGTCATAGCGGGTGATTGACGTACACTGAGACTGTCCCTAAAATCTTCAAATAGAACTGAGGGAAGACCCTTCGTAAAGATGTCATCAATTTGGTATGAATTCTACAACTATGATAAGTTTGTACACTAGTTTAATTACAATTCTAATCCTATTTGAGCACGGTACCGTGATATATTCTATCAATACACTATTTAGCAAAAGTCACTGAGTGCTTCTACCTCCAACCCAATATATGATTGGTTTAAAATGCTTAGGAGTTGGGGGTCATTTGGTTACATATTAATCTCGATATTAAATTTGGAATTGCATTTATCCATGGCTTAATTGCTTATATACGTTTATATTAAAATCTTGGTATTATCTATTCTATATAGGAGGTAGGATATAATTAATCGCCAACTATAATTATGGCCATAGAAACTGTTCGATCACTTCTTCTTTGAATGCCAATTCTCACAAAGATGCTTACAAGGAGTACTAAACTGGCGCAGGAAAGGGATTATAAGACAGGATCTGAAAGGGATATGAAAGAGAGCTGCTCGAGGGAGTAAGGGGAGAGGATGTAGGGAACTGGTGCTAGCTTCTATTGCAGATGTGATATATCGTATTTGGAAAGCTAGAAATACTGTGTGATGGGAACACAATGTCATGCATCTAGAGACACTGGTTGCCCAGATCAAGAGTGAATGCACATATCGGCGAGAGGTATACATGAAAAGGAGACAAAACAATACAGCTAAAGGATGGATAGATACAATACTTAGCTAGAATAATAGAGTTACTTATGTAATTGCTGCTAATACATAGTGTAGGGTAGTGAGATGTTTATATTTCTTTCTTAGTATTGTAAAAAGTTCGTGTGGAGATCAATAAACCCTATTTTCTTCACAAAAAAAAAAACTATAATTATGGAACGGGCCCTTTGTGTACATCTATGATTAGGGATGGCAACGGTTTGGATCTGGATCGGATCCTACTAGATCCAGATCCGTTTTTCATACATGAATCCAGATCTGTCGGATTCATAAAATCAGATCCAAATCCGGATCCACCGGGTCCACGGATCGGATCTGGACCCACATGTAAAAAAAAATTGTCTTGCTAAGAATGTAACCTTGCTAAGAATTTTTTTTTGAACTGACAAACGATTTTTACTTAGCTAACAGTTTATTGTGTTTCAATTTTTCATATGAGATATTTTGTTCGTTGTCTCATTTTGATTGTGAGCTATTAATTGAAAATGTTGGATAATGACAATATTTGTGGAAAATGCTGACTAGTATTTCCAGAATGCAGAATTTGCATGTGCTTGGAATCTTCACAAATGAAGTGAATATAATTTTAACTACTTGTCTATGGAGATGTTAGTCATTCACTAGTATAACATTGATTTTATTATCGAAGTTACCTCTTTATTTATTGGTTTTTGAATTAACGCGGGGATAAATTAAACTTGTTTTGAGAATTAAACTTGCAAGGATGTGCTTAGCAATTTTAAGAAAATACTTATAAAATTACATTCTAGGTTATGAATATATTTAATAAAAAATGGATCCACGGGTCAGATCTGGACCAGATACGGATCTCAAATACAAGATCCAGATCCGATCCGCCAGAAACGGATCCGGGTCCGATCCGAATCCGTCGGGTCCAAATTTTGAAGATCCATATCCTATAAAACGGATCTGAATCCACCGAATCCGGACCGGGCTCAGAATCCACTGGTATCCCTATCTATGATTGATAACTAATTGTGGTCTTTGTTTTCCTCTTTAATTATACCAACTTTTTCTTTCTGGACTGAGGGAAAATGATCTGATTTGATGGGGGCAACAAATCTCTTCCCATCCATGCGGATAACCTTCATATATGTAATATGTTAGTGATTCGTTAAAGAAAATCATACGAAATCTCCTTGTGCATGCATGCAATGCATATAAATTCATTCATTTTCATCCATGTAACTGCATTGAGAGGAAATACAATGTATAAACCTATTTTAGAAAGATGACTCTTCCACTCGAGCACTTAAAATAGTTGGAAATTTTTACTTTTTGGTACATATACTTGATTATTAATGACACGATATAGTTTCTAACTTTTTATTAAAGTTGAATCTGTTTTGTTTACACGGTAACTTTTTAAATCTAGTTCAAACTTCAAACTTATATATCTTTTATATAAATAAAACAAAAAACTTTGTGCGGACAATTCAATATAAACGTTATAAGATCACTAAGAAATTTCAGTGTCAAAACGCAAAAGGAGAAAAAAACACGTTTAGAATAAATTACTAATTCTGGTATTACAAAATACTGGTGATCTGTTATAAAGACGTTAAATATTATTCAATCTATGTTATATTATATGATTTTTTTTAGTTTGTCTAAAAGGAAAAACACATTCCTATATTTGAAATTCTTTAATTCTAAACTTCTCGTTTCATTAGTGATAGAATATATGCAAATATATTCTTTTGGTATAATTAGTGATTTTGTATATATCTATAATTATTGTAGCAATATGTTATATTAGTTAGGTGAATATTTAATTTCCGTAATTATAGCCTAGAATTACGATTGTATATCATGTATATAAATTATTTACATTAATGAAATCAACAAGGGATTATTCTCTTTCATTATCACATTGAATGTTCTTAATTGATAGAATATATGCAAATATATTCTTTTGGTATAATTAATGATTTTGTATATCTGTAATTATTGTAGCAATAGGTTATATTAGTTAGGTGAATATTTAATTTCTATAATTATAGCCTAGAATTACGATTGCATATTATGTATATAAATAATTTACATTAATGAAATCAGCAAGAGATTATTCTCTTTCATGGTATCAGCAGTCTAGGGCAAAAATTTTTCCTTCTCCACCCACTTTTGCCACCCTCTTCCCGTTGGCCATCCCTTCAATTTTTTTTCCAAAACTCTAATTCTTCTCTTGTTCCTCAATCATGTCTAACACAAAGAATACATTTCATCATGCCCTTGCAGTCTCCAACATCAAGAACAACGTCCCTATCGTCCTTGAAATGGAGAACGTCCAATACGCGACGTAGGCAAAACTTTTTAAAATTCACGTAAGGTCTCATAGAGTCCTCCATCACATTATCAAATCTAAAAAAAGGCAAGGAGAAGGTGTCTTCCACCGATGATGAAATAGAGTTGTGAGCAACTCTTGATGCTATGGTCCTCCAATGAATTTATTCCACCATCTCTTCGGACCTCTTACACACAATTATCGAACCCGACGCCACGACAATGGAAGCTTAGAATAGGTTGTGTGATATATTCCAAGATAACAAAAATTCTCGTGTCGTAACTCTTGAGCAAGAACTCTCTCACATAAATATGGAGGATTTTCCGAATGCCTCAGCCTATTGTCAAAGGCTCAAGGAATTGTCGGATCAACTCAAGAACGTCGGCGCGTCCGTCACAAATGATCGTCTCGTTCTTCAAATGTTTGCGGGCCTCTCCGAGGCGTATAATAGGGTTGGAAATCTTCTTCGCCAAAGAAATCCTCTCCCACCGTTCTACCAAACACATTCCATGCTCACCTTAGCAGAAGCAGAGTTGGCTAAAAGGCTGCAATCGGAGCCAATTCCGACATGATGGTGGTCACGTCCCGCGAAACTGATGACTCTCAATCATTCTCCGAACATTATGGTCAAAACCATAACAACGGGGGTGGAAAATGGGTCAATACCGTGTAAAAACGTGGTGGTGGACGTGGCGGTGGCTGCAATGGCAATAACGGATGTGGAGGAGACAGTGGCGGTCAATAGGGTGCCGGGCCACAGCACCCCTGGCAGCAGGCATGGGCCACTGGGCAGTGGCCCATGTTGCCCTGCCCTTACCCATCACAAAACTGGGCCAGGCACAGTGGACGACAACAACAGCAGCAAGCCCAGAATGGGCCTCAAAATCACTCGGCCAAGAAGCAGCCTAGACTGCTTGGGCCTCGGCCACAACATGCTTTCTCTGCTGCCGGCCTAACTGTATCACGAATATCGAGGCGGCAATGCATACACTTGGGTTAAATCCTCTGGATGCAAATTGTTACATGGACACCGATGCTACTTCTCATATGACATCCGCGCCAGGTAATCTTTCATCTTATTTCAATTTGAGCAAAAATTATGACATAATTATTGGTAATGATAATTCAATTCCAATTCGTGGTTATCGTCACACAAATTGGTTTCCTTGAACCCACCTTTAGCCTTGAAAAATGTCCTTCATGCTCCTCAATTACTTAAAAAATTGATGTTTGTTCAGAAATTTACAATTGATAACTCGATTTCTATTGAATTTGATCCTTTGGATTTTCTGTGAAGGATTTCTGGACGGGGATACATCTAATGAGACGTGATAGTCGGGGCGAGCTCTATCCCATCACCACTAAATAAGCCACAACATCAACATTTACCGCTTTAGCACCTTCCTTATGGCATGCGCGTTTGGGTCATCGGGGGAGCGTCGATTTTTCCCTCCCTTAAAAATAATAAATTTATTGAGTGTAATAGTGTTTGTAGTACTAATGTTTTTCCTTCTTGTCCACTTGGGAAACATGTTAAATTGTCGTTTGTTGCCTCAAATTCTAGTACTTTGTTGCCATTTGATATTATTCATAGTGATCTTTGGATATCTCCCGTTTTGAGCTCTTCGGGCCACTGTTATTATGTTTTATTATTGGATGATTATTCTAATTTTTGGGGGACATTTCCGTTATCTAAAATGTCTCAGGTTTATAGTACATTCCTATCATTTAGAGCATTCATCTGTACTCAATTTGAACGAAAAATTAAGAACATTCAATGTGATAATGAAAGAGAATAATCTCTTGCCGATTTCATTAATATAATAGTTTATATACATGATATACAATCGTAATTCTAGGCTATAATTACAAAAATTAAATATTTACCTAACTAATATAACATATTGCTACAATAATTACAGATATATACAAAATCACTAATTATACCAAAAGAATGTATTTGCATATATTCTATCAATTAGCAATGTCATTCTCTTATAGTCAAATGCCATTGTATAGTGACACAAATAGGAGAAAATTAAGTTATTTGGTCCTAAATGATTTCGGAAAGCATCCTTGGCTTTATTGTTCACAATAGCAGCTTGTCAAGTGGGAGATAAGGACTGTTGGATCGAGGGCATGATCATGTTTGTGAGCTAAAGTTCTAGCACGAAAAAATCGAGTATATACTTTATTCAGTATAAAGTCTTTTTTTTTTTTGAAGATCTGCTCAAATCAAATTAAATATCCAATAAGCATTAACTCTCCCAAAAAAGGAGGTGATTCAGCCATCAATCTATAGTATGAATCATCATTTATCAGGACTTTTTGACGTAAGTTTCTTGGCTTTACGGTCTTATCGATACACAAAAATATATGATTTCCCAATAATTTTAATTGCGCTCATATTCATCACTTTGGGAACTGTTCAAACCAATAATTTTTATAGATAAGCGGAACTCTCCTTCTGAGAATCGTATATGAGACTTTCATCTTGTACAACTCAATCAAGAACACCCAAATACTAGTTGCAACGAATATGGAATAGAAAGTTTTAAATTTAAAATATAAATTCGAGGGGTACTTTTGATACATGCTTGTTTAAGATATGTAATTAAATAAATAAAAGTGTATTTTTTATTAATAACTTAAGCTTTTAAGTGAAATATATAACCGCACTCAACATGATATCATGAGCAAGCAGGGGTCCTGAGTTCAAATGTCGTCACTTGTTATAAAATAAAAACCCACATATTTGGTTCATGAAAAAGAATCAGGTTTGCATTGTGTGAAATGTGTTGATAATATTATTAAATAAAAAATATGTTTCTTTTAGAAACTTAAACTTTTAAATAAAATAAATACACACTTCAACAATGCTAAAAAAATTCTTTTTAAATTTTCTTGCCCCATAAAACACCGTCATAAATCGAAACACATAAAATAATTCTTTTAGCGTGGGGTTGGAATGTGAATATGTACAAGCGTAAGGAAGAAGAATTAATGAAGGATTCTTGAGCAACCACTTGGCTGCAATTCCAATATCCCCAAAAAACAAATACAGCTAGGTACTTTAGCTATCAAAAGCATATATTTTAAAGATATGTACTAAACTCTACAAATTAAAATAATGGCTGGTATTGCATTCATGGGAGAAATTTCAAGAGATTTTAAGTTTACAAACCATTAATTTTTTACACGTTGTGATGAGTAGAGCAAGCAGGCAGAATAATATTCTATTCTAAGGCATCAAGTTTGGTCAATTCTTTTTTCCGGTCTTAGTCTTAGGAATAAGTCGATCGCTCCTTTGCCGGGGCAAGATATGACGAGTCCTGCCTAAAGATAGCGGATTACGAATTTAGATTAGCTACTACCAAAGAGGCTAGGAACAAGCTTTCGCTTTATGTAAAGAAAAAACCTCTTCCTTTCATTCCTAATTTATTTTTCAGTGTAAAATCATGATAAGAAGTGGGAAATAAAAGAGGGTGTCATTGTGTCACCATCGCAAGTTTAGATAAGTTATTGACAAGTATATATGCAGTAATTATATAACATTCAACTAGTGCTTATATTCCTTATCTAGTCTATTTTCAAGGTCTTTGTCAATTTGGTCCATGCCCAATTACTTTTTACTTGTGAATAGAGACAAAACATTTTAATATCTTTAGCTGATAATTAAATACCTTAACTTTTTCATCAATTGATAACTTACGTTTGTAATTTGTGTGAGGATAGTGCAATTTAAAGATAATCAAATTAAATATATCCACAAATTAAAGCTCTGGCTGCAAACAATATAATGCCCATTGCTTAATGTTAAATATGGCAATATACACACAATATACAAGTGTATATTGCCATAATAAGTGCCACGATTTATGGCCATTAGTGGGCTCGGTTTTGTGGCTGATTTGGTAGATTAAGAATATTATATATTTAGAAAATATATGTGTATTATATTGTAATGTATTTTGTTACCATAATTAGGAATATACACTACCATAATTGTAGAGTTAGAATTATGGTAGAATAAGGTTTTAGGAATAGAATAGGAATATGATTCTCCTATTTTGTATCTTGTATATATACCTATTCAATTAATGAAAATAATCAAGGGGATTATTTCTTTCATGGTATCAAGAGACTAGGTTTTACAAAAAATTTCTCTCCCTAAATTTTTTGGACCTTCTCGGCCGAGAACCCCCCCCCCCCTCGGGCTTCTCTCTCAAATTTCGTCTTCCGCTCTCAAAAACCTCTCTTAAATTTCCCCTCCTTCTTTGTTCTTTCAATATGTCTAAGAACAATTATCACCTTGCCCTCACAGTTTCCAATATCAAGAGCTATATCCCTATTGTCCTTGAGATGGAAAACGTCCAATATGCGACGTGGGCGGAGTTGTTTAAAATTCACGCTATCTCTTATCAAATTCTTCATCACATCATTCCTCCCGCTAGACCCCTTCCTGCGGAGGATCCTGAGTTATGGATTACACTTGATGCTACCGTTCTCCGGTGGATCTACGCCACTATTTCGGTGGACCTTCTACAGACGGATACCACGGCTATGGCTGCATGGAATAGATTGCGTGATATATTCCAAGACAATCAACATTCACGTGTCGTCACACTCGAGCAGGAATTCTCTCTCGTTCGAATGGACGAATTTCCGAACGTTTCTGCATATTGCAAGAAACCAAAAGAGTTGGCGGATCAACTCCGTAATGTTGGCGCACCAATAATGAATAATCGTCTAGTTCTACAGTTGGTTGCCAGTCTTTCGGAGGCCTATAATGGGGTTGGAACTCTCCTTCGCCAAAGCAACCCTCTTCCTGACTTCTATCAAGCCCGCTCCATGCTTACTTTGGAAGAAGCGGGTTTGGCTAAAAAGGCGGCTACCGGAGCAAGCCCTGTCGTCATGGTGGCCTCTTCTCCTAGTGCTTCGGGTTTTGTGAATAATTAGGGCCAAAACCATAATAATGGTGGCGGCAAGAATAATCGCAAAAATAATAACAAAAACCGCAGGGGCAAACGCGGTGGTTCTAGTGGCGGTTCCGGTGGTCAGCAAGCAGGCGGTGGGTCCCATCCAGTGAACAGTGGCCCATCACCACCCTGGGCCCAGCAGTGGGGCCCATGGCAGTGGGGCTGGGGCAGTGGGCCGTGGGCCAGCAGCCCTTACAATCACGCAGTGAATTCCATCGGCCAGTGGGCTGGCCAACAGTCCAGGCCCAACACCCAGTAGTGGCGGCCCACTGGTCAGTGGCCCAACAGCAGCAACTTCAGCGGCTACGGCCCAGCACCATCACGGACAGGAGTTCTTGGGCCCCGACCTCCGCAAGCCCATCATGCAGCATGCCCCACTCAGACTGATATCGAGGCCACGATGCACACGTTGGGGTTGACTCAACTGGACCCAAATTGGTACATGGACACCGGGGCAACTACTCACATGACTTCCGAATCAGGTACTCTCTCATCTTATTCCAATTTGAGCACCCCCTCAAGGGATAATTGTTGGTAATGGCGGTTCTATTCCAATTCTAGGGTATGGTCAGAAAATATTGTCTCCCCCCAATCCACCCCTTCTCTTGAAAAAATACTTTACACACTCCTAAATTGATTAAAAATTTAGTGTCTGTCCAAAAGTTCACACCTGACAATTCGGTTTCAATTGAATTTGATCCTTTTGGTTTCTCTGTGAAGGATTTCAAGACGGGGAGCCATCTCATGAGGTGTGATAGTAGGGGGGATCTGTATCCTATCATGCCTGGTTTCAGTCCATCGAGTCAAGCCTTTCCATCAGCCTTTGCAGCCATCTCTCCTTCCATGTGGCATGCTCGTCTGGGTCATCCGGGATCTTCTATTTTATCAGTTTTAGATTAAAATAGTTTTATTTCCTGTAAGGGTACGAGTCGTACTCCACTTTGTCAGTCTTGTTCATTAGGGAAAATTGTTAAGCTGCCATTTGTAGACTCCAATTCTCATACTTCAATGTCATTTGGTATTATTCATAGCGACTTATGGACGTCTCCTGTTCTTAGTTCATTGGGTCATCGATATTATGTTCTCTTTTTAGATGATTATTCTAGATTTTTGTGGACGTTTCCAATTGCGAATAATCACAAGTGTTTTCCGTCTTCATCAAATTTAGAGCGTTCATTCGTACTCAATTCGAAAGAGAAATAAAAAATATTCAATGTGATAATGGGAAAGAGTATGACAATAGGGAGTTTCGGGAATTTTGTGCTAATAATGGGATAAATTTTCATTTTTCGTGTCCTCATACATCTTCACAAAATGGGAAAGCGAGCATAAAAATTCGTTCCATAAATAACATTGTCCGAACTCTCTTAATTCATGCCTCCATACCTTCATATTTTTGACATCATGCTCTACAAATGGCCACATATCTTCTTAACATAATTCCTTCTAAAGGTCTGGCATATTATTCCCCCCTCAAAATCCTATATAATAAGAACCCTTCTTATTCTCATCTTCGGAGTTTTGGGTGCTTGTGTTATCCGTTATTCCCATCCACCATAATTAACAAACTTCAGGCTCGGTCTACCCCGTATGTATTTTTAGGTTATCCGTCGAATCATCGTGGTTATAAGTGTTTTGATTTATCCTTCAAGAAAATCATAATTAATCGCCATGTCATTTTTGATGAAACCCAATTTCCTTTTACCAAAGTTCATACTCCCGAGCCTAGGTCGTATAATTTTTTGGATGACCAAATATCCCCGTATATTATTCGGAATTTTTTGGACGTATCCCGCACCCAAAATTCTCCAGCGGGCCCACTGCCCGCTGGTCCCACAGTTCTGCCAGCTGCAGCAGTTCCAGTTTCTGGATCAGTCCCAGCAATTGGGCATGTCCAACCCAATTCTGGAACTGATCCAGAAGACACCCAAGTTTACCGATTTGGGCCAGCATGCCTACTGCCTGTTGGCCCGTCTGTCCTGACCCCAGAAAATTTCCAAAATTCCCTCACTTCCTCCTCGAGTCATAGACCGGTCACTCGTAGTCAGCGGGGCATATTTACACCTAAAAGATATTTTAATTTACATTCTGATGTCTCTAAATCCCCCTTGCCCCGCAATCATGTGTCCGCATTAAATGACCCTAATTGGAAAATTGTTATGACTGATGAATATAATGCTCTTATTGATAATAAGACGTGGGAGTTGGTGCCCCGTCCATATGGTATTAATGTTATCAGGTCTATATGGATTTTTGCTCATAAGGAGAATTCAAATGGGTCATTTGCTCGACATAAGGCGCGACTTGTGGGTGATGGTAAGACTCAGCAGGTTGGAATTGATTGTGGTGAGACGTTTAGTCCGGTGGTCAAACCTGCTACCATTCGCACTGTGCTTAGCTTGGCTCTTTCAAAGACTTGGCCAATTCATCAGTTGGATGTCAAGAATGCTTTCCTACATGGTGATCTCAAGGAAACAATCTATATGCATCAGCCGTTGGGTTTCAGGGATCCCAACCGCCATCATCATGTCTGTTTGTTGAAGAAGTCATTATATGGGCTTAAGCAGTCTCCACGGGCCTGGTATACACGATTTGCTGACTTTGTTTCGACTATTGGGTTCACTCACAGCAGGCCAGATAATTCCTTGTTCATCTACCGCTGTGGTTCGTCATTGGCCTACATTTTGTTGTATGTGGATGATATCATCTTGACTGCCTCTTCCGATGCCTTGCGCTAGTCTATCATGGCCATGCTCAGTTCTGAGTTCGCTATGAAAGACTTAGGGCCCTTGAGTTATTTTTTGGGAATTGCTGTCAAAAATCACTCAGGAGGTTTGTTTTTGTCTCAACGGAAGTATGCTGCTGAGATCATCGAGAGGGCTGGGATGTCATCCTGTAAGTCCACTTCTACTCCAGTTGATGCAAAACTCAAGCTTAGTGCCGCGGCAGGTGCACCATACGAGGACCCGACCCGCTATCGCAGTCTTGCAGGGACACTCCAGTATCTTACATTTACCAGACCGGATATTACGTATGTTGTTCAGCAGGGTGTTTATTCATGCATGATCCAGAGTTGAGCACATGAATGCAATCAAACGCATCATTTGGTATATTCAGGGGACACTGGACTATGGGTTGCACTAGTATCCTTCTTCTACATCCACACTTGTCTCATACACAGATGCGGATTTGGGTGGTTGTCCGGACACCAGACAGTCTAGGTCAGGATATTGTATGTTCCTTGGCAACAACTTGGTCTCCTGGTCTACAAAGCGTCAGGCGACTCTATCCCGCTCAAGTCCAGAGGCAGAATATCGAGGGGTAGCTAATGTGGTCTCAGAATCGTGTTGGTTACGTAATTTGCTGTTAGAACTTCATTGCCCCATTCAGAAGGTGACCTTAGTATATTGTGATAATGTTAGTGCCATCTACCTCTCAGGTAACCCGGTTCAGCACCAACGCACAAAACATATCGAAATGGACATTCACTTTGTCCGTGAAAAGGTTGCTCGGGGGCAGGTACGCTTATGTCATGTCCCATCAAGATATCAAGTTGCAGACATCTTTACAAAGGGTCTTCCCTCGGTACTCTTTGAAAATTTTAGGGACAGTCTCAGCGTTCGAAGACCGCCCGCTATGACTGCGGGTGTGTGTTAAATATGGCAATATACACACAATATACAAGTGTATATTGCCATAATAAGTGCCACGATTTATGGCCATTAGTGGGCTCAGTTTTGTGGCTGATTTGGTAGATTAAGAATATTGTATATTTGGAAAATATATGTGTAGTATATTGTAATGTATTTTTTTACCATAATTAGGAATATACACTACCATAATTGTAGAGTTAGAATTATGGTAGAATAAGGTTTTAAGAATAGAATAGGAATATGATTCTCCTATTTTGTATCTGGTATATATACCTATTCAATTAATGAAAATAATCAAGGCACCTGTCTTCATCACTCTTTTTGAATTGTAAAAAGGGATAAAGAGAAGTTACATATATCTTTTACATCTTCGCTGTCTTAAATTGAGTATTCTAATTTGTTTTCCCAAGTCAAATTTCAAAATCCTTGCGAACAACTTTAATATGTTAAAAAGGTCGTGTGACTAATTGTGTCTTATACTATTCAAGACGAGTTTAAGTTACATTAGTGGTCAATTTAAAGAATTCTGAACATTCAGGTTATGACTCAAAAAATATTTACTTCTTAAAATGTAAGATTAAGACAAGTTAATTACATGCTAAAGTAACCCGATGGTGTAGTTACATTGACGGTATATATAAATCAAGCACAAGATAAATATAAAGCTCGTTTGGGTTAGCTAATTAAAAATAGCTGAAAAGTCATAAATGGGGATCACCAACTTATAAATTTAGTTGATTTTAGCTTATAAATACCTTTTGATATTTCTCCAATGTATACATAAACTAAAAAGTGCTCTAAATCTAATTTCACCTGCTTATAAGCCTAGCCACACACTGGTATTTGTAGATTTTAATTGGTAATAGCAGTAAATGATCACCACAATACAATAATTTATCTAGCTTATTATAATATTAGTTCATTTTAATTAGGTATACCAGGTTATTAAGTTCATTTCTATATTACTCTATTAGGACGGATTTAACATGTACACGGATATTATAAAGATTTTTTACACTAACAATAATATTTTATATCAATTGTAGCAATCCCTTATCATGAATAATTACTATATATATTTTCTAGGTGACTTGATATTATAAAAATTATTTTACATTATAAATATATATAAGTTAAACTAAATTCTATACTCACTTTCTTGTTGTCGCAAGCTATCTTGACTTAATGATATACAAAATTATACACCGTTAGTTTATAAAAGTTAAATCTTAGAGTATATATTAAGATAAAGGAAGGTAGATTTTGACATTTTTCTTCAGAAGTATGATTATGAGAATAGAAGATCTATCGGTATCTGATGTAATACGGTGATGTTTTCCACTTTCTTTTACACAAGTTTCTGAAGTAACTTACAGAGGTTTATAATCCCACAATGAAGAATATTCTAATATAAGGACAGACAGACCATTTTCTATCTGAACAACGACATGTGTTTCTACGTAACTCCGCTAAAGAGTCCCATAAAACTAGCTAAGCATCAAAGTAATTAACCACCAAAAGAATTGTGTTCGGATGATAATAATTAAGTAATTATTCATTTTTAATTAGAGATCTTGTGTTTGTTAGTGTCAATCTAGTATCATCAATGATGAAATGAATTGAGCACAATAATATAATAATAACTCAAAATAACTTGAAATCAACAACAATGAATTCAGCAAATTGAAAACACATACTAACTTGGTGTCGATAGAGGCCTGCTTGATGCAGTGTCCTAAGACAAAAATTCTCCCCCACTTGTGCTTTAGTTTTACAGACGTCTGTCTAGAGGATACAACTATCTAAGTGAGAGTTCTAGCACAAGAACTTCACTTCTGGCGAATTTACTATATGTGTTCTTCAGAAACTTGTTTTGAAGAAGAAGAAGTAGAAGCCACAATCTTAAATCATTAATTGTGAAAAAACTGATTGATTGTAGTTTTTTCTGTCTTGTTGTGTATATTTTTCCAACCAAGTGATCAACCTTCTTTATATAGAGTAGCATATGAACAGTTACAACCATTCATACCAAAGGTTGTAATTGTTCTGAAAAGTTGCAACCTTTGATTCAAATTTTCTGTCCGTTGATCACTTTATTTCTTCTTAATTCCATACAAGTTCCAACAATAGCCCACATTTTCTATTCAAACATCAACAATACCCCACATTTGGATAGAAAATAAGATAATAAGGAACTTTTTATTATTTCTGAACAACGCGATATGACATGCATCGGAAAAGGTGTCTTGTGGACTTGAACCGTTCGTAGTGAATACCTATCGGATCTACTTTATGAAATAGTGGACGAAATGTCTTGAACTATTCACGTTTTGTAGTAAATCAAGACAACAAGTATCACACGGATCATATCAACATATTTCAATTCTTACGGTTGTGTTCATTTCGGTCATGAACAACTCCTTCTTCGTGAGATTTTCTAGAGAACGTGGCCATATCGGTTCTCCCAGATGCGACCCCACATCAATCTCATATAGGTAATATCAAACAAGAATAGTATGTATTATCCCACCATAGGCTTTTAGTATTATTAAGAATAAGATTCAGCCCTTAAAGCATCAATGGATTAACACACTTAGTACACCATAGGAATGAGCATATGTGTGTTTTATGCTCCTTGAGTCTTCCTCAACTAGTCTTCCTATTGAACCTAAACCATGGGATCTCCAATTATGATAGGTTAGGTTTCCGCCAGTTAACGACTCATTGTGTTGGCTTTAAGCACATTCCCCTCGATGTAAATACGACTTGCTCTCTGTTAAGGCCTTTTGTCAAAGGATCCGATATATTGTCCTTTGATCTCACATAATCAATGGAAATAATTCCATTCTTTAGCAAGCTTCGTATTGTATTATGACGTCGCCATATATGTCTCGACTTGCCATTGTATATCTGATTATTTGCCCTCGTCAGGGCAGTCATACTATCACAATGTATGCAAATGGTTGTCACAGGCTTTGTCCATAACGAAATACCTTCTAGAAAGTTTCTGAGCCATTCTGCCTCTTCGGTAGCTTTGTCTAAGGCTACAAACTCTGCTTCCATAGTTGATCGCGTATTTACCGTTTGCTTTGATGATTTCCAAGATACCGACGCTCCACCAAGTGTAAATACATAACCACTTGTGGACTTACTTTCCAACTGGTTGGACATCCAATTAGCATCACAATATCCTTCTAACACATGAGGATATTTTGTATAATGCAATCCATAGTTCATTGTATGTTGTAGATATCGGAGTGCTCGTATTAGTGCAAACCAATGATCATTTCCAGGATTATGTGAGTATCGACTTAGTCGACTCACTGTATATGCTAAATCCGGTCTCGTACAATTCATTGTGTACATCAAGCTTCCAAGAACTTGTGTATACTCCAATTGAGACACACTTTCACCTTCACTCTTCTTAAGGTGACTAGCGGGATCAAATGGTGTAACAACCGGTCGATCATCATAGTGTCCAAATTTTCTGAGGACCTTTTCAACATAATGGGATTGTGTTAAGATGTAACCATCAGGATTCTTTTAAATTCTAATACCAAGAATGACATCCGCTATTCCCATATCTTTCATATCAAAAGCGGCATGCAACATCTTCTTAGTTTGGTTAATTACATCTTTATCCATTCCCATAATTAGCATATCATCAACATATAAGCATATAATGACACATGCATCTTTACATTGCTTAATGTAGACACATTTATCACATTCATTTATTTGAAAACCATTTGATAATAACGTATTATCAAACTTTTCATGCCATTGCTTTGGAGCTTGTTTAAATCTGTATAAAGACTTAATCAATTTACAAACCTTTCGTTCTTGACCTTTAACAAGAAACCCTTCGGGTTGTTCCATGTAAATTTCTTCATCTAATTCACCATTCAAGAATGCGGTCTTCACATCCATTTGGTATATTTTCAAATTGTGAATCACCGCTATAGCAATTAACGTTCTTATAGACGTAATTCTCGTTACTGGTGAGTAGGTATCAAAGAAATCTACACCATCTTTTTGTCGAAACCCTTTGGCTACTATACGAGCTTTGTATTTTTCTATAGAACCATCAGGCCTTAATTTCCGTTTGAAAATTCATTTATGGCCTAGTGGTTTTTGTCCGGAGGGAGATCAACCAATATCCATGTATTATTTTGCACAATGGATTCTACCTTACTTTGAATAGCCTCTTTCCAATAAGGTGCTTCGGATAATTCCATAGCAGCCCTATATGTTTGAGGTTCTCCTTCAACGGAAAAGGTCATGAAGTCCGATCCAAAATCTTTGGAAATTTTCCCATGTTTACTCCTCCGTGGTTCAGAGATTTTTTCTTGAACAGATGAAGTAAGATTTTCATCATTATTAGTGTTTTGGTTTGACTCATCTTGAGGCAGTGTCCCTTTCTTATGATTAGGAAGACTTTTATCCTTGTCTTTGTAAGGAAAAATATCCTCAAAAAATTCTGCTTCAGCAGATTCCATAAGTGTGTTTTTGTGAATACCTTCAACATCGGAATGATACACCAAAAACTTATATACTGCACTATAAGGTGCATGACCAATATATATGCAATTCACTATTTTTGGTCCAAGTTTAGTTCTCTTTGGTAAGGGAACTTGAACTTTCGCTAGGCAACCCCACACTTTCATCCGTTTGAAAGTAGGCGATCTTCCTCTCCATAACTCATAGGGAGATTGGTCATTTTTCTTTTGAGGAATTTTGTTCAATATCATATTTGCAGTAATTAACGCCTCACCTCATAGACTAAGGGGTGCACCCGAACTAATCAACATTGAATTCATCATATTCTTCAATGTTCTATTTTTACGTTCGGCAACTCCATTTTGTTTTGGAGTATATGGCGCAATGGTTTGATGAACTATACCATGAGTAGAACATAATTCTTTGAACTCATTTGATTGATATTCACCACCTCTGTCTGACCTTGGAATCTTAATTCTTTTGTCAAGTTGGTTTTCCACTTCTGCTTTGTATGTTTTAAACATGTTCAAAGCCTCATCTTTGGTATGTATTAAGTATACATAACAAAATTTACTGCAATCATCTATGAATGATATATAGTAATTCTTTCCTTCACGAGATGGGGTTGCTTGGTAATCACATAAATCACTATGAATTAAACCAATCACATCTTTTGATTTCACTACAGATTTATGAGGATGACTTGCATATTTTGATTCTATGCAAACTCCACACTTAGTCATTTTGTTCATAGAGCAATTTGGCAATATGCCTAACTTCACCATTCTTTGTAAAGAGCGATAATTAACATGGCCTAATCGTGAATGCCATAAAGAAGGGGAATCAACCATATACATAGAAGCAATGCTAGTGCCTGCATTTTCATTAATAATGACAATTGTCTTAGTAGGTACAACAGATAGTTTGAAGAGTCCATCACTGAGGTAACCCTTCCCTACATACAACACACCCTTGACGAGTACAAATTTGTCAGATTCAAATACAATTTTGAAGCCCTTGTTACTAAGAACATGCCCATAAATCAAATTCTTACAAATTTCAGGCACGTGCAACACATTAATGAGCACAAGATCATTCCCGGAAGTGAGTTGTAAAGTCACCTTCCCTTTCCCTTCCACTTTCAGAGAAGCAGCATTCCCTACGAACAATGGTTCTCCATCCTTGATGGCCTGGTAGGATGAAAACATATCTTTTTCAGAACATACGTGCATTGTAGCACCCGTGTCCATCCACCAATCGGTTGAATTTGTAACCAGATTTGCTTGAGTCGCCACAACCCCAATGAATTGGTTTTTAGTTTCAGCCCGGTTGGATTGGTTGACATTACTCGAACCTCCAACACCACCACCTTGATTCTTGCAAAGGCGACAATCTTTTGCTCTGTGTCCAGGTTTGCCACATACCCAACATAGTCCTGGTTGTGGTTTCTTGAATGCATTGGTCCTTTGTGGGGCGAATGCATTCCTCCCGGTTGCAAAATATGGCTTAGCACCATTAAATTTGCCCTTGACTTTCTGAAACTTGGCCTTAGAAGCATTGCCTTCAACCATGTTGGCATTAGGCTCCAATGAAACAACATCTGCCTTTTCATTATTCCGGTTATCCTCTTCAACTTGAATTTTCAGAACCAATTGCTCAAAATTCATTTCCTCGGTTAGATGCTTAAGATAAACCTTAAAATTCTTCCATGGGGGATGTAATTTCTCAATAATAGCACCAACAAGAAAATTCGGGTTAATGCCCATACCTTCAACCTCTAACTCATGAACAATGATTTGGAGTTCCTCCACTTGCTTGACAACTGCCTTGGCATCACTCATCTTAAAGTTCAGAAACTTTCCAATGACGAACTTCTTGGAACAAGCAACCTCAGTTTTGTACTTGTTCTCCAACGATTGCCACAACTCCCGTGTCGTTCTGAATGTGGAGTAGATGTCGCAGAGAGAATCATCCGAGGCATTGAGAATATAGTTTCTGCAAAGGAACTCCTGACTTTCCCAAGTTTGAATATCTTTCAGCCTTTCAGCCTTCTCCGTATCAGTCGGAGTATTCTCCCCTTCTCCTTCTGGCAAAGTCATAGGAGCCTCAGCAATCAATATGTTTGCCACGTGAAGAGTTGTCAAGTAGAACAACATCTTTTGTTGCCAGCGTTTGAAATCAAAGCCTTTGAATTTCTCAGGTTTCTCAACATGGTTTTTCACCATTGACGATCCAGATTGATCCATCTTTGCAAATCAGAAAATTGAATTCTCTGAAAAATTTTGCAACCTCAACAAATCAGAAGAAAAAATCTTAATTTTTTTTTGAATAGTAATTTTGTCTTAGATTGTTAGTGTCAATCTAGTATCATCAATGATGAAATGAATTGAACACAATAATATAATAATAACTCAAAATAACTTGAAATCAACAACAATGAATTCAGCAAATTGAAAACACATACTAACTTGGTGTCGATAGAGGCATGCTTGATGCAGTGTCCTAAGACAAAAATTTGCCTCCACTTGTGCTACAGTTTTACGGACGTCTGTCTAGAGGATACAACTATCTAAGTGAGAGTTCTAGCACAAGAACTTCACTTCTGGCGAATTTACTACATGTGTTCTTCAGAAGCTTGTTTTGAAGAAGAAGAAGTAGAAGCCACAATCTTAAATCATTAATTGTGAAAAAACTGATTGATTGTAGTTTTTTCTGTCTTGTTGTGTATATTTTTCCAACCAAGTGATCAACCTTCTTTATATAGAGTAGCATATGAACAGTTACAATCATTCATACCAAAGATTGTAATTGTTGTGAAAAGTTGCAACCTTTGTGAAAAGTTGCAACCTTTGATTCGAATTTTTTGTCCGTTGATCACTTTATTTCTTCTTAATTCCATACAAGTTCCAACAGTGTTCGAGTTCTAGATAAGAATCTGTCTTCGGTAGGAAGTTTTTAATTAATCCCCAATGTGGTTCCATCTAGCGCGGATCCAGATTATTCAAACCAAGTGACAGAGGAGCAAAATTTTCACCAAAAATAAATCATTGTCTACTATATAAACACAAAAATAAAAATTGATATTATATATATAATATGATTTTTCGATGAAGAGGTCTGAACCCCCTTCTCCCTTGGTCAAGCTAAAATGAGTACTAGACCTCGATTGAAAAACCAACAGCAAGTCAGCAACAACAACATACTTAGTATATTTCTATAAGTGGGGTCTGAATGATTAAGCGCGCAACTATGTACCACCACAAACTTTTTGTTCTTGGATAAAAAAAGCCCTTTAGGAATTAAAAGGATGCACAAATTTTCTAATAATCGTTGACAAAATTTCGAGCCATGATATAAAATCGTCTTAAGTGAGGAAGTTCTTTATTTCAAAGTGGGATTTTTTATTTGAATTCGGATTAATTAGTCGAGCTCAAAGCCAATATTGAATACCAAAATGAAAGAAAAGAAAAAGTAAGGAGGATTTATCACCAGCTAGATTTTCTTCATATTATTGCCGCATCATTATTAATTATAGGCTCAAATTCAGGATTCTTTACGCATGCATCACTTTATTTTCTTATCACCAAAGTATTCAGAAAAAAAATAAATGAAAAAGCAATGGTGATGCCTGATCGATGCTATGTCAATTTGTTCGTACATATAACAGATCTTCCATTTGCACGTACGATGATTTGGTTGCCTAATTTGTAAAAGATTTTTTGACATAGTTTTTGGGTAAAACGTAAGAAAAATAACATGGTTAATAAATGGTAAAAAGCTGCCACCTTTGTGTTTCAGATTTGAATCAAATCTATAAGAGTAGTAAAAAAGTAAAGCTAATATAATTTGTGAAACAAACAATATGGGGCCATCAGTATTCAGTCCGTGTCCGTGTGTTTTAAAAAGCAGCGACAATTTCTCCTTAATTAACCTTAATCATGTGCAATTCGTCTTTAATTAATCAATACTTTAATTCTTAACCTGTCTTTAAACTTCTTACTTGTCTATGTGTTTGTTTAGGGTCATTAATTTGGTTCTTCTTTTGTTAACCTGTTTAATTTGTTTTTTCTCAAATATTGAAAAATGTCTTGTTGTAAACCTGTAAATCGACATTATTAAATCTTATTCGGTTCTTGAGAATGCTAAAAACGTATGTACAATTTTACGAGGAAATGGCCTCTTATAATTTGAATAGAAGAAAATGTATTTTTCAGATCTCTTGTTTTTTTTCAAATTTCTTATGTATTTTCTTTAGATCTCTTATGTATAAAAAATGAAAATCTCTTGTAAAAGCTGTTGTTGGAAAACTCGGTGTAAGCGATTTTCCACTTCCACCGTCATAAACCTAAAAAAAGTTTGTAAAGGACCAAAAAAATATTTCTTCATGTGGATAATTCAATCGCTAAATAAGATAAGCGATAATTTTATTGTTTAACTATAAAATTTATCCGTTACTATTTTTTTTTTCAAAAATGGTTAATTATCTTACGTGCTTTTGTCTTTTTAAGGTTAGTTTTGGGAATGTGCATACACCCGTCATCATATATTTAATTCTGGCTAGCTTATAGAGAATTTTAGATAGAATCATAAGTAGGAGTAGCATTATTTATAAACTAGTTAATTTGTCCGCGCTTTGCGCGGTCATGAATACCCTTATTAAATTTACTAATGATTCTTTTTATATTTGAATATTAAATAACGAAAATGTAGATCCTCGTGAAAATTAAAACATTAAAAATATTCCAACATAAATTAGAAGACTTGACATTATCACATATCTCAAGAATTACTTTAGTATAAATGATTGGAAAGGTTTATCTTCTACCTATTTCACATTTGTTCCGTGCTTACCAATATCTAATGATCTTTCACGAAATAATCAAGAGAAAAGGGTCAAATATACCCCTCTATTTTAGTTTATTAGTCAATTTATCATATGTTAACAAAATTAGTTAAATATACCCCTTCCGTTACAAGTTGGGCCAAATATATTCCTACCGTTAGCAAAGTATTCAAAAATACCTTTTCTTCAAAAAATATTCTGAAAAATTGGATTTTTAATTAAAATCTATAAAGTATTTTTAAAAAAAAATAAAATGTCTTATAAATATATTTTTTAAATCTGGATTAATTTTAAAAAGAAATATGAAAAAATTGATTTAAAAATATATATTTCCAGATTTTTTAATTAAAAAAATCCAATTTTCTAGAATATTTTAAAAAATGAGTTTTATAAAATCAAGAAAATTTCACATTTTTAATAAAAGCCATTTTTAGATTTGTTTTAATTAGTAAAAATAATTTTCCGGATTATTTTTTAAATAATTGTCACGTAGGCACCACATAGAATAAGTTAAATGCTATATAGAATAAGTTAAATACCTATATAATATGTTAAAAATGAAGCGTATTAGTGTGTATTTTCCTATATATTATGTGTATAATTTGGGTGACATGTAGCAGATTAATGTGTAAAAATGACATGTAGCAGATTAATGTGTAAAAATGACATGTAGCAGATTTAAAACAAATCTGGAAAAAATGATTTTTATTAAAAATATGAAATTTTCTTGATTTTATAAAAATCATTTTTTAAAAAAAAATTCTGGATAAATAGATTTTTTGTTAAAAATCTGGAAAATATATTTTTTTAAATCAAAATTTTCAGATTTCTTTTTAAATTAATCCAGATTTTAAAAAATATATTTTTAGGACACTTTATTTTTTTAAAAAAATACTTTACAGATTTTTTAAGTAAAAATCTAATTTTCCAGAATATTTTTTTTAAAATGAGTATTTTTGAATACTTTGTTAACGGTAGGGGTATATTTGGCCCAACTTATAACGAAAGGGGTATATTTGACTACTTTTGTTAACAAATGGTAAAATTGACTAAAAACTAAAGTAAAAAATATATATTTGACCCTTTTTCCAATAATCAAGCATATGTTTCTCTAACTAAAAGTAAAGAATATCTAGTTTCAAGGCTTTACTCCGGTTTCCAAGAGGTTCATGATGTGAAAGTTGCCTATAATTATCACTATTAGTTAAGATCAATGGTTATTAATTTAAATAAGCTGGAGCCGTTAATAAACAACAAACAAAAAAGTTAACTTCCAATAATCTTCACCCTTCAGGGCATCATTGGAATCTTAGCTTTAGTTCGTTGGCTGATGAAGAAACACAAAAAGAAAAAAAGAGCAGAGAATAAAGTAAAAACAACGGAGAATATTCCAAAAAAGAAGATTAATAAACTGCATACACTATAAACAACCGTGATTTATTTTATAAAATCTCAAGAATATCCCAAAAAATAAGAAGATAAATACACTGCATACACTAAATAACCGTGATTTATTCTCTAAATTCTTTTACAAAATCTCATCAACATTTAACAAAGAAACTATACTTGAACAGCTAAAATACTAAAGACCCTAAATATCAAATATCGAATGAAAACAAAACTTGTGTAGTTGCAATCTTCAATCTCAAGTGAGAGTAAGAAACAATAGCATCCATCAGTATGCATAATGAAGAATTCCTGAGATAATTTCGGGACAAATTTTAGCAACGGTAGGTTTATAAAAAAAACTACTAAAGAATTAAAAAGGCAAAAACCTCGGATAAAAGCTCGTTTGATTTGTCCCAGTTAACTTTGGAGCTGTCGAGCCATTATAGCTTTTTGAACTTGCATAATCAATTTCCCAAATGACTACTAATAGCAAAAAAGTTCAAAATTAAATCTAAATAGACTCATTCAGACCATGTATACAAGAGATGTACATCAAATACAAGAATAGATAACTAACAACAGTCATCCATGAAAAAAATCGATATAATAATTGAGTTTTATTGTGTTAAAAACTGACAAAATAGATAAACAGATTTCATCAACAATGAGAGGTGTCACGTGGCGGGTCTTGTGCCCAGCTTTATATTATTATATAGACTAGTTTGAAAGCACAAGTGTTATGCCTGTAGATAAAGAACAGACAATTAAAGCCAACTTTTGTGGTTAGTCTCATCCTCGATTTAAGTGTTCGATCCTCAACTCTGTATAAATTAATTCGAAAGTATATCAAAATTTAAAGAATTGATAATGGTAAAGCCAAATTTTGTGGTAATTTCACCCTTGATTTAAGTGTTCCATATATAGGACACACACTATGTAAACATTAATTAGAGGATAGTATGATATTGTACCATGATTATATTCTTCTTCTCTTTTTCTTATTTTATAAGCAGATATATATATATAGGTGACTCCAACTTTTTTTTAAATTGAAACACAATATTGTTAATTACTATAATCGCAGGGAACATTACGGAAAGAAGCTAGCTTTATTTAGTTAAATGAACATGTGTAGTGTTGGAGAAAAAGTATACGCTAATACTTATATTTTGATTAATTAACATGTATATGTGTCTCTTCGAAACTTTATCACAAAAAAGGGACTTTCACCTTAATGCTTTATGCATGGATGCAAAATCAGGTAAATAACTAACCACCCTTTCAATTCCAGGAGGGAACAAATATATGTAAAACCGAACAACCGGATAAAAGAAGAAAGCATACGTACTGCTTATATTTACATTCATGATAAACTTCAATCTTAACTTTAATTTACAATTCCTTTTCCAACTTAACCCTAAAAAGCTTATATAATCCCAAAGTAAACAACATAAAAATAAAAAACAGACAACATACATGCTAGACCTAAGACTCTGTTTGGATAGGCGTAAAGAGGAAAATATTTTCAAGAATATTGACACATAAACTATGATACTATTTACGCCTTGTCAAACATAGCCTTAACAAAACTAATTAATTGTCCTAACCACACAATCAGTCAAGACCCTCATATATCCAAAATCCATCCCATGCAAAATGGACAACTTTTCCACTATTTTCCTTGTCAGTCAACACTTCATGCATGCATATTAGAGCGAGTCATCGACAGACAATGGACAGACGGAGCATAGTAAGAAGAAGATCAGAAAGAAGACGAGGGCAGTTTAGGAATTCTTGAGGGATGATCGTGACGATGTTTTAACTTCTTTTTCCTTTTTACGTTAATAATGAAGTTTAATGGAGCTGCATGGGATGCAATATTTGGCATAAACCGGCTAGTTGTTGTTGAAGGACAATAGACTCAAGTATAAGCCGGTCCGTTTCACTTTGAGCCGCTTGACAATGATGAGTAACTACGCATAACCGGTTCTTTAACTCACGGTTCTCAACTTTGAGCCGGTCCACTCGGTCCTCGAGGTTATCTAAGTGCTTTTTCTTTCGAAATCTGGACCGCCTGGCGGATTCCCGGTTCGATATCTTTCGACGACGCTTACGTTCTTCTAAGGAAAAAACCGACCGGGTTGTTTCTGAACCGGACGTAGACTGGACCTGGATTTCTGTTTGTAATAGAGATAATATTTCATGGATATCACTAGGTGAAAGAATGACATCTTCAAGAACCGGGAGATGGTAGTGAACCGGATCTTCAAACATCATGATGATAGTTTTTTGGAAGTGAACCGGAGGGAGAAAGGAAGGAGAAAAGGGAATAAATGAGGTTAAGGAGACGGGTATTTATGGAGGATAAAGAATGACACGTGGGATCCATTAAAGATTGCACTTTGTAAAAGTGTGAAGGGCATTATTGTCCACCAAAAAGTTACTCTCATGTCTTTTGTATTTAAGGGGAGAGGGTATTCTTTAACTTTTATTTATTTATTTATTTATTTATTTATTTATTTATTTATTTATTTCTTGTTTACCTTTTTCTTAATATAGGCTTTCTTTTGTTAAACTTTTACTTTTCATATTTTCTAGGGTCATGATTTGTGGTTAGGTGATGTCGCATGCATCGGCGGAGCCAGTGTACTAATTACTGGCTTGACAGAATTTAATAATCTTAATTTAAATTTTAGATTTATATTTAAAAAATTATTTATTAGGTATAATTAATTTATTTAAAATCCAATAAATAAATATAGTTATAATTTAGATTTTATAAATTAAAAATGCATACAACTATTAATGCAACGTAAGGATGCCGACTTGGTGAAGTGGGGTAAAGAAAATCTTAAGCGGGTACAAAGTGAATTTTTAAAACTTTTTATTGTGGAAATTTATATTTCAAATATTCCATTTTATTCCTTTAAGTATATTCTATATTCTTTTTTATTTTTGTGTAAAACATGGTGTTAACTTTTACTTAACTATTTGACATTTGTTTCTTCCTTTAAATTATAACTTAATTAAAAATATGCCTAAATTATAAATGTTAATAAGTGAACTGAACCCTATCTCCACATCAACCTCATTTTCAACAGTTAAATCTTAGAGATACTAGAGGGGTCTGCTTGAAATTATACGTGTAGAATATTTTTCTGTTTCCTTCTTTTTTCTTCTCCCTTCTTTTTGGAAAACAAACTCAAGTAAAAATGAGGTCTACGAATCAAAAGGAAATTATAGTCATCCCAATTCCCACATTGCTGGTACTTTGTCCAATTGTCCCCCCCCCCCCCCCGCACACACACACACGCACCAAGTCTTTTTCTTACAGCTCAAATTTATACAAAATCACTTTAATATATATAATTATATTTAAGTAATAAATTATGGTAAGAATATAATTAATTCACCATGATTAAGTAATAGCACTGCACATAAAAGAAGCAAATTAGTTAATAATAGTGTATGTAGATGAAGCAAGTCATCCATTCATTCAATTGGTGAATTATGTTAATGATTTATCATGTATAAGTGTACAAAGTTCTTTCGGTAAGATCGTATTAATCTCTCTTGGAGAGTACTTCTCATTAATACCAATATATATTGTGTACAATGTAGAATCCTATTACAAGAGGAATTCTAGTTTACCATAACTATACATCACTAAATATTTACACAATATATGTGATATATTCTAATTATGGGTAGTGATATTATTGTACACGTTTACACACACCCTAAGTCGGAGCGGGAGGAGGCTGAACGCTGAGACTGGATCTGAAGTCAAGGAACAACTGTCTCGGGAAGCCCTTCGTGAAGATATCTGCGTACTGATATGAAGAAGGAACATGCAAGTTTTTAACATGTCCGAGAGCAACCTTCTCACGAACAAAGTGGATGTCCATCTCAATATGCTTGGTTCGCTGATGCTGAACCGGATTGTGAGACAGATATATAGGGGATATGTTATCACAATACACCAGCGACGTTTTTCGTAAAGGACACTGAAGCTCCAAAAGAAGGTTTCGGAGCTAACAGATCTCAGCAACAACATTAGCAACTCCTCTATACTCAGCTTCTGCACTCGAACGAGATAATGTGGCTTACCGCTTGATAGACCAAGATATGAGATTATCTCCCAAAAACACACAGTAGTCAGATGTAGAACGGCGTGTGTCTGGACAGCCTGCCCAGTCTGCATCTGTGTAGGATAATAACATGTTTGGTGATGAGAGGTATAAATGTAGTCCATAATCAAGTGTTTCCTTAACATATCGAATGATACGTTTAAGGGCAGTAAAATGAAGCTCTATGTGGGCATGCATAAACAAGCATACTTGCTGAACAACATAAGCAATGTCGGGCCTGGTGAAAGTGAGATACTGAAGTTCACCTCCAAGACTCCTATATAAAGTAGGATCTGACACTGGATTACCATCCACAGCACTAAGTTTGGATTTAGAATCAACGGGAGTGGATATGATTTTGCAATTGTCCATCTTAGCTCTGTGCACGATCTCTTCTGCATACTTATGCTGGCAAAGAAACATATAGTCTGCAGATCTAGTCACTGAGATTCCCAAGAAATAACTCAACTTCCCCAAATCAATCATAGCAAATTCAAACTTGAGTATTGCAATAATCTCATTTTTCAACACAGCGGTAGAAGAAGTAAGAACAATGTCATCCACATATAACAATAGATAAGCAGTGTCACGACCTCTATGGAAAATAAAGAGAGAATTATCACACATGCTACATGTAAACCCAATCCGCATAATGAACTGTGCAAAGCGATCATACCACGCTCTATGGGTCTATTTTAAACCATAAAGTGACTTACGGAGATGGTATATATACTGAGGGGCTGCTGGATGGACAAACCTTAGTGGCTGGTGCATGTAAACAATTTCTCTCAAATCCTCATGGAGAAAGACATTTTTTACATCAAGCTGATGAATCGGTCAATGCTTGCCCATAGCAATGCTTAGAACTGTGCGAATGGTAGCCAGTTTAACAATCGGACTGAATATTTCACCGCAATCAATACCCTCATGTTGGTTAGTACCATTTTCCACAAGCCTCGCCTTATATCTCTCTAAGTCACCATTATCTCTGTACTTGTGATGAAAAAGCCACATGCAATTGATCACATTCACCCCATCCGGTCAAGGAACCAAGTCCCAAGTATGTTATTTCGTTAAAGTATTAAACTCCTCACACATGGCCGCATTCCAATTCGGATCTAGTTTGGCTAATTTTGGGCTTTTGGAATATGGAAAATTGTTTGGGTAGACATGTTAAATTGGGATTTGGGTTTGAAAATCCCGTGTTGGGCATGTGTTTCCATACAATGTGAGGGTGCGGGCTGGGTAAGGGTGTGGGCTGACTAGTCGGTTGAACTGGGTTAGGACAAACTCGGGTTTGGCTCAGGTCGCGATTTCAGAACTAGGTGTAGGTCGAAGGATATGGTCCGGTGGGTTGGAATAGTGGCGATCGGTGAGGTGGAAGTAGATTGGGTTGGTTCGAATTCGGTGTCAGTTTTTGGGTATTGTCTAGTGGCAAGTCTCGTTATATCGGGACTAGTAGGGGACGGTATGGTGGGGTACAATGTTGGTGGTGGAATGGATCCGGTATTAGGGTTGGCTGGCTAGTTGCCGGTGAAAGGACCGATTATGGCTTGGTGAGGAGACTGTAGTGATGGCACAGGGGCCGGGACGATGATCGGTGCACGAGTGACGACTGGTGGCCGATTGCCGGTGGTGGTTGTAATCGGCGGGGACGGTGACAGAGTAGGCACTGGTGGCAGAGATGCCGACGGATGGTCTTAGTAGGTGGCAATGGGTGACTGTGATGAGGCGGTGGTGGTTGGCTGACACAGGAGGGAATCCAACGGTGTAAGATTTCGGTTGGAGTAATATTGTGAAGGGTACTAGTGGGTAAAATATTAAGGACGTATTCTACCATTTTGACCGCATATACCCAAAATGAGGATGGGAGAAAGGCATGAAACAGGAAAGTGCGGACCATGTTATTTATTGTGCGGATGATACGCTCAATTTTGCCATTTTGAGGGGACGTGTGAGGACACGAAAACCGAAAGACCATGCCATTATTTTTGTAAAAATTTTGAAATGCGGAATTGTTAAATTTACGACCATTGTCACATTGGAAATTTTTTATAGCTCGTTCAAATTGCGTTTTGATAAATGTGCAAAATTCAAGAAATTTGGCAAAGACTTCTTGGTTGAATTTTAGGGGGTAAATTCAGATAAAATGAGGGTAGTCATCCAATAAGACGAGATAATATTTATGACCCAGAGAGCTAATAATAGGGTATGTCCACAAATCAGCATGAACAATATCAAAAGGAGCAAACGTAATACTGACGGATGAATTAAACGGAAGGCGAACATATTTTCCTAGTTGACAAGAGACGCAATTTTGGGCAAGTTTTCCATTACAATGAATAAAATTATTTATTCTAAGAAAATTAAAAACAGGAGCTCTGAGGTGTCCAAGCCTATTGTGCCAAATTGATGGAGACAGAGCAGCTAGGGTGGTGTGTGAGCGGGAACTGGCAGCAGACGAGGGTGTGAATGGATATAGGTCCCCTGTGTTATTGCATCTCGTAAGAGGTGTCCCCGTACGTAGATCTTTCACAGTAAAACCAAAAGGTCAAAATCAACAGACACATATTACGAGTAAATTTCCTGATACAAATTAAATTTTTGATGATGTTTGGGGCATACAGGACGTTATTTAGGGAGAAGGGTGGGTGATGTGGCTGAGTGTGGGTATTACCATAGCCCTGAATTGGAATGCAGTGACCATTGTCAACTGTAATAAATTGAGGAGACTTTAAACGAAACAATTAAGAGAGATTACCTGCAGACCGGGTGAGGTGAGATGTGGCTCCCGAGTCCATGTACCAGTTTTCATCGGGCTGCTGCAAATTTAAGTTGCTGAATGCCTGGCCCAATTCAGAGGGGGTCAGCTTAGTTGGTTGCTGCAGAAAATGGGCTTGTGCGATGTGGGCCTGATGTTGCTGGCAATGGGCTGGATAATAACTTGGAATCGGGCCCAGCACTCCTTGCTGCTGAAAAGGATAATGGGACAAAGAATAGCTTGGGTATGTGGCCCAATGCTGATTTTGGGCACTGATTGCTGGGCCGACCCACGAGGCAGACTGGCTGGGCTGTTGCGGCTGATGGCTGGATTGCTGGCCCCTGCCTTTATCGCGGCCCTTTCCTCCACGTCCACTGTCGCAGCCCCTACCACCCTTGTCGCCGCGGTTCTGCCGCGACTGACTGTTATCTGGCAGAGGCTGCTGGCCGGCGGCGGTGTAATTTTGCGCAGGTGTTTCAACCGCTAACGCCTTTTGACTGTGCTCGTCTTGCTTCGCACGTCGAGTTTCCTCCAATAGTAATTGCGAGCGGCCTTTGTTAAAACTGGTTAGAGGGTCAGCCTGCTGTATTATCGTGGCCAGAGTGTCATATTCACCCTTCGAGAGGCCGACAACCAATTGTAAAACCATTTTTGTTTCCGAAACAGGCGTACCGACGTTTGACAATTGGTCTGCCACCAGTTTCAACTGCTTGCAGTACTCAGACATAGTAGAAAAATTTTCAAGACGGCTGTTGTTGAATTGTTCTTCCAAGTACACTGCATGAGTGGTCTTGTTGTCTTGAAATATTTCTTCCAAGCGAGTCCATAATTCATGGGCAGAGGCACCCGTTTTCATGATCGTGTAGAGTAAATCCTTAGAAATTGTGCCATTTATCCACTGTTTGACGACGGCATCGGAATGACGCCAGGTTGTGTCATAGATTTTGGGAGGGCGAGGAACGGAGTTGTCGATATGGTCAAGAACATGATAAACACATGCGTAAATACGAAACAGTTCCACCCATGACCAATATTGGCCATCTTCCTAATCAAGAATCAAGGGAACAAAGTTCTTGATGTTAGTAACGGCAAGAACCGGATGGAAAAATGGTGAGGAGAGGTTTGTGGTGGGTGTTTGGATGACGACTTGGATAGAAGCGGAAGCGTCAGAGGACGTGGAAGTATCCATATGATGCATTGGGGTAGTGGATGGACACGGGAAAAGAATAACTAAAAATCGAGAGGGTGGGGGAAGGGTTAACCGACAACCGGAAAAAAAATTTAGGAGGGGGGGGGGGGGCGGTAACCGAAAAGAGTCTAGGTTTTTAGGGTTATGGCTTCTAATACCATGTAAGATAGTATTAATCTCCCTTGGGGAGTCATTCTCATTAATACCAATTTATGCAGTGTACAATGTAGAACCCTAATACAATAGGAATCCTAGTTTACCATAATTATACATTACTAAATATTTGCACAATATATGAAATATATTTAATTATGGGTTGAGATATTATTGTACACGTTTACACTTTCCTTACTAGCTCCAATTTTATAAATCGGTATATTATTAGACATGTTGTTGATCGAATACTATAAGCTTTATTTGAAGTCGAACTCGGCCTAAATTTTAATATAATTTGGAAAATATGAAGCGTGCTCGAAAGGCAGCAGTAGTATATATGGTTTAGTGTTATCAAAGGTGAAAGGTGAAAAGTGAAAAAATTCTCTAATGTAAGTTGGTGTTTTAAGCGAAAAGCGTAAATAAAGCACGGGTTTTCATAAAAAAGGCGCAAATGGAAAAAAATGTAAAAATATATGTTTAGTTTAAGACTAATAATTATAAGCATGAATAACAAATATATGTACAGAAATAATTACGAAAAAGTGAAATATCATATCAAATATTGTTAGTGTCGCCTCTTCAAGAGACGTAATTGGTAAGGAAAAGTATGTCTTATAGCTTTAAGGATGACATTGAAACGCTCAACACATTTTAAACTTCGCTTTAGATCTTAAACGTGCTTAAACACGCCTTTAACAACACGGGTATGGTTCCAGATGCTGTTGCTAGATTGAGATTTACAATGTGACGAATATTCGGACTTATATCAGGCTAAGAAAAGGATGCGATAGACTTAATAAGGCTCGTACCTATAATACCATCAACCAATTAAACTATAAGACCCTATTATCTTTATATGTGAGATCAAAATTGTCGGTCTTAAAAGTGAGAGTATTATCATATATGCATAGAATTTTGTGGGAGGACAGGTGGCCCCTTGGGCTAGGTAGGCAGTTGATGGTGATTGATCCTTTGTAGTATGCTGCTTCTTTTTTTATATCTAGTTTCCCGACTTATGTCAGACTATTCTTGAATATAGTAATCTCGATCCCTCAGCACTATTATCAGTAAATCGCGGGATGCTTTTTTCACTATAGTGGGAGGTGGTTTTGTAACAAAAAGAAAAAAAAGGGCGTAGAAAAAATGAAAAAGGGAGAAAAATAAAAGATTAGCTTAATGACGAAGGATCAGACCAAAAAACAGAAACAACATGAGATTACAGAATTAACAAAGTACCAGTCAGTCACTGCCTACCTTGTAACTTGTTCATGTGCTAATTCAGTAGACGAGTAAAGCTATTACTGAATAATTTTGGACACCCATGTGCCTTATTATCTTTAAGGTTTTTCTTAATCTAATCTTTTTGGCTTCTCGTGGTTTAAAAAGCCTACCATTTTTGGTATATAAGCTACTTTCCTGTTTTAATCTTGTAGCATGGTTCAATTCATACTTAGTTAAGTTTAAACAGTTATGAGAGAATAAGAATTAAAGCAGTGATAATGAAAAGAAAGAACACATAATTTTGAGGTGGAAACTCTCAAGGAAAAGAAAATCACGACAGTCACCAACTCTTATTAATTTCCTATGAAAGATAATTACATTATACGTAATTATGCAAAAAAACTATATATATTTAAGCTACGAAAAAAGGCTTGCGGCCCCTTGCTTCGTCCATTGCAAAGGTTACCACCCCTGCAATCCCACAGTCAATTAGGCCCATGGACTAGAGCTGGCCAGTGGGCCGGGTCGGCCCGATCCCGCCCCGACACCGCCCCGGTCCCGCCCCGAACCCGAATATTTTTTTTTTAAAAAAATCGCGGTATAGGGACTCGAACCGGGATGGGACAAGGTCTCGTCCCGACCCGTCCCGGTCGGCCCCAGGCCACTCTGTCCCGATCCCGATCCCGCTCGAAACCGTCTTTTTGCAAAAATAACCGTTGCACCAACGACCATTTTACATTTTGGTCGTTGTGCAACGGCCATTTTTGGCCTCCCCCTCCCCCAACCCCCCTACCCCCTACCCCCTTAAGATTTATTTTTAACTCATAAGTTATTATATTTACACTTTAATCCAATTTTTCAATTATAAATACCTCATTTTCTCTTCATCTTTCTCACAAATCTTCCTACAATCTCTCAATCTATCTCTCTACAAGTCTACATTGTCTGCTAAATATTCAATTTTGTTTATTCATTTGGGAATTGGGAGTGAAGTTGGCAACTAGCTTGAGGATCTTCCATCGAGCAAAGTTTCAATTTTCAACCTCTCGATTACATATCGACGTTACGTCGGCGTTTGGTACATTCGTTCCTTCATTAAATTATTATTGTCTGTTTATTTTATTTAGCGTACTTAATTTCATTTACTTTAATTATTTATTAGTATAATTATAAATTTATAATGGAAGGATTTAAACGTATGCTTACGGGTAGGGGTCATGCTTCTTCTAGTAGGGGCAACAAGGGTAAGGGTCCTATTTCTAGACAAAATCATATTCCTACACATGATGATTTTGTTGATACTGAATATTTTCCTACAATACCATTAGATTTAGACAAGGAGCTATTTTCTGGAACTCAAGAAGACTTTAATTTAGACGATGATCTAGATGATACACCCACTAATGTAGATGACAACACACCCACTAGTGCACATTCAACTGAAATGCCTCTTATTTCCCCTAGTGTGAGACGAGGTCCAGCAAAACGAACATTAAAATCAGATGCATGGACATTTTTTGATAGGGACGTAGAGAATCAAGTAGCTAGATGTAAAATTTGTAAAGATGTTTTAAAATTTAAAACTGGAAAAAGGTCACGGTGGGACGGGGGGTTTAATGAGACACGTAGCAAGGGCTCATACAGCTAGGTATGCCCAATACGAGGCTTCAAAATCGGGTGCGCAAACGCCCGCTCCATCGGGACAAGATTCACATATTGATACTGTCCCGGACCAAGTACAGGGTCAAATTAACCCTATGACGGGAGGAGTAGGCCTAAATACAATAAACATAGAGATAGGGAAGCAATAGCAAAATTATTTGATGTGGAGGGTTTGCCTTTTTCATTTCCTTCATCTCTCGGTTTTATTCATTACATTAGAGATATGTATAATCCTGCTTTTAACGGTTTTTCTAGATCAACTGTTAAGAGAGAAGTATTTAAATTCGCACATGAATATCAACAATATTTACGTTATTCATTATATCATTTTAATGGCAAAGTGGCTATCACTTCTGATATAGGCCGTAGTACTAACTGCCATGATTATTTAACAGTAACTTGTCATTGGATAGATTATAAATGGTCTATGCAAAAACGTATCTTAGCGTATAAATATATAGATAATAGGCACACTGGTACTTTTATTGCAGAAAATATTTATCAAGTGTGCGATTATTACGGAATAACTGATAAAATTATGACTATTACATCAGATAACGCTTCTTCTAACAATTACGCTATTACAATTTTAAAAAATAGTTTAACTCCATCTTTTCCAAATCATTTTCATATAAAATGTGAGTGTCATATATATAACTTAATTGTAAAGGATGGTCTATCACTTTTTGAAGACATTCTTAGTAAAATACAATTTGTTATAAATTTTATTTTTAAAAATAATAGAATACAACGAAGAAAAGAATATAAAAAAACTTGTCATGATTGCCAACTACCTTATAGAAAAATTCCAGAAGTAGTATCCACTAGGTGGAATTCTTTATACGAGCAACTACTTGTTGCTTATGACTATAGAAAACGTATAATTTTATTTTTTTAACTCTCATAATCAAAATCCAGCTGATATGGTTGTAGATAGCGATTGGGTAAAAATTTCCGAACTTATTGTATTTTTAGAGAAATTTTTTCAAGCAACAAAAGAATTTTCCGGTATATATTATCCTACTATTTCAACTATGTTGTTTTATATAGCTCTAATATTTTTATTACTTAGTGAATATATGAAAAAACCAGCTTATATGACAGCTATTAAAAAAATATTTTATTCATATTCTCACTATTTATATTATTGGTGTTGTATTAAAACCGACTATTAAAATAGACGGTACTAAATCACTTATTGAAACTATTTACGATTGTATAGAAGTACTACCACCTCCAAGTCCCAAAAATCCAAATCACCCACCACCTATTGACAAAACTAAAGAAGAAGTGTTGTCTAGCGTAGAAGACCAATGCAAAAAAATATATAGGTTTTACCAACAAGAAAGTGCTACTAACCTACCGGCTTCAACACCATCTTCTTCTTATTCAACACAACCTCACAAAAGACATGTTGTTTCTGCGGCTAGTATTGAAAGCCTCATAAATAGAATGTGCGGTTGTACCGCTACTAACCAAATTAGCGAGTTTGATATTTTTGTTTTGCAGGGTTCTTTACCGTACCAAACAGTTCTCAACGAAGAAGGACGTGAAGACTTGCTGAAATACTGGAGTGGGAATGAGAAGACCTTTCCGACACTTTCAATGATGGCCCGAGATGCTTTGAACATTCAAGCGTCATCAACTGCGTCTGAAAGTGTTTTTTCTGCATGCAGATATCAAATAGGAGACCACAGACACTCATTAGCCGGAGACAGCTTGGAGATTGTAGTATTATTCAGAGATTGGATACGAGCGGAGCGGAGAAGTTGCGTTCAACCGGAGATCAGCGAAGAAGAAGACAAAAACTACAACGAAATCTTATCCGAATGTGGTGGAAGCGACGTGGATCAATTTGACCAACAAATACCAATTCCAACCGAAGAACCACATGAAATTATCAAGAAACTAGAACAAGTTTTTTTCAGAATGTAATTTTTTTAATTGCAATTTTACTATGTAATTTGCAACTTTTGAACAACACCACAAAGTTGCAATTTTGACAAATGTATTTGTATTACAAAAAAATCATATGTCTATTAAATAATATAAGAGGCACAAAAACAGTCTTGGATGTTTTTATTACACTATCTTGTTTAATTATTGAGTTTTTTTTTTTTTATATATATGTTATTTTTTAAATTAAGTGCAAAAAAAAAGGCCCGGGATCCCGATTCAGACGGGATCGGGGTGGGACTTCGGCAAATCCCGCCTATCCCGATCCCGTCTTACCCGATCCCGCCCTTTTCCCCGTCCCGCCCGGATCCCGCCAAACCTGGCCCGCCCGTCTCAAGCCCGGCCCACTAGCCACCCCTACACTTAACATAAACAGTATTCAAGAAAGAAAAATCATTGTTGTTGGTTATTTTCTTAATTAGAGTAAAATTATTGATGGAGTTTACAATACCGACGTGGCATGATTCGAAATGTATGATAGATTCTCCCATTGATGGGATCAATGGCGTAATTTAGTGATCAATGAAGTAATATGATACTTATATGGTTTCATGTTCGAATTTCAAGGTAGGCAAAAAATACTGTAGTATGTGATTTTTTTCTTATCTTCCTAAACCTTGGGTAAATTTGTCCGGGACAATTTATATCAAACTATATTAAGTTGGCGTTTGACCATGAAAATCAAATATTTTTTACTTTATTAGGAATTTTGAAGTTGGAGTTAGAGTTGAAGTTGTAATTATGTTTGGTTATAGTTTTTGCCAAGAATGTTTTTTTTTTTTGAAGAAAAATATATTATTAATCTCCACGAACAGTTACAAGGCAATGAAATAAACACCAAGCTCCCTACAACTACGTATTAGCAACACTGTACAAGTAAAACTAAGATATACTCCTAATTAGTGTAATATTTATTCATCCTTTAACTGCACTACTCTGCTTCCTTTGTAGAAAAATTTCCCTTCGATATATGCACTCTAGCTTTACCTGAGCAGCTACTAATGTTGGTTTCACGACTTTATGCTCCAACAAGGCAGCGTTCCTTGCCTTCCATATGCGGCAAATCAATACAGAAACAGCAGCAAGTATCAACTCTCTGCAGCCTCTACCTTTTGTGTTTCGAGTTACCCTCTTCCAAATACTTTAAAGATCTTTCTGTAATATTCCTTTCCCTAGCCAGTTTAAGATTTCTTGTAAGCACTGCTGGGAGAATGGAGATTCAAAGAACATATGAGTCACTGTTTCAACACTTGGTCCACAAAGCAAGCATTGATCATCCTGGCTAATTTCCATTTTAAGCAGTGTATCCTTGGTTAGCAATCTGTTTAACAGTGCCAACCAACAAATAAAGCTATGCTTTGGTATACAGTAGTCTCTTTGCTCCACAGCTATCTGTACTATGGCCATTGATTCAGTTCACCTCTTCTCCAACTATAGCCACTTACAATGGTGTACTTCCCTGAAGGTCGCAACCACCCCTGTTGCACATATCCAGGAGAAAATAAAGAAATATGTTCCCCTTGATTTTATTGATGAATGATTTACAATATATATAAGGTTACAAGAATATTTACTTTGATACAAACTAGGTAACTAATTAATCTAATTACAAAAGGATTATAATTCTACCTAAAATAGGAGATATACAATTAATATAATTAATGAAAGAATATTGGGAAATATTTTATTACACCCCCGCAGTCGAAGCTGGAGGTTCTCGAACACTGAGACTGGCTCGAAAATCATCAAATAGTATGTGTGGAAGTCCTTTGGTGAAGATGTCGGCAATATGATATCTGAAAGGAACATAACGGACACAAACTTGACCACGAGCCACTTTTTCGCGAACGAAATGAATGTCCATCTCAATGTGTTTAGTGCGCTGATGTTGGACGGAATTGCTGGAAAGATATATCGTACTAATATTATCACAATAGACCAGTGTTTCCTTTTGAATTGGGCAGTGAAGCTCAAGTAGAAGGTTACGGATCCAACAAGACTCAGAGACAACGTTGGAAACACCTCTGTATTCTACTTTTGCACTGAATTGGGACAGTGTAGGTTGTCTTTTGGAAGACCAAGACAATAGGTTATCTCCGAGGAAAACGCAATAACCAGACGTGGAGCGTCGGGTGTCAGGACATCCACCCTAGTCATCATCAGAATAAGCAGTGAGACCAGTGAGCGAAAACATGTATAGATGTAATCTGAAGTAAAGTGTACCTTGGACGTATCGTAAAATACGTTTGAGGGCATGCATGTGTGCTTTCGTCGGACTGTGCATGTGCAAGCAGATTTGTTACACGACATAGGATATGTCTGGTCTCGTGAATATGAGGTAACCATGCTACGATAGTGAGTCGGGTCGGAATCAGTGCTGAGCTTGGAATTGGTGTCTATAGACGTGTGGCATGGTTTGCAAGATGTCATGCATGCACGATCAAGGATCTCTTCAGCGTACTTCTTATGAAATAGAAATAGGTTGCCAAAATGTCAAGTGACAGAGATGCCCAAGAAATAACTCAGGGGGCCCAAATCTTTCATAGCAAACTTAGAGGAAATGAGAGACATAATTAACCGGCGGAGAGCATCAGATGATGTGGTAAGGATGATGTTATCAACATATAATAATATGTAAGACATGTTTGTCTCCTTGTTGTAGATGAACATGGAATGATCGAATCTACTGTGCGAAAAACCGATAAAGGAGACATAATCGGCGGACCGCTGGTACCATGCTCGAGGAGCCTGTTTCAGTCCATAGAGCGATTTCCGTAACAGACACACATAATCCGGATGAATAGGATCCCTGAAACCCATAGGCTGATGCATATATACCGTTTCATGAAGATCCTCATGTAAAAAGGCATTATTGATATCAAACTAATGAATGGGCCAAGACTTGAATATGGAAATACTGATGACGGTTCGGATCGTTGCAGGCTTTACGATTGGGCTGAACGTTTTATCACAGTCCACTCCCACCTGTTGAGACATGTCATCACCTACAAGACCAGCCTTGTACCTCTAAAAAAAACTATCAAATTTCTTTTTATGTCTAAAACTCCACATAGAACGAATGATTTTAGCATCAGGTGGATGGGGTACTAGGTCCCACGTCTTATTATCAATAAGAGCATTATATTCGTCAATCATTGCGGCTTTCTAATTAGGGTTGGACAAGAAATCCTTCGGGTTACGAGGGACAGGGGAAGGGATAACTGAAACAGAAAGGTTAAATAGTCATTTAGGTTTATGAATTCCGTGCATGGCATGTGTTTCCATGGTTCGAGAGTATGTCTCGGGTCGCGGGATGGGAGGGGATTTGTCGTGGGACTGCCGGGAAGAGAAGAAAGGGTAGGGGTGACGGTATTGGCTGGCCAAACCTTGGTTTGTCGAGAGGTGGCTACAGAATCACCCTGAGGCGGGCTGTTCCGGGCCACTGTCGACAGAACCGGGTAGGCAGCTAGTCCCAGACTGGCCGAGGTGGTGGCGAGTGCCGGGGTCTGGGACGGCAGACTATGTAAATGGCAAATTTGAAGAGGGTTTAGGCCATCATCTATGAAGTCGTAGGAATGTCGAGGTGGCAAGTGTAGAGAGTCAAAGGGGAATTGAGACTCATCAAATAGGATATGACGTGAAATAATAATTTTACGGCTCGACAAGTCATAGCATGAGTAACCACGATGATTGGCAAGGTGACACAGAAACACACACAGGGAAGACCGGGGTTGGAGTTTGTGACTGGTCGGATGGAGAGGGTAACAAAGACATTCAAAAATACGCAAGTGTTGGAAGGTTCCTACGAAACAGAACTTGGGTGGGCGACCCTTGAGCTAAAGACTTATTTGGGATTATGTTTAGGAGATAGGTGGCCATGGAGAGTGCGTAATGCAAAAATTGAGGGGAAATTGAGGCATGAGCAAGTAGGGCACGAATGAGGTTATTTATGGTTCAGATTTTTCGTTCGGGTTTACCATTTTGGGAGGATGTGTGAGGGCAGGAAAAACGAAAGGTAAGACCGTTTTTGGAGTAAAACTGTTTAAATTGGTTATTATCTAATTCTCTGCCATTGAAAACATTTAATGCTCTTTTCAAATTGTGTTTTTACGAAATCACTAAATGAAGAAAAAATATGATACACCTGGGATTTATTTTCAATTGAAAAAGTCCATAGAAAGTTAGAATAATCGTCCAAAAATAACATATAATATTGATGGTCAGCCGTACTCAAAATAGGGGATGTCCACAAATCACGATGTATGATATCGAAAGGCATTAAAATACAATTTGTGGATGTAGAAAATGATAATTTGACATGTTTCTCAAAAATGCAAGATTCACATATAGGAGTCCTAGAAATACAGTTGTAATTAATAAAATTATTTTTTCTAAGGGAGCGTAAAATAGAGTCTCCCAGATGTCCTAATCTAGAATGTCATAAGGAAGATGAAAGAGCAACATGGGTTGAGGAAACTGAGGCTGGATTGTTGACGGCGTTTGAAATAGGGTAGAGATCTCCGGTGCTTTCACATCTTATTATTTGTCTCGCTGTCGTAAAATCCTTTACAGTAAAACTAAAAGGATCAAAGTCAAGAAAAACTCAATTGTCAGTTGTGAAACGTCGCACAAAGATTAGATTCTTAATGAGTTTAGGGGCATGGAGGACATTTTTTAAGAGTAGTGGTGGATGTGGTGGGGATAGAGAGGAATGACCATAACCACGGATGGGAATGCCTTGTCCACTACCAACAATAATATTCTGATTTAAATTACTCAAATTGGAATAAGACGAGAGAATACCTTGTGATACCGTCATGTGAGATGTGGCGTCTGTGTCCATATACCAATTTTCGTCTAAAGTATTGAGTGACATTATGCTCATAGTTGCCTCAATGTCAGTCGGTGCATAAGTCGATGGCGGGAGGGGTTGTGTTGTGTAGGCTTGTTATGGATGTGGGCCAAGTATGCCAGGTTAGGCCGGTAGGTTCTGAGGTGAAGTCCACAATGATGTCATATACATGCAAAGAATGGAGGCCCATGACGGTGGGCCTATGTGGCCCATGGCGGGTAGGTAGCCCACGGCGGAGGCTGCTGCCACTGCCGCGCTCACTGCCCGTTGTTGCCGGAATTTCTTCCGCCGCAACCCTTGCCGGATTGCCTGCTCCGGCGGTTGTTACGAGAGGAAGCGGACTGTTTCGGGTCCTCTGGCTGACGGTTCTGGTTGCCATACCAGGAGGCCCTACCGTCGGCGGAGGGCTTGATGGTAGTGGTGAGGGCTGCATCGGCAATGCTATCCCGAGTGGTACTGCGCTTGATTTTCTGGGTTTCCTCAAGGATGAGCTTCGAACGTGCCTCATAAAATGGAGGTAACGACATGCATTACTGAAGGATGATGGCAACGCCATCATAGGATTCGTTCAAACGTGTAATAAGTTGCATGACCAATCGTTGATTGGTGACTGGTGCGCCGACGTTGGAAAGTTGGTCGGCAAGCATCTTGAGTTCTTGACAATAGGCAAACACGTTTGGAAAATCGTCCTGATGAACGTCCTTGAACTGATTTTCAAGGTATAATTCTCGTGGAGTTTTATTGTCGTGGAAAATATTGTCCAAACGTTCCCACATTTGGCGGTTAGTGGCATCAGTCTCAATGATGGTGTACAACAAATCATTAGATATCATGTCGTATATCCACTGGAGGATGGATGCGTACAAACGAGACCAGAGTGCATCATCAGAAGTCGAAGTACGTCTGTGGACTTCGGCGTGGGAGGGATGATGTGGTCGATAACTTCGTAAACACGACAATGGATCTTAAAAAGTTCCACCCACAAGGAGTATTGATCATTTTCCATCTCAAAAGTCACAGGGATGAAGTTTTTAATGTTGTTTATGGCAAGTGTCGGATGAAATTTTATTTTGTCAGCCATGGAAGGGAAATTTAGAAGGAAGATGGAGGGAGAATGGCCAGAAAAATTAGGGTTCCATCGTGGGGAAAAGAGGGGGGGCGGGCGAGAGAGGTCGGCGGCTAGGGTTCCGACGTGGGCTAGGTGCCAACGTGGAAAAAAGGTGGAGGCCGAGAAAGTGTATCAACGGCTAGTGTAGGGTTTGTAGTTTTAGGCTACTGATACCACAAAGGATTATGTTCTTCTTGATTTTACTGATGAATGATTTACAATATATATAAGGTTACAAGAATATTTATTTTGATACAAACTAGGTAACTAAGTAACTTAATTACAAAAGAATTATAATTCTACCTAAAATAGGAGATATACAATTAATACAATTAATGAAAGAATATTGGGAAATATTTTACTAGAAAAGATGTCTATGGTCTTAGGTAACTTCTTCCAATACCAGTAACAGTCAGTTGGAGGAGTATACTTAATCCACAACACATCTTTAGTATAAACATGATTAATCCATCGAACCCACAGATTGTCAACTTTTTGAGCTACATTTCAGGCATATTTGGCTATAGCAACCTCATTCCAAACTATCATTCAGTTATCCCCAATCCCCCTTCCTTCTTTGTTTTACATACTAAATCCCATGCAACAAGTGGAGATTAGTTGTATTACTTTACCATCCCATAGAAAGTTTATACAAATATCAGTGATGCCCTTAAGTACTTGTTTTGGCAATATGAAAATGGAAGCCCAATAGCTATGGACATGCATTAAGGTTGAGTTTACCAGCAATGTTCTAGCAGCATAGGATAAATGTCTAGTGCCCCAACTCGTCACTCTTGCAGTCAATTTATCAATCAACACTTCACAATCCAGCTTAGAGATTTTCTTAACTGAGACTGGAACACCCAAGTATCTAAAAGGTAAAGCACCTTTAGTGTTACCCTAATAATTCACGAAGATCATTAAGTTGTTGAGGGTCCATGTTTGCGCTAAAAAAATAAGACTTGGATGGGGCATTGGAGAAGGACAACAATCCTCTAAGCAATAAGTGTACAGACCTGAATTCCCATTAACAACACATCATCTGCAATGCATAGGTGATTCAACTTGAGACTTTGGCATTTTAAGTGGAACTGGAACCCATCGTGGTTGGCTACTACCCCAGTATCCTTGTCAAATATTCCATGCAAATCACAAAGAGAAGGGGGGGAAAAGGGATACCCTCTTCTACTATTAATACACCCATACATACCATTATTGATAGCTATCGAGTACTGGTTGTACTAATACAATTCATTACCCACTTGATGAATTTATGAGGAAAATTCAAAGCATGCATCATCTCTTCCACAAATTCCCACTCAACAGATTCATATTCGTCAAGTCAATCTTTATCAAACAGCTCGTAGCACTTTGCTTCCTGTTGTACATCCTTACCAAATCTTGACAAATCAAGATATTTTGCACCATTGTTCTTTCTGTCACAAAAGCACTTTGGTTTGCTGAAATTATACAGGGCAGAACCTCTTTCAAACTGTTAGTGAGAACTTTAGAGGTGATTTTATAGATAGTGTTTCAACGAAGCTATTGGTCTGAAATCCCCTACAGCTTCAATATAAACAGATTTTGGAATGATGGAAATAATAGTAGTGTTCCATGCTTTCAGTATCTTACCAGAGGAAAAAAAATTCCAGAACTCCGGCTACAAAGTCCTTATCCACAATGCTCCAGCAGTCTTTAAAAAATTGGCTCCCATACCCATCTGGGCCAGGTGCCTTGTCACCAACTATGTCCCACAAAGCTTTCTTAATTTCTGCAATTTCCACACCTCTAATTTGTAGCTCTCTCTGTTCCCCTGATAGCATAAGGCCTTGCTTCACTATGTTGATACATATATGCTCCCTGTTATCATTAGAAGTACCCAACAAGTTAGTATAGTAGTCAATAAATGCCTTAGATATACCCTTTATATCAGTTCTGGTACAACCATTAAGATCTTTGATTGTGAAGATTCTATTGGCACTTCTTCTAGCCTTCAGTACACTGTGGAAGAACTTGGTATTCATGTCACCATAGCTCAACCAGCGTATTTTACATCTTTGCTGAAGAAATTTTGATCTTGTCAAATGCTAAACTAAATATTCTTTAGCCAGTTCACATTTCTCTACAATCAGTTGACTATTACTTGGATCTGCTTGGAGCTTTGTTTGTCATTCATGTAATTTCTCAAGTGCCCGTTCAATACTGAGCTCAACCTCATTAAAGTTAGTTCTATTAATTTCCTTCAGAACAGCCTTGAGCCTATTCAATTTTCCTTCCAGTTGGTACATTTTACTCCCCCTACTCCTTTTCTCCCAACTAGCCTTCACTTTGTCTTTGAATTGTGGTGTCAAGCTCCACATATTATAGTACCTGAACCTAGTTGGAGCCTTGACTATCCCATTATCCCAATTGATAAAAGCGGGACAATGATCATGCAGACCTTGATTCCCAAAATGTGCTTCAGATGCAGGAAGAGTTGTGATCCACTCCAAATTGACTAAAACCCTGTCAATTCTACTATAGACCCTACTTTCAGCCTCTTGCTTGTTATTCTAAGTGAAAAAAGAACCAGATGACTTCAAATCCTGCAGGCTACAAGTGCTAACACAATGTCTGAAGTCCCTCATCTCTGCTACTGACACTGCCCTACCTAGCCTTTCATCACTATTCAGCACACAATTATAATCACTCATTACTGCCCAAGGCCTTTCTTTCTAGTTGTGTATAGAAACAATGTCTTGCCACAATTCTCTTCTCAAAGCCTGATCATTATAACCATACATAACAGTCACATTAAATTGATAGTTAGTCCCTCTATGTTTCACTTCACAATGCACCACCTGAGGGGTGGTTTTCACTATGTTAACCCGGTAGATGTGTGGTTTTCAAACAACTTATATTCTTCCACCAGGGTGGTGAGATAAGTTAGTTGTGAATGACCATCCATTGCAAAGGTTAAGGGCAGCACTTTGTGCTTTTTTCCTCTTAAACTTTGTTTCCAGAAGCCCAAATAGACCAATTTGATTATTATGCAAAAAGATGTTCATCTTTTTTTGCTTTTCAGGTCTATTCCAGCCTCTGGTATTCCAAAAACCTATTCTATCCAACAGGAAGGGGGTTTGCCCCACCCCGAACCCTCACAACACCAGCTCTCTTTGGGGAAGAAGCAGCTGATTTTGCTTTGTCCTTGTCATTACCATTCGTCACTTCATTCTGCATTATTGCACTATCCTTGTCTACTTGAGCTTGCATTGTCACATTGCTGACTTAATCCAAAATCAATTTTATAATCTTGTCCGATAAAAGGAGAGATTGTCTTTGTATGTTAGATTGCATTAGCACTAAGTTAAAGAGAGCATAACAAATGATTAAGTTAATTCAAATTAATAGAATGGAGAATATTCCCATACCCAGGTCAGTTTTTCTAGTTGGGGAAGTTAAGGTAGTTTTCTTTGTTGGCAGTTATTTCCTGTTTTATCATGTTAGAAAACCCATTATAGTGGAGGCTAACATGCAGTCTGGCTTTGTTATCGTCCTTCATTTTTATAGATAAAGTTAAAACTAGCACTTGCCCCCCATTAACTTTCCTCTTTCTTTCCCCAATAGTTTCATAGCTAGCTAGTAGTAGGTTCCATGTGATTTAGTACGGTAAAGTCATAAAGAAAGAGCTACCATTACTTGTGATGTTTCACCTTTCTTTTCTATTATCTTGGGGGAAAGTTGGGACTCTATGAAGGGAGACAAGTCGACAGTACCTATACAATGAAATGCCTAGTTTCTTTTTTTCCTTTTTCTATTGATTGATCAATACTTCTCGAGCAAGAAAATATCTGCCGATTGAGAATGTTTAAAGTATGGGGCATAGTGATTGTGTTAAGAGAGAATTATTTCCCAAGTGATTGAACCAAGCAGAGTTTCTGGCCAGGTACAATAAGTTCTCAAAACACGAGACCATTTTTTCATCTGCCAATGTTTTTTTTTTTAGGGGGGTGGGGGGATTACTGGTACTGGTGTGAGGTATGTTATTGAGAGGTAGCAAGTACACAGTGAAATAATTGTGGTGCGCACTAGCTTGCTCCAACACCACCGTTATTAAACAAAAAAGTTTGTTAACAAGCAGAGGTTCATCCGGGTGCAAAGTGTTGCTGGAACAGGTGTTTTACAAGTCGAATCTGAATCATCTACTTTGTAAGCTATATCAAATTGGACGGTGTAGATTGACCAACCAGAATCGCTCAAGGGAATGGTACAATTTCGTTAACCAGAAAAAGAAATTTCAAAAAACGCAAGAAAGAATGCCACGACTGACACAAACTGCTACAACTAAATTGGATATGCAAAAAATAAAGATAATAATAGCGCATATTTCAATGTTTGGTTTACAATGGCAAAGGAATCCGACATATGATCTCAAGAAATCACACAGTTTCCAATTGTATCAAAAACCCAACATACACGCTCTCAATTGTCAATAACTGATTTTTGTACATTAATATTCAGTCCAAATGTCCAATCCTCCATTGGTTCAGATTTTTGTGCTACCCAATGATATGTCCAGGCTCTAGTTTTAAAACGGCAGTCAATCATTCAACCATGATACAAGAAAAATAGACCAATAAAATGAATCTCAGATAGACAAAATAAAAGGATTTGTTTATAATGAACCAATTATATAGCAACTAACATGCCAACTCAACTCAAGAGCTAGCCGAATATCTACCAAGTCACAGGCGGAAGATTTCAAATTTATGCATTCTGAGTTTTAGAACATCTACCTCAAATGCGCATAATTGGGTTCTAAATTTAATATGTGTACATACTTAATGAATTTCTTAACATAAATACATAGTTTAAGCAAAAGATATTGAATTCGGTCGATCCCGTTTCTAACTTGGATGATTAAGTTGGCAAGATCCCAAAAGTTTTTTTGTAAGTGGCAGGGACCCGCTTTTCTTTTTTATTTATTTTCACCCAAAAAATTACTAATAAGCTGATTACCAATCACTTGTGGGCCTTTGTGTATTTTTAAAAACTTCTGGGTTAAATTTTAAACTTTTAAAACATGCGTTTTTTCTTTTCCTTTTCTTCATCGTTCCTTTTCCCTTCAACTCCAACGATCATTCAGCTTCCTCCTCCCACAACTCCATCCATCTCCAAAAACATATCTTAAGGCAATTTTGGGAGCCAAAAAGCTTTCTAGAGCCAAGATTTGAGGGTTTCAGCTGAAGAACATTTGCAGGTTTCAAAAGCCTTAATTTTTTGCTATTTTGCTTTCTTTCGAGTTCAAAATGGTATTTTTAATATTATGAATTTACAATCATTGTGGAGCTCTAATTAGTTGGTATTGATTATTTGTTGATTCCCATTTACAGTCATTGCCAAGCCCTAATTATTTTCTTATTTTGTGATGTTGTGAGTTTACAATCATTGTGGAGCCCTAATTAGTTGATATTGATTATTTGTTGATTTCGATTTACAGTTATTGCCAAGTCCTAATTATTTTTATCATGTTTTTTGTTGAGTTCTATTGTGTTTTGCGTGTCTTATTTGTTGATTCTTTAGAGTTTATAGTCATGATGATGACAAGAAGACAAATCGGATCACTTTGGAGAGCCGACTACATGCCGTTTTCATCTAAAAAGGTTAAGAAATGACGTTATTGACCTAGATCTCGGCGTAGGTGAAATTGAAGCCCCTAAGAAGTTAATTAATAGAGCAAAGAAACAACCAAAGGATAACATTAATTGACGAAAGAAACAACAAGAGGAGTTAATTGATAAACGAGATGAATAAGTAGATGAGTTAATTAATAGACGAGATTAACTAGATAAGTTAATAATAGACTAGATGAAGAACCATAGTTAATTAATAGACGAGATAAAGAACCGGATGAGTTAACTAATAGACGAAATGAAGAACCAGATGACTTAATTAATAGACGAGATAAACTAGATGAGTTAATTCATAGACGAGATGAACCAGATGAGTTAATTCATAGACGAGATGAAGAAGAGGCAGACTCTTCGTCTCTTGATACGATTCTCAAGGAGATTGATGAATTTGAATCTGAAGAAGAAGAAGAAGTAGCCAATTATGGTGTTGGAGAAGAGGAATGTCTCGAATGCGATGCTTCGGAAGATGAGGAGGACAATAGTGATCGTGTATCTGTGCTTGAAAAGTTCAAGTCTATCTTCGTAGGAAGGCTAGAAAGGCTCGAATTGAACTCATGTCTTTTGGAAGGTGTTGATTTCCCAACCAGGATCATATTAAGGTCTAGTATGAAGTCGTGGTTTGACTTTAAAGTTTTATTGCAAAAGCATAAACTTTTAAATCTGTTTAGTAGAACTTGTTTTGGCCACTTCTTGGACCTGCCCTCACACTAGATACATTAAAGTTTGTTCATTCGCTTATTCTACGGTAAATCACCAATCGAAAGAAGAAGCATGAGACGTGGTTTTGATTGATGATATGCCATGTTGTTTTGGGCTGAGGGAGTTTACATTGGTCACTGGGTTGAATTGTGGGGCCTTCCCTAGAGGAAAGGAGTCGAATAAGTTCTATAAAAAAATGGGCAAGATAAAAATTAAATCAGGTATTACGCAGGATAAGTTGTTAAAGAGCTCGAAAAACGAAACATTGTCCAAATTGGACAATCTTAAGATTTCCTTGTTGTGGTTTGTTCACTATATTATATTGGCACATGACAATTCTAAAACAGTTGAGACGAGATGGATAAACTTGGTTGAATCGTTGTCGCACTTTAACAAATATCCGTGGGAAAGATATGCTTAGATCTAACTGTGAATTACTTGAAGATGATGGACATGTTCAAATTGTTATTCAATTCAATAACAATCCCACTACAAGACCCACTTACTGTCTTTATGAATTCCCCTGGGCATTGCTCGTAAGTCATCCATACCAATATCATTTTATTATAGACCATTAGTATTCGATTGACCCTATTATGTGTTGTATTTCATTACAGGCATGGACATATGAAGCAAATTTCCTTTGTTGGACATAATGGTGCCAAATCATAGGTTGTTCTTCTTTCAAATCCAAGGATGCTAACATGGCATAATTCATGTCAATATGAACCTGATCCATTCAAAAAGAAAATACCTGCTAAAGAGGTAATATTTTGAACTAAGTCTATTGAAATGTCGAAACTGGTACATCATAAACTAAAAGGAAATACTCGCTGAAGAGGTAACAATTTTTAACTTCGGTCTATTAGAATGTCAAAATTGGTACATTATAAACTATAAAAAAATATCTGCTGAAGAGGTAACAAATTTTAACTTAAGTCTATTAGAATGTCAAAATCGGTACATTATAAACTACTTATTTTATGAACTGATCTTGTTGTTTGTTTGTTGAACTTAAGAGGGTGCGTCCTTTTCTTTTCCCAACTATTGGTGAGATGGAGAAGGACCACATAAGAAATCTTGTACGTTATGACGAATATGAGGTGGATGAAGGGATAGATGCATTGAGGGAGGAGATTGTTGATGCGACATAAATCAATAGGCCAGTAGAGCCCCGCCAACGAAGAAATAAGGAACAAATGAATGAATAAATAAATGCATTGAGGGAGGAGATTATTGGAGCGACATGAATCAATAGGCCAGTAGATCCCCGCCAACTACGTCTAGTAGAGCGAGAGCCTGTGACTTTTGGAGGTAGTGAATTTTGCAAGGAATGTGGTCGGGGGACGAATGTCGTTCTAGATAGAGTGGCAGCAATTGAGAAATTAATTGATGATTTAAAAAAATGCATTAGGCTACAATATAATTTGTAATATTGTAATATAATTTATAATATTATCTTTGTTTGTACATGTTCAGATAGATTTATTGTGTTTTGACATTACGTATTAACTTTGTTGTTAATATATAATACTGTAAATTTACTTTTAGAATAAGTTTTACATGTCCAAATAAATGATTTTTCAGTAGCATCTATTATAAATTGAATGTACACAAATACAAGAAACAAAAAACATGTTCAAATCCTACAAATGGATATACATTGAGTGTAGACTTCAAAACTTGAAAAATGCATCGACTAATACGCACAACAGGTCTATGAATTCTGTCTGCATATTTTCTGCATAATTCTTCATAATTACTACTTATGTGATACTTCTCAATGTGACTTTTCAACCAATAAACATGGTAATGACAAATGAGAAGTGGAAAAGACAATATATTTTACTTCCTCTAAATAATTCCCTACATCTTGTAAGGGAAGACAATATATTTTACTCCCTATAAATAAACCCCTCCATCTTGTAAGGAAGTTCATAATTACTCATGCAAAAAACCTTCTAAACACTCCAAGTTGTAGACTCCAATATAGAAAATGGCAGCACCCCAAAACTTTCCTAATGGCCTTCCAAATGGTCATGTTAACCACCACCACCCCGCACAAAATCGTAACCCTCGTGTGGACAGTCTACTATGGAAAGTACCCATAGCTAGCGATAGTATCACATGTCTCAGAAATCGTGTTGATCGGCTTCAGAATGAGTTATGGAATGTCCGTCACATTATTGTGATGGTGAGAGAAGAGAACCAACAGCATCGCCGGAAAATCAATAGGATTCTCACTGAACTCCTCGTTGAGCGTGGAGAGGTGCTAGAAGACTACTTCACTCTCCTTCCTTCACCACCACATTCCCTTCAAGCTCCCCCCCCCCCCCAACAATCCAAGTTGTTGTGGTTTCTACTTCTCTTTTGTTTTTGTTTTTGCATGGCATATGAAAAGGATGTTCTTTTGCTGCTTTTTGTTGTTTTTATTGTTTTGTTTGCATGCCATGTAAATCACCCTATATATTAGCGTATATAAATATTAAGATAACGTATTTGCTTTTATGGGTATTAACTTCTTTCAAGTCTATTTTATCTTTTACTAAGCATTGTTGAAAAATGGAAAAAAGACAGTGATAACTTAAATTTTCGCGTACAGACACTAAACTCTATTTTATCTTCTACCAAGTGTTGTTGAAAAATAAAAAAAAACAACCTGATAACTTAAAGTTCCACGCATAGACACTAGACCTTATTTTATCTTCTACTAAGCATTGTTGAAAAATGAAGAAAACAAACTGATAACTTAAAGTTCCACACATAAACGCTAGACCTTATTTTATCTTCTACTAAGCGTTGTTGAAAAATGAAAAATTGTTGGAAAATGGAAAAAATCAAACTGATAACTTAAAGTTCCGCGCATAAACACTAGGCCGTATCTTCTACTAAGCGTTGTTGAAAAATGGGGAAAAACAAACTGATAACTTAAAGTTCTGCGCATAGACCCTAGACCTTATGTTATATTCTACTAAGCGTTGTTGAAAATGAGGAAAAAGACATTGATAACTTAAAGTTCCGCGCATAGACACTAGACCTTATGTTATAGTCTACAAAGAGTTGTTGAAAAATGGAGAAATACATATTAATTCTTGAAAATTATATTGATTGGCATTTAAAAGGGTAATTAACGAATATATAACGCCATACTAATATAAACACCAATATTAATGAAAAAAATGATTACTATGCACTGTTAACTGACATACATAGATACTAGACAGAATTGTATCTTCTACTAAACAAGTTTGAAGTTGTTACATTAAATGGGTAAATTATAGTTATGTCACCAATTTAAAGTTGTTATCACAATCAATATCAATGAAAATATCAATATCAAACGTCATATTTATATAACCAATATCAATGAAAATATATATGTTCACATATAGTTATGTCACCAGTTTACAGTTGTTACATATGATCATCACAAAATGGAGAAAATATGCACATTAAATGGATAAATTATAATTATGTCACCAATTTAAAATTGTTATATATGATCATCACAATCAATATCAACGAAAATATCAATGAAAATATATATGATGTTCACATATAGTTATGTCACCAATTTATAGTTGTTACATATGATCATCACAACCAGAGACTTTCACCAGCATATTATTAACATTACTCAATTAGTGTCATTGTTTCGATCATTATAATATTGTTTCACTAATTGCATGATGACTACATATTGTTTAGTCAAAAATATAAGTTTAAAATTTTAGAATTAGTTCAATTCTTATTTAATAAATATTTTTTGATAGAAAAATATGTGTCATGTTGTATATTCTACTAATATTTTGAAGGTGATTATAAACTAAAAGTTTAGAACTCGTAAAACATGTGTTATGTTGTATATTCTACTAATATTTTATAGGTGAATTATAAACTAAACGTTCAGAACTCGTAAAACATGAGTCACGTTGTATATTCTACAAATATTTTGTAGGTGAATTATAAAATAATAGCCCGCTAATATGTCCAATGTTCCTGCTGCAATATTATAAGAGGTTATTCCTCCAAACTAGGGATGGCAATTGGGCGGGGCGGGAGCGGGTACCCCTCCCCCGCACCCGTACCGGCCAGAAATGTTATACCCGTCACCTACCTGCCACCCGTGGCGGATATAATTTTCAACATCCATACCCGCCTAGGCGGGTATATTCCTAAATCCACACCCGCTCCACCACCCAAGTGGATATCCGTCACCCGCCAATACCCGCCTGTCATATTTTGTAATCAATTCATTTGTGATCAATTACTGATCAACATGATCCCAAAAATTCAAATTCCAAAAATTATCCCAAAAAATTGAGTCAAGAATCAATATTGTCACGGTCTCATTTTCTTTGGGAGAGAGGGAGGAGAATTTCGAATTTTTTCACCATCAGAATTTCCCATTTTTTAACCTCTTCCCCTTGCACAGCAAAGAATCAAGAAAACCCAAAAATTATCCACCCAAATAGCTATATATTACAAATGTAGATAAAATCCATATATTATTTCAGCTATATAAGCTAAAGTTTTTCAACTTTTTCAATTGAACTCCACAAACCCAATAGGTAAAACTTAACAAATGCACAAAAATTGACCTCACCAAGACAACTGCAAAACACAAAGCAAAGACAGCAATATTTCCCAATCAGCATCTCCTTTAAAGAAAAAGGCAGAGACGTCGAGGTGGTTCGTGAAAAAAGTTTGTGATTTTTCCTTTAAAGAAAAAGGCAGAGACGTCGAGAATGAGAGAGGGAGGAGAGATGGCGTGAAGGGGAACGAGAGAGAGGGAGGCGTGAAGGCGTGAAGGACTGAAGAGGCGTAGGGTTTTGAGTTTTGTTGGAGAATGAGAGACTTGTCGTAACTTATGGGCTGAAGGCACGACTTATGGGCTGCTAATATTTTGGGCTTGGGTCGGGTATAAGGCGGGCGGGTAGGGGGTTGGATGCGGGGCGAGGGAGGTGAGTATGACTGCAAATCCACCACATACCCGTCTACCCGTAACGGGTACATTTTCAATACGCATACCCGACTACTACCCGCCAAAGTTATACCCATACCCGCCCAAACTGGGGTGGGTGCGGTGTGAAATCCGCAAAATTATACCCACCTGCCATCCCTACTCCAAACGTTCAGAACTCGCAAAACATGTGTCGCACTGTATATTCTACTAATCATTTGTAGGTGAATTATAAACTAAACGTTCAGAACTCGCACATAACTCAAACCGTAACTTTTTTCAAACCCAACATCCAAATAACGATAATATTTACATTATAATTCCCCATTCTCAGGGTTTCCACCAAAGAGTAAATAACGCCAATGAATATTATTAGAAGCGTCACTCATTAATTACTAAAATGTCACAGAATTTGTCGTCTAGCACGTATGTCACACAAAATGAAATATGCAGTTGTGGTGATTTAGCTTCCATTAGGATTTCAAAGACACCACAAAATTTTGGAAGAGTTTTATGGTTGTGCAAAGGGAAATGTTAGTATTTAATTTGCTTACGTCTGTTTTAACTTGATACACTACTAATTATTTTATTTTGATTTGTGCAGAAATAACTGTGGTTATTTTAAATGGGTTGATGATGATACCACATTCACAAGCTTCACAAAGCTGAGGAGTCATTGAGAGAAGTCAGAAGCCTCTTCTTGAAAGCAGAAGCATCGAGGGACTGGTATAAAGGAAGCTCAGACTGAGAGGGATCAGGTAAAAAAGGAATTGAAGGCAGCAGAAACGGAGAGAGATCATGCAAAAATGGAATTGAAGGCTGCTGAAATTGGGAATCAAAAGATGAAGAGAACATTGTTGTGTTTAGTGTCATTTTTAATTACCAAATGGGTCATTTATGATTCCTTTTGACCGTGTTTCTTTTTTTAATCAATTGTCAGCTTATTTTACTTGATGTATAGACCGAATGCATTCGTCCAAAGCGAAGTCAAAATGGCAACGTTCAACAACATTATAAATCCAACAATAGATATACATTTTACTGCGGCCATAGCAAACAAAATGACAATAGACCAATAGACCAACAACAAATTCACTGCTCAACTTGTGACGAATTCTACTCAACTTGTGACGATTTCAGATTGCAAGTGGTTTTCTTATGTCCAGGTTGTTTGCATAGGGAGCATTTATTTCTTCTATTGGTTGATTTCTTGGTATTACTACTTTCTCCCTCCAAGCAAATCTGCTTACACTTTTTTACTCTTTCGACCCAGTTTAGGAACGTATTTTGATGGGGGAACTTCTACGCCTTGCATATGTGAAGGAATTATCCACTTACTTTCATGAAGAATTTGGACAATATCAACTTCGTATGCTTTGTAGTATGCATCTGCCAAGTAATATGCAAAACATTGGTTATCGACAGAGTCTCCAAATTTATTTGGGTACCTCTTACTAAGAACAGTTATGGCATGTGGGCATGGGAGTTTGTCCACATCTAAAATTCTACAAGAACATGACATAGTCGACATGTTGACAGTTGCATGATCGTCGTGTCCGCACGCAGTGTACTCGTTTTTGTTTATCCTAATGACAACTACCTTTTTGCTCGCTTCCATTCGCTTTCTTATCTTTTTCTCAGCACGAGGCATGATGCGATTGTTTATTAAGAACTGATTATTTGCTAAGGTGCGCCTTTCATTGAATTTGATAGCAAACCTCGTATTAATGACGTTGGAAAGGGCAATTATGGGGAACCCTCTCTATTAGAAACATAAGAGTTGAACGATTCGACAATGATTGACGTCAACACATCAAACATGTTCCCCGAAAAAAATGCCCTGCTCCATTTATCAAACCCAACTTCATCCCTAAGGCAATCAACTACATCCGGTGCAACACGGTGAATTTCACAAAAGTGATCATTGAACGCCTCCGCGGTATGCATTTTTTCTTCTCTGTAAAAGAATTTCTCAAAGGATCCATTATGGAACCTCCCACGCATTCTTTTACAAAGATGTCTTGTGCAAACATCGTGCTGAGCATTAATGTAAACCTCTCGTATTGCCTTCTTAATGTTGTTGTGCCGATCAGATATTATGCACAAATCAAGTTGTTAGGCACAATTTCAAATAACTGTTGGAAAAAGTAATTCTAAGAGGCATCACAATTCGAGTCAACCACACAACAGGCAACTGGGAAAACATGGTTCTCCACATCTTGTGCCACGACAGTCAACAAAACACCTTCATACTTGCTCTTTAAGTGTGTCATCAACTGCTATGACGTTTCTCGTGTGCTTAAATTCCCTTATCCACGCTTCAAAAGCCAAGGAGTAAATATAAGAATCTCCCATCATTATCAAGCTGTAAGTCTGTTTTGCTTCTGGGGTTTGTGGTATGTACCATCCAACTGTAAGGAATTAATTTCGAATACCCATCAACCATTGACCCCCTTACCAATTCCTTAGCAATTAGGCTTGCCTGATCGACCTTCCCATAGCTTAATTTCACAGCCAAAGCATTCAAGTACTTCCTTCTGGATTTGTTTGGGAGTGATCCCTTTCTTCAAATCTAGTCATAATGTGTCGCTTTTTACTACAGTTGATGCCTAATGCTTAGTGGCAACGTGTTGTATGTCGTATATGTGCACGTTACAGTACAAGGTTATAATAAACCTATACTTGTTACGTATTTATTGGTGCAATCTCCACTTGCAAGAATCATCAATACATATAGCCACATATTTGTCTAATTTGTATTCCAAGCACAAAAATTGAAGCATGTCTTCAAGGCAGCTAATAATAGTGCTTCCACTAGTGTACGCTTGTCCTTGAAAGTGTCGCCACTCCTAAAACTTGTTCCATCAACATAGATATGGTTGTTGGAAGCTGCATTTTCCAAATCACCTCCATGAACATTATCAAGACAGTCATTATCCATTAGAGGTTCGCAATGGTCTTAATAGATGTCATTGTTCATTGGAGGTTGACAAGGATCTTCATCGATGATTGGTAAGGCTAACCCAGTACCGCCCATGATATAAACGGACTTGATGGTCATTTTGATGTAGGTAAGAAGCAGAGTACCGCCCATGATATAGACGGACTCGATGGTCATTTTGATGTAGGTAAGAGGCAGTCTCTTTTTAAGAGCATCAATTACGCAGCTAATGGACACTTCTATCGACACGGGGTCTATATTACCAAACAGAATCACGCTCTCAATAAATCATCAGAGGTGTAGTAAGTATCCAATTCAACAGAGTTGGATGTTTTGTGGAGAATTTCATTTTCATGCGGTTTTAATACATACCCAGTTACCATTGAAATCACCAGCTGATATCTTTTTACCCTACATAATAAACTTAAATTGGTCTATACTGGACTCAAATTACCAGAAATGATAAATTGAGAAAAACACGAATGGGAAAAAAATGGGGGGGGGGGGGATGATTTATAATTTATAATAGTTTTTACTTTATTATTTTTATTTTTTAAATCGTCGGACTAAAATGTATTTTTTTAAACTTGAGGGCTTATTTTGACGCCCCAATAACCTGTATCATCTTAATTAGCCTTAATCCAAAAAAGGGTCCAGGCACCTAACAATTAGCAAGCTTTGCCCAAATTCCTAAAAAAACTAACTTGGGGTCCTGCCAACAAATTTCCCCTACTAACTTGGATGTGCATGGGAAGCAAATCTTCTGGGGGAATAGGGATTGGCAACTTCTATACATATTATCACCATTTTTTTCTCTTTCATAATGGAGCAGTCATCTCACCTTCCAGTAATGCTCTTTAGTCTTCTCCATCTCTGAAGTAAAAAACTTCCAAGTCCTATTACTCTATTCCGTTTGCTGAACAGATTATATGGTTCTCTTTGAAACCCACAAGATTCTTACAGGTTAACGGGAGGACTTCCCTGAAATGTTAACAAGAAGCTTCATTCAGAGGTGAAAGGAACTCCAGTGAAAAAATAACCAAACAGGTTGATCTGAAGGAAGGAACAATGTGCTAATTGAAAAAGCTCTCACCTTGAACAAAAGATCATGAGCAATATGTTCCCAAGGTAATGATATAGACATCAAGCAGCACTTTAAGGGGATCATTCCTTCATCTCGGGTAGCAGAAGCAGCAGCGTATGCATGCTTTGCTGCCTCTGATGCAACTGATGCAGCTCGTCGCACAACTGCGCTGAAGCCTAATCCTTTTTTAGAGTCGTTATCTACAGAATTTTGGCCGAAGTCCTGCTTGCTTTGATCTGATACACGAGAAGTAAAAGCATTGAATACTTACTTTGCAAAGGTCTATATAGATCAATCTATATAAGGAAGACCATCATGCAATAGTCATTACAAAGGCCTGGAAGAAAAAAATTGAACTATTTAACACATTTGATTGCAGCAGTAGTGAACAGTTACCATGCATATCAAATAAATCTTCTAGCTCCCACAGAAGACAACATAAATGGAATCACCACTACAATGAATTAAAGTTGCAAGGATGTCATGCATACTATCACAAGATTCAGGTTTCTTTATGATTCTCATAAATATTTATCCCAATGAATCTAGATGAATACCCTACACAAGTTATTGGCGTGTTTGAGTTTCTGAATCAACTGAGCAAAATCGAGAAGATATAATAAGTTACTCTTCAAGTAATTGACCAGTCACCAACTTTATAACAAGAAATCAAATAACATAGCCCCATGAAGAGAGATCAATTTTTGTAATACGACATGATGAAGCAATAACTATTTTTCAGTTTACCTACAACACCAGACACAGCTACTTCAACTTCCCCACGTCCTCCAGGGCCTTTCATGTAAATCCTGTCAGTTTTCCCAACAGAATGAAGTGAGAGAAGGCTCCCAAATCCAGACCTTCCAGCTGTGAACAAACATAAAAGGAGTTGACATTAGATTACCAGAATTCATTTTCTACTTGAAACTGCCATAAACACCGGACTAGGAAATCTCCCTGCAATTCCAGTTTGATGATTTACTGTATCAACTATTTTACTTAAACATCAGCATTGCAGAGCTGTAGTTGAGACATCAACTCCTTAAATGATACTCCCTCATTCCTATTGGATGTAATATTTTTTATTTGGATAAATAAACTTTATTATAAGACAACCACTAAGATAGTGCAATACATTAGAGAAAGGGTACCCATTCCACCAATTATATTATTTTATCCAACTTTTAAGTCCCAAGAGGTTGAAAAACTTCTTACGAATGAGATCAAAATTCGATGTGATATTTGATCCATCAAATTAACTTTTCAACTAGTACCACTTTTGATGGCAAAGCAAGGATCGACTATCATATAGTCATATCATGAAATGCAATCCTCACACTTCCAATAGTTCCCTATCAGTTTTACAGCACAGAAACCTCATCTTAGTTGCTACACAGGTCAGTTTGGTCTACAAACAAGTGCAATAGGAACATGCAAAGTGGAAATATCTTGATGGTTCACCAGTTTCTGTCTAAAATTGATTTGGTAGAATGACTAAACAAACAATTAGTGTATGATAATGAAGATCACATGTCGAAACAGCGGGTTTACCATCATATGCATCTCGGACCATTTGATAGCTAACGAAGCCTGAGAAAAGAGTAATCTGGAATCATGTTAAGAACTGTCAGGACGCCAACAACTTCACAACTAAATTTTCATGAGAAATACAAGTATACGCTAAATACATAATAAAAACAATATCTAACATATGAGGACCTCAAAATACACGGTCAGAAAGCTTGTAAGAAAAAATATTCACAACACTCTTTCAAACATTTGATAATGTAAAATATAAGTGCTAAATTTTAAGCTGTGCAAGTGATACTGCAGAGAGAGTGGTTGGTACGACGTCAAATTAGGTCAGATGACCAAATACATCATCCCTAAAAGAAAATTTTAGGGAATCCAAACAGCCCAGGTATGATGTTTGTTTCCTGATGAAGTGATTGGCTTCATTAATGGCATCAAGAAGATGCAATTTAGTTATAAAACAGAACCAAAGAGCATAATCCCAGAGATAGTGTTGTTTTTTATCTCATCTAGAAAAAAACACATCTCGGGGCTGCTTGGCTTCCCTAAAATTTTCCTTTAGGAGGCAGGTAAATAGATGAATACTTTTGCATGATTAATAGAAATGCCTGTCAATTATATTAATTCCATAAGTTTCCATTTCTTCAACAAATAACAAAGTAGAATTCAGTGCTATCATTCACTTTTACGTCATGTCATTACAAACTAAATGCACCAAAGCCAAACATGAATTATAAATTATTCACTTCTAGAGAAAATCAACTTCTTGAACCTTTGAAGTTGGTACTTTTCCAGTACTTGTATCACTCCTTGAAGTATCAGTAGGACAGCAGTCTTGTTGTATTCTCTCCCTTGGAAATGCAGCTCCATCATGTGCATTTAAAAGTACACAATAGCAGTGATCAACATCTGTCAAGACCTGAAGGAAAGATAATTTGCAGTGATTATACAGTAGTTGTCACATCAAAAGTGAATGACTGAAGTTTGCTCTATTCTATTTTGTACTAGTGTTAATTTAAGCGATCATCAGCCTTGTGCCCTTTCGTGGAATGCTGCCTTGGATTTCATGTCTCCTCCCAATTTAATGGGAAGAAATCAATCTCTGACAAACTTTAAGCAACATTTGTTCCTTCCTGGAGATTAGTTGGGAAACACAAGAATGAATAGCCTGATGTCATCTGTTCTACTGCTCTTTCAGGGTGTCATTCCTGGCAGCTTCAAATTGGATTAGCTGGTATAAGCCATCAATCTCTATTCCATATCTACACTAACTGAATGATTATCCAACCTATTGACAATTCAAGCCTTCGAGAATAGGGGTACTCCTTGATTTTTTCTTAATAAATATGAGTGAGAGACACATTGACTAGAATTTTAACAAAAGATTTTACTGTGAGAGGCGGAATAGCCATAAATGATTTGCAGGACTCTATGAGGATGAGGCTAAAATTTAGATATGTAACAAAAGCTTATAGAATTTTGCGATATCAAACATGACAAAACTATAGGTACAGAATTCTTGTATTATCAAATGAAGGTATTTTTGAAAAAGGAAGGTATTAACAGTCTGAAACTATAAAAGATGTCCAAAATGCCTGTCGTTCACGGATCGCATGCAAAATGGTAGACTTCTGCAATCCATCAAGATGTAATTGTTTTCTTACAGATCTAATGTGAATGAAAACCAAGAGTGATTAACATCTAGGTTACATGCAAAATGGTAGACCACCCGTGATCCTTCAAGTGGTAATTGTTTGCTTATAGATCTAATGCAAATAAAATGTTAAGAGTAAACATGAAAACCCAGGGTGATTAACTGATCTGATCATCCAAATACAATAGCTTGAGAAGTATCTGAGAATGGGAAACAATCATTGGCCATTGAAGTTACCAACAACGTTTCCAGCACATTATGCCTTTCATATATTAAACCACATAGTAACTTAACAAAAGTGGTCTGGGAGTTGATATATTACCACTGCATCAAAAGTGGAATCAAAGTCATCAACTGCAAAACATATCTCTGGGTAGGCAGAGGTTTGTTCTACTTCCTGAATATATATAATTAATGTCATTAGAAGACATTTAAATCAAACATAAAAGGAGTCATATGGATCTCTAGATATTAGAAACACATGCCTTTCTTGAGTCCAAGTGAAAATTGATACGACTTGGAGATGCATAGACAGTTTTGACAACCTGAAAAAGTATAGAAATAAAAGAAGATACAACCATATTTGCTGTTCAGTATTGAAAACCTTTCAGGAACGAAAACTAAAATAGAGAGAGGCAAGGATCCAAACATGTCACAAAACTACTTGGCTTTCGTCAGTAATAAAAAATGGTAGCAGGTTTTATGTAACAACTACTTGAATAGTAAAGCGAATCACAGCAGTATGAACACTAATAAGAAGTTTATTTTTTTTTGCCTACTTGCCTTGTATATAGGAGATAATGGTCTGTCTTTTCCACTCTGGTAATTTTTAAGGACCTGTTGACTAGCACAAAACCAAAAAAAAGGAAAACCATTAAAGAGAATACTAAAAGTTGTTAAGCTTTAGCTGATGCAATAAATATATGATACAATGACAATGAATATCCTGGCAAATTAATTAACAGCAGAGTTCCTCTTCGATAAAAAACCAAATAACAGAAATATCTTGAGAAGATACTCAAAAAATTTATAGGCGTTTTTCTGAGTATTCCCTTATTAACCAGAGTTCATGATATAAACTTTATTTTTCTCATAAAACGCTGCCTACAGTCAAAGAGACATCACAACCATGTGAAATAGAACATTAAGACACCCCATCATGGAACAAAAAAAATTAAGGAATGGTACCTGCAAATTGCAACCGTCACACTAAAAGAAGTTTGAGCAATTAAGTTCAAGTAAAAGGAGCGCCTCCAATCAACATCTGATGCACTTGCACCAATTAAGTCATCCAACTGACATGAAGACAATGAACAATAGAAATTTGTCACCTTTGAGAACATCTTATATCATCTATTATATCCTGATGAAGGTAAATGACTAATTGTTATATTTCAATCTCACCTTTAACTTTTCAGTAAGAATTTGGCGCTTTGAGTACTTACCAGTTAATAAGATAATTATATCATGTAAGCAAGTAGAAACTGTCACACCATAAATTTAGGGAACTTGAGAACCCATACCATTCCTAAAACATATTTTCTCATTGGCGCAATGTTAGTAGGAATAGACTTAAAGACAAGAGTGACACAGTACTTCACATTGAATGCAAAAGTTAACAGTAAATCACTCTGCAGGATGAAGAATGACAAGTTCTTTTAGTATTGCATGATCTTAAAACACAAAAAGGTGGAATTCTTCATAGCATAGTGTCACATCAATGTCCAGTGGCACTCATCCAAAAACATAACTAGGATACAATCTTGAAAGTCCATATCCCCAACTAACATATGGTCCAAGTAGAGTGATGAACCAACAAAATGAAATCATCAGGAAAACTGAATGAGCTCTTGGAATGCGTTACAGACATGCTTTTCTGACTACTACTAACCAGCAAATTAGGGTACAGCTTTGTGATGAACTTACAAAATTCTAGTATTTCTATCTAACAGTTGCACATTGATGAACCACCAGCCTTTATTAAGAAGTACTAGTCCTGTATTGCCTATTTTGAGAGGCGACAACTCATCTTTCATGCCTAGAAAAAAATAAGAACACCTCACCATCATTCCCCAAGGTAGCATTTGGCAACAGTTAATCAAAGATGTAGCGCATCCCACATCTACCCCTTTTCAAAACCTAGATGTAATTTTCCAGTCCCATTTACTTGAATTGGAGTCTTATTTCAGGCTTAATCCAGAATCTTGAATTACCTTGATTTTTTTCTTTGACATGTAGAGCGGGTTTGGAATGGTTAACTAGGTTGTTTGATGTCATCTTTACGACGGCAAAGATGTCCCAAGAGTGGAGGTGGAGTACAATAATTATGTTGTACAAGAACAAGGGTGATATTCAAGATTGCAACAATTATAGGGGTATCAAATTGTTGAGCCACACTGTGAAAGTTTGGAGGAGCGTGAGCGTGGTCGAGGTGAGGGTGAGGGAGAGGGTGTCTATTTTAGAGAACCAGTTCAGATTCATGTCGGGGTGATCAACTACGACCTTGTGAGGAGATTGGTGAAGTATAGGGAGAGGATGAGGGACTTGCATATAGTGTTCATTGACCTGGAAAAGGCATACGACAAAGTCCCAAAAAAGGTTCTATAGAGATGTTTGGAGTGTAAAGGTGTTCTGGTCGCATCTATTAGGGCACTTAAGGACATGTATGATGGAGCTAAGACCCAGATAACGACAGTTGCACGAGACTCGGGACACTTTCCAGTCGTAATGGGGTTGCATCAGGGATCAGCTCTTAGCCCGTTTTTATTTGCCTTGGCGATGGATGTATTGACACGGCACATATAAGGCGAGGTGCCTTGGTACATGTTATTTGCAGATGACATAGTATTGATTGACGAAACGTGGAGCGGCGTTCACGACATGCTAGAGGTTTGGAGACAAACCTGCATCTAAAGGTTTCTAAAGGTTTCAGGTTGAGCATAGACTAAGATAGAATACATGAGTGCAAGTTCAGTGCGGTGACTCGTGAAGTTGACGTGGAAGTGAAGCTGGATTCTCAAGTCATCTCCAGGGGAGGGAGTTTCAAGTACCTTCTCCAAGGTAATGGGAAGATTGACAAGGATGTCTCACATCACATTGGAGCAGGGTGGTTGAGATGGAGGCTCACATCTGGTGTCTTGTGTCATAAGGCGTTGCAAAACTTAAAGGTAAATTCTAGAGAGTAGTGGTTAGACCGACTTTGTTGTATGAGGCAGAGTGTTGGCCACTCAAGAATTGTCATGCCCAAAAGATTAGGAAATGAGGATGTTGAGATGGATCTGTGGGTTTACTAGGAGAGATATGGTCTGAAATGAAGATATTCAGGACAAGGTGGGAGTGGCCTCCGTAGAGGACAAGATGTGGGAGGCGAGGTTGAGACGATTCGTACATGTCAAGAGGAGAAGCACAAAAACCCAGTGAGGAGGTGTGAGAGGCCGGAGCTAGAGGGCCTGAGGAGAGATAGAGATAGAGGTTGCCCGAAGAAGTATCGAAGAGAGGTAACTCAGGCAGGAGATGGCGAGTCTTCAGCTTACCGAGGACATGACCCTTGCCTTTGATAGGAGGGTGTAGAGGTCGAGGATTAGCGTAGAAGGCTAGTAGTTGGTAGTGTCGTGTTTTGCTTTTCCTTACCAGTAGTACTAGTATTATTTTCGATATTTTATTATTTTCGTATTTCTCATTCTTAGTCCTCTATTACTACTTGTTGTCTCCTATGCTTCGGTTTTCTTACTATCTTCTTGTTGTTACTGCTTATGTTTCGACAAATGTGTTATGATTTCCTTGAGCCGAGAGTCTATCGAAAACAACCTCTCTACATGCACAAGGTAAGGTAGGGGTAAGGTCTGCGTACACTCTACCCTCCCAGATCCACTTGTGGGATAACACTGGGTATGTTGTTGTTACATGTAGAGCAACAAAATAGACCTTAAAGTAAGTATAGTGAAACAAGGACAAAAGAATCCACTTAACCGTTGGGCTGCAAATTAGCCTAAAATCCAAGTAAAACTAAACAAGACGGTCCCACATAAATAAAGAAGAAAATCTTGATGAAATCTAAACCTCTCCAATTACATGTAAAAAAGACTAAGCTTGATGATTCATACAAAATTTCCAAGCTTATTGGCTCGTATAGATCATAACATTCTAGTGAACATACAGCATACATTCAAGCATACATTCAAATGATTTACACCTTAAATGAAAGAAAGTACTTCAATATGCGTGTCAGAGAAATCTGAATAAAAAACTTGTGTTGCTTTTACCTTAGGTGCCCACCTGCGTACAAAGTACGGAGAGTTTGCAGATTCGTCTTCATTTGACCCATGTTTCTGCAAATGCTACATCAAAATATATCCTCGTATTAATTCACTTTCAGTAAACTATTATTCAGATTCAGCAGGTTGCAACTTAAAACCCTATAACAAGGAGAAAATGGAAAGAGGTGTACCAATTTTTTAACAAAGAATACAAGATCATCTTCCTGACGCCCCCTAGACTCCCTGCCACGAATGAAATACACATCCATAACGTCATGCCAGAAACGGGCATCCGTTTCAACATCCGATGCTTCTTCAGCTTCCACTACGGTTTTCCCTAACATATTTGAATTCTTCTTCACCATACATAGCAACTCAGATCTGCATGGAGTTTGAATTTGAGAAGGCAAACAAACACAAATGGAAGCGAACAGTATAACACTCTTCACATTCCCTACCATACTCTTGAGAGAGAGTACATAATAAGGTATCTAATCCAAATAGAGATTTCAACAGCACAAATTTCAACTCCTAACTCAGTGCCAATCGAAATGCTAGTCAAATAAATTTAGCAAGTTCATTATTTCTCCAACAATAACACAACACAAAAGGTTCTTACTCTAGCTATTTTGTATGTTTTAATCCAAATAGAGACTTCAATAACACAAATTTCAATTCCTAACTCAGCATCTTTGGAATCATAATGCTAGTCAAATCAAGTTAGCTAGTTCCTTATTCTTCAATACATAACATAAACACAAAACTCCCAATCTATTAGCTACTTGTATGTTATGTAATCCCAGAAGAAGTCTCAACAACACAAATTTCAACTCCTAACTCAGCGTCTTCTGAATTGTAATGCTACTTGGATCAACTCAGATAGTTCACTATTTATTGAATACATAACATAAGCACAAAAGTTTCTCAATCTCCTAGCTACTTGCATGTTGTCCAACCAACTAAAGATTTCAAGATCACCAATTTCAACTCCCTAACTCAGTGTCCTCGGAATCGTAATGTTAATCAAATCAATTTAGCAAGTTCATTATGAATAACGCAATCACAAAAAAAATCAATCTCCGCTTGCTTGTATGTCTGGTCATGCATACACATATTTTAACAACATAAATTTCAACTCCTAACTCAACAATAACAACATACTCAGTGTAGTTCCACAAGTGGGGTGTAGGGGGCAAAGTGTATGCAGACCTTAGCCCTAACTTGGGAGGTAGAGAGGTTGTTTCCTATAGACCCTCGGCTCAAGGAAAAACATTTTAACCGTAGTGTTCAGGTCAGCTTGCGCGTAGGTACCAAGCAACTCTATCCACCAAGGCTAGGACAGATACGAAGAAATCACCTAGTGTTTTTGTAAAACTGAGACCTCATGGTTATCAACCTACTTCATTGACCACTAGGTCACACCAAGCACCCCTAGTGCTCTCCTAACTCAGCATCTTTAGGATCATAATGCAAGTCAAATCAATTTAGCAAGTGCATTATTTCTTCAATAAATAACCTAAACACACAAAATTCTCAATATCTAGCTACTTTCATGTCGTGTAATCCAAATAGGGATTTCAACCACACAACATTCCAGTTCCTAACTCGATTCATTATCATAATGCTAATCCAGTCAATTCACAAGTAGAGTATTTCTTCAATATATAACATGAATACAAAACTATTCTCAATCTCCAGCTACTTATAAGTTTTGTAATCCGAATATAATAAACTCTTCGACTCAGCAAAAAATCATTACTACTACGAAAACAAATCATCACTTCAAATCCTTCGAAACCTAATTACAGGAAGTAAAAGTAGAGGTAATAATAATAATAATATTGTAAGTAGACTCACCGACTAGGGGTTTGAGCTCCATCCCCTAACATTTTTCTTCTTCTTTCAACTACACGTATTGATGAGAGTTTCGGAGAGAACGAAGAGAGAAAGACACCTGTGGTGTTGATCTCAGCAAAGCACTGTGTGTAACTTCTCTCAAATCTCAATTTTACATGTATGGGGAGTTGTAAACTTGCTTCTCGTGCTGGCTACCGTAAAATTGGCAAGTTAAATATACTATTCCCTCAGTCTCAATTGTTTACTAAAACTATTTTTCGCAAATTATTTATTATTTTAAAAGTTTAAAATATAATTAATTTTTTATTTTATTTTAGCCCTTAGTATAAATTTTATCCTTGATAGATATGATACATAAATAAAGTAAATATTTAATGGATAGAGATTATAACTTAAACATAAATAAGGGTAAATTAGTCAAATACTCTTCCTAATTAATATTTCTTAAGGAGCATATACAACAAAAAAATGACAAATAGGCCTCAAATTATTTGTCTTTCTAGAAGTTCGAGGCATAATTAATTATTTTTTCTTTATTTTATCATTTATCATTAATAAAAATAACACATAAATAAAGTAAATATTTTATGGATAGAGATTATAATTTAGACATAAATAATGATAAACTACATCAAATAGTCTTTCTAATTAATATTTCTTAAGGGGCGTGTAAATAAAAAAAATCATAAATAATTTGATACGGAGGGAGTAGTATTATTTCTCGTTAAATTCAATTTTCCTCCCCAAAACCTTAGTTCATATTGTATGGAGCAAAATTTGTATAAGACAATCGTACAAATTGTGATGTGACACGTGGCAATTGATGTTGAGTCAAGTCCAGGTTAGCTTGAGGCGCTACCAGTAGACACAAGCAACACCGGGGGTGTCAAATGCGCATGTGATACCGGTAACTCGGAAGGTCAGAAGAGTCATTTGAAATACAACGAGCGGTCGTTACTGAATCGGTCATACGTCTTCTAGCATAATATTAATCCCATTTACGGAGATAGTAATTGCCTAATTATTACAACTTCTATTCCTCTTTATAATGAGAGCATATTTCATGGGGTGTGTGCTCGTGTAAATCAAGTATAAATAGGACATGTAGCTCCATTGTAAAGCATCTAATTCAAGTTATTACAATACACTTTCTCAGTTTCTCTCAATTGTTGTGCTTTCACACGAGTTTGCGGTGACTTTGCTTATAAGCTATCACAAGGCTCGGACTAATTATTGCTTTAATTTGTTTATTTACGATATGTTCATAGTATATCTAATTTAGCATTATTATCAAATCTGTCACTTGAGATCCACTCCATGATCATGTATACAAATTCAACTGTACCATTTTATGGGTAAATAATTTGGCACCCACCGTAGGGCCTGGATAATTGTGGTGTCATAAATTACCCCTCTTTCTACTAATTTATTTTTTCTTCAAGTCTTGTTTTTTGTTCAGAACTAACAGATGACATGAGTATGAGAACATGAAAGTAGTCACAACATTGGGGACAAGCAAACAACATCCCACTTAGATCGAACAACCCGATAGGAACCCCGACACTAGAGGACCCGATGTTTGCAGATGGAGCCACTTTCGGAGGCGGATAGACTCGGCATGAGAAAGTTCCCAATGACGAAATGCCCGAAGAAGCCATACAAAGTTAAAGGGCACAAAATGTCATCGTGAGCGAGCAGTTGGAACACCTGATACAGTTTCACTCGGAATACATGTCCAAAAACGCTGGTAGTACTCCGACAGATGAATCGACACCTTCACCAAATGTTAATGGAGAGACCGGGAATTATTAGAGTAGATAAAGAAATGATGGAGCTTTAGAAATCGAAGTCGTTCCTGAAAATCCTTCCCATGAACAGGTTTTAAAATTTATGAAGGACATAAAGAATAAAGTAGACTCCAACGTAGAAAAGGCAGAGAAAAATGTCAATGAGTTCTGGCATTGGTGAATTCAAATACTTGGAGCTCCTCATGTGGTTGAAAGGCAAGATGCAAAGAGATATATTCAATTTGCATATAAGCCAAAGGTTGCGTCCGAACTGATCCCCAAAAGGTTTAAAATGTCGTTTGTAGCCAAGTATGATGGGACTACTGATCTACAAGAGCACATAACGGCCTATACTACGGCTGCGAAAGGAAATGATCTAAGAGAACACAAAATAAAATCGGTTCTGATAAAAAAATTTGATGAAATACTTGCTAAGGGAGCCTTGACATGGTATTCACTCCTCCCTAAGCATCGTTTGTCGATATGTTCATAAAAGATCATGCGGGGGCACAGAAGGTGAAAACACGCAAGACGGATATCTTTCACATTGCATAGGGAGAAATGGAACTCCTTAGGGACTTCGTTTACCGGTTCCAAAAGGAACTTATGATGTTACTAACAATCCCGGACGAGTGGGCTGTAGAGGCTTTCAAAAAAGGTTTGAATCATTTAAGTTCAGACACTTCATGAAAGCTCAAGGTTAATTGGTTAGTACTATAATGATTTTATCTATTAACTCAGGGACTCAGGTTCAGCACTAGTAGAGAAATGACATCGGTTGGTGTATGTGCAGGTTGACGTACGGTATAATTCATGCCTACCGGGGCAAAAGAAGCATTGGTATGGCCGGCACCATGGCTGGGAAATCCCATCTCTGCAAAAAGCTGAAGCATCTCAACTCTTCTCCTTTCCAATGGTTAGTCCTCCTCGTGACCATTATCATCTAGGTCCACCACGGGGAGAAAACCAATCGCTAATCCGGTAGTACCGGGCGAACTAAATGGAGTACGATCGCTGCGATCTGATATATATATATTTTTTACGCTTCGGATCAGTTGGGGGATTGGTAGATGATTCATTATGTAGCCTTTTTCACTCATGAGTTTGTTGAATTATGATGGTTGCTGCATTCAGATTTCTATATCCTCTGCGACATGAGCAGTAGAGGTAGATTTGGAGAGGCCTGGAAGGAACAACTTAGTAAAGTGATTCCAGGTAAAGTGAAGTAAGGCGTTAAAAGGGAAGCAAGCATACCATGGTTTTTGGGGACCCAATTTTGGTTTTTGATGAGTTTTTTCCATGTCCGGAGTTCTAAAGGAGAGAATGAAGAATTGCTTGGACCCAAATTTCAAAATTGAATATTTCTTCAGGCTCCCAAACAGTGGATGAAGGAAGGTAAAAAATCTTGTCAAAATGTGGAAAAAGGGATGTTAAATTACATATGATAAAGATACTTATAGTGGAAATTCCATCGCTCATGAGTGGGGCGACTATCCAGGAAAGGAGATCGGTAGTGGCAATAATAACAAACCTCTCTATCCAACCCCAGTCCTGGTCGTCATTGAGATTTGTGAGAATAACTTTGCTTCCTTTACGGTGCAAGTTGATAACCCTGTCAGAAAAAATACGTGGGAAATAGAGGTGAATAAAATGATCCAAGTGAAAGGGAACGCTGGCCTCTCGAGCAAAGTGCTAGAGGCAGGCGACTGCCCTCCATATTTGGGGGCCCATTTGAGCTAGGCAGATTTTGTAACGGCGGCAGAATTCAAGGATGACATCATTAATGACTTCCTAAAGTTTCATTGAGAATGGGTAAGTGTAGACGAATGAAAACCCTTGCTTGTAGGTAGTTATTCTTTCATTATCTTTAGGGATCACAACCTCAATCGATTACCAGCGACAATCAACCTTTACTATTAGAAAGATACTAATGATGATTCGAGTTTTGTAATCACTGGCAGGAGAGTCTCGACCTCCGAGTAAAATCCTTAAAACTGGTTTTTTTTAAGGTCATGGTCAAATTGCCATGACTTCGGCAGAAAGGAAGAGGCCAAAGAATTTCGACTTGGTGGTGTTTCTTCTTGAGGGTTTGGGTTCCTCCCATTTTGAGGAATATTGCTACCAAAAGAAAGGTTAGACATATTTGTGATAGAGAAGAGAAGAAATTGCGCTTAGAGACTTTGGAGAGTTTTTGCACAAATAAAGATCGAATGGTAGAAATCCTTCAATTAGAGAGGTATTTATAGGTGGAAAGTTGTTTTCATGAAAAAAGCGATGTGATGGATGCTAATCGGCGACAACACGTGCATGTCAGAGATGGTGTAATGAGGCAACACGACTCATCATTACTCTGCAGTTTTCGTTAATGGAGGGAAGTCGTAAAGTTGCCTTTATTTTAATAAGATGACGATTTGAGTAGCAAGATAAGTGAATGGTATTCTTCGAAGTCTCCCGCCAAAACACAGAGTTCTTATTGGATGTCAATTTAAATCCACTTCCCATGCGTGCCAGGGATAAACCCGAAAAGTGCGGGAACTATCTGTATGGGGTAAAATTCGTATAAGACATCTGTACAAATTATGATGTAACACGTGGCAGTTGATGCCGAGTCAAGTCCAGGTCAGCCTGAGGCGCTACCGGTAGACACAAGCAACACTAGGAGTGTCAAATGCGTGTGTGATACCGGTAACTCGGAAGGTCAGAAGAGTCGTTTGAAATACAACGAGCGGCTGTTACTGAACTGGTCATACATCTTCTAGCAAAATATTAATGGCATTTATGGAGATAATACTTGTCTAATTATTAGGGCATTCATTCTCTTGTATTAATGAGAACATATTTCATATGGTGTGTACTCGTGTAGTTCGAGTATAAATATGACATATAGTTCCATTGTAAAGCATCAAATTCAAGTTATTACAATACACCTTTTCTCGATTGTTGTGCTTTCACACGAGTTTGCGGTGACTTTGCCCATAAACTATCACAAGGTTCAGACTAATTATTGTTTTACTTTGTCTATTTATGATCTGTTCATAACACATTTAATTTAGCATTATTATCAACCAACCTTGAGATCCATGTGTTCATGACAACGTATATAAATTAAACTGTATTATTTTACGGGTAAACACATACGTTAAAAAAGCCCCTTTTTGTGACTTCATCAATTTGATACTCTTTTTTGTTGGAATTTAGACTTTGAGATGATTGGTGGACGGTGGTAGCTTGAAATTATATATATATATATATATATATATATATATTTATCTTTTATTTACTTTTATGATTATGGTTTACGAGTCAGCCTGCCTGAACTTTATAATGGCTTCAAATATGTAGTGTTTGAAGTTGTGCAAAATTTTTTTTTTTTGTATGCAAATCTATCAATTTCAAAATAACTTCAGATATGTAGTGTCTGAAATTCAGATATTTCTTCTTGAAGTTTAGGAAAAAAAGATTAAACTTTAATAATATATGTATGAACTTCAGCTATATTAAAATTTTGACATCGTATATTTGAAGTTATTTCAAAGAGGATAGACTTACAAATTTTTAGGCAATGTTAATATAACTTAGAATGGTCATCCCAAAATGATATTGGTCCATACATTTCTTAGGTGGGCGTCATAGGTGAAGCCCACTGCGTTAACAAGCTAAGTGGGAGTAGGTATTGGGTCTAGAACAGCCTGTAGCAGTGGGCTTTTCAACATTTTTTAGCCAGCTCGCAATTAATCCAAAAACAAAAAAGTTTTGTTAGCCTAAGAACTTCCTCACTAATAGCCAGGAGGCAAAAAATATTTATTTTAAAAAAGTTAAGTGTTTGACAAGTTTTTGAGAGTAATTAAGTGCTATTGAGGGGTAGCAAAAACTCATTTTTTAAAAGTTAAAAAAATATTTTTTTCCAATTTTTTTTAAAAAGCATTTTTGAGAAAATATATTTAGAAACACTTTTAAAAGCTTGGTAAAACACTAATTGCTGCTCATAAGTGTTTTAAATTAATTAGTCTACGCACAATCCAATTCTCACCAAAATACTTTTAAAAAATATATATTTTTAAAAAAAATATTTATAAAAATAAACTGATTTTAGAAGCTTGTTCAAATAGGCTATAAGCCGATGTCCACATATTCCTAAAGTACTCCATGAAAAAGTCTGAATACTTGCTGACCTCTCAAATCTATGGGTTAAGAAGATCTTATGTAGTTGGGTTTTTATTTTTTTGACAGAATGGATCGGAACTCTTTGAACTTTACGACTTTAATTTAGTGTACGTATGAATTTTACGTTAACCTAATTACCCCGAACCTGATAATATGATAGCTTTGTTAATAGCAGATGAAGAAATCAGTCGTTCATTAAAATTTGAAACTACAGAGTACAGATACATCTAAAAGAATTTCCAGAAATTAGGTGGGTCTCACACGAGATAAAACCAGATTTTATGTGCCATAACAATAGTAGATACTGTAGATCCAAATTTTGAGTCTTGAAGCATTGGTAATAAACTGGCACTAATAATATTTTTCATTTACATTGACCAATGGTTTGTATATCATGTGTGTGAATTAATTTAAAGGTAGGAGCAAAACTAAACTCATCCAAGAATGAAAGATTTAAATATTTGGGTCTTTGGTTTGGTTTCTGATTTTAAAAACTAATATTGAATTATTTATTATGCATATATTTGATTATAGCTATATGATCAATAAAGAAATCAGCTAGCATTATAAATTATTTATATTTTGCTTTGATCTTTATATTACGACTTATTTTTGTTAGCCATTATGATTTTATAACAGCTTAAGTGTGTTCGGTTATCTCATCAAATTTGTATCACTGTCTTGTTTGGTATTCATTATTTCAATCATGTAATTAAATTTAAAAAATATATTTAACAAATTTGACATTACTACTTCTCATTTTTATAGTAGTTATTTTTTTTCAATTATGTTATATAACAAAATCGTCAAAACCAAAGAAAAAAAATTCTTTTCGGATTGGATGACGTTTCTTTAACACCAAAAACTGAAAAATCAAAATTAAATAATACAAAATCAAATCGAAAAATTGAACGCTCCCCTTTAGTGAATAGGGAGATGGGGTTAGCCGTTAGTAAATAAAGGATAAAATGAAGATGTATATATGAAAAATGTAATGGTCTAAAAGACAACATGATATGTAATGATTGGAAAAGTAAATCTAGTGACTGATTAAAGTAGCTTTAGTTTTACTTTTATTTTACAAGTGTTTACTTTCGTTACAAATTGCTAATAAAAATATCAACAAATATGATGGATCTCTCCGGATATTGCGAGCTTAGTGTACCGTATTGTCCTTTATGATCTGTTATTGCTGTCCTTTTGGTGCGTGAATCGTCGAGTTGGTCGACCTCTTTCTCATCTAAATTTAGTTTTGTTTTATAGTATGATAATATTTTGATTGGATATGAATTTTAAAAGATTAGTTTTAAAAAGAATCTCAAAAATAAAATAACCAAACCATATTCAAAGAACAGGGATAGTGGTGGTGGTCTAAGTGATCTATCTTATTATGCGAAGAATGATTCAACGATTCCAAATCTTGGACCCATTTACTGATCAGATCAGACTTGTGAGGAAGAAATCTGAATTAAGAAAAAAATGAAAACTCTCAAGTCAAAGATCCTTCACTCTTTTATTTGATTTTTCATTTGGTGGCGGATATCCATATTGAAGCCTCGATTAATTTAGATTTATGCCGCGTAAGACCCATTTAAGAGGAAAACGCTTCCTAAAGAGATTTTTTTTCATATCTAGAATTCGAATTCGAGACTTCTAATTAAGGATAAAATGATCTTATTCGTCCCACCACAAGTCCATGACCCTTGTTGGTAAAAGATACTTCACTCTGTTCCTTCATTGCCTCATATGAATAAACTTTAAAATACTAGATGGATTTGACAATAGGTATTAATTAATTTCGATGTATTTAAAGACGGAAACAATAAGAAAATTGCTACGAGTAATTGTTTGGTGTCTGAAAAAATTAGTGTGATTGTTACTTAAACTCACTTGCAATTCAAGATTCAACTTCTAAAGTTACTGTATATTAATTCTACGAGTAGTTTATTAATTTTTGTGTTGGTATTATCTATCTATATATATTTACATCAGGGCTACACTAAAAAAAAGATTAACCGAAATATCTTTTTCTTTGAATTGACTATATCAATTGGGTACGCTTTCCGATCTCACACCAATGCTTTTTTAAGGTTAGGACCAAAGATTTATATAATTTTTAGAGGCAAATGTTATATAGTTGGTTCTCATCCTTCAAAGACTATAAGCGTAATAGGAGTATTTATTTATGAAAAGATCACCCTAAAATCATCATCTCATGACGCAATTGAGACCATATTTTCTGTTTGCTCCACCTTCTCGCAAATTAATTGAGAAAAGATCGAATTTATGAATATTTCATTAAGAGTGAATACGTATATAGAAGTCGATTTGAAAGTGAATAAGATGGTGATGAATTATGATTAATTTTAATTTTTGACTCAAAACTTATCACTCCACTTATAATGTCCATAGAGACTTAGACCGAGTAGATGGACTCCTTCTTTGTCATGAGCTTTGCTTACTTTTTTTCAATGAGGAAAGAGACTGATGATTTGTTAGTGAAATGAGATTAACTTTTTTCTCCTAGTTAAACAAGATGGAAAAGAGAGTAAGTAAACAACAAAAGAGTCGGTAACCAAATCAATCTTGATCTAAATTCTACCAAAATCTATTGTATGAGCAAAATATAAGATTGGCAAGGAATAAGTTCTAGCTTGAACAATCATTCAATAACATAGAATTCAAAAGAACCTTAATTATAATAGTAACAATTTCAAAACTTTCAAGTATTCACAAAACATGAAATTGATATTCCATATTCAAACATATCTAGTAAGCAGGAGTAATAATAAGCAAGCAACATACTTTTTCCCAGTTGCTCTTTCTTTCTTCATGAAAATCAGGTTAATTACGAAACACTACAGATTATTGTAATGCATGGTATATAATTATATATCACGACTTTTCTCCTCTAATAAACGGCTTTATTTTTCTTTCCTTTAGACAATATTGGCCTTCTGCTACAAGAAGAACTACTGGAAATTCCATAATTGTCATCATTATACATCAAAGGCAAGTCATTAGCATCTTCATGGGTAGCAATGCGAATGCAAGAACACCGTTCCAACGACGCGAAAAACGCGGCGGATACACAGTTGATGAACCACATGGCCATCCCATCGAATTTTTCGCGACCATGCGTGGTGGAGGACCGGATTCTCGGCTCGACGGAACTTGGCCGGAAGTTGAAGAAACCGCCGCAGCTAGTGGTGGTGGTAGCTGCCATGATGAATTTAGAGAGAGAAGGTTGAGAGGACACAAGAATTAGGAAGAGAGTGGGTAACAAAGGTAGCTTTTTATAATTTGTCTTTGCCTTTGAATTAAAAAAAAGGACACTTTAGTTGCTAACATGCTCATCAATCATCATTGCGATTTGCCATTTTAATATTTACGCATGCCTTTCTTTATCTTTCATGAGTTTTAAGTACTTTTTTTATTTTTTGATGGAAACAGAAAGAACGGAATATTGGCATTTGATGTGAGATAGAAAAAACGGATGAATATTTACAAACTTTAGCATATATGGTCATAAGTAGTTCAACATCCAAAATAAGGGCTGATTTACGCAAGTATCAAATTTTAAGGTCATTATTAAGATTGTATCTCTATTTTTAAAAATTGTGTAAATATAAGTTGAGACTGACAAAACATTAAACTGTCATCTAATGTCTACAAAAAATTAGATTGTGTTCTAACGTATTCACATAAGATTTTCAGTTTACTCAAAAGTAATTTAAATCGTGATCTAAACGACCACAAGCTATCCGGCCGTCTCAATAAGATTGGAGGCCTCATGCCAAACTTCGTAGAGAGGCCCTAATGTTTTTAAAAAATGAAAATATCGTCATATATATTAATATTTAAAATTTATTTTTCTAGATTTTTTAGATGCGAATTCATTAATTACTGTTTTATAATCTATTCGTTCTGACGATTCTTTTTCAATTGATAATATAGCTACTCAATTCAATCTCTCTTGACATATTTTCAATGAAATATAAGATAAAGTTATAACAATAAAACCTGATTCAAGAATTTGATAAGTTGATATAATGATATCAAAATAGTATTGCGTTGCTTCTGATTGCTTGTTGCAATGCTTGATAATTTGAAGAAGACGTCAAAAGGTAAATCTTGATCTTTTGTAAGCACTATGTTTTGCAGCAGAATATTTAGGTGTGTACGAGACTTAAGAATTTTCAATAATAATAAGAGTACAAGAATAATGAAAGGAAGACGAAAATAAGTAAATATGGGCAATAGAATAGTTACCCAAATAATTAAGGATACTATAAATCTACAATTACCTAGAAAAACTTTTCTTTTCCCTCAATTATCTTCCGTACCCACTCCCCTATAAAAGGGAAGAAGTTACTATTCTTTTCTCCAAAAAATATCCCCAATTTATGCGGGCCCCACTAAATAAAGAAGTTATTATTATACTTTCCCCAAATTTATCTCTTCAAACTTCAAATATATATATATATATATATATATATATATATATATATATATATATATATATATATATATATATATACCGGCCTTACCTATAAGCCGACACTGCAAGCTATATAGGAAATAAACATAGAATCATTTACTAAACTATTATTCTAAAAAAATACAACCGGCAAAATGTTTTGCAAATTAAATCACAAAAAGGATTAAGGACCCCCTTTAATTTCTATTTTGCTACCAGATAATTAATGTGATATAAGAGTTAACATACATTTAACATTCGATTAATTAAAATGTGCGTTTTTGATCCTTTTACATAGAAAATGCATTATATTTGGACTATTTTTAGAAGTATATTATGCTCAAATATGGAGTAATAATACAATTATCACCTGTCACATCGGTAATAAAATGTTAGAACGTTTAATAATCCTGGATTGTGAATATTCAACTGCTCATGCTCAAATTTCATCTCCATCAAATTTAAATATCAGAATAGCAGATATAGTCACGATTCTGTTTACCCCAAAAAATGTACAGTTAAATTTGTAATTAATTTTAAGGATAGGTGGATCGATTTGCAATATAAAGTAATAAGTAAGCAAATGAGAATAATAAGTAAGAAGATTAATCTGTAGTGCCGTAATCTTTGATTGAAACTATCTAGTAAGATTGGCTCGATCCTCAGCTGATTTGCTTCGGGTTCAAGCCAACAATGAGAACAAATAACTATAATTGTTGTAAGTAAATCGTGCAAGTATGAATAATGAGAATGAGATGCCCTTCCAACATGAAGGTTTAACTCTTTTTATAGTTATGAATACATGATATTAACGCCCGAGAATTATTCTCTAATTAAATACAAATAAATCACAATAATGGTCTCTTAATGAGCAAGGAGTAACGGCTGGTGCTATATCCGGAACGGGTACGCAATGGGATACTCCGATTCTTCACCTGGTGTCACCTGGTTCGGTCACTACCTGGTCTTGTCTGGACATTCAGACTTGTCTCGATGCAACTCTCATCCGATGCGAAAATATCTCACCTCCCTCAAACTCCACACCTAAATCTAGCCACGTGTCGTGCCGATTTTCACGTTATACAAATAGTCCCCGCACTTCTCGGATCAAGTTTACCAATGTGATAGGAAGTGGAAATGATTTCTTCTCCCTTGCAAGCTTCTTTTCGAATGACTCCGAAATAGGCCCGAAAACGAAACATTTCCTCTTCATCAAACTCTGACTCACGTCTTATCATTCTGCAAACTCGGACACATGTCAACTTCTGATTGTACCGTTTCTTCGGTTGGATCATCAAAGCGTTTTGCAATGATGACAAAACCCCTATAAATCCTTTCCCCTTTTCTACCATTTTTCACTTTTGCAAATCTCATTCTGAAACCTACGCACTTGTTCTAGCCCCTTAAATCTTCAAATCTCCAAATCACTAAATCTTCAAACCTTCGAATGAGGGTTTTTTCTATAAAAAACCCTAAACTCGTCCTAGAAAACCCTAAACTCGTCCTATAAGTATGCATGTGGAATCCATTCGAATGAGGGTTTTTTTCTGGCCGCCTCTCTTTAAGCTTCAAATACTCCTCTTTGATCTCTAATTTTGAATCCGAAATCTGCCTTTTTGTTCTTTTCATCTCGGGTCAGGTTTCTTTAAGGACAATTGTTACTGCAATATTTGGCTTAGATTTCGCTCAGAAAATCCTTTTACATTTTTGGTTGTTTCTGTCTGTTCTGCTCTCATGTTGAGTCGGGCTAAATCCGAGTCCCTAAACTCAAACTCCTCTCAACTTTAGTTTCTTTTTGTATTTTTGTGGGTTCTTTTGGTTAATCATGTGTTGGTCACACTTAATCATATTGTTGTGTTCATGCATGCCTTAATATGATGATTGTTTAGCCTGTGTTAGCTAATCTATGTTCTATGGTAATTGTTGGTTCAAATATTTGCCTAGTTTTACAATGTTGAGATTTATCACATGTCTAGTAACTTACAGGATAGATGAAATAAGAGGATCAGTTTAAGTATTGTTGCTATCCTAAACTGTCATAGCATGAATTAGTCATAGTTGTTTGATAATATTCCTATCCCAATCCATTCATCTCACTTGGTTAACATGTTAAGCGTAATATTCATTTGAATCTGTTCAAATACAAAAAATAGCAGGGTCTCTCATGTTGTGCCTAAACAAGTCGTATTAACCCATTAGTGATGTGTTTTGAACCATGCTCATATGATCTTGTCTTAAATCTTCCTATTCTGTGATGTCCTTGTATGCTAAGGGTTATAAGATGTCTAGCCATTATCCTAAAACTGGTCTTTATCTTTGGGTTTGTCAACTTGCAATTTGCTTATATATTTTTATGAAGTTTTACCTCTGTTTTGATATGCTAATACTTATTGGAGAACACATGTTATTTCTGATGCTGAAATGAATTAGGATATGTCATATTGCGTTGGTATTATGTGATTTAAATTATGAACCTGAGAAAGTTTAGTTGAGTGTTTGCATTAACTTATTTTAAAATGGTCTAAAGGTATGTGTTTCCACTCCTTCCTTCCATCTTATGTCTTGTTCATGTCTTTATTTGAGACTTTCAGAATATATATGTTAGGTTTTATAGTTATCTTGTTATGTTGGTTGAAAGCCAAGACAAGCTTCGGGTTTGGTTTAGCGTTCTTCGATAGCCTGCCATGCCTAAGGTTCTAGAAGCTTTTTGAATCTTGTTGCGTCATCGAAAATGAATGGTGGTAGCCCCCTTTTGTCTTCTTATCTTTCAAATTTGAGGTTTAGTGTGATTGGTCTTTAAGTTTACCTTCCCCTTTATGTATTTGTTGTGCTAACAGTGGTTGTGGTATCCTGCTGCACCTTGAGATTCTGGATACATGTCATATTTAAATAGTTCTTGTTATGGGTTTGTTTCCTTTTGGCTGTTGATTCTGAGACTGCCAGTTTCTGCAATACTTGGGCTGATTACTGCACTTTTGAGCCATTATTCTACTGCTGCGTTTGTTGCAAACAGCTGCTGCAATCTTGGCGATTTACACCTCTTTTTGGAAACATTTTACTGCTGCATTTTGAGCATATTTGATGTCTTATCACTGCTGTATTTTTTAGCCCAATAGCCGATGGTTTCTCGGCTGAAAATTGCTGCTTTAAGACTGTTTCGGACAGTTGCAATATTTCTGAAAATTCTACTGATTTGACCATGATAGTACACTTGGGGCCGATGAGAATAATTAATTTGAGACCATGTTCCTTCTGGAAAGGGTGTCCCTCGGTTTGCTTTCCTTCGGGAAAAAGGCGATGATGAGACTTATAATAAAATCACATATGAGAAACCAATATGCGTTGGCGAGGCGACTAAATTGACTGATGATGTCTCTAGTTCGCAGCCACGACATGAATGGAATTTCTTTTGCTTAAAAAAATATAAGTCTGAGCCTTCCGTAATTAAAACTTCTATTGTTTTATACGGATCCGAAGGTTTTTACTCGCATTTATTTAGCTTTAACTGTCTTTTCTTTATACCTTGCGATGAACATCTAATCAATACGGGATAGTAAAATGGGGCTCTACAGAGACGAAATAGAACAAGATTGTCGGACTTGCGCCCAAGGCCCGAGAGATGACATTCTCATCACCTTAGCCATTACGGTTTTAATTTCTTTAAAATTCTGCCTCTCTTTTATTTTTGTATTGTAATTTAATTCTTATGTTTGTGTGGTTGTTTGAACACTTAGAAGAATTAGGTCTAAAACCGATAAACTAGAAAATGTAGCTTAAAATTGGAAATCTGCCGCTAGTTTATTTATTTTTAGGCTCGTCATGCATTTTCAAAACTTTCAAAAATAATTTGGTCATATTTTACTAGCACTATTAATTATACAAAATGGCATTAAGTTGTTTAAAAATGGTCTAAAGGTCTGTGTTTCCACTCATTCCTTCCATCTTATGTCTTGTTCATGTCTTTATTTGAGACTTTCAGAATATATATGTTAGGTTTTATATTTATCTTTTTATATTCATAGCACGAAAATGGAGTAGGCAAAGTTCCGTTTTCTTTATATGTTGTATTTAAAGTCTCTTTTTTCCTTAATTAGATTGAGAAATACTGAATATACATGATTTGTAGGAACCATTGGGTATTGACTGTTTTTGATGTGTCTAAATTTGAGGTATACTATCTGGATTCTCTTAATAATGCTCTCCATCAAGACCTGGTAAAACTTATCACACGGTACATATCGTTTACTTGTTATTATTTACTAACTTATTTTAATATTGTTAGTCAATTATATTTCAAGAATGATGACAAGCATGTTCTAATATTTTGTCATTTTTATAGCGCCATGCGCATGTACACAACTCAAAAAGGTTATAATCAGAAATGGGCATTTTCTAGAATGCTGAAAATTGTTAAGGTACTTCATTTTATTCAAGTCTTTAATCGCATGTAATGTAAGTTCAAATTTGTTCAGTTAAGTAAATGTTTGAGTTAAATTTGCTTTAAGGTACCACAACAACCTAATGGATACGAGTGCGGTTACTATATGTTGCATTTCATTAAAGACATCATGAATGATTTATTTCTGCTGCAAAAAATATGTAAGTATCTAACATTATTTCTTGTTTATGTACTTGTCTATGTATACTTTAATTGATCTCTATTGTGTATTATAATTGATCTAACGTGTTGAATTATATTTGAATGTAGTTACATTAGAATGGCCTAATTATGATTAGAAATTTTAATTGATCTCTATTGTGTTTAACAATACAATGAAAAAGAAATACTCCAGATTGAGTGGGCGCATCATTTTTCAAGGATTCTCCGTACTACCGAAGTTGTGCCACCTTCATGATGATTGGATAATATTTGTACTTTGGCCTATGGGAACATTTTGTTTTGGTTACATTTGGGAACATTTTGTTTTGTAAAACAATTCGTAAATGTTTCAATAATGTGTATTAAAATGATTTAATTAATTAGTTACATTTTAGTTACAATATGCTATTTCCCCACCAATTTAACTATTATTGAAAAATTTAAAAAAACAATTAATTAAATTAAATTAAATTAATTATTAAATAAAAAATGCGCCAAAACCAATTTTCCTGCAATTGTTTTATATTAAAATTAAAATAATTAAAATTCATTTATTTAAATATTTTACAGCCACAATTTTTAAATACACGGGTTTTTTTTTTAAAAAGCGGAAAATAGTCAAAGTCAAAGAGCAATTGCCGGGAAATAGTCTAAGTCAACGAGCAAATCTGTGACGGTTTATGTCCGTCACATATGTTGTGACAGTTGGTGAAATCGTCATCTATTTGTGATAGTGGCTATAATGACACTTACAGAAACCGTCATCCATCCCTTCAGATGACAGTTTTTAACCGTCACTGTAAATCCTTTTTCTTGTAGCGAAAGTACTAAGTAATTTGCAATAAGTAAGCAAATAAGAATAATAAGTAAGAAGATTAGCATGTAGTGTCGTAATCTTTGATTGTCCAGTAAGATTGGTCTGATCCTTAACTGGTTTGCTTGGGGTCCGAGCCAACAATGAGAACAAACAACTATAATTGTTGTAAGTAAATTGTGCAAGTATGAATAATGAGAATGAGATATCCTTTCAACATGAAGGTTGAACTCCTTTTATACTTATGAATACATGACATTGAAGCTCGAGAATTATTCTCTAATTAAATACAATTAAATGACAATAATAATCTCTTAATGAGCAAGGAGTAACGGTTGACGCCATATCCAGAACGGATACGCAATGGGCTCCTCCGGTTCTTCACCCTGTGTCACCTGGTTCGATCACTACCCGGTCTTGTCTGGACATCTGGACTTGTCTTGATGCAACTCTCATCCGATGTGAATCTCTGTCGCCTCCCTCGAACTCCACATCGAAACCTAGCCACGTGTCGTTCCGATTTTCATCTTATACAGATTCAATAGCTCAGGTCCGCTTAAGGAAAGGGATATAAAATGCACATTTCAAATAAGTAAAAGTTAAATATGCTTAATCAAATATTATGTTGGAAATTTACTAGTGTGGAATTAAGTTTATCCCATTATTTATGACTCGAACAGCTGGGGCCCCGCACGTTGAAAACGTCATTTCCACACGTGCAATCTTAGTACCAAGTATCGTAAATTTTATTAATGAAAGAGATATTGGTACGTATGTGAAGTGTTTGAGATATAGAATGATGGACGGTTATTGGCTAAATAACAAGTGTTCCACGTCGGTAAATGAAGGAAGGATTGTGCAAGGTGTAAGATGGTACGGGTCAAACCGCGGAGCCGAGAAGGGCCGCGGCACCGACCGGACTGGGCCGCGGCGCAGACCGGACTGGGCCGTGGCGTACCCCTAGCTGAGTCACGGCGCTAATTCAATGTTTGGCATTTTAGAGTCGCGACGCTAAATGTTGCAGCACCGCGACGCTTCCCAGGCAGTGTTTGCTAGACGAAATCCCAAAGATTTGGCTGTTGAGGTGGTTTTAATGGCATTGAATCCACCCAATAATGGTCGTTACTTGGACCATTATGTTGCTGCATTACTTTGGGGTTAAATGCCATCAATTACATGACAACTGATTGCCATTAGGGGGAATTTGAAAGGCCATCTTGCACACCTATAAGTTGAGGCCTTTGACTCAATTCTATAGAGGGACCATGAATAGAAAAACAAGTTAACAACACCACAAAGAGACCAGATTTTCCTGATATCAATCTTTCTCTTAGCAATCTTCATTATTCGTGTTCTTCGCTGAGATCATTTGTGTAGGCTTTGCACACTTGATAGTTTGCTGTTTCATCTTGGGAGACTATTGTCCACACTTCCGTAAAGCCTATATACGGGGGCAATCTTGTCTTAAAGACATAAAGCCATCTCTCGACTCAGCCGGTGGTATTGTGATTATCTAATTGGTTGCTAAGTGTTTCAGGTGTTAACTTATCATACGAAGGACTCTAACCATTCGTATTCTCAGCGGATCTACAAGCCACAAGTGTAGCAGTTCATGTTCTTGTATTCCCGAATACAAGATCCATATTTGAAGTTTCAATAAAAGATCAAGATATTGACAACTTATTGTTGTCTTCTTTGTTGTTTATCCTTTCGATCACTGTAATAGTTATTTACTATTCCCGTACGTGCTTTACATATCCAACAGTTTTAAGACAAGATTGTATTAGTGCTCGAAAGATGTGTGCTAGTAGATATGGTCCCAAATCTGGCTGTGGTTTTCTTCTTGAAAACAGTTCTGTTGACAGTTTTGTTAACAGTTCTAACACTGTCTCTGTCAACAACCGTGCTTTCAAATCTGGTCCTAGTTATGGTTCTCTCTTTGACGACAGTTACAAATTTGTTTCCGTCAAAGGAGGGATCTATGGATCTGATGCTGAGCTTCAAGATACTGCTGATAGTCATACTAGTACGACTAAAGATCAAGGACGAGTTGGTGTCACTGTTCCCGATGGTGGTGGAAACAAGCGCCCATGAGAGGCTGAGGATGTCAATTGGGACAAGAAGAGAAGGATGAAGATGATGTTCTATCATGTAGCCAAAGGCCTATATCTGTCCTAGACAAATGATCCGAATTATGGTAAGAAGGATATGGATACCCAGTCTAACTGAAGTGGGCCAGAATCCAAAAGGTCTAAGTTAATCATTCTTTATAAATAATATGTTTAGTTAATATCCGAATAAAAGTGTGTAAAGCAATGCTGAGACTATGAAAGTGTTTTCATTAAAAATTTATATTTCCTACACTCTAAAATCAGGTATTGAATCTCCTTCTTTCCCGGTTAAAGATTGGACTATTGTAAACAAAACTTAAAAAATCCATTCTTTTGGGTGTAATTATTAAAAGTGTGTAAAGTATGTTCGCACATACGAAAGAGAGAGATCCACTGCTGTGCGAAAACTGTTACCACTCTTAAGTAAGTGCCAGGGATTTCCCTAGGCACCAATCATAAGGGAAGAAGACTAAAAGCTAAAGACGTTGAACATGTCACACTATGTGACAGAATATCCTTCATTTGATAGGATAATATTGTATACTCAGTCGTACAAAGCCTACGGGTAACTGGAGTAGGCCATAATACATTTGATAAGATGATATTGGACACTCAGTCATACAAAGCTTACATGCGACTGGAGTGGGCCAGAATTCAGTTGATAGGATGATATTGGACACCTAGTGAGGTGGGACAAAAGAAAGGCAGTAAAGTAATAGACACCTAGTGAGATGGACCAAAGTTTCGAGGTCTTAAATGATCTGAAGGCCAAAAGAAATTGGACACTCAGTCTGCCAAAACAACTAGAGTGGGCCAGAGTATCCAGATCACATGTGATCCGGTTATGCCCTAACCACGGGCAAAATGTTGTTCATGTGAAACAACGCCACCTCTAAAGTATAAGGGGTTGGAGAGGTTGTCCTCAATAGGACTTTAGAGAATGTGATCACTCTAAAAGGAGGTGATACATGTCCCAAACTTGGTTTAAGGGACGTTGTTGGTCAAGCTGGTTTGAGACTAGTCCAACAGGTTTGTAATAACTAAGAATGGTACAGAATGTCTGTAGCTAAATGAATGATATATTTGTAATATGTGCATCTATGCCATCATAGATTAAGACATGTCAAATAGAAAGTCATTCAAAAGCTAACGAAGTTGAGATTGTTGCCTTCTGTCGACATAAACCCTCGAAATGAATGTGAGGTAGGCGAAGAGGCAAAATCACCTTTCCATTCCGTCAAAGGAATATCGAAAGAAGCATCGCTCCTTTAGAACTTAGTCACACCTACATGGATGATTTGAAGTTTGTACAAAATAGAGGGGGAAGACAAGTACTTTGTGACCTTCATTCATGATGGTACAAAGTATTGCATCATTTGTTTGTAGAAAAGCAAAGATGAAGCTGTTGAAGCGGATAAGCGCTACAAAGCAGAAGTTGAAAATCAACTAAGCCTACAGATTTAGGAATTCGTAGTGATAGAGAGGGAGAATGTGAAGCATCGTTGATCAAACAACTGATCATTACTCACCTTAGTCAAAGCGCAAAGTCGTACGCCCAAATTATGTGGGGCAAGGCGATCCTTATCGCTAATGCGATTCTCAACAGAACTACGCATAAGGATAAGGATAACCCTCCGTGTGAAATATGAAAATGATCACACCTACAAATGTTGTGTTGTGGGGTGGCTTGGTAGAGGTTGGAATACCAAAACAGGTCTAGTTAGACCTAAGACTGTAAATTATATATCCACTAGATCTGCAAATAACAGTAGTGCTTATCGCCTCTTGGTGTCAAAGAATGCTGAATTCTTTGAAGATAACTTTCGTTGAGAAGAAAAAAAAAGTAATTGCTCGAGGTTAACAAGAACCCGCGAGTGCCTGACTGTCCGGAACCAGACATTCCAGAGCTACAGGACTCGGAAGTTGCTGATTATCCGAAACTTAATGTTCCAGATCTACAGAACACATGAATTCTAGATGTTGAACCGAGACGGAGCAAAGATGGGACAAAGACTTGTTCCAGGCCTTGTAGCTTGTATGGTTGAGAATGAACCATGGATAATTAACAAATAAGTGTCATCTCCAGAAGCGCTGCTTTGGAAAATAGCTACAGAGAAAGAAATAGATTTCATCATATAGAACCATACTTGTGTAATGGTTGACATTCCTCCGGGAAAAGAACATTTGTGTTGTAAAAATGGATACTCAAAATTGAGTACAAAGTAGATGGATCTACTGACGAGTATAAGGCCTCGGCTACTTGTACATGTGCTCTTCTGTGAATAGCTTAACATCTAGGACCATTGCAGTCTTACGTGACATGGATGTTGAAACAACCTTCCTAACCGGAGATTTGGAAAGGGAGGACCAGAGTTGGTTTGTTGGACTGTTGGGGTTCTTCTTGAACTTTCATTTTGGTCCCTGAAATATTTACATTTTGGTCCTAAAAGTTTCAGATAAAACAAAAATAATGAATCTGACAACAGAAACATTGACTATGAAGTTAGAAAGCCAACAGTTGGAAAAACAAACAGTCTGAAAGTGGAAGTCATATTGAAACAAAAGTCTCGCTATGAAATATATGGGTATCACAGATGACATCTTAGGAATTGGGATTTCTAAGACATCTAACAGACTAGTCTTAACTCCAAACTCAGTTGTGAGATAGTTGACAGTCTCATTGAAGCCACCAATGGATATGAATCATAGAACTGATTGGAATCATGGTGCACCCATATACAAGGAGCGATATATGCATGTCACTTGTAGTTCAATATTTTGTACACACTACAACCTACCTGGTATCGGCCTACAAAGCAGATCAGTTGAACTTAGGTTCACTCGTGATTCTAGAAATAATCGATAGAAGGCGTTAAGTCAGGTATGACGATATCTGAAATATTCGCTTATCTACGGATTATGGTATTATGGATGTCCAACGGTTCTGGGAGAACACAGTGATACAAACTGGACATCAGTTATGAAGAACACCAAAGTCACAAGTAAATGTGTATGGTGGGTCTTGGAAAATCCTCTAAGCAAACTTGCATCGGTCGATTCATTATGGAATCAGAGTTTATCGCTTTAAACAAAGCATAAAAGAGATTGAGTAACTTCACGACTCCTTAGAGGACGTCCCTTATTGGGAGAAACCCGTGCCTTCAGCAGTTATACATTGTGGCTAGCCGGTCGGCTTCAGGAAGGGAACGGATGACGGCGTCTGGACATATCTGTCGGATCTGTCGGAGACATGAGACCGTATGGCAGTTGATCATCACGGGTGTCACTTCCTTGATTACTAATCAAATGATATAGCAGACCCTTTAACTAAGGGACTACCCGAAGATCAAGAGTTCTGCCTGTCTAGAGGAATGGGCTTTAAACCCAAACAATACGAACCTTTGCGGTGGTAAGCCAACCATACTGACTGGAGATCCCAAGAATTTGGTTCAATGGGAAAACTAAGCTGGGAAAGGTTCAGTTGAGCACTTCGGATTATGATTTCTGTAAAGAAACGTAAATCCAAAGCCGTTCCCGCGATAGACATTAAAGTGCTACTTGCATGGTGGGTAAAGGTTAAGCTTCCAAACCTTTAACGATCCTCAAACGGTTGAGGTTAAGTTTGGAAAAACTTTTAATGATTCCTAACACTTGTGAAGTGGGTATAGCAGGATACCTTGTAGGAGATCACCTATTTAAGTGCGAGGATAGACCGCTTCAAATGAACGCACTTAAGAATCCAGGTGTGTCCACGGCCACAACGGACAGAACAATAAGGAGAAACGAATAAAGGGGAGATATTGTGTTGGTACCATTATCTTGGCTTACATTAAACACTGACGGTTCAAGACATCACGCTCACCGCGCAGTGAGTAAGTCCGATGGTATTCAACTAAGGAAGGTTGAAAGCGGAAGCTACCTCTCCTGATGCAATATCTTTTCGCTGAAAGATTGCTGAAAGTAGGCACCTTGCGTGGTCGCCCAAAATCTCTTTCAAGAGGGGATTGTTGGAAATTTACTAGTGTGGAATTAAGTTTATCCCATTATTTATGACTCGAACAACTGAGGTCTCGCACGTCGGAAACGTCGTTTCCACACACGTGCAATCTTAGTGCCAAGTATCGTAAATTTTGTTAATGAAAGAGATATTACTACGTAAGTGAAGTGCTTGAGACATAGAATGATGGACGGTTATTGGCTAAATAACAAGTGTTCCACGTCGGTAAACGAAGGAAGGATTGTGCGAGGTGTAAGATGGTACGGGTCAAACCGCAGAGCCGAGAAGGGCCACAGCGCCAAGAAGGGCCGCGACGCCGACCGGACTGGGCCGCGGCGCCCCATAGCTGAGCCGCGGTGCTAATTCAATGTTTGGCATTCTGGAGCCACGGCGCTAAATGCTGCAGAGCCACGACACTTCCCAGGCAGTGTTTGCTCGACGGAATCCCAAAGGTTTGGTTATTGAGGTGGTTTCAATGGCATTGAATCCACCCAATAATGACAATTACTTGGACCATTATGTTGCTGCATTACTTGGGGGGTTAAATGTCATCCATTAAATGACAATTGATTGCCATTATGGACATTTGAAAGGTCATCTTGCACACCTATAAATTGAGGCATTTGACTCAATTCTATAGAGGGACCATGAACAGAAAAACAAGTTAACAACACCACAAAGAGATCAGATTTTCCTGATATCAATCTTTTTGTTAGCAATCTTCATTATTCGTGTTCTTCGCTGAGATCATTTGTGTAGGCTTTGCACACTTGATAGTTTGATATTTCATCTTGGGAGACTATTGTCCACACTTCTGTAAAGCCTATATACGGGGGCAATTTTATCTTAAAGACAGAGAGCCATCTCTGGACTCAGCCGGTGGTGTTGTGATTATCTAATTGGTTGCTAAGTGTTTCAGGTGTTAACTTATCAGACGAAGGACTCTAACCGTTCATATTCTCAGCGGATCTACAAGCCACAAGTGTAGCAGTTCATGTTCTGGTATTCCCGATTACAAGATCCATATTTGAAGTTTCAATAAAAGATCAAGATATTGACAACTTGTTGTTGTCTTTTTTGTTGTTTATCCTTTCGATTACTGTAATAGTTATTTACTATTCCCGTACGTGCTTTACACATCCAACATATTATAAGGACACAAATTCGAATTTACGAATAACCGAAGGATCATAAGTTCTATTAACCCAAGAACTGATCTTTATCTTCCCCCTTCCCTGTTATATATAATTTTAACCCTAAACAATATTAGAGGAAGTAGAATTATATTTAATAAAATATGGCACATCCCTCTCACAGAATAAAGTAATGAAGACATGAAAATAATATAGTGGTGAGAATATGGACAGCGTAGAGCTAGGCCTTGGCATGTTCGAATGCAATTATGAAACCCAAATGTGTAAAGATGCATCCATCATACTTCATACTTCATAGTAATAGTAATTGCCCTCTCATTGGCCTTAAATAATTAGACACTAACCTGGCCTATCCTGGATATGTCCCATCCTTTAAAGAACAAATAATAGAGTCTTATACTCGAGAGAGTAGCGGCTGCGGGTTCCTTCGTCAACAAAAAAAAATAAAAAAATAGAGTCTTATGTTTTGCTCTCTTTTTCACATGTTTCAACTTTCAACAGACGGTTTAAGAGTAAATTCAAATTATATAGTACTAAAGTTTAATTAGAAATAGATACGAAGAAGCAGTAATAGCAACAGACTAGTAAAAGAAGTGTAGAAGAAGAGTGGGAATTGTTACTTTTTCAACACTTAAAGCTTATCAGCTAAGTCAAATGAGCTCTAATTGCCTACTTAATAAATTTTGGGGAACTAAGGTTTAACAAGCATAAATCACATCCCAACCAAATATAGAAGAAGAAGAAGAAATAATGTATTGATCTAACGAGGTTTCACCAAGCTTACGTCGTTGGAGCAAAATCAGATGGACATGAGGAAAGTATATATTACAAAGAATCCTCAATTATAACTCTTTATATAGATTCCCAAGTATTTCTCAAACGTATAAGAATAACGGATTGACAAATCTACAAAAACAAACCTACGAGGACAATGAGTTTGCTAAACTTACTAAAAAATCTAACATAATTAAAATTCACATAATTCAAGATACAATAACAAAAAAGTGGGTGAATTATACAATATTAAAAAGTATCTGAGTTTTAAACAACAACGTTAAACAACGGTTATTTGTGCACTTCAGCCAATTATACGGATTTAAAGTCCAAATTTATTGTGGATACATTCTTGGTATGCTTTATAAAATGGGCCAATTATCGGTTATAAACTCAAGGTGTAAAAGAGAATAGGAAATTACACCCAATAATTTTGAAAATAGGTGGTCTTGAATTTTTTATTCTGATTACTCCATTGATAAACCTTCAAGGTTAAAAGTAAAAATTTATTACATTTGAAATTCTGTCCACGAGCTAATCAGGGTCAAAAGTTTAAATCACCCACCGTCAAGGTCATATTTGTAAATCACCCAAAAGAGAATAGGGATACTCCAAATCCATTTACACTCAATGACCTTGAAAATGGACGGTCTTGAACGTTTGACCCCCGCTTGGCTCATGAGCAAACCTTTGAAGTTAAAAGTGTAGCCCATGAACAAAATTTATTAAACTTAAAGTTTTGCACATAAGATAAATGAGTCAAAAATTCAAGACCACTTATTTTTCAAGGTCATTCTCGTAAATCACCCTACATTAATCGGGCCTCATAAAATGATCTGGGCTGATTTTCTCAAATAATCCCTTTTAAGGTCACTGTGTGTATTTTTTCTTTATATAAAGTTTTAAAATATAATTTATGCACTTCACAATCGGATTAGGAATCTACAAAATAATCCATGTATCTGTATCACCACGGTGATGCACACTATACATGACTGAAAATATCTTTGTTGTGAAATGGTGATGATAAGATAGAAGAGAGTGGTAGAAATAAAAAGTGCAAAATAAATATTTTCCAGTTTTCACACCGTCAAATAATAAGATGTTTGTATTTCAAAAAACTAGTAAGATACATGAAGGGGAAGAGGTTGGGGGATGATAGGTACAATAAATCTCTTATTTACTACCATTTGGTAATGTATTATGTCACATGAAGTAAATGAAGTGTTCCAACAATCCTATTTTTGTATTGTAGAAAAATCATCTAAAGAGTGTTATAATTAAGAGGGACGGAATTTAGAGAGAAAAAAATATTGGGAGAATTCTTTCTTGCTTTCATTCATTATAATGACATCTTTATATAGAGGCAAAAATCTTCCTTTTCCTAATCTAACAAGGAAATCCTATTCTAGTAAACTACTATAATTATAATTTACCAAATATACTTAAACTAGAATTTTACCATAAAACTATTAGAGTTAAACTAGGAAATCCGGGGTCAGTGACCGATGTCGGTGTCGGTCTCAATATCCCCCCCCTCAAGTTGGATCATGGAGTCTCGAATGCCCAACTTGCCAAGCAGATATTCATGTTGTGATTTTTCCAAAGCCTTTGTAAACACGTCGGTCGATTGTTCGTTGGTTGACACATAACTCAGAAGTATTGTACCAGATTGGAGAGCATTCCGGACATAATGACAGTCGACTTCAATATGTTTAGTCCGTTCATGAAACATCGGGTTTCGCGCAATTTACAATGCCGCTTGACTATCACAATACATTTTAATCAGAGATCTAGGTTCGACACCCAAGCTATGTAAGATTCTCTTCAACCGTTTCAATTCACAAACCGTCATTGCCATTGAACGGTATTCCGCCTCTGCTGACGAGCGAGAGACAATGTGCCCCTTTTTGGTTTTCTATGATACCGGTGAATTTCCGAGGGAGATAAACCATCCGGTGAGTGATTTTCGGGGCAACGAACATCCAGCATAGTCCGCATCAAACCACTCATACAACCGGAGATCACAATTCCTCCTTAACACAATTCCTTGCCCAGGGTTATTCTTTAAGTATCTTATCACCCGGAGGGCGACTCTCTAATGTGCTTCATTTGGTTGATGCATGAATTGAGACAGAACATGCACACAATATGAAAACTCCGATCATGTAAAACTGAGGTATATCAATCTACTGACCAAACGCCAGTATGGTTTCGGATATGCCAAATTAGTTCCGTTGGCCAACGCCAAATTGTGATTCTATTCCATGAGAGTATTAGCCGATTTTTCTCCCAATAGCCCGGACACAGAAATTATATACAAGGCATATTTTCATTGACAAATGAATAATCTGGTTGGTCCACTCGCAACTTCAACCCCCAGAAAATACTTTTGGAGGCCCAAATTCTTCATGTGAAAACAGACTCGGAGATAGTTTTTGAATGTTGCAGTGACACCATGATTATTTTCGGAGATAATCAAATCATCCACATAAACTAGGATGTTAAGTTGTATACTTTCCTGGTGCATCGTAAGAGAAAATAGTCAGAGTATGACTGTTTGAACCCATATTTCATCAAGGAACTTGAAAATTTGGCAAACCAGCACCGTGGGGCTTGTTTCAATCGTACAAAGATTTTCTTGCTCCGGATCAGACACACGAAATCTCGATGGTAATTTCATATAAATATCTTCAGCTAGTTCGCCGTGCAAGAATGCGTTATGAACATCCATCTGATGCAACTCCCAAATGCGAGCGGCCGCTACCGCCAAGAAGGTCAGAACGGTCACTACCTTCGCCACCGGAGCAAATGTTTCATTGTAATCAATACCTTCCTCATGCTTATTACCGAAGATGATCAACCAAGCTTTATACCATTCAACTGTGCCATCTGAGTTGTATTTGATCTTGTACACCCATCTATATCCTAATGCTTTCTTGTCCGACAGTAATATTTCCAACGTCCATGTGTTATTGTCCTCTAATGCTTGAATTTCTTGTTGCATGGGTTTTCTCCAACGTTACTTTTTCATGACCTCCGAGAAGGATTTTGGTTCAATTCCTATGGTAATTGCTGCAAGGAAGCTTTGGTGTTGCCAGAAAAAATTATCACATGATATATAATGAGCTAAAGGATAAGGCGCACCTGAGGGTTGCTGAGGATTGGCCGAAATCGTCGACGGACTTTCTTTCTGGAATGATTTAGTAACGTAGTCACGCAATCGAACCGAGTCATGCTTCTATCATTTACCCCGACCCAATTGTTCCTCTAGTGGCTTTTCATTGGCCTGGGTACCTTCTGTTTGTATTTCTTCCGCATTTTCATTGTTCGGCCCAACATCTGTCCGGTCTAATTTAGGTTGATCTGTAGGTTCATTATCCGGTGTCTGGATTTCTTTTATTCGGGCTTCGTTCGTACCTACATTACTTGTCTGTTCTTCTTCAAATTCTTGTTGATTCCTCTCTTCCTTTATTTTGTTCGGGATCACTTCTATGTTGTCAACCAAATTACTTTTTCCTACGGCAAAATGGAACTTAGTCTCGTAGAAGTCCACATCTCTTGAGACTAAATATTCATCATTTTCCAAGTTATATAATCTCCAATCTTTCTGTCCATAAGGGTATCCCAAAAAGACACACCTACGACTCTGACTCTCAAGCTTGTCTCTTATTTTTTTCCTTCGTGTGTGCATAGCACAGTGATCCTAGCATACTTAAGTGATCATAATGAGGTGCCTCTCCGTATAAATTTCATAGGGAGTTTTTTCATTCAAAACTGAAGATGATGTTCTATTGATTAAGTATCCATCAGTCAAAATACAATCTCTCCAAAATCTGACTGGAAGATGGCCTTAAAATCTTAATGCTCGTGCCACATTAAAAATATGACGGTATTTTCTTTCAACTCTTTCATTCTGCTACGACGTCCCTGTGAAAGAAGTATGGAAAATAATTCCATGTTCGAAGAAGTAATTCTTCATACATATGAATTCAGTTTCGTTATCACTTCTAACAATTTTTACCTTCTTACCAAACTGCTTATCCACCAGTGCGAAGAAAATTCTCAAGGTTTGGGATACTTCTTTCTTATCAACTAAAAAATACATACAGCTCGCGACCGATCATCCACAATGGTAAAAAAAATACGAAGCACCACAAGAAGAAGGTGTTCTATACGGCCCCCATAAATCACAATGAATCATATAAAAAATATCAGAAGTTATATTATCACTTGAAGGAAAAACACTCCTTGTTTGTTTCGCCCTTTGGCATACATCACATTCTTTATCTAAACTAAAACTATTTTATTTTAAACCTAACGCCGTAATAGACTTTGTCACTTATGCAGAAGGATAACCTAACCGTTTGTGCCAAAGATCAAACCAATCAACTGCCACTGCCTTCATAGCTCGTATCCGCGGCATATTCCAAAAATAGTAAAGTCCATATCATCGCTCACCCATTCTAATCAGTTTCCTCGTGGTGGGGTCCTATATAACACACATAGTTTTGTTAAAATTTACATCACAATCTAGATGATCAACAAGTTGCGATACAGAAATTAAATTGCAAGTTAAGTCCGGAACATAAAGGACATCATTCAACCAAATCTTATTGTTTAGCCTGATCGTTCCTTCTTTCGTGGCCACCGAGCTACGTCCATCCAGAAGCTCAATCAGACACTCAGAAATGTCCCGCTGATCGCTCAGTTTCTCCGGATTACATGTCACGTGATTGGTAGATCTGGAGTGAATATCGCTCAGTTTCTCCGGATTACATGTCACGTGATTGGTAGATCTGGAGTGAATAATCCATGATGAGTTTTCAGTCTATCCATCCATCTTGCCATTTAGATTTATTCCTTGTGAATTCAACATGTGAATCACCATTTTTTGGATTTCGTCGCTCAGATTATGAGGTCTTATTCTTTCTATGTTCATCCGGTCTATCTCCGCATGTGTATCTTTGACAGTAATGCGTTAGCCTGATAGTTGCCACTTTTGCAACAGGATCCCCGACCTCCCCTCTGCTGTTGTTGTTGTCCTCATCCCCTTTCTCTGGATTTTTCATCCCTTTTTATTTCCAGGACACCATTTCGGATACCCAATAAGTTGAAAGCATCCTTCCATAGCGTGTCCAGATCTCTTGCAATGTGTGCAGAATGCATCATCAATCTTCCCTTCACCTTGATCACTGTATGTATTTCTTTCTTGTACGGCAAAGGTCATGGTTTCACTTCGTTCTTCTATTTTTCGTGTGAGTCCTCGCATATGCTCTTTCTGCACTAGCTTCTAATAGACTTTGTTTAGTGATGGCAAAAGTTGCTAGGCGAGTATGTTCGTTCTTACCGTTTCATACATTGCCTCATCCAATTTCATGAGAAAAATATGAACTTTGTTTTCTTCTCTTTTGGTTTCTAAGATCATCTCTAGATTGCACGTGTAGTTTCTACACTTGCAAGTCGGAATATGTTCGTAGTTTATCAATTCTTTCCATAACTTGATTAGTTTTTCATAGTAATCCACTATGGTCCTTCTCTTCTGCTTGCACTCCGCAAGTTCTGCTTTCAGTTGTTGCATATGTGGTCCGTTGATAACGACGAATCTCTCCTGGATGCTCGTCTACAATTCCTCCGCTTCCTCTTTATGCGAGATCATTGAGCAAAGAGTTGGTTCGATGGTGTTACGAATCCACGATACCAACAAAGAGTTTATAGTCCACCAATCTTCTAAGTCCGGTGATTCTTCATCTACTTCTTGATCGTACCATCAATGAAATCGGATTTCTTCCTTGCTCTCAGACCATCCTCATGGATTGAGCCAATTTTTCATAATCCTCTCCATTTAACTGGACTTGTGTCGCCATAATTCTGAATTATCGTTTGACGTAATGTCATACGGGGAGATTGTTTTTCTTTGAATTTTGTTTTATTCACCGGCGATTCCTTTGTTTTTATAATTGATTTCTCCGTCACCCGCCATTATTTAGGTTTTGTGTTATTTCAACGTGACTCTGATACCATGTTGAAGTGTGTGACTAACTCATCTAAAAGCTTAAGTTGTTAGAGAGAGTGCACTTATATTCTCAACACGTCCCCTCACTGCTGGCCTGAACTTTTTTCATGGTCCAAGCACATGAAAATTCTTTTTGATAATGGGTGGCTGCGAGATTCGATCTCAGGACCTTTGTCATGCTCTGATACCATGTTAAAATTAAGAGGGGACATAATTTAGAGAAAAGAAAAATATTGAGAGAATTCTTTCTTGCTTTTATTCATCATAATGACCTCTTTATATAGAGACAAAAATCTATCTTTCCCTAATCTAACAAGGAAACTCTATTATAATAAACTACTATAATTACAATTTATCAAATATACTTAGATTGGGATTTTACCATAAAACTATTACAGTTAAACTAAGAAACCTGGGGTCGGTGACCGACGTCGGTGTCGGTCTCAATAAAAACATTCATAAATTAGGATGAAACACTTAAAATTCGTAATAAATTAAAACATTTTTTTTTGTTTCCCATCCAGTGTCCAGTAACCTGCATTAGAGCCCGACTAAATCTGAATTCGTGCCGGGAAGTTCCACATTGAGAGTAAAGCACTTCCTAACAAAGGTGATTACGAATCTAAGAAGACTCGAACACTGCACCTCTAGTTAAGGATGAACGACTACTTACCACTCCGGTACAACTCTCTTTAGTTATAAAAGCAGAAGTTGAACATTGAACCATAACTTATAAGATGAATGTTAAAATATAGTAATGTGCATCAAGTTTCAAAGTTTATTTAGATATAGTTAATCTTATCTATGTATTTGTTAATACACGTTCAACTATTTCACATTCTGTTCCATCATAAAATAATGCATAAATTCTCATATAATTTATATCAGTATTAATTATCAAGAAAGTGTTATCTATAATCGAAAAATGCTATAGAAGAATGATGTTGTTCCTTAAATCGCAAAACATATTCAGTCGAAAGAGTATATTTGAAACAAAATTATATATTTCATTGAGGGTTTTAGGTGAACAAAGAAGAAATGAATTAAATTCACAAGAAACATATATGCAGAATATGAAAAAATGTATACAAGAAAGCAAATGATGGGTGCAAGATTTTACACAAAATGTTTTATAAGTGTGTGAGTCGTGGACTATAAAGATTTTAAATCTTACTTTTTGTCTTAAATAAATATTTATATTATTTTTGAATGATATCAGCCTTTTGTATGTATACCTCTATCTTTTATCGAAAATAATATACTTACACTATAACGACCTGGCCAATCAACCTGGTATACACATGCTACTGAACTTTGCCACATAGACATGACTCATGGGGGACTCACAAGTTCATATATCGCTCACAATCAACCGACATGATTCCTCGGACTCACCATAGCATAATCACGTCATCACGTATCAGGCCGCCTCATATTAAGTCATCTCATATCACATCACACGCCCGAAATCATTTTCCATTGGGATATCAAGCATCATTTTACCTCTTTTTCTGACCTCATCGGACCAACTCCGCACATCATATCAAGATCCATCTGTTATAAATATTTGTATGAATGAATGTATGCGTGCAATATGTAAAAACAATTATCATGGAAGCATGATATGAATAATCATGTACGTATGAGATGAATAATTATGTGCCTTAATATCAATATTTTCACAAGTATTCCAAGAATCAACTCTTACATATTTATGAGACGCAGAGCGATGAGGTGAAACAATTCACACAACAAGCATACGTTCAATCATGGCCATCATAGCTCACATAAACATCAATCATACCAATATAAGTGAAATTTATCACCACAACCACACCCGGAGCTTCACATGCTTTCTCCGACATTCTTACTAACCAACAATATACATCAGTACCCACCCAAGTGCTTATCACATTCACTAAGGTGGGACCCTCATCACGTCCAATACCCCTTAATAGTTATAAGCTATATACGTTTCTCTATCAGAGTCTAGAAAAATAGACTGGATGATATTTTGTCAAATGTAGCTATTCGGACAATTCTAATGGTTTACACCAGTACTTGCTGATGTAGTAAGGAGGTACAAATGGTTATGGGGAGTCTTTGGGATGATCCGTTGATTTTCTACAGATTTGACACTGTAAGGTAATCACTCGGATGATGCACATGTGTGCTAGTTGAAGATCTAAGGGAGATTGGACGAGGAATGTTGGATAAGGAGCTTCTGCTCGACAAAATGAAACTAACAGATTTAGAACTAGTGCAATCGACTTTGGATAATATCATTTTTGGATGGAAATGTTTAGAATTTGCTCAGTAGAGCATATATTCTTTTGTGATGAGAGCAAGTCATTATTTGGACTCGTGGTGTGTGTCTATGTGTTTCTAAGAAATCTTGGTGCGAAAAACGGCTTTGGAAGGTGTGAAAAAAGGATTCGTAGAATCAGATTATTTTACCGTACAGGTTGAACAACGGTTTGTGCCTTCAGCTAAAGGATTGTGGTGATTAAGGTGATATTTGTTGAATAAATCGAATGTGTATAGAGGTGTGGTTATAATCAAACCAGGGAATTCAAAAAGAGTCAGTTCAAATGTACGAGGATCAATTGTGGAAGATATATCTGGCATAGAGAAATGGAAATTTGGGTCATTGAGCTAAGTTAAAGAGGATTTTTTTACTGATAAAGTGGATAAGCGGTGCTATCGGTGAAATTCTTGTCTGTGGAGGCTAACATGAGGTTTATTTTGGAGATTTCTTGGTTGCTCGTCAGTTTCTGTACTTTTCTTTATTGTTCGAGGATGAACAATTGTTTAATTGGTATCAAATGTAACGATCTGTTTGGTCAATTTGAGATTTTTGTCTTATTTTACCAAAAATACCGTTCATGTAGCTTATCTCCGTATTTATAACTCGCGGGTTGGGTTGCACAGTTCCCGAGGTGATAGGGTGAGTTTCGAATTTGTTTTGGAGATTTTAGAGGCTTTTAAGTTAAAGAAAAGAATATGTTTGAGCAACGTCAACTTCGGGGGTACGTTGTGTACTCATACTATGCTTGCTGCATCTTATTTGGATGCATATTTCTCTCCCAGTTCCAGCTCGAGGCCCCGCGAGTGATCCGAGGCGATCTTTTGGCGTTTTCAGGGTGAGCTAGCAATCTTAACAGTAACCCTGGAACTTCTTCTGTATTATTGCTTCTGTCTTTACTCTTCCAGGATAGTTTATTGTAGTTCAGTATTCAAGTTGTAACAATTATTAGACGCTCTTGTACAAGTCATATTCGATTTTAGAGAAGTGTAATGTTTCTGAGTAATTGTGCTTAAAGTACATTTGTGGCAAAACAGTTTTATGTATTAATTTATCATTTATTTCCGTTTTTATACCTTTAAATTGATTAAACTATTTTGGGGATGGTTCGCCTACTAGGGATAGTGTAGGTGTCATCATGATCCGTGATTTGGGTCGTGACATACACACACGTGAATGAGGAACATTTCTTATGTAACGGCGTCGAATCACACGACATTCTTAATAACGCTTCTGCCGCCACTGCAACAACCAATGCAATTGCGCCGACCCCTCTCCTTTTATAGGCACAAACGTGTCGTAATACAACACGTTGAATGTTTTAAATCATTCCCGCTAAAACTTAGTCAACGTCTCACTTATTTATTTACATTTTAAATTAATTGCAATTCTTCGTGTCATAGAAAAAATTTGATCATCATATTTTTCTCCAAGTAAACATGAACTATGAGATACAATTCAAACTGCATATCACGAGTTCGATTCTAGATGTTGAGATTTTTCGTCTTCCTATTTAATTAGATGGAAAAAAACCAATATTAAAAAATCAAAACTTAGTTCTTGATTATATCAATCAAAATCACTTCCCTTTAAAGAAATAATCCATATATATAAACCAAGACTCCTTGCTTTGCTAGAACTATGAATTGTGTAATCATGTTTTTTTTTAATGGACAGATTTACCAATTAATAAAGATAAGGATCTTCTTAACTAAGAATCAAATTAGATACTTATCCATGATCATCAAAGATTCTCTTAATTAGAGATTAACTAATACCCATTTCTGGCATGCACAAATTTGGCTACTTCTACTTGCTAACCAATTCTTGGAGTAATTGGTTAACAATTGGGATTTTATCACACGTCAACAAATTAATGGTCATAGATAATCAAAATCCAATCAAATCTTGACAAGAATTATAGAAACAAAGCCCCTTTTGCCTATAAATTCTCTTGTACCATCCTTTAAGTTAGCCAAAAAACAAGAACAACTCAAAAATTCAATCTATTTGTTGTTGGGAGAAATTAAGAAGAGAAAAACATGTCAAAGTTGTGCACTATTTTCATTGTGGCAATTCTTCTTTGCTTCACTACTCTCTCATTTGCTGCTCGTCCTGATTCTTCTTCTGTGCTCAAGCCCCAACTTCATGTAAGTTTCTCTTCTTATTTTATCTTTATACTTCAAGATTTTCCTGATTTTATTTTTTGAAATTTATAGGTTCTTGATTTTTCAGTTTATTTGTTTGTGTTTTTGTAACTCTTATATATGTGAGTTTCATATGGTATAATCAGTCGAAGACCAGGACAGGTTGACGACCAACAAAAATGTCAAAAAATAGTCTAAATACGATATTCCTCTAAAATATCGAATATGGGTCTAAATTGATTTAATTTATATACACTAACAGTATAAACCACTTTTACACTATATGCATATTAATTGATTATAATAAGTTATTTAATTAATATCCTAAGTTATTATATTAGGCTTACTATAGACAAGTATAGGTTAGCGGTTTATTTTAATCTGATGTTTACACTGTCCGTGTACAAAATTAATAGAGTGAAATGGATACAATTATACAAATATTCATTTGGTTGATATCATCTCATTTGCATGTATAGTTAATAAATAGATTGATTGGTTGATAATGTTTTGTCTTATGGGCAGGTTGCAAGTGGAGAGAAAATTGAAGTTAACGAAGCAAAATGTGAAGGAGTGGAAGAAGAGGAGTGTTTGAAGAGGAGTACACAGGCTGCTCATCTTGATTACATTTATACTCAAACTATTAACAATCATCCATGATTTAATTAAGACCTTTTGTGTTTTAATATTCTAATCCCCTTTTAATTAGTAACTAAGAAAGGGGTTGTAATGGCAGTCGGTGATAATAATAAAACTTCTGCCTAGTTCTCTGTTTCTGGTACTCTTGTTTCATTCTTTTTTCTCCTCTTTTATCTCTATACCATTTAGCTAAATTTCTATGTTGGATTAAATTGAAATTTCATTTAAGTACATTCTAATTATAGGGCAATAAGTAATACGGAAATGAACAAACTTAATGTTTCAGACTTTCAGTAATAGTTTCAGACACATCGTATTGGTTGCAGGGTGAATGAAATGAAGGCTCGCATCTGGAGTCTTGTGCGATAAAAAGATGCCACCAAAACTTAAAGGCAATTTCTATAGGGTGGTGGTTAGATCGACTATGTTGTATGGGACGGAGTGTTGGCCAGTCAAGACTTCACACATCCAAAAGATGAAAGTTACGGAGATGAGGATGCTGAGATGGATGTGTGGGCATACAAAGTGGGATAGAATTAGAAATGATGATATCCAGGACATAGTGGGAGTGGCCTCGGTGGAGGATAAGATGCGGAAAATGAGGTTTAGATGGTTCGGGCATGTGCAGAGGAGAGGCACAAATGCCCCAGTGCGGAGGTGTGAGAGGTTGACTATGAACGAGTTCAAGGGGGTAGAGGTAGGCCAAAGAATTATTGGGGAGAGGTGATTAGACAGGATATGGTGCAGGTGCAACTTACTGAGGACATGACCTTAGATAGGGGGTCGTGGAGAACACGTATTAGGGTATAAGGGTAGTAGGTAGTTGAGCTTAGTCCTACTTACGCTTACATACTGGTAGTTGTAGTGTTATTATTGTAGCACTGATTAACCTATCATACTAATAGGCACAATATTGCTTTATAGTCCCCTGTCATTTGATTTTTGTTGATGTATGTTCTTTCGTGTACTTTGTTTATTTTATTTACCTGCGTTAGTTACTGCTTCTTTTTTCAGAATGTTTTATCATTGCTTATTCGCTTTTGTTACCATCATTTTCATCCTGCTTTAAATTTCTTGTCCGGGTCTGACTGTTTCTCTTGCTTTGTTTGTGTTTATGCTTTGTCTTGAGTCGAGGGTCTTTCGGAAACAGCCTCTCTACTTACCAAGGTAGAGGTAAGGTCTTCGTACACTCTACCCTCCCCAGACCCTATGTTGTAGAACTTCACTGGATATGTTATTATTATTGTATACTTAATTGTTAAGTTTAGATGTTATTGTTAACTAACAAGCTCCAAAGGTTGATTACTAATATTTTTTTCTCACATTTTTGCACTTCCACGTTTTATATGAGTGAATTTTTATACATAAATGTTCAATTGCTCAACCAACTCAAATTGGGCCGAATTGGATGAGTTGTGCATTCATTACTTTAATCTGATTTTATTTTTCAAATAGTAGTTAACAAAGGAGTGAGGAAGTCTCAACTCAGCAACAATGATTAAAAGATAATTAGAATTTAAACTCTGTGATACTGTAATTCAAATGATGATATCTTGATTATTGATTGTCACCTTGAAGATGGTGAGTGGTCTACTATTTCAATGATTTAAAATGACTATAATCCAAAATCCAAATCAACCCATTCAAAAAGTTGGGTCAACTTTAGCTACATTATCTCACTCGAAATAAATTCGCAAGTGTGTTCTCTTACAAATAGACCAATGAAAACCTAAAACAACCAAATGGTCTTGAGTTCACAGTAAGGTATAACTCTGAATTATTGTACCAGAACTTATACTTTAGCAACTCAATTATATAGCTAGAGATTTTTAAAATAAGAAAAAGGAAATGCAAAAGTAGTTTTGGTCGTGCACTTAATTTCCTACTCAAAAAGATTTTATTACTATATAACTATGCTTGCATTAAGGTAGCATGTTTAAATCACACACTCGGGGTGCATGCCTTCCCCATACATGCTAACACGAGATGCTTTATGCACCGGACTGCCTTTTTTTAACTACTGTTCATAGTGTGAACTCACATATTCTTGATAAATTCCAGATTCCATCAATGTAAACATGGGAAGAAATTAAGGAATATACCTTGTTGGAAACATCAAAAGTTCCCAATTTAAGACTTTGAGAAGACCATTGTCCCCAGTCAAAAAGGCAGGTGGTTAAATAAATTTGAACATTTTGTTGTTCACATTCTTTTCATATACTTTAGCTGGTTATGTCACAGTATCCTTTTTTAATTGCACAGAACTTTCTAATCTACTTAGCAAACATTTGAAGATGCTCAAAAATCACCACAAAATTAGAGTCTACTGAAATTAGAAGGGCAAATTCGCACAAAATTTAGCATAATTGTGACTGCTTCATTACTCTTTGCTGTTTTATCACGTGTTAATACTTAATACATAGTGAAAGAATCAGAGCATCTCCCAAAACCTTATAAAGATGAGTGGAGTAGTTCAAACGTGTTATAAACTTCTTTAAGGACTTCAAGAGCTCTTGCTCTGCCTATCCTCCATAGTAGTCTACTGGTAGAAGGTTTAGGTTATGACTCGATCCAATAGAGTCAAACCATCTTTCTATCTAAAAGATATGATGTTCGATGAAAGGATCCAGATTCCACACTATGCTGTGGGTTGGGGAGAGAGCTGCTCTGCGAAGCTGGGCGTTCAGTGTTCTTATGGAGGAAGCATACTAGAAAGAGAATTGAAGGCCAAGTACCCTTAATATTATATACCCGATATGAAACATTTTAATAAACATGAAGAGAATGGCAATGAGATTGCTATTTAGTGGAGAATAAACATTGAGAGAAGAATCTTTAGATAAATGCAGCATATTCGAAATATATGGGATATACTAGCCACAGAGAAAGAACATGTAACTCTATGTTAGAACTATTAATAGAGCAAGGAACTTGGTAATGAAGGTGGACCTTGCTTTATGAGCACTTTGATGCTTGATAAGGAGCAGCAGATACTGTAATTGATCTTGTAGTGGCATGTAACCAGAAGAAAAAGAACACCAATCATATTGGGGCAATGAAACTTACACTCATTCGCGTATGCTCCGGACCTTTTTGTAAACCAATAAACACATTTGAATCTTCCTCTGTTTATTCTTCTCTAAGAGACCGCAGAATCTCATCTGATATGAATTCACATATTATGAATGATTGCTCATTGTATAGACTCCTTTTAGCTCCCTGACAGAAAACAAGAGAAAGAGAGAGGGAGGGAGGGAGAGAGGTGACTGCAGCCATAAACAACTAAATGAGGACAGCCGCATGAACACAATCATGTCATTACAACAAAATCATGGCTAACAGGGTTAGGACTTCATAAAGACCAAAGACTAGGCTGCTGTAAAGTTTAAACTAGAAGTAAATATCATGAAAGTCATATATAACAACATCTTCCAGATTGTCATCAAACAAACAATTAACTCAACAAGAGAATACCCCCAATCAATTCCTTGTCTAGATGAAGGAAGAAATGGTTTTGTCATATGTTTAAAATCTCACAATCCAAAATGCTTATTAAGAGTCACCAGATTGTACCAAGGCTTGATGGATGTCTTTTAGATTTTAAAGGTTAGAAAACTGTAGGCTTAGTGATAGTAATAAAGAAGAAAACAATGAAGGATATTAACAAAAGTAAAGTAAAACAACAATGAGAGAGTAAAGTCATTCATGCAAGACAATATTTTGACATCCTTAACACTATAAAATAAAATTACACTATGCTCCCTTCCCAAAGAAAAGAAAAAGAAAAAGAAAGAAATAGATATCTTGAGACCCAAGCACAAAACGCCAACCATATAGAAACCTCTAAAAGCAATCACATCTTGATAACTAATTTGATGCGAGGACAAACTACCATATGCCCATGCATCATTCTCCTTCATTGAATTTGAAAAGGACGGTTAATTTGTACTGATAGGTACCAACAATAATGAGCCACAAGTTCAGCTTTTCACGAAATAGTATCACAAGAGCAACAGAGAAATATATTGACCAGATTGTACTCTCCAAGATACTGGCCTCATATATCATTTACACAAAAACTGTAAAATAGTAGAAAGTTGAGAGTAACATGGGCATTATCTCCAATTTTATACTAATTGATCAGATAATGAAGATCAAATACTTCCTATATCAAGCCAACAATTGCATCTGGAAGATACAGGGATCTGCCCTAGAAAATACGACAGCATAAAGGACAAAATGTAATGAAACTGTCCTTTCAATTATAGGTCTAACAAATGCATCTACATATTTCCCAGACTACAGAACATATAAGCTTCTAAGACATTAGATCTAAGGAGATCAATAACTTTTAGGCAGGCAATAAAGCTTGACTACTGCCAAGAATATGTAAAAATAATGCAAGGCATACAGTAAGAATTACATAAGATTTAGCATTGACGTGAGTGATGACATCTAGCCCTCTCTCCACAACTTCTTCATGAACAACATTAACACTTTTTTTCATGTTCTCTGATAGCTTCCAAGTGAAAAACTCCACAATAGATCTAACGGTTTCAAATGTCACCCTTCCAGTCACATCAAGCACAAACCTCCTATTGCTTGGTACCGCCAATGTTGATGACACACTAGTCAACCATCCATTACTTTGTAGATCTATTGGTTGACTCGTATCTGGCACTTGCTCAAAAGCCTTTTCACTTGCTTGAGTTAAATATTCACTTTGACCAACAATCGAACAAGCAGAGTTGGAATTCATGACTTGGTGAGACGTCTTTATCAGTGTTTCAATGGCTCCATTACAAACGGAAACTAGAAAGTCCTTCACATTAGCTTGATGCTTCGGATTGGTTAACCCGGAAAACAAATCATCATATACGTTTATATGCATTGTTTTATCAAGGTAAACAGCAACAGCAGTGCTCACAAATGTCTGGATACAATCAGCTATCACTAGTTTACATTTATCACTACAAACCATATCCACCCATCTTGGCACTTCTGATGAATTTGATTGGTAATTCCCATTCAACCCCTCATCCGACCCACCACCGTTCGAACAAAAACCCATAACCAAATTCCTAGCAAAGCTACCAACAACAACAGAAACAAATCCAGTCCCAACAGTACTCATCATTTTATCCATGACCTTATCAGCAAGACTCGGCCTACCCACCTCCTCGATTTGTCCTTTATCTTCATTCCCATATCCCCTCAAAATCCCAACTGTTAAAGCATGGGAAACTCTAATAACAGAATTAGTAAACTCCTCAGATCTTGCAATTTTAGTTAACTGTTTCAAACTCCTGGGAATTTCATCAGAATCAGACTGCAAAAACTCCTTTAAATCCTTGGACACAACACTAACAGCTTCAGAAGAATCAGAAACCATTTCAGCCATTGATATAAAAGCTCCCAAAAGCCTCATGACCCTTTTCCTTTTCTTCACCACAGATGGCATGTGATATACTCTATATGTTCCATAATAGATAAACCAACTAATCCAAGAAGAATTATCCATTTCCTCTTCTTTTGAGCATAGTTCAAACTTTTCTTCACCAATTCAAGATCCATCTAAAGATTGAAACTTTATACAATACTAAACAAACCCCACTAATAAACTTCAAATCACTAGCTGAAAAACCCAAGAAAACTTTTTTTTTTTTGCACAATTGAAATTCAAGAAAAGTCCCTAGAGCTCAAATTGAGGAAACCCAACAATGAAAGATTGAAACTTTATACAATACTAAGCAAACCCCACAAATAAACTTACTGAAAAACGCAAAAAAATACCTTTTTTTTTTTTTGAAAATTCAAGAAAACTACCTAAAGCTCAAATTGAGGAAACCCAACAGTGGAAAATTGAATCTTTAAAGGTACCCACAATTGAAAATATGGATATAAATTATAAACATGAAATTTCAAAGATCGAGGTACCTAGGGTTTCGTTTATCTTATCTGACACAATTGAAAAATCAATGTCCAATTGATTAATAGTAATAATGGTAACAATGATTTTTCAATTGATTTTACAGAAATATATTGAAAGGGTCGTTAAGGTAACTAACCTGTGACGATTGTAATTGAGAGAAGTTCAGTGGTTGTTTGGATTGACCAAGTAATGCTGAGTGGGCTATTTTTATTTGTTTGTTTCTAGGTAATTTAATGCCAACCAGAAATAATATGAAAAAAAAATAATGAAAGGGAATTGAGTGGAAATCAAAATTTCAATATTCCATCTCATATTAGTTGTTCATATTATTAAAAAATATATGTTTCAAAATATTGATTAATTTATAAAATCAAGATAGAATTAATTAATATTTTTATCATATTCTTAACGTTTAATTTTTAAAATAATAAATATTGATTAGAGTGTAATTTATTGAAGAAAAATAAGAATAATATAATAAAAATATATTTTTATTTATGATTTGTTAAAAAGGTGTAAAAGGAAAAATTGAAACGTAATATGGGACGGGGGAGTATTTTTTTTTTTTTTTAAATTTGAGAGGAAAATTATTGGAAAGTTTATGTGTTTGGGGGATGTGGAATATCCCCAAGAGTAACGTCTTTTTAACTACCAGCCGGCTATATTTGCACGTGGCATGCACGTGACTTTGATTTACTACGAGTATTAAACTATTAATTTATGGATTCAATTCAATTTTATGGATTCAATTCAATTCAATTCTATTCTGGTTGGTTCTTTTAATTCTTATGTAAGGAAACTTTTGTAAATGACATAATGGATTCCGGATCTCTCTGTTATTTTTTAAAATAAAAATACCAAAAAGGAAACAAATATTTTAATAATCACACGTGATAGAAATTTTTATTTCTGGGTTTTCAGAAGATTTAAAAGGATTGATATCGAAATATGAAAAAGAAGATATTATTAGCTAATATTATTAAATATTTTTCATATATTTTGTAATATTTAATATTATATAATTATGATAGATTTAGGATTCTTATTGTATTATGATTCCACATTGTACACAATATATATATATATATATATATATATTTGTATTAATGAGAAAGACTCCCCAAAAGATAAATACAATCTTACATTGTATCAGAAGCCAAAATCTAAAACCTACGAATTTTCTTCAGCCGCAGCAGCCCTCGGTTTCCGCGTCGTTGTTCATTACCCGAGAAACAATCAAAGTTTTGTCTGTGTTTGTTTCCTTCCTTGGCTCGTGTTCCATTACACAAGAAAAGCACAAAACTCATTCCTCTGTTTCTTTTTGTTTTCTTTCAGCCCTCACTTCCCGAGAAACGGTCCATTGTCAGCTTTTTCTCTTTTCTGTTTTTGCTTCGTCTGTTCTCCACTGCCCGAGAAAGAAATCATATATTCTGCTTTCTATTTTCTTTCTTTTCTCCTTACCCGTAAGAGAACAATCAAAGTTTTGTCCTTTACCCGAGAATAAAATAAATGACTTCCTTGACTCATCCCTATTCTCCTCAGCTTCCGCCACCTTCCCTGTCGTCATAAACAACCCACCCTCTTCCACTTCTTATTTTCATCCATCCCAATTTCCTGGAGCCCAACAGTCTGCTCCAGGCCTTTTCTCATTCAATTTGGGCCCGACTTTCATCACATTGACTCCTCGGCTGCCCGATAATGCGTGGTATATGGATACAGGCGTCACGTCTCACTTCACCAATAATTCTAGTAATCTTACTCAATTGCTAAATTTAAATACTCCATAATCTATTATGGTTGGAAGTGGTCATCGCATTCCACTTCAAGGATTTGGCCACACACTAACCCCACCACCGCATTCTCAGTTCTCCCTAAATAACATCCCATATGCCCCAGATATTATCAAAAACCTAATCTCTGTTAGAAAATTTGCCACAAATAATTCCGTATCAATCAACTTTGATCCGTTTGGGGTTTCTATGACGGACCTACGTACCGGGAAACTCCTTACGAGATGCAATAGTGAGGGGGACCTCTATCCTTTCCTATCCACGCCCGCTGCAGTGTCACCCCTCCCACCTCTCTAATTGTCTGTGTCTCTCCTCCCACATCTCTCGCAATAATCTCTCCGTCAACCTGCCACAATAGACTTGGACACCCAAGAGCTCCTATTTTTAATTTTCTTCGCAACAATAACTTAATTCGTGCAATAATGAGAAACTTGCCCAACAATGTTTTTCTTTTCCTTTAGGCAAACATGTTCGCCTTCCTTTTCAGCCTTCTTCAAGTGTAACTTTTTCCATTTGATTATTCATGCAGATTTATGGACATCTCCTATTACTAGCTCCTTGGGTCATAAGTTTTATTAGATGACTTTTCTCACTTTATTTGGGTTTACACACTTAAATTTAAGTCTGAGGTTTTTGCCAAATTTCTTGAATTTCGTATCTATATCAAAACACAGTTCGAAAAAACCATCAAATTGTTTTAATGTGATAACGGTCGTGAATTTAGTAATTCCTCATTCCACAATTTTTGTAAAAATAATGGCATGATTTTTCATTTTTCGTGTCCACACACTTCCTCCCAAAATGACAAAGCAGAACGAATCATCTGCACCATAAATAACATGGTCCGTACTCTTCTGTTTCATGCCTCTACGCCTCCATCTTTCTAGGTTTATGCAGTCAAAATGGTAGAATACATTCTTAATATTTTACCCACGAGTACTTTTCATAATATGACCCCAACGGAAATCTTATACCTTGTTCCTGCCACCAGTGACCCTAATAAATTAGTACCCATGCACCACTCCATGTGTAGGTTGACTTTGCTACCCAAATCTTGCCTCTATTGCCCCTCATAAATTAGCACCACACACCACTCCATGTGTCTTCGTAGGATTCCCGTCTAATCATAGGGGATGTTTGTGCTATGACCCGTCTACTCGTCAAATCTATGTCTCCCGTCACATCACGTTTGACGAGATGACTTTCCCGTTTGCAAACATACAAAAAAACCGCAACATGGACTATACCTTTCTAGACGAGTCAGACATCTCACTAGTCATACTCACCGAGCTCTCCCATACCGCTGCCAGTGTCACCGTGTCTTCGTTTCCATCTCATGATGCTGCCACCGCCGACATTGTCTCTACTCCAATCCAGTCACCACCAACTACTCCCATTGTCTCTCCATCAATTTCGATCATCATCTCCGATACTCAATCGACGCCCAATGTGTCCAAGTCACCGACCACCACCAACCCCAACATTATACCAGTTACTAGAACCCAAAACACCACGGGTACCCGAAACAACCCAACAACCCCACCACACCATCACTCCAGTACCTACCCACCACCGTCACCGTACCTGACAACAACCACCTTAACCCACATCGATCTACCTAGATCGCTAACCAAACCTCTCCCGATGTCCTCTCCGGCACCAACCCACCCGGTTCAATTTCTTATCGATCAAACCAACAAAACACACGACCTGGTTCCTACCACCAGTGACCCTACACCACTAGAGATGGCAATGGATCCTGGACCCAGTCCGGATCCGGATCCATTTTATAGGATATGGATCTTCAAAATTTAGACCCGACGGATCCGGATCGGACCCGGTTCCATTTCTGACGGATCTGGATCTTGTATTTGAGATCCGTATCCGATCCAGATTCGACCCGTGGATCCATTTTTATTAAATATATTCATAACCTAGAATGTAATTTTATAAGTATTTTCTTAAAATTGCTAAGCACATCTTTGCAAGTTTAATTCTCAAAACAAGTTTAATTTATCCCCGCGTTAACTCAAAAACCCAAAAATAAAGAGATAACTTCGATAATAAAATCAATGTTATATTAGTGAATGACTAACATCTCCATAGACAAATAGTTAAAATTATATTCACTTCATTTGTGAAGATTCCAAGCACATGCAAGTTCTGCATTGTGAAAATACTAGTCAGCATTTTCCACAACTATTGTCATTGTCCAACATTTTCAATTAATAGCTCACAATCAAAACGAGACAACGAACAAAATATCTCATATGAACATTTCAAAATTGAAACACAATAAACTGTTAGCTAAGTAAAAAAAATCGTTTGTCAGTTTTAAAAAAAATTCTTAGCAAGGTTACATTCTTAGCAAGGCAAATTTTTTTACATGTGGATCCAGATCCGTTCCGTGGATCCGGATTTGGATATGATTTTTATGGACCCGACGGATCTGGATTCGGATCTGGATTCAGGTATGAAAAACAGATCTGGATCTGGATCTAGTAGGATCCGGTCCAGATCCTATCCGTTGCCATCCCTATACACCACATCTCCACCACAGTACCCAACCTTCCCCTAAACCCACGCACCATATAGAAATATGTGCTCAACACGGGATTTTCAAATCCAAAGCCCAATTTAACCTATCCACACAAACTATTTCCCCAATTCCTAAAAACCCAAAATTAGCCAAACTAGACCCTAATTGGAATTTAGTCACGCGTGAGAAATTTAATGCTTTAACAAAAAAGCACACTTGGGATTTGGTTCCTAGACCGGAGAGGGTGAATGTGATCCGTTGCATGTGAATTTTTCATCACAAATACAGAGACAATGATGACTTGGAGAGATATAAGACGAGACTTGTGGCTAATGACACTAATCAGCAGGAGGGCATTGATTGTGGTGAGACATTCAGTCCGGTTGTTAATCCTGCTACCATTCACACAATTCTAAGTATTGTCATGGATAAGCATTGGCCGTTTCATCAGCTTGATGTGAAAAATGTATTTCTACATGATGATTTAAAAGAAATTGTTTACATGCACCAGCCGCCTGGTTTTGTCCATCCAGTAGCCCCTCAGTATGTATGACATCTTCGTAAGTCACTATATGGTTTGAAACAGGCATAGAGAGCGTGGTATGAATGCTTTGCCGGGTATATTATGCAGATTGGGTTTGTATACAGCAAGTGCGATAATTCTCTTTTTATTTTTCATCGAGGTAGTAGCACTGCTTACTTACTACTATATGTGGATGATATTGTTCTCACTGCCTCATTTGATGTGTTGAAAAATGAGATTATTGCATTACTTAAGATCGAATTTGCTATGACTGACTTAGGGAAGTTGAGTTACTTTTTGGGGATATCCATGACCAGAACTGCAAATACTATGTTCTTGAGTCAGCGTAAGTATGCAGATGAGATCATGTACAGGGCTAAAATGGAAAATTTCAAGATTATGCCCAATCCGGTAGATTCTAAATAAAAGCTTAGTGCTACTGATGGTGATCAAGTCTCCGATCCTACTCTGTATAGGAGCCTTGCAGGTGCACTTCAGTATCTTACCTTCATCAGGCCTGATATTGCTTATGTTGTTCATCAGGTATTTCTGTTTATGCATGCCCCTAGAGAACCTCATTTTACGGCTCTTAAACGTATCATCTGATACATTAAGGGCACACTTGATTATGGGTTGCATCTATACCCTTCAGCACCGACCATGTTACTATCATATACGGATGAAGATTGGATAGTGTGTCCGGACACGCGACGCTTTACCTCCGGCTATTGTGTATTCTTAGGGGATAATCTCATTTTCTGGTCTGCCAAGAGGCAAGCCACACTATCTCATTCGAGTGTTGAAGCAGAGTACAGAGGCGTTGTCAATGTTGTAGCTGAGATCTGTTGGCTCCAAAATCTCCATTTGGAGCTCCAGTGTCCCTTGCGTAAGGCGTCTATAGTCTACTGTGATAACATATCTGTCATATATCTATCTCACAATCCGGTTCAACATCAGCAAACTAAGCATATTGAGATGGATATACACTTTGTTCGTGAGAAGGTTGTTATCGGTCATGTTAAGGTATTGCATGTGCCTTCTTCGTATCAATATGCGGATATCTTCACAAAATGTCTTCCTAGACAGCTATTCCTCGACTTCAGATCCAGACTTAGCGCCCGGCCTCCTCCCGCTCCGACTGTGGGGGTGTATTGAATATTATTAAATATTCCTCATATATTTTGTAATATTTAATGTTGTATAATTATGATAGATTTAGGATCCTTATTGTATTAAAGTGTGTGACCTTATTGTATTATATTTTGTAATACAATCTTACAGATATCATGTATCATTATTGAAGTGTGTGACCATCTGATCTAAAAGCTTAAGCTGTTAGATTGAACACACTTTTAATATTTAATTGTATTCTCAACACCAACAACCTAACCAAGTGATAGAGAAATTAGCTGATTTCGAACTAGAAAAAAAAAATCAAATAAAAGTTTCACTGCAAAATCGGACTCGAAAGTCGAAACAGAAAGAGCATTGAAGAAACTTACCTACTTCCTGTGTTAGTTGGAGATTTTAATGAAACTTCCACATTTGATTCTCATAAATTTCGTTCCACCTCAATTCGTTTGAGATGTTTAATTGTAATTTAGTTATTTTCTTGAACAGAACTGGAATAGATTAATACAATTTTAAATTAAATTTAGATTCTTAGAAATTATACAAAAATTACTACTACTGTAAGATGCAACTTCCTCGTACCAAACCTAGAAAAAAAAATACATTTAAGAAGTTAATCAAAACTTCAATTTGTTTGACTTTCAAAGTATTTGAACTACCTATTAGAGTGAGAATGGAACATCTTTGACTAAGTTTGTATACATTTTTTGTTACGAATCATATGAACCTTAAAATTTAAAATATATATGCATGTATAGCATTTCTTTTTGAGTATGTGCATGTCTAATTAAAAACTGAAGAAGAAATGTATCTGCGCGACCATCTATCTTATATTTGTAAACAAGAGAAAAAAGAATTCGATAAAGTGAAAACCCCCCTTCGAACTACTGAAAAAGTTAATGCGCCAGCGGTTTTTGAACTACTGTTTCCAATGCAGGGTTTATGCAACATTCTTCTTGTATGCTTTGTGAAGGGGAAAGTCTCGAAGGCGAAATCCCCACCTGTACCAGAGGCCCCTTGGCCAGATGAAATGTAAATCGAGGGATATGTGCGAGTGGCAGCCCTGCAAAGGAGAGGACCAACGGGACACGAACTCAACAACCACCCTTGCAATATTTTAGCAAAGACTGTCACCACACGAATTCGAACCCGCGACGTCGGAGTGATTGTACCCCAATCACCTTGCCACTTATCAACTCGGCTATGCCCTGAGGCTATCATTCTTCTTGTATGCTTGATTCACTATAAACTTGCCATAGATGTGTTGGTGACCAATTCTTTATACCACAATAAAAGCAAAAAATCATAGTGGAACTTTTGATACTGAGAACATTCAGTATAATGAAATGCACGCAGTGTGATTCTTATGCTTACCATTATTGAGGGAATGTAAGAGCAAAAGAGACATGAAAAAAGATTTCATTTTGCTTCAGTATATCACTAGTTAACTTATCGGCACTTTGTGTGGTTAAAAATTTAAAAAGTCACGAAATAATTTAATCGAGATAGAAAAAGATAAAACATTTAAACTGTCAAAAAAAAACAAAAAAATATTTAATAAAACACTTAAGTATATAAAGATCCACAAATGAATATACAAGGAAAAATACATTAAGAAGATAAATAGAAAAGGATATCTAAACAAAAGCATTTCACTTTTGGTAGTTTAATTTTATTATATGATATAATTTTCTGTTTAGCTTATTTTAAAAATTTCGAAAGTCTATATATTGCTACTAATAAACATTATTTAAATAATTAATATTAATTTGAATAATTTATTTTGCATTACCTTATTTTATGTAGTCCAAAGTCTCTAAATATACCTACTTGACTTTTCATCATCCATTGTAATAGTTACTCCAAATATATGTACTTAACTTTTCTTTTTCACTGTACTAATTATTCTAAATATAAACGTTTTCTCTTCTACTGTAATGGTTATTTATTATATAGAAATATTATTTATAATAGATAATTATAAATACTTCTATAATTGTGAATAATATTTTCTTGTATTTTCCTTATTTTAAAAAATTCAAGAGGCTTAAATATAACTATTGAGCTTTTCCTATTCCGCTATAGCTATTAGTTTTTATTAGATTTTAAAAAAATCATTTTTTGATCTTTATGGTATGAAACCTTTTATCATTCTTCTATTATTGCTCATTTGTTACTTATTTTATGTTTTAAGCATAATAAATAACAAAAATATTTTTTACTTTCCTGCAACGAAGGAGAATAACAATCCTGCATCACTAAAATTAATTTGCAGAATAATAATCCTGTACGTAGTTCACCTACTACAAATAATTTTTCATATCTCTTGTTTGTCTAATTAGGCAAAATTTTATACTATAAAATTTCTATATGATACGATATATGAGAAATCAAATAGGTACACGAATATATCACTTCAAGTTGAACCATCTTGAATAATAAAATGAACCGTAGTTTAAATGTCAAATAACTTATTAGAACCCCACTCAACTTAAGCTGATTAACTGGAGTCTAAAATATTCGACAACCCTTTTCCATCCATCAAAATGTGCTTCTTCAATATCTACTTCAAACTTTTTTATGGTATAAATATAAAATCTCCATATGATTCTATATATGAGATATTAAATAGGTGAACGAACCTATAGCTTCAAGTTGAATCATCTCGGATAATAAAATGGATTGTAGTTTAAATGTTAAATATCTTATTGGAACCCTGCTTGACATAAGCAAATTAACTGAAATTTGAAATATTTGATAGCCCTTTGACATCCATCAAATGTGCTTCTACAATATCTACTTAACATTTTTTTACGATATAAACTGAAGTTATATAAAAAAAATACACTAAATTAAATCAGCTACCTCGTGTGAAATGCGATATAAATTTCATGTAAAGAAAAGTGTCTTACTCGAGAATAAGTGTTTTGTATCCCGAATAAGATTCCAATTGATATGAACTTTATACAAGTACATAGAGAGAAAGACTATAAGATGTCACAATATAAATCTTCATAGCTCTCATATCCTCTCCATATCATATGTCACCTGCTTCCCCGTAGAAAAGTTCTAACTACAACAAAGAAAATTGGCTAAATGTCTGGCAAGGATTTGAAGTTAATTAGCTTGTACAAATTTATACATTAAATAGCTACCTAAATGGCTTTTAAGTTCTCTATTATCATACACATTAATTTTGTTGATAATTAGGATGAATTAAATTGTGATAGAAGTGGAAGAAATGTTACTTGCTCACAATAATGTTCCTTCATTATTGATTTTTTTTATGATGAATTAAAAATGATACAAAAAAAAAGAGAAAAAAGATGATCTCTTCATCTACTCTACAATACTATCAATTTATTGGAATTAGAATACCATGTTAGTGTGATTTTAATTAAATGTCATAACTTGTACATTAAATTAGGAATTATGAAATTAATTACTCATATTAATTAAGAGTAGAAGTTATGAAAATGGAGGGGTGCTATGGAGATGACTTTTTAAATTAAAATAAATTAATTAAAATGATATAAAAAGTCAAAAAGGAAGAAAAAGATAAATAAAATCTTTGGACATAGAAATGTGCCACATATGATTTTCTATTCCTAACTTTATATTATATATAAATTCTCTTCTCACTCACAATTAGCCAGGTAGTCAGGCATCCTGCAGCTGCATGATAATAGATGCATTTCAAGAAGACCGAGGAAAGATGACAACCAAATAGGGATTCTTCAATATAAAGAAAAAATATTCCTTTCACGGGGGAGAAATGTCACGCTTCCTTGTATGACACCCCCACTATATCTATTGCCTTGTTACTCGGCATTGTCAAGCTGTAAGAGACATTCACTTATATGTACAAATACAAACACAATTTTGAGAATTAGCTATCATGCCCTCCCTTGGTTACGATTACGCTATAACCTCAAAACACACAGAATGGACTGTGCAAGTAAAGAAGCATCTTGTGAGGCGCAAGAGACAATGAGAATCTAGGATGACCAACCTCAAAAAGTGAGACCTGCAACTTGTGACAACTGTGAGAAGCAGATATTGCACAATCGCTACACAACTCATGAAGTGCTAACTTCTGCAAGCCAGAACAGGTTAAGATGCACCCTAACATGCCTGAACCAAGGAGGAATTTAGAGTTGGCATTTTTTGCTAGGAGTTCCATATACTCAGAAGGCAGCATGCGGGTGGGTTCACCTAAGATAAATAAGAATCTCCAGGCAGCTGAAGATATATTCACGAGACATTAAGCGCTGTGCTATAATCTATTGACGCTGATTTGGGTTTTATAGGCACTGTATAATCAGTGTCATCTTCAAGATCACTAAATGAAACATCATCATTCACAATGGCAGGACCCGAGTAACCCTCTAACTCAGAATTGTCTTTCAGCCAGTCATCCTCATGCTCATCATAATCAAACGTTGGTGGTTTAAAAGATGGACCAACTACCATCTCCTTTTCAATGATTTTGCTTTGAGGATCTTTTTCAATAACTGCCTTGTCAATAAATTGGATCTCTGTATTTTCAATTAAGTGTCTCTTAGTTTCAGTGTCAGAAGTGGTGTGGCAAGTTGGAGGTTCAAAAGCAAATGCTCTTGGGAGCACAACATATCTAGAGTGAGCATCTTCAGATGAGTTGGACTCAAAGTCTCCACGCGGTGAATACGTGCTCTCCTTTGCTTGAAATGTGCCTATGCCAAACCAATCTGACTCTGGTTTTGTTTTCTTCTGCAGCTCTTGCATCCACATAGCCCTTGCCTTCACAAGCTAAGGAAATGACCAGACAAAGAAATTAGTGCATATAGACAGCTCATGTAATACAAGGTCTTGTATATAGAAGTTGTATCCCTGGAACTGCTTTCCGGATACTCCACTATTAGTTCCCTTTGCCCTGGAAAAAGAAAAATCTTCTTCCAGATTCCAATTCCAATTCCAATTCCAAAAGCTGTTTCTTTAAATGGCAAAATGCAGAAGAAAATAGAGGTAAGAGATAGCGCTTGCTAATTCTCATCATGATTGTGTAACTCAATGCAATGATGATTCTGTAAGCAGGCAGCGTAATATTAACAAACCTGAGGTGTAGACAAAAGCTCAGCATCATGCTTGTTCAATCTTGAGTAAAGCAAAACAAAATAGACCATCCAAAAGAAACCTTCACTCAAATGAGCAGGGTAAAGTTCAAATCTGAGAGCAGCTAGTCTCGGCGTTAGATGTTCAACAGCATATGCATGCCTCTGTTGGGCATCAGAGAGCTCGAAATCTGAAAAAAGGAGGGAGAAACTCATGTAAAGTAAATTTTCTTCTTAAGATCCCATCATCATCACCATTATGTGATGAAATAGTATTATACGATAAATGCCTTAGAACGTGATCTTCCTTTTCTACATGATTACCAAGTCTCAACTCCGTCCAAATTGATATGACACACTAATAATGACATTTAGAATTGTAAATAATGACATATAATACTAAAACAAAGGGGATGTAGCTCAGATGGTAGAGCGCTCGCTTAGCATGCGAGAGGTACGGGGATCAATCCCCAGCATCTCCAATTTTTAGAAAACGTCCGTTTTTCCAATCAATTTGTGTTTTTCCCCAAATCGGTTTCTAATTTCCCTTTTCTTTAGTAAAGATCTCACGATATACAATATATTTCAACGTCAAAATTTCGTGGTAATGTAGGTGTGAATGTCAATTTCAGTGTTGGACATCCGAGCGTCTCCAAAAAATACGCAAAATCAAAAAACAAATTGGGTAAAACAGACATACAAGCGTAGAGTTATGACTATTTAAAATTGCACCAATTTACAACTACTCTCTCCCTACATTTTATGTCAATGCTTCCGTTAATTAAGTTCATGCCGCATTCGACTTCCATAAAAGCTTCATAGATTGGCTTTAATGGCTATGATTCAAGAGATAGCAGTAGCCTAAAATCAAAAATAAGATTAATTACATAGGTAGGTTCGGTTTTTCGGTTCGGTTCATCCCCAATACTAAAGAACCGAACCGAATTACCTTAAATAAACATTAATAAAATAATAATAACGGGTCGGGTCGGGTCACTAGTTGGGCCGGGCTGGGTCAGACAGGTAAAAAATTTTGACCCTGGCCCAATCCTGATCGGGTCCTCGCTTTTTCGGGTCAGGTGGCTCACGGGTCAGATATATGCCGACCTGGCCCTGATTTTTTCGGGTCGGGTCGGGCGGGTCCCCGACCAGATGGACAAATCTATGTGAAATTAGAGAGAAAAAATGGGGATAAGAAATTGTACAAACTAGCCAAGGCGAGGGAGAGGACGTGAGGTGCATCAAGGACGAGGACGACAAATAACTAGTGGAGGACGTGTGTATTAGACAGAGGTGGTAGTCTTACTTCCATAAACTCTTGAACGAAGAAGGAGAGGCCGAGAATGCCCGACAACTCAATTTATCTTTAAACTACTAGGGGCTCATGTAACCCATGCTGGATTAATCGTATTCTAAGCTGAAGCAATCTTTTGGGCTTTTTATGGATACCAATCTATTTACATATGGCAGGGGAGACAGGACTTCGACCGCTCTTAGTTCTTTGACTGAATGGAAAAGATGCAAAGCTAAGAGAGAAGTGGAAGGCTTACACAATTCACCTTATCTACACTTGAAGCCACTCCCCTAGCGGTCCTGCCACCAGGCTGCAGAACGGGAGCTCGTATGGAATCTCGACTGACAGATAAGCCGACGTTAATAGCAGGTCTAATTCCGCGATAAAAGAGCTCTGTTTCTGGGCTTCCCTGTCGAGAATAAAAAGTTTTTCTTAGAGAGGCGTTTTCCTCACTTAGAAAAGCGTTCCTTCTCTCAAGAGATTCCATAAGTTTACTAACTCTCGACGATGTTGCATTTCTAATCGGGCTTGGTGCTTTTGTTTTAAAAGACCTGGAAATGCTCTGCCTGGGCTGTTTTTACTTCGGAATATAATGGGGACTCTGGCTCCTCGTTACATAAGCTACGCAAGACTTGGCATAGAGCGGTTTTATTAAATTCTAAGGGTTCAAGGTGCCGTACCAAGGAATTCTACCGTACTCCGTGCAGCTATGGTTGTTGGTCCTGTAGAGTCTATGGGAGATCTGGAGCAATCCGGAAGGTACCAGAATTTTGGATATTGTAGGAGTATTAAGGTTGAGGAGGTTAAGGGTGATGTTCGCAGGATACGCAGGGGACGAGTGACCGGGCCTGATGAGATCCTAGTTGAATTTTGAAAGAGTGCATGCAGGGCAGGTTTTGAGTGGCTGACTGAGTTATTTAATGTCTTTTTTAAGACTGCAAGAATGTCCGAAGAATGGAGGTGGAGTACAATGATTCCTTTGTACAAGAACAAATGTGACATTCAAAGTTGCAACAACTATAGGGGTATCAAGATGCTAAGCCACACTATGAAAGTTTGGGAAAGGGTCATGGAGATGAGGGTAAGAAGAGACGTGTCAATTTTCGAGAACCAATTTGAATTCATGCTGGGGCGTTCGACTACAGAAGTCATTCATCTTATTAGGAGATTGGTGAAGCAGTATAGGGAGAGGAAGAGAGACTTACATATGATTTTCATCGACCTCGAGAAGGCTTACGACAAAGTCTCTAGGGAGGTTCTATGGAGATGTTTGGAAGTTAAAAGTGTACATGTGGCGTACACTAGGGCGATCAAGGATATGTATGATAGAGCTAAGACCAGGGTACAGACAGTAGAAGGAGACTCGGAGCACTTTTCAACGATGATGGAGCTGCATCAGGGATCAGTTCTTAGCCCATTTTTATTTGACTTGGTGATGGATGGACTGACACAACAAATCCAATAGGAGGTGTCATGGTGTATGTTATTCGCAGATGACATAGTCCTGATTGATGAGACTTACATCGGAGTGAACGCTAAGCTAGAGGTTTAGAGACAGACTCTGGAGTCTAAAGGGTTCAGGCTGAGTAGGACCAAGACAGAATACTTAAGAGTACAAGTTCAGTAACGGGAGCGACCTTGATACAGGCGTAAAGGTGAGGCTTGGTACTCGTGTCATTCCGAAGAAAGGAAGCTTCAAGTATCTCGGGTCTATTATCCAAGGAAATTAAGAGGTTGATGACACTGTCACACATCGTAGGTGGATGAAATTGAGGCTCGCATTTGGAGTCTTGTGCGATAAAAAGGTGCCACCAAAACTTGAAGGCAAGTTCTATAGGGTGGTGGTTAGACCGACTATGTTATATGGGCGGAGTGTTGGCCAGTCAAGACTTCGCACATCCAAAAGATGAAAATCGCGGAAATGAGGATGCTGAAATGGATGTGTGGGCATACAATAAGGGATAGAATTAGAAATGATGATATCCGAGACAGAGTGGGAGTTGACTCGGTGGAGGATAAGATGCAGAAAGCGAAGTTTAGATGGTTCGGGCATGTGCAAATGAGATGCACAAATGCCCTAGTGCGGAGGTGTGAGAGGTTGGCTATAGATGGGTTTAAGAGGGGTAGAGGTAGGCCAAAGAAGTATTGGGAAGAAGTGATTAGATGGGATATGGTGCAGGTGCAACTTACTGAGGACATGACCTTAGATAGGGGGATGTGGAGGACACGGATTAGGGTAGAATAGGTAGTAGATCATAGCCCTACTTACGCTTACATATTGGTAGTGTTAGTATTATTATGGTAGCCCTACTTAGCCTATCATACTAGTTGAAGCAGTATTGTTTTATAGTCCCTTGTCCTTTGATTTCTGTTGTTGTATGTTCGTTTGTGTACTTTGTTCATCTTATTTACCTGCGTTAGTTACTGTTTCTTTTTTCAGAATGCTTTATCATGGCTTATTCGCTTTTGTTACTCTCATTTTCATATTGCTATAAAAATTTTATCTGGGTCTGATTGTTTCTCTTGCTTTGCTTGTGCCTATGTTTTGTCTTGAGCTGAGGGTCTTTCGAAAACAACCTCTCTACTTACCAAGGTAGAGGTAAGGTCTGCGTACACTCTACCCTTTCCAGACCCCACGTTGTGGACTTCACTGGGTATGTTGTTATTGCTGTTGTTTTTGACATGTAATACTAAAAACTCCCTCCATAGTCACATTTTGTTTGACACTATTGATTGGATATGCATTTTATGATGTTAATTTGTCTGGTGAATTATATCAGTATTGAAAGAAAATATAAAGTAACGAAGAGTTAGTTTGATAGAGAAAACATCATACCAAAGTCTAAACTTTGAACTTGTACACATTGTATATACTAATATTAATTATTAAATGGTATGGTATCAAACACTTTAACATGTCCAAAATAGGAAGAATGTCATATAAATTGCAATGGAGGGAGTAACATTATACACAATGTCAAAACTGAAAGTATAAATTCATTTACCATACAAATGTTAACTTTTATGTGATATTTTCCCTGTCAGATTAAGTTTTAACTATAGTCTTAACCATTTTCTTTCAACGGTACTTACAAATGCACATGCCAAAAATGAAGGCAAACTTTGTGGATCGTGCGCTCTCAACTCTATCACACATTATGTGATTTAAAGAGTAACAACTATGAATTCCTAGGAGCAAAAGAAGGTACAAAAACTATCTATAAAAGGCAGTTATCTTGACTACTTGATCTTCGGAAGTAAATCAAAATCTCCGTCCAACCAATGGCATGATATGTCACTGCATTTGATGTTTTAATTCTTTCAAACAACTGCATATTCAACTTAAGGAGTGCTTTAAGCTCCTTTCCCAATTTTAGTTGACCTACAAGGTTCCAAGAAAGGTTCTACGGAGATGCTTAGAGGCTAAAGGTGTGTTGGTGGCGTATACCGGGCGATCAAGGACCTTGGAGTCCAAAGGGTTCAAGTCAAACAAAATCAAGACGGAATACTTGGAGTGCAAGTTCAGTGGCATAGCGCATGAGGCGGGCGGGGAAGTGAGGCTTGAGACACAAGTTATCCAAAATCGAAGAAGTTTTAAGTATCTTAGGTTCATTATCTAATACTGGGGAGATAGACGATGATGTCACAAGTCGTATTGGGGCAGGATGGATGAAATGGAAGCTCGCCTCCGGAGTCTTGTGTGATAAGAAGGTGCCACCAAAGCTTAAAAGTCAGTTCTACAGAGTGGTAGTTAGACCAACTATACCGTATGAGGCGGAGTGCTGGTCAGTCAAGAAATCTCACGTCCAAAAGATGAAAGTGGCGAAAACAAAAATGTTGAGATAAATATGTGGACATACTAAGAAAGATAGGATTAGAAATGAAGTAATCCGAGATAAGGTAGAAGTGGCCTCGGTGGAGGACAACATGCAGAAAGCGAGGCTAAGATGATTCAGACATGTTCAGAGAAGATGCACGAAGGCACCGGTGCGGAGGTGTGAGAGGTTGGTTGCGGATGATTTCAGGAAAGGTAGGGGTAGGCCGAAGAAGTATTGGGGAGAAGTGATTGGATAAGATATTGCGTAGTTACAGTTTACCGAGGACATGACCTTAGATAGGAGATTACGAAGGACACGGATTAGGGTAGAAGGGTAGAAGGGTAGTAGGTTGTAGGGCACTGTCTCGCGTGCCCTCCTTTATTTATGTAGTTTCTTGTTCTTTGTATTTTGTTACTATCTACTGTCTCTTGTGCTTCAACTATCGTAATAGTTTGCCGCAGTTAATGTTACTTTTTCATAACATTTATTTATAGTGTTTTGATATCGTTACTTTACTTCTGTCATCTATTGTCTGACCGTGTGTTGTGCTTTCTCTTGAGCTAAGGGTCTCTCGGAAACAACATCCCTACCTTGTAAGGATAGGTCTGCGTGTTATCGACCAACACTTTTCATTAAATGTACTCAATATGCACTGAACACTGCTTTCAGTTGGGTCAACATCCGTTTTATTTAAGTTGTTTATAGGCTTCTTTTTTCCACTTCCATTTCTAACTTACCATCTCTTCTGTTATTCTTTTTCCCATTTTGACACCGCGAGATGCACCAGAGATATCATTGTTTTTAATAACAGTTCACTGTTTATATTGTAAGCGTTGATGTCCGATCCATCTTATGTGTTCCTCGACTGCTCCACCAACTACTTGTTATCTTCCACCAGCACACCAACCAGGTAACTATGCCCACCAAAACTACACATGAGAAAAGATCAACTACTGTTGTTTGTCTCTGCTGGGATTTGAAACCTAAACTCCAAGGTTTACATCCTCTTCAGTGAGGACTACGTCACACCCTTGGGTGCCCAAAGAAGTTCTTTTAATGGACAGTGCTGGTCAAAAAAGGATAAAAAGTATTATGTCAACAGAAGCAACCCCTCTCTCTGTCTCCCTCTGTGAGAAAACTATAACAACAATCCTCTCTCCTGTCAATAAAAGTCAGAGAACACACATATTTTCATTTTGCTCAACCTTGTTCATTGTATCATTCTAATATTTTTCACTCCCTTTCTAGAAAACTTACTGTTGGAGGTTTGTTGCAAGAACTGGACATTATTGCACAAGTTGCTCCTTGTAAATTCAGAGTGAACTTGTATTGATTGTAGTTATTGCTTTTCTAGGTGGAAATTTGTTTATGTAAGATGCCGCTGGAATAGGATCAAGATCACCAATTCTATAAATGCAAATATAATGCTCGAAACTGTATCAGATATTGGAAGATATGATCACTTCCTAATATGCTATGCAAGGTATCTGTGCTGCAGAATTTTGCATTATATTCAAACTACACACTTCACGCTTCCCTGGTGAAGTCCATCCCCAGGAACCCTGTTACTCCTCTATTGTGGGAGCTTTTCATTCATCTATCTCCCTACTTTCTATGCTTGCTTGTAGCACAGACATTCTTTGCTTACTTGTAGGTGTAGCATAGACATAACTTCAACAGTTCCCAGTACAACAACAACATACCCAGTGTAATTCCACAAGTGGGGTTTGGAGAGGGTCGAGCGTACGCAGACCTTACCCCTACAATGGGAGTTAGAGAAGTTTCCGATGACCCTTGACTCAAAGAAAAGCAAACTACAACCGTTCGGAAAAAAAAAACATAAGTAAGGAAGTCATGGCAAAATACTATATAAAGCATGACAAAGCAATCTGAAAAAAGGAAAAATACCGTAGCTACCACAAAATCATACGAAAACTTCAACAGTTCCAAGTATTCTAATGAAATATAGTCCGAGAAGGAGGAAGAGGACTTCTCCCATTTAGTTCTCTCTCTCTCACTCTTAATTTTCTTTTTAATTTTTATAGCTATTTTTGTGTGTATTTTGGGTGGATGACTGACTGGGTACGAGGACTGGATGTGGGATTAAATTGCATGGTAGTTTCCTCCTGTTTACAATTAGAGAAAGAGAATTGAATTATTTCATTTAAGTACCATATAGTGTGAAGCATAAAGTGTTTTTAAAAAAAAGGGATTGATCAACTCACAAACACATGTATAGTTCAGGTTCTTATACGTAAAGAAGAAGACAAAACCTTTGAGCTAAGCTTCTGTTAGGGCCAAAACAGTCTACTCACAACAAAACAAGAAATTTGCACATACGTACAAGTTTTGATTAGTTCTAAATTCGATAACTTTAAAAGCTAAAAGTTCTAGGTTATAGTTAAAACTGACTCGTGTAACTTTACTCGAACAAACACAAAATTCAGGCTTTACTTTAACTCCTACAAGTTCTCGAAAAATATACTTCCTCTGAAACAACAAAATAATCGATTGACTCCTATTAGGAGTGACCAGGCACATTATTGAATGTCAATTAGACCAACACAAAAACATTCACAAACAACAATGAATCAGATACACTTATCAAGCATGTCAGAAGTTCAAGTTTACCCCTTTATATAATTTCCATACTTCAAACGAGGAAGTCCTCTATAATTTTTGTCAATCAGTGATACTACTAGTCTATGCTTAGCCAAATAAATTCAATTCCGACTCAAAATGAGCCAAAGGATCACCCTCCCTAATCAATAAAGTATAACATGAGCTTGTCGGAACTTCTCCAATAAGGACTGAAACTAGCAGAGCAACATCCAGGTGTCCTATAACATCCTAATCAAATTGGAGTATACCATCTGTTATTAGAGTATCTTAGCTCAAAACTAAACAATCAATTAACATTTCAGTCAAACCAAAAATGTTGCATAGCAGAACTCAAGGACACCAATATAATCACAAAGGAAGATAAACAAACCATCAAATTCCTCTTCATCAGCTAACGGAAAATCCAACCAAGTCTCGGGATGATGAGCTATATTCGTAGCAAAAGATAAAACTTCCTCTGTCAATCCAACAGCATCACCTTCAATATCCTGATAATCCGAATTCTCAAAATAACCAACATATCCCGCTTCTTCCTCCTCAGATTGACCATTCCCACACCCGCAAGGATAGCCAAGTTGGTATAGTAGTAGAGCGCGGAGCCAAGGTCACGAATTTGATCCTGCATAAACCTTTTTGGTTGAGCCTGTCACACATGGCTTGCCAAGTGTGGTTAATCGGCTGACGTGGTTTACATGCTATTGCGTCAGTCCGAAGTTTACCCTGTGCGCACTCGAAAGAGTAGCGATGCGGTTCTTCGTCAAAAAAAAAAAGAGAGATTGATCATTCCCATCCCCATCCGAACCGAATAGATCCGATTTCCCCGGACGGCGGTGGAGGAGCGAGAAATGAAGCCACGTCCCATAATTGACGCGTTAGGGTTTCTTTCAATTCAGATAAATCCTCCTTCACACCTCGATTCTGATTATCATCATCGGAATGGTAATCGTTATTAATGGATCCTTCTTCTAAATCAATTTCTTCGTCAACGGTGGCAGCACGCGTTACGACGTCGTTTTAGGGATTATGTTTGAATTGTTGTTCTTCGTCGAGACGGAGAGTGTTGTATATGGAACGAGCAAGCCATGACGTCATGGCGACTAGGATATGATTGGATCGAGGAAGGAGAGATTTTTCTTCTTGAAATAAAGTAGGTCCCTTGTGCGCTGACGTAGTGCGATCTAATCTTTGAAATCGATTAGTCGCGTAATTTCATCGCCCACAGGCGCTGTCGGGCCAAGGTGTGGGAGCTCGCAGGTGAAAGATTCCACCTTTTGGAATAAGAGGAAGGAGAAATTTTTTGATGGTTGGTTTTTTTTTTGTTTTCTTTTTTCTTTGTGAAAATTAAAATTGGTATTATGGTGACGTGGATCCGGGGCCCATGTTTACTCAATGCTGGGAGCCTGGGACCTACAATATGAGCTTAGCTGGTAGGTGACTTGTAATGGTTCTGTTCTGTGGGTCACTAGGTAGTAGGTAATGACGATTTGGGGAATGGGCCCCACCCACCATGGAGAAACTGATTTATTTGTCTTTAATTTCCTTTTTATTTAAATAAATCTCTTTTGGTAGTACAGTAGATTAAGACAAATTTAACAATTAATTTCTCTATGAAAAAGATCATGATATGGTACGCTTTCTCCTTTAACGATTTTACTTTATGTGAATTTGAATGTGGATACTGAATACAAGTTGAAAAACCAAAAAATAATGAATTTTCGGTTCAACATGCCATTGCCAAAAGTTTAAAGGAATTGGGGAGGTGACTCACAGCGGAGGTAGAATTTTAGCTAAAGAGTTAAAAATATGAAGAAGCAAATACGTGAAAATTATAAGATAAAAAATGGAGTGGGACGGGAAAGAGAAAGACTAACTTTAACCCGCTAAATTTAACTTACATTCTCATGCATTTTTTAGTGTTTCTTCCTACTTTTAGCCTGTTCTATCGAGCTTTCTTAAAATTTCTTGTGTTTTTTTCATTTCACTTTGCAACGTTATATTTTATTGAATATCTTTTATTTTTTATTCTTAATTATCATATATAACTTTGAAAATCACCGAGATTCTTTAAAAAAAAGTGTAGGGAGTGTGTTAATGATATTGTAATGCATATTTAAAAGACTAAATAAATGGCATCGCGATTTTTGAGTTCATTTAGACCAATTTACTAGGTTATTCATTTTAAAAAGACAAATGATGAACAAATCAATAAGTTTAGTTTAGTTCAATTTTTCTCTCTTGAGAATAGAATTTTAAAAAATAAAAAAAATATCATGAAATCAAAGAAAGTAAATTAAATAAATAGATATTGATAACAGGGAGCTTCACAATTTTTTAAATTTCTTTATTCGATTAAATATAATTTACTTTATTTTTTAAAAAAGAATCTATCTCAATTTTAAGTTTAATAACAATTTATCATTTTCTTAAAGAGTTTCTTCTAGTTAGCACACAAATATATTCCATGATAGCGGCGAGGTTTGAACCAGCATCGCGGGGAAAGTTTAAACCCCCTTAATCGCTAAGCTACGCTTCACAAATATATTTATTGTTCATTATAACATATATGTACATAAAACTCGAATTTAACATTACATATTCATCAACCTCTCTAATAGAGTTGTTGGTTGCTATTGTAAAACAGTACGGGAAGTAAATAAATATTACAAGTGTTCGAAAGGATAAACAAATAGTCAATCTTCAGAACTGCCGCAAAGTTATTGACTCTTGAATCTTGATAACCTGAAATCAAGAAACAACTAAATCTGGATGGTTACAACTGTTGTGTTGAGTCGAGTGATTGCACTATGTCCTTAAGATAAGATTGTCCCGTATATATGCTTTTACGTTAGCGGGCAATAGTCTCCCAAGATAAAACAACACTTTTAATCTCAACACTACAAAGCAAATAGGTTGAGTCTGACGAAGAAAACAAATACGAATCGACTTGCTGAAGAAAGGGAAAAGGAAGGAAGAGTTTCTGTTTTCATCCAATGTTTGGACTGACTTTCTCTTCTGTTTTGTCTCTGTTGTGTATATCTTGTGTATATGTGTGTGTTTGCTCACTGTTTTTCGTCACTGTTTTGGGTTGCTATTTTCGTGTATGTATATTGAACACAATTGAGCCAAAAGGCATCAATATATAGCATGGAGGAGGGACTCCTCAACTGCTACAAACATGGCTGTTAATGGCATTAGTGAGGGTTGTTAATGGCATTAGAGATGGCTGTTAATGGTCATTTAGAGAGGCTGATTTATGGTCATGAAGGAGGGTTGTTTATGGAGTAGTTAACAGGCAAGTAATGGCTGGTTATTGCTCAAAAAAATAGCCCAAACGGTAGGCAGGAAGTTTTTGCCTTCCGTCATTCCCAAAATCAACTTTTCAGAAACTCTAGGGACCAAATTGTAAATATTAAGCAATTTGGGGTCCAAAAAGATAATATCAGAAAGTCCCCACAGCCCGAGCCCGGACGGGCGGGCGGCGGCGGCGCGCGTGTGGGCTTAGCCTTGAACCCAAGCACATCTAGGTCATCCCTCCTTTAAACACATGGGATACCCCTTGGGGTCCCAAACCGTCAACCACTTTAGAGACTTATAAAGAGAGAAATTCTTCTTTTTCCCACCGATGTAGTAGATTTGTCCCACACCATATTTCAATGCCTCAAACACCTTACTTCGTGGACCAATATCTCTTTCATTTCTCAACGAAATTTGACGATTCTTGGCCCTACGGTCATCTACTCACTTAATAGAATATGCATGTGAGAAGAGACAAAGTCTCCAACATGCGGAACACTAGTGTTTAATTCATTAAATATGGGTGGACGCACCTCCCCGCCAAAGACAAATTTCCAACACATATATGGTGAAATTTTCCAGTGCCCTCCACCTAGATCACCCCTGGTGACTCCTATTATTTTTTCCTAAATAGCATAATAAAAATCACATGTGACGTTTAAATTGTTTGTTTGAGCTTCCGAACTCGATTTTTGAAAATTTCAAGAATTAGTTTTTGACAAACTTGAGAAACGAAGTTTAGTTTTTAATTTTTTTAATTTGGACTATGACATACCAAAGTTATTAATTTAGTGGAGGTATCACAAATATTGTCATTTTTTTTGTTTGATAAAGTACAGATTTCATTAAGTTAAAACCTAAAAGAACATAAAACGTGCGTTGCAATGAAACTACTTAGATGGGGCAGCTATAAATATACCGAAAATACAAAGTGAAGAACATTCAAAACCAATTAACAAATACTCCTATTTAGTTTGATTTGCTAATATAAATAGATTTCAGGATATTATTTATAACTGAAAATAAAAAGGATATCCAAAATCAATCAAGAATATTTTAATTATAAATTAGTATCATCAATTAGGATTGATTAGATCAATTACATTAATTAATATATTCTTATAGATAGCAAGACTTAGTTATTAGAGTTGTATATATTGTAAACTTGGGAATGAAATAAACTCATGGAATAAATTCATGATATCAAGAGTTAAAATTTAAAAAATTCTTTTACTACTCTCGGCCGCCCAACCCCCCCTCCTTTCTCGAAAAACCACCCCCAAACCCTAAAACCATTCGGCTACCCTAATTAGGGTTTTTCCTATTCCTAAACCTAATCTTAAACCTAACTGAAATCACCTCCTTTTTGCCACAAAACAACCCACCCCTCGGGTCCTCTTCCAATTTTATTTAGGGTTTACCTATTTCTTTCTAGTTTTCTTGTAATTTTGTGGGGTAACCATGGCCGACCAAAAATAATTTCATCCCGCTCTTGCCATCAATAACGTCAAGAATTTTATTCCGGTAATTCTGGAGATGAAAAAAGGACCAAACTACTCTTGGGCGGAGTTATTTAAAATACATTATCGAGCATATTTAAAAGTTATGGTCTCGCCTTGATGCTATATTCCTTCAATGAATTTATGACACCATTTCCAACGACTTTTTGCATACCATTTCGGAACCAGGCTCTACGGCTCAACAAGCATGGGAACGTTTAGAAAATATTTTTCAAGATAATAAATTTTCTAGCGTTGTATATCTTGAAAACCAATTCACCAATATCAATTTGGATGATTTCTCAAACGTATCCACTTATTGTCAAGAGTTAAAGATACTTGTCGACCACTTTGCAACGTTGGTGCGCCGGTGATAAATCAAAGGTTGGTTCTTCAATTGATTGTACGGTTGAATGAAAACTATGATGGGGTGGCTACTTTCATTCAACAGAGTAATCTGATGCCTCTATTTTATGAGGCTCGTTCGAGATTGATTCTCGAAGAAACCCGCAAGGCAAAACAAACAGCCTCTGGGGCAGCCACTGCCGGAATGACACTAGTCTCCACCTCTGCGGATTTTGCGACACCAAATTCAGATTCGGGAGGAACCGTAAATCGCAACACAAATGGTAAAAAACGAGGGTCCAATCGAAACAACAACAAAGGAAAAAATAATGACGAAAAGGGACACGGAAGGGGTGGCGGTCAACCCACCGACGGTAGCGGCAACCACCAGCCGCAGGGCAGTGGCGGCAGTTACTAGTCCAGTCCGGTAGGACCCACTGGAGGCAGTACCCGATGTGGGCTTGGCCACCACAGTGGGCTGCCCCTCCATGCCCCTACCCTACCTCTTCGTGGGTTAGGCCAACATCTTCGATCCGACAACCCGGACTTCTAGGTTCTCGGCCACAACAAGCGTTTGCAGCCCAGGCACCATCCTCCATCGGTTATGCTCCAACCGATATCAAACAGGACAAAATCACTTAGTCGAACTAGAAAACCATAAAGAAATGGAGGCTAAGGTTACGAAGTAAGGTCATATCGGCCAGGTCTTGGATAGATCTCAATCGGGCTTGAACTGCTTTATCTTTATTCTGAAGCTGAAGCTGGCCTACGAGGCTGCTGAAATAGAAGAAATGGAAAGGGGGTACTAAAAAGGGACTGGTACCAATTAGGCTAGAAAGAAGACAGTAAGCGCCGGGTAAAGTGACTTACTTGAATGGTGAGCTATCCTATAAGACTAAGAAGCGGGGAGAGAGGAAAAGTAAGAGAATAGTGAATGTAGACCCTCACGGAGCGGTAAGGAGAGAGAGTTCGGATTGCTCCACCTAAGTAGAATGAAAAGAAGTAATTGGAAAAGAAAAGGGGGAGCTATTGTGAAGCCTAGAAAGGCAAAAGCGGAAAATCGCTTATACTGAGTTCCCCAACAACAACTTAGCTTAGTAGCAACATTTTTTCTACTGGTGTGGCATGCTGGATGCTTCTGATGATGATAAAATCCATGGGCGTTCCAGTGGACATTATGCGCTTGTTACACAACAACCCCTTAGAGGAAGAGTTAAACAAGGGGGACAGTGGGTAGAAGAAAAAGAGGTTTGGGCTCTAGAAGGGTTTGGGGTTGCTCATATTTTATAAGACATGCTTACTTATAAATCCAATGAACAACATGAATCTGAATATTTCAGATGATTCATAGTACATGGACACGGGGGCTACATCACACATGACGGCATCTCAAGGTAATCTCTCGTCTTATTTTAATTTGAGCATTAATAAAAATATTATTGTCGGCAGTGGACAGGAAATTCCAATTCATGGTATTGGTCAGGTAAAACTTCCCCCCCCACCTACCATTATATTTGAAAAACGTCTTAGATGCACTAAAACTGATTAAAAACTTGGTATATGTACCACATTTTACAACTGACAACAACGTTTCTGTCAATTTTGATCCATTTGGGTTTTCTGTGAAGGATTTTCAGACGGGGATGTCACTAATGAGATACAATAGCATGGGGGAATTGTATCCCATCACTATCGGTTCAAACAATCATGTGAACAAATCATCAACCTTTGCAGTTATTTTCCTTATAGTATGACACAATCGGTTGGGACACCCGGGAGCATCAGTTTTCAATAATCTTAGGAAGAATAATTTTGTTGCTTGTAATAAACTGTTGGACTCTTCTGTTTGCCAAACGTGTGTGTTTGGGAAGCATATTAAACTTCCATTTTCATCCTCTACTTCACATACACTTATGTCATTTGATCTTATGCATTGTGATTTGTGGACATCACCAGTTTTGAGTTCTGCAGGTCATAAATATTATATGCTCATTTTGGATGATTATTCAAATTTTCTATGGACATTTCCCTTAGGACAAAAATCGCAAGCCTACACCATTTTTAAACAATGTAGTGTTTTTATCAAAACTCAATTTGACAAATCCATTAAATGTTTTCAATGTAACAATGAGAGGGAATTCATAAATACTCAATGTAATGATTTTTGTCACCAAAATGGGATGTCTTTGCGTCTTTCATGTCCGCATACATCACCTCAAAATGGGAAAGCAGAAAGGAAAATTCGAATAATTAACAATATGATTCGCACACTTCTTGTGCATACATCCACACCACCAACTTTTTGGCATCATGCACTCCAAATGATAACATATCTTTTAAATATTCTTCCTAGCAAAATACTCTCTAATGGGTCACCTACACAAATGTTGTACCACCGCATCCCATCTTTTTTACACTTGAGGATTTTTGGGTGTTTGTGTTATCCCTTGTTTCCGTCCACTGCCATTAAGAAACTTCAGGCCCGTTTCACTGCTTGTGTGATTTTGGGATATCCACAAAATCATAGAGGATATAAATGTTATGATATGATAAACAGGAAGATCATTATCTCCCATCACATAGTTTTTGATGAGTCTACATTCCCGTTTGCTAATTATCATGTGCCATCTCCCTCATTCATATGATTTATTGAACAACAGAATACATCCAATTTTACAACACCATCTTAACACCCAAAATCCGATGGGACTGGACCAGTCCACCGTCTGGAGGCTACTACCTCTTTACCGTTGATCTTGTCCCAGTCCACATCAAGTGGCTGCCAGGCCCAATTGAGGGGGCCCATTGCTCCCTCATCCGTAAACTAAGCCCAAATCTCCCAGCCTAATAACCCGGCGGAAACCCACCTCCAACTAAATTCAACCTTGGCCCAAAACACCACCCCCTCTCGGCCCACTATATTGGCTGAGACCCCTAATCCCCAGACAATGAGGTTAGCCCAATCTTGGACCATTGAAACTCCTGCCATACATGGGATCTTTCAGCCCAAAAGCCATTTTAAGCCAACATCTTCGGTCCAACCATCACCTCTACCAAAAAATCCCAAAGCAGCCCTATCCGACCCGAACTGGAAAACTGTCATGTTAGACGAAATTAATGCTCTTATTAAAACTAGAGACGTGGGAGTTAGTGCCCCGTCCATCTAATATCAACATTATTCGGTCCATGTGGATTTTTTGTCATAAAAAGAATTCTGATGGCTCATTTGCGAAATACAAAGCTCATCTTATTAGTAATGGTAGGTCTCAACAGGTTGGCGTGGATTGTGGTGAAACATTCAGTCCGGTGGTTAAGCCAGCAACTATCAGGACGGTTCTTTGCCTGACACTGTCAAAATCCTGGTTCATTCATCAGTTGGATGTCAAAAATGCATTCTTACATAGTAATTTGCATGAGACAGTCTATATGCACTAGCCATTGGGTTTTCAAGACTCTACACATCCAGATTATGTTTGCATGTTGAAAAAATCCTTATATGATTTGAAACAGGCTCCACGGGCATAGTATAACAGGTTTGTATCCACATTGGGTTTCTCACACAGCTTGTTCGATCAGTTCTTATTCATTTACAAGAAGGGCAGCGACATGGCTTATATCCTTTTATATGTGGATGACATCATTCTCACGACCTCATTTACATCACTTCAACGGTCTATTATGTCTCTCCTTGCAATAGAATTTACGATGAAGGATTTGGGTCCATTAAATTATTTTTTGGGAATTACTGTAACTCAATATGCAGGTGGTCTGTTTCTTAGTCAAAAGAAATACGCCAAAGAGATCATTGAAAAGGCTGGTATGTCCGCCTACAAACCGTCACACACACTTATTGATACAAAGGCCAAATTAAGCAACGCTACAGAGACCCCATACAACGATCCAACACATTACCGCAGCCGTGCAGTACCTCACTTTCACGAGACCTGATATCTCCTATGCAGTTCAACAAGTGTGTTTACATATGCATGATCCGAAAGAAGAACATATGTGGGCTCTCAAGCGAATTCTACGGTATATCAAGGGTACTCTTCATTTTGGCCTGCATTTGTATAAGTCCTCCATTTCGAGTCTATCATATTATACAGATGCGGATTGGGGTAGCTGTCCGGATACACGCCGTTCCACCTCTGGTTTATTGTGTATTTTTGGGAGATAACTTTATCTCATGGTCATCCAAACGACAACCAACAATGTCTCGGTCGAGCGCAGAAGCAGAATACCGAGGGGTAGCCAATGTGGTTGCTGAATTATGTTGCCTCCGTAATCTCTTTTTAGAACTCCATTGTCCCATTGAAAAGGCAATCATGGTTTATTGTGATAATGTGAGTGCGATATACTTATCCGGTAATCCTGTCCAGCATCAACGCACAAAACACATAGAAAAGCTATATTATTTGTCCGAGAAAAGGTTGCACGTGGACAAGTATGTGTTCTTCATGTACCGTTTCGTTATCAGATTGCCGACATTTTCACCAAAGGTCTTCCGTGCGTACTATTTGATGATTTCAGGGACAATCTCAACATACGAGAACCTCCCACTAAGACTGCGGGGAACTGTCAATCCCATAATTGTCTCCAAAATCAATTAAGAATATTGTAATTATAAATTAGTATCATCAATTAGGATTGATTGATCAATTACATCAATTAGGATTGATTGATCAATTACATCAATTAGTATATTCTTATAGATAGCAAGACTTAATTATTAGAGTTGTATATATTGTAAACTTGAGAATGAAATAAACTCATGGAATAAACTTCCTTCATTTACAAATAAGTACTCAACTAATAATTCACAGTCTGATACACACTATTTTGCCTTATACGTTAAACACATCCAGACAAGAATCGTAATCGAAGTTAGATCTGTAATTAATAACTAATTACTAGATTAATTTATCCTGTTGGCTAACACACGCAGTATAAAACATTTTCAAAAACAAAAAGAACCTGGATATTTGTAACATTATTCGAAAATGTATAATAGATTTAATTTTAGGTTTTACTTAGTCTAAATGAAAATGAAATTTAGTCCCTAAGCACACGTGACACCACAGATATTTTGAATGTACATTGGATCGTGTGCCTAATTAAATTAATAATCCTAGTCTAAACCTAAAGCCCTATGAAAATTTAAAAATAATGCCAAATTTTAATAGTGCGCATTAAAAGAGCATCTAGATCTCAACTCCTTTATTGCAGAATGAAATTTTTGGCTCCACTGGCAATACTTCAATTTCAACCGTAAATGAAATAAAAGAAATGTCACTGAATTCGAATTTTTTAGATTTGTTAGCTATGACCAAAACAGTGAAGAACTTTTATAGTATTATTGTTTAAAATGTGTACAGAGCTACAAACGAGTTACTCCATATTGATTGCGACTTTACTCTATGCATTTAGGCCTGAAATTTTGTTAGATGCAAATACATTTAATCCTTTGCCTCAGAAAATGTATATACATGTAATATCAGTGTCATTGTTAGTTATCAGTTCAAAAATCCCAAAAGAAAAAGGTGGTCTTTCTAGATTATGAAATTTAAATATGTATGTTTGTTCAGGAGAATTGATTTTTGTAATTCACTATAAATGTTTATTTTTGTTATATAATTCTTTCACAAAGAATCTATAAATAAAGTAAAAGAAATTTCTATAGTATCATTTTCTTCAATCCATATTATAAATGAGCACAAATGGTCATTTTCTCATTTAATTCTTCACAAAGTGTAAAATTTACCTGAAACAATCAGCTTTGTCATTCTTTCTGTCAATCTTATACTTCTCCGTTCTTTACTTGTTTAGTTTGCATTTTGCACCCGGATAAAAAATATATTAATTAAGTACTTATTTATTTTATTAAATTATCCTTATAAATGGTACTGCAAATATTCCAACTAGTTTGGAAGATAATTATTCATGGTAAGGATAAAATTTAAAATTTTCTTTTGATTTGTTAATATGGACAAGTAAAAAAATATTTTTTAGTATACTAGATAAATAAAAGAAAAGGGAGGGAGGGAGTAGTTTAAAATTGTGTGTAGTTCAAAATTGTGTCTTGCCCCTAAGGGTATGACCTAAATGTCAATGAATTGAGTTAGAATCATGAGAAATTAGGATCCAAATCTCAACAGAATCATAAGCACCAAGTGATTTCTCCCCATTCATTTAAGTTTCAGTGTATAGAGTTGCCTAGTACATATATCATTAAGAGTTAGTAGTAAGTATAAATTTTATTCTGAGCCGATGGTCTATCTGAATTAACTTCTCGACCTCTCAAAATAGGGATAAAATTTGTGTACACTCTATCCTCCAAGACCACAAGTGTGAAATTATACTGGGTATGTTGTTAGTAAGTACCAGATGAATTAGACGAGAGGAGCATGCAAGTTGATTCAAAAACATCTATTGTTACAAGAAAAAAAGTAGTATTTCCTGTTGTGTTTTGTCCAAAGGTAATATGCGAACAAGCAATGTTCTTTTTTCTTTAAAAAAGTCCCAAATTCAGAGCTCTTTCCAGCTTTCAAGATGTATACATGCTATGCTAAAAAGAAAAGGCTTAAAAATGGGATTCACCTCCAAGGCAAGGCAGTAATAGTAGGATGCTTTTCTAAAGCAAATTTTCCCTTACTTTAAGTTGATAGATCTCAGTCAAAGTTCCTAATTTGCAATGCCAACAAAGAGTAAACTTGTCTCCTCCTCTGCTTTTAAGGTAAGCTATTTGTCCGTGCACTTTCCAACCCTTTCTTTTTCCTCTTGGTCCAAGATAGAGTACGTGGGGTGTCTTCACACCCTCTCCTTCCAAGGCAAAAAGAAAGTCATTATCAAAATCCTAGAATACACTTCCAAGGACAAGGAGTATAAAATACCTCATCTGCACGTGTTTCTAAATCTTGTAACTCATTATTTTGACCATATGGACAAGTTTTCATAACAACAAGAATGACAATTCTCGAACTGGCCACCGGAGCACATTCCGCGATTTATCTGGTAATAGTGTTGAAGGACCGGTGCTATTACCTCCAGGACGTCTGGGTAATACCAGTGAAGTAGTCAGGCGCAAGCCTGGAAACCTGGATTATCAAAAAAAAAAAAAAAAGAATGACAATTCTCGTAGTCATATCATGTGTACAGTGTACTTGAGTGATTTGAAAGGGAGTCTTACCGAAACAGTAAAGTCATCTCTGTATGACCTATAGATCACAGGTTTGAACCGTGGAAGCAATCACTAATGCTTGCATTAGAGTAGACCGTCTACATCACATCCCTTGGAGTGATGCCCTTCCCCTGACCCTGTTAACACGGGATGTTTTGTACACCGGACTACCCTTTTAGTATAATTGAGTAATTTGTACGCACTCAACTATTTCACCAACACAATCATAGGTATTGGATAACTATGTACATCACGGTTCCCTCATGGTTAGGATTGTGCTTAGCAATTTGTTTGCACCTCAACTATGACAACTCTGCTCATCAAGGCTTAATCAGATGGAAAATAATAATCCAATATCTCCACAAACCTGGAACATTATGGTTCTGATTCTGGTTCTGATTTTCCTCCACTTCATTAACCATTACTTGAGTAGCTCTTTAGGACATTTCACCAACCCCTCTTCTTAACCAATTGAATCTGCATGCTTAAGCCAGAGGGACCAAGAGCTACAGAGCTATTAAAGGGAAAAGCTTTGATAGGGTTTATTTTCAGTTTTGGGATCTGTTCTGTTTTCTCATCATCTTTTGGAGGTTTTCCCTTATATGCATTATGAGAACCATGACAGTGACTCAATAGAAGTGCTATTTTTCTTGTTTAGTGACATTATTACTAGGACTTTAATGGAACTTGAAAGTTCCAGTTCAGCTGATGCCGTCAATAGAAGTGCTATTTTTCTTGCTTAGTGCCATTATTTTTTATTATTATTATTATTTTGATATCCAACTTCCCGACTTACGCCAGACTATTCCTGGAGATAGTAGTCCCGGCCACTCAACATTACTACCAGTAAATCACGAAATATGTCTGAATGACCAGAGTTTGAGAACATAGCAACTAATATCACCTACAAGGACCCACCCCAAAAGAAAGTAAATTACTCCCGTCAGAGTTCGAACCCACGCTGCAAGCTTCCAACTGAATTTTAAGTTCCCTCATTTGTCATCCAGCTATGCCCGGTGACTTGTTTAGTGCCATTATTACTAGAACTTTAATGGAACTTTTTCCTTCTCTTTCCAATCAGCAACACATCAGCTCTTTACAACAAATAAGATACACTAATGTAAACAGAAAAACAGAAGTACCCACCATCCTTATAGAACAATAACAGAACACCAAAAAAAAACTTGAATGCTTACAAATGGGAAAGGGTAAACCATAACTTGAAACAGTACAATATTAACAATAAGCAGAATAGATGACACATAAGAAAGTAGGAGTAAACGCTAAGACTACAATTGGCCATTCAGAAAACAATTGAGAAGGAAAAATTGAATCCATTGTGAACGCTGATTTCATATTGGAAATGTTGCTTTTTTTACAAATGACGATCTCCGCAATGAAAAAAAGAACTCCCGAGTGAAACATTCCGATCGAGCAAAGAAGTGAAAGTCACTAATGACTTTCTAAAAATAATTGGGGAAAATTTGGGAATTGGGATAAACTCGGAGAATCCCGAAAGAAATGTGTACAATTACAATTTCAAACACTAGCTTTGCCGGACATTCTTCCCCATTTTGCCACCCCCGTCATTTTACATAGCAAATATGATCTATAGCATTCGATTGTAGCAACGAGGAGATCAAATCACCAGTCTAATGACTTCAAAGATTTGAAGAATCAATTTGAAACCTGGTGCCATAGGTTATTGAAAAAACTCAGCGGAAAAGATCAAATGGAAGGCACCAAACCATAGTCTGATATAAGCATTTTATCTATAATCCACATTATGAAGCCTTTTTCATAAGAGCTAAAGCTCTTTAATATGTACAAGTAGGTACCTCCTTGCCCAATTATGCAGATTCCGCGAGCTTTGAGCACCTTGCCCTTGCGGGTATTAGCTCAAGCGTATGAACAACACCATGTTACCTTCATTGCATTGTCTTGGTAAGCTTACACTTGGAAATGAAAATCGTCTCTGAGTAATTTAGACTGCATAGTTTCAAGAGCTCAGCAGACCGTTGCTTCAACACCGGGTTGCATCCACTTTGAATAACAAGCAACAACTTGGCTGCTAGACCGGCCTCAACAGCGACCGATGAGCATTTTTCAGGGGCAAGTTTGCATACTGCCCATAGAATCGACAAGGCAAATTGAGTGCAGCCCTCTGATACCTTCATGAGCAATTTGACCATATTCGGGATGGTGCTACAACAACCCATCAATGCCAATGCACCCTCTGGAAGGGTAGACAAAGCTTCAAGGATAACCAAAGCTAATTCTAAGCATTCAGGATTCAAGTTGGGTAATACTTCCACCAATTGGGGGATTGCCCCAATACCAACAATCGAGTTCCTCAGCGATTCGTGCAATGAAATCAACTTGAGCAATCTCAGACCGGACAACACCCCGTTCGGGTGTCTTTTATCTCTGATTAGTCTCAGTAATCCTACCAAAAGACTCAAACTTGACAAAACTGCCCACTCGGAATCCTTCCCTTCCATCAACATTTCGAGCAATCTCGTACAATTTATCTTGGTATCGATGGATCCCTCATTCAAGGTATCCACCATGAGGGAAATCTTATTGGGTTGCATCAAATTAGCCTTCCCATCTGAGTTCAGATCCAAGTGTACTAAAATCCCAATTGCCTCAGAAGCAACAACATGTTTAGTGAAAGGACCTAACAGTGAAGTAATTAAACTAACACCACTGTTATCCATCACTGTTTTCTTAGCTGAATCATGAGTAGTAACAACTTGTCTAAGCTCCTTCAAAGCTTGAACTCTAGTTTCACCTTTAACCTTCTTTAATGTCTCTAAAATCTCCAAAACCCTTCCTTGTACATCCTCAGACCTCTTTTTCATAGCCAAGTACTTTTGTGAAAACCAACTGTAAATAAGCTGGTGAAGAGTACTGTTAGGAGTGATTGAATCATCCCACAATTCTTGCATTGTGGTGGGACAAGTAAAGTGCCCTAAAGAGAACCATTTGAGAATATTAGACCTCTCATATGTTTGTCCAGTACAAAGGGTAACTGGATCTTGCATGGGTTCCAAAGAAATTGGACAAATGAACACTGAAGGAACTTCAATTGAACCAAGTTCCTCCATCATTTTCTTCAAAGACAATTTCTTCTCTAAAACACCACCATGAACAACCACCACCCCACCACCCAAAATCCCATCTTTAACAGCAGTTTCCAGATCCAACACCTGCCCACCACCCCCAACATCAAAAGAAGGTAAATACATAGGCATTTTTGGTGACCCTTTTTAGTCAAAGAAAAGAAAAACTAAGCAAATAATATGTTAATATAGAGCATCACAACATTTAGATGAAGCGTGTGGATGAAAAAAGAGTAAAAGAAAAGAAGAGTCTTTGCACTCTTTTGCCTTAGTCACTTTTTTGCTCATTGACAATTACAACAAAGATTTGACAGTAGGGGAGGGGGGGCATGGACATCTTTTTCTTTTATCTCAACTCTTTTTTTCTGGTCAAAAGAATCATATTGCTCATTTTCACCATCATTATACTTACAAGGATCTTTTTTGCAATACCAAAGCTATAATACACTTCTCTCACTTCCCCTTCAAGCTCCTAAAAGATTGAAATCATTCCAATCCACACAATCAAGAAATAAAGAAACAATCAAAATCCAAGAAAGAAAAACACCACAATATAAAAAAGAATTCTTAAAGATTTAAACTTTGAAAGACACACAAGTTATAGATCAGGGAATTAAAGAGAGAGGGAAGTTATAAAGAGAGAAAGCTTAGCCAGAAGTGAGAGAGAGAATAAAAGGGGAAAAGGGGAAGAACAGCTACCCATTTTGATTTTGAGTGTGAGCCCCCTACCCCTCTCCACAACCCGATGGATAATGGGGCAAGTTATATCTGGAAACCCTACAAATATAGTTTTTATTTTTTTATTTTTTGCATATATTTAGTTTCCCTTATTTTACTCCCACTTCATTTTAATTTATTATAAAAAAAATTAAACTTTTCATCATATTTGAGTATTTGACGTCATGTTATTAGTATCTTTAATGCAACTTTCAACGATTCAATGGGATTTGTTGTCTTACATTCAATATTTTGTTCTAGTGTTTCTATGCACATAACATCTCGTATTAACACCCGCAAGGGTAGTCAAGTTGACGTAGCAGTAGAGCGCGAAATCGCAAGATCACGAGTTCGATCCCCTGCATAAATTTTCTTGATTGAGCCTGTCACACATGGCTTGCCAAGTGTGGTTAATCGGCTGACGTGGTTTGCAGGCTATTGTGTCACCGGTTTACCACAGACTCGAAAGAAAGAATGCGGGTTCCTTCGTCAACAAAAAAAAGAACATCTCATATTAATAGAATTTGAGTAAAGATTACATTTAGAGATGTGATGTAAACCGTCAATTCGAATATAAATATTAATGGTTATTTTTATGATTTGAATCCGTGATTTATAAGTCACACGGGATAACTTTTTTTATTTCTGATATACTTACTATAAATTCTTTTTTTTTCTTTTCAATTAACATTTTTATAAAATGAAGTTTATTTGGAAAAGCAAAAAATTAAGTTACCGGCCATAGGGGGTAAATTTGACCAGAGAAGCTCGTGGACCACACGGGTATGTGGTCCAAATTCCGATGACACCGAGATATCCGGTTTTTTAATTTCTATTTTTTTTTGTTTTCGTCAAAGGAGACTTCATCCATTCTATAATAAGTAATTTTTTTAGATTTTTTAATTTTAAAAAAAACAAGTGATAATTTATGATTTGACTTTGAATAGATTCTTTTAAAATTATCTTTATTTAAATAATCAAAATTTATTAATTATTTTTTTTCTAAAAAGTAATAAAACTTGATTAAGAATAAATTAATAAAAATACTTCTAATTTTTAAACGATATGTATGAATTAAAAAAAATCACTTATTATGAAAGCGAGGCGGTAAATAGAATATTATTACTACTAGTACAAGTTTGAGTAAAAAAGGTGTTATTTGTTATTGCCTTTTTCGAGAGTAGGAAGGAACTTTAGGTTAGAGAGTCACGGATGATGAATATTGGGTAATTATAAAAAAGGCGCAACGACGGGTCAGATGGTCAAACTGTAACGTGCGGCGTAGTCTTGGGGATATAAACTATATTGAGTCTTCTCTAATTTTCATACAGATATCAATTTTTTTAAATTATATAACATTTGATGCAACAAATATTTTACATTATCCTAACATTCAAAGTGGTATTATATTTTAGTTGCTACAACTCGTTGTATTTATAAAACGATCTCGTTGTATTCATAAAACGACCTTGTTGTATTCATAAAACGGTCTCGGTGTGTTCATGAATACATCGAGTAAAAATATGTTATGTATTCAACTCAGTTGTATTCAAGTCAGATGTATTCAACTCATCTGTATTCATTTGTAGTTACTTTTACACTGTATTCAATTTATTATATTAAAAAGTTGTATTCAAATTTACTTTATTTATTTGTGATTTTACACTAAAAAATTACGAATACACTCAAAACTGAATACGAGAAATAAAATACATAACGAAAAAATAAATTTTATACTAGAAAAAAATAAATACACTCTAAAATATACTTCAAATTCAATGTATTCATTTGTGTACAAAAGAATCTCCTTGAAATACAGACGAATAGAGTATACGAATACACTAAAAAAAACTGAATACAAAAAAATAAAATACATCCACAAACACTTGATTTTACACCAAAAAATTAACGAATACACTCAAATATGAATACAAAAAATAAAATACATATGAAAAAAGATGAATACACTCAAAATCCGGTCAGATCTGAGAAAATATAAGAAAAAAAATACATCCAAAACTTCTTTGTTCATTTTTCAATTTAAAAGATGAATACATCGGGCCAGATCTAAAAGATGAATACATCGGGCCAGATCTAAAAGATGAATACATCAGACGGCAGATATGATGAATACGTCCAAATTTCTTTTGTTCATTTTTCAATTTGAAAGATGATACATCCGACCAGATCTAAAAGATGAATACATCAGACGATCAGATCTAATGACAGCGTTGGTCGGTGTGTGGTGGCGGCGGCGGCGGCTTTTTCGATTTAGGATCAATTTTTTCGACGATGGCAGAGAGAGGGACGGCGGCGGACAGTAGCAAAATCATATCAATCGGCTTCAGATTTGCAACATCAGATGAGTTCTAATCCGATGACGATGCAAGTCGGTGTGTGGCGGCGGATTCTTTTCCGATTTGGGATTGATTTTTCCGACGACGACGGAGAGAGGAACGACGACGGATAGTAGCAAAACCATATCAATTGGTGGAGATTTGAAAGAGAGACCAGACATTTTAGAGGGCGAGAGGAGGAGAGAGAATAAAAATAATAAAAAAGGGTATTCTACTTTAAATATATAATGTAGCCATGATAGGTAATTTAAATACACACTATAGTTATGCTTTGTAATTTATTTAAATAATAGTTATTAAAAGTAACTATATTCTAAAGTTAGTTAGCTATGAGATATAATTATTACTAAAATTAACCTGAAAGTATAAAATTTTCTTATTTAGACAAACTTAAACTCTTTATCTTTGTGTCTCTTTTTTGTCTTAAAGTGAAATAAAGAAATGTACTTATATCCTCCAATATTGACTTAAAAGATGGAAACCATTCAGATGTAGAAATTCTGAGAAAGATTTTATAATATAACGTTAATTCTAAAGAAGATGAGAGAGTTTACCATACTTTTATTAAAGATATAAAGTTAAAAGCATCAAACCATGTCATTCGTGTGGATAAAATAATATCTTTTTTCTTTTAATTTTGGGCGTAACCTATATTTAACAAAAATTATTGATATATGGCTAAATAATATCTTAACAAATGAAACATATATTGTTATATTACGAATTAATAAATCTACATTTTGAGACCTGAAAGTAAGATCAATAAGCCATTAAATAGTACTCCCTCCGGATAAAAAAAGTGTCCATCAAACCTTTATTTTTGAGTCAAAAAGAGTGGAACACTTACCAAATCAAGAAAGAATTATACCTTATTTTTTCAGATTTACCCTTATTAATTGTTAGGTGATCAAATCTCAATTAAAGACAAATTCTATAAAGTGGTGATTAGACCGACGATGTTGTATGGAGCGGAGTGTTGGCCGATCAAGACTTCGCACATCCAAAAGATGAAAGTGGCGGAGATGAGGATGTTTAGGTAGATATGCGGGCATACAAGGAGGGACATGATTAGAATTGATGATATTCGGGGTAAAGTGGGATTGGCCTCGGTAAAGGACAAGATGCGGGGAGCGAGGTTGAGATGGTTCGGGCATGTGCAGAGGAGAGATACAAATGCCCATGTGCGGAGGTGTGACAGCTTAGCTATGGACATGTTTATGAGAGGTAGATGTAGATCGAAGAAACATTGGAGAGAGGTGATTAAAAGGGATATGATGAAGGTGCAACTTACTGAAGATATGACCTTAGATAGGGGGTTGTGGAGGACAGGGATTAGGGTAGAAGGGTAGTAGGTAGTAGTGTAGTACTACTTACGCGTACAGACCGGTAGTGTAGTGCGATTATTGTGGGTCCGCCTATCTTACCATACTAGAAGGCGCAGTATTGTTGTATAGTAGCGTGCACTTTTGATACCAACATTTTCATATTGCCTTAAATTTTATGCCTGGGTCTGACCGTTTTTCTTGCTCTACATGTGCTTAGGTTTTGTCTTGAGCCGAGAGTCTCTCAGAAACAACCGTTCTACCTCTCAAGGTAGATGTAAGATCTGCGTACACCCTAACCTCCCCAGACCCATGTTATGAAATTTTTACTGGGAGTTATTATTGTTATATCTATTTTTATCTAGGAGTTAATATTTTTTTAAGGATATGGCTCTTTGATTCGAGGGAGGGAGTACCACTTAATTAACAATGAGCAGGAAAGACTCAACCAAGTAAAATTACAGTGCGCACAATGCAGTATGAAGTGTGGAGTAATATTTTTTATCAGTGGACTATCCCGTGGAAATATGACACACTGTTATTTAACTAATTAAGTAATTAAGAGATGTAAAACTTTTCTTTTGAGCTATTTATTGCAAGGCTTGGACTGAAAAATATTGGCCTATTTTCTATTACAAAGCAAATCATATATTACATAAATCATTTCATTAAAAATTATTAACGAATATTCTCCGAATATTCGCCATATATTGTGTAATTATTATTCATGTATATTTATGGTATATTAGAATCGTTACCGAATTAGGATTCCTCTCTTGTACACAGTATATATATTTTGTAATAATGAGAATATTACAAATCCACAACCACACACCACCACCCTCACTGTACCCGACTTTACCAACACCACCGGCATCGACACTGCCTGACAACCCACCACCATCGACCACACCATACCCACAATACCCAGTTCAGTCACCAGCCCCGACACACTGTTCCGACACCTCAACACCCATACCCATCCCACAACCCCAGCTACCGAAACCAGATGATCAACCCACCAGCTGCTCCCACCCACCAAATTGAAACTCGTGCCAAGCACATGATTTTTAAACCCAAAACCCAGTTTAACCTATCAGTCCAAACAATTTTCCCAATTCCTAAAAACCCCAAATTAGCCAAACTAGACCCTAATTGGAATGCCGCGATATGTGAGAAATTTAATTCTTTAGTGAAACAACACACATGGGATTTGATATCCAAACCGGAGGGGGTGAATGTGATCCGTTGCATGTGGATTTTTTGTCACAAATTCAGAGACAGTGGAGAATTAGAGAGGTATAAGGCACGACTTGTGGCTAATAATACAAATCAGCATGAGAGTATTGATTGTGGAGAGACGTTCAACCCGGTTGTAAAATTGGCTACCATTCACACAGTCCTGAGTATAGTCATGGGTAAACACTGGCCGATACATCAGCTTGATGTGAAGAATGCATTTTTACATGGGGACTTGAAAGAAACTGTCTACATGCACCAGACACCTGGTTTTGTTCATCCCGCGGCACCTCATCATGTTTGTCATTGTAACACCCCGTACTTTCGGGTAACGGTTGAACACGTAATCGTAGGCAAGTAGACCCGGACCTGGGAAAATTTACGTTGTATTTGCATATACTAATAAGAAAATTAGTATATAAAAAGACGTGATCCCGAAATAATTTTGGATTTAACAAAGTGCGACGACGGGGATTAGTAATAATAATTGTGTATCCCCAAAGAGATTATAGACTAGTATTATATTACAGGAATTATGACATTAGGTATAAGAGGATTTTATAAGTCGCCTGGATTTAAGTGAATTGAGATCGGGAATTTAAGTGTGTGTATAATTAATTAATTGTGGGATTAATTAATTACAATTGGGATAATTTATACATAGTGGAATATTACGTGTAATCTTATAAGGCAGCGGTGCAATGACTCAGTTGGAGAAACCGATCGTTGGCAGCTTATGAACTTCACAAGTCTCCAATCTTCTCCAATCTTCTCTAATCTTCTCCATTTTTAAAGACCTCCATTCCTTAGGCTATGTATAAATCGTTTTAGGGGTAAAATTCTCATTGATAACTCCCTGAAATTTTCGGTCGAATTTGGGGATTTCCGTAAGCTTTCACATAGACAAAATGGGGAAATTCATGGCGTTTAGAACTTGGATTCCGGCAAAATCGAGTCCTTAGACAAGCCTACACACTTCGAAGTCAGGCGAGAGACCCATAATTTTTTAAGGAGTTCTAGGAGTCGATTTTGGGGGTCCTATTTCTGCTTGTCGGAAACTGTTTTGGGCAAAAGGTTTTCCAACGATTCTCGTCGCTATGTTTAACAGAGGTAATCTTTCTTGTTCCTAAAGTTTATACATTTTCAAAATTCGATTCTTGCCAATAGTTCTAGGACGATTGTCGAAAATGCTAAGTTTGGGCTGGGTGTTGTCGGGACTGCCGTAATTGTAGGGTACTGGGATTGCATGTGAAGTTGTTGTACTATTTTGAAGATTGTAGTAGTAAAAAGAAGAATTAAGAGGGTTGGGGGTTTCGCTTCATGCATAGGTTTCGATACAGAAGGAATATAAGTTCTACGCGTACAAGGTGTTTGCTATAATGTCTCAATGAATCTGTTTCTAGCATTTTGAGTCTATTATAATTTAAATCATCCGTGTGATGTAGATAATCGTTCATAGAGCTTACAAGGACCCACAAAACTTAGATAATTTCGATAACAAGGTATGCAAGGCTCTTTCATTCGTTTGGCATAATTCTATGTGCGAAACATAACCATTGCGTTGCTACATAAATTACTCTACTCTTAGTAGTTAAGAATGATCAAGTCTTCGACTCCTATGTTGAAAGAATATCCAGGCATGTTTCTAAGACATTAATAAGGCACACCGAAAAAGATATTGATGTTCCCAATATTAACCAAAGGTGTAAATGATATTATGTCACTCCGGATGTTTTATTGTTATTCATGCTTTTCATTTGCATCGCATTCATATGTTATCCTGGACCATTTGTGCTATGCACACTACTATATGGTAAATATTATATATATATATATATATATATATATATATGGGAATTGGGGAACGGGAAAAAGGCATTATATACGCAGACCACCTGCAATTGGTACAGACTATCACAAAAGAGCTCGAAGAGGCCAATATGATGTAATGATATGATGCCCTTGTGTGGCGATATAACCTGATGCCCACAGAGGCGGTTATGAGAGGATTCCTGTGTGGACATTAGTATACCGCATTTGCATTGTGCATACATTCATTAATCATTATATGGTATGATGTCCGCAGAGGTTGTTATGGTAAGGAAGATGTCCGAAGAGGCTGATGTATATGTATACTGCATTGTGCATAACATTTAGGCATGTGTATTAGGGCCCTCAGAGGCATTTACTGATGTCCAGTTATTTCTGTTTCAGACTATGATATGTCTCTGGTATGTTATTTCTTATGGCTGACATACTCAGTACATCAGTCGTACCGACATCCCTTTTGTCGGGGAACACTGCGTTTTATGCCCGCATGTTCATATTGAGAGGGTGATGGTTCACACTAGTAGGTTGCTGGTTCAACTGGTGTCCAGAGCACTCTATTTGTTTCGGAGTCGCGATTTGGTCGTGGTATGTTCTTCTCTGTAGATGCTTGTAGATATGTGTCCTGTGGTTAGTTATCGTGTATGGCCTTGTCGGCCATGGTATATAAATGTGTAAATTGGGACTTTGGGGTTGGAAGTTTATTTAATCTACCACGACTCTGTCCGTGTTAAAAGTGGTTAAGGGAAAAGTGTGGATGTGGTGCCCGGCGGGTAGGGTCCGGGTGCCCGTTGCGGCCCTCCGGTTTGGGTCGTGACAGTCGTCTCCGCAAGTCGTTGAATGGTTTGAAACAGGCACCCCGAGCATGGTATGATCGATTTGCCAGTTATATTTTGCAGATTGGGTTCGTATGCAGCAGGTGTGATAACTCTCTGTTTAATTTTCACCGAGGCACTAGCATAACTTACTTACTATTGTATGTGGATGATATTGTTCTCACTGCTTCATCTGATGGGTTGAAGAATGAGATTATTACATTGCTTAGCGCCGAATTTGCTATGACTGACTTGGGCAAGTTGAGTTACTTCTTGGGTGTATCAGTGACCATATCCAAAGAGCACATGTTCTTGAGTCAGCGCAAGTATGCGGAGGAGATAGTGTACAAGGCCAAGATGGCTAATTGCAAAATCATGCCTACTCCAGTGGATTCTAAATCTAAGCTTAGTGTTATGGATGGTGCTCCGATTTCTGATCCTACTTTATATAGGAGCCTTGCAGGTGCATTACAATATCTTACTTTCACCAGACCTAATATTGCCTATGCGATTCAGCATGTGTGCTTGTTTATGCATGCCCAGAGAGTCTCACTTCATTGCTCCTAAGTGTATCATTAGGTAAATTAAGGGCACTCTTGATTATGGATTACATTTATATCCTCTGCACCGACCATGTTACTGTCTTATACGGATGCAGATTGGGCAGGGTGTTCAGACACGCGACACTCCACTTTCGACTATTGTGTGTTTTTTGGGGATAACCTTATTTCATGGTATGTCAAGAGACAAACCACCTTATCCCGCTCGAGTGCCGAAACAGAATATAGAGGCGTCGCCAATGCTGTTGCTGAGATTTGTTGGCTCCAAAATATAATTTGGCGCTCCAGTGTCCCTTGCATCGGGCATCCATTGTATAATGTGATAACATATATGTCATATATCTCTCTCACAACCCACTTCAACATCAACGAACGAAACACATTGAGATGGATATTCATTTTGTTTGTGAAAATGTTGCACTAGGTCAGGTCCGAGTCTTGCATGTACATTCTTCATACCAGTATGCAGATATATTCACAAAAGGACTTCCCAAACAATTATTTCTTGACTTTAGATCCATCCTCAGCGTCCGACCTCCTCCCGCTTAGACTGAGGGGGTTTATTAACGAATATTTTCCAAATATTCGCCATATATTGTGTAATTATTATTCATGTATATTTATGGTATATTAATATTCGCCATATATTGTGTAATTATTATTCATGTATATTTATGGTATATTAGGATCCTTACCGAATTATGATTCCTCTCTTGTACACAATATATATATTTTGTAATAATGAGAATACTCTCCAAGGTGAAATTATTAAAATCTTACAAAAATAAAATCTATAATTTTGGGGGGGAAAATTACAACAAAGAATTAAGTACAATTTTTTTTTGGAGTGGGTTTAGGGAGAGTTTGGAATTGGGACCTTTGCCTTTTCAAAAAGTGGCAGCTAAGCAAATTGACTGGTCCATAACTAGGACAGAGTGTGCTGTATGTGTGTGCGTGTTTTTGTGTAATCGTTCCCTTTTTAAAATTTCTATATATTATCCCCTAATTCTTATTTTTTGAAAAAAATATGTTTTTTATTTTATTTTATTTAAATATTTTTGGCAGTCTTGGAGTTTGACTGGATCGCTTTTAAATTGGGTGCGTCTCCTCATGCAAATTGCTTTGCTGCACCCAGGGATGGGGACATTGACACGTTTCAATTGGGAAATGTGTGTTCGTCCTTTTTTGTTTTGGCTTAAACCACTGCTTGGTCCTTAATTAATTACTGCTAATTACCTCAATTAACTTTTTGGTATTATTTTACCCCCCCCCCCCTAACTTTTATGGTTGCCCTCTACGATACCTCTACACTTCCTTGAATGCTACCATTAGTAATTATATAAGTTTTTTCTTTTTTCTTTTTTCAACCGGTGTCCGATATTCATTGTTGGTTACAAAGGTGCAGAAAACGAAAATTACAAGTAATTGCTAAGTATTACAAGAACTGAAATTACAATTCAACAACAAACTGAAAATTACACAGAACTTGAAGAATAAACTGGAATAATTTTCGGTATGCTGAGTCGAGTGTTTGCACTCTGTCTTTAAGACAATATTGCCCCGTATGTATCATTTCTACGTCCTGGACGATTGTCTCCCAAGATAAAACAGCAAGTGAACAAATTAGCAAAGGAAACTCAAGTGCTACCGTGAAGAATTTTGAGTAATGAAATGATGCTAGAAGGTTGTAGGAAGACTGATTTCGTTTCTATTTGTGTGTTAAGTGTAGCTCAACAATGGTGACAAATGGTCCTTTATATAGTTGAAGGAGAGACTTATCAATTGCCCATATAAGTGCCATTACTGGCCAAGTAATGACAATTATGGAGGTAGTAATTCACCAACGGATGACATTTAGGAAGAGTAATTCAGCCAAAATAAATGGCTGAATTGAGTGCTGTTGACGTTCTGTTCTCTGCCCAATCTGACTTTCTTGAAACTTCATGGACCAAACTGTACATATGAAAGAATTCTGGTCCAAAAAGATAATATCAGAAGAAGCACAACCCACAACCCGTGACTCGGACCGGACGGGCGGCGGCGGCGCGCGTGTGGGATTTCCTCGAACCGAAGCACATCTAGGTCCTCCATCCTTTAAAGACATGGGATACCCCTTGGGGTTTTGAGACTTATAAACAAAACAATTCTTTCTTCCTCCACCGATAAGGGAAAATTGATCTCAATACCACACTTTTCCATGCTTCAAACACCTCAATTCGTGGACCAATATCTCTTTCATTTCTCAACGAAATTTGACGATTCTTGGCCCTATGGTCATCTACTTACTTAGTAGATTATGCATGTGTGAAGAACCGGATTCTCCAACATGCGGAACACTAGTGTTTAAGCCGTTAAAGTTGGTCGGACGCAACTCCCGCCAAAGGCAAATTTTCAACATTCATATCGCGCAATTACAGAGTCTGTTTTGGGGCCAGCGCTCACAACACGATTTTGTCTATTCGCAGGACTCGAACCCAATACATTTGATTAAGGGTTGAAAGATCCCAAACCATCCCACCACAATCCATGTTAATAGTAATTTTATAAGTTATTCAAGTGCTAGATAATCAAAACTGAAATTAACGAAATAAATTTGAAATACTGCACTTTTCAGGGTGATTCAATGAATAATTCGTTAATGATGTATGACAAAAATTCTATGCAATTTTGAAAAGGAAAAGATGCATCCTCAAAGCTATCAACAGACAAAGTGATGAACTATATAACTTTTGATTACTCTATCATCCAAAAAAGTTCCAATTGGGACAAAATATAACATGAATGGATTTTACTTTATCATGAACCCATTAGTTATGTTATTGTCGTTCTTCCATTTTATTGTCTAGTACCACAGATAATTCAAACTAGATAAGAGCAATAATCAATCTCATATCGAATTATATGTAATGAAAATCTACCTTTTTTATATATTTTTTCTTTCTAATTTAATTTCTTTAAAAAGAAATATCTATACTCCTTTTCAGAATTCATCTAAATTGTAACAACCCATCGATCATTAGTGGTTGAACATACAAGGGATTCAATGTGAATTTTGCTTTAAGTAAATCTCACATCTATATGAGAAAACGTTAGCGGTCATAAAAAGTTAAGTTTAATTGTTGATGGGCCTTCGGAGTTAAACTCAATAGGACAAAATCATAAAGTTCAAAGCCTTTAGGTCGTCTAAATAAGCCGAGTCAGAGTCAAGTTATCCCCTAATACAGTGGTGAGAAAAATATCAATAAAGACGCTAATTGTTTAAGGAGGATGAGTGTATTATTGATGGTTGAACTCGAAGAGGAATATCAAAAGAGACGATCTTTATAATTGGACCTGGACCATGAGATGTGGTATGATTTGGTAGCTCTCCTAGTACGGCGGAGGGGCAACTAAAACCCTGAATCGCTAAGGGAGTTAGTATAACTGTCCACATACCACTTGCAGGTGAACTCAAAAGGCGGTTCATACTAGCGGTTAACAAAATGATCAATTCCTTAAGTGAAAAGGAAGTGAATGAAAGTAATTAAGGAAATTGAAGCTCCTTTCAAGTAACTTGAAAACTATTTTGTGCACAAAAATCAAATTCAATAGTAGGTCGTCTCTCGTTTGGTTATAGATTTTGAAGTTGAAATTTGAAAATTTGAATTTTTGAAGTTGTAATTTGAAAATTTAAGTTTTTGAAGTTGTGATTTTTGAAACGTGAAGTTGTCTTTGGACATGCATTTTACTTTAAAAAAATTAAAGTTCTATGAAAGGAAGTGAAATTTCACCCAAAAACTGGTCAGACTCATTTTTTAAACTTGAAAATATTTTGAAGTTAAAATTATAAAATTTAATCAAATGTCATGGCCAAACAGATATTTGAAAATAGTTTTTTATAATCTGATCCAAAATCTATGATGAAACGCTAATAGAGTAAATCCCACCCTGTTATCCATTCAAAAGCATATTATTCGTGATTTAAAACTTTGCTACCCCTTTTTTCCTTTTCCTCTCCTTGGATGCGGGAACATTTTTTAGTCAAATATCCATATTGAAATCTTTGCTTTCGTTTTCATTCCTCCTCATTATAAGTTGTCTCAATTTTTTATACTTTAAGATAACTTTTTTGGATATAGAAAACATGGAATTATAGATATGAGATTATCTTCCCGTATTAGATGATAATGTGGGATGTGTTATGCACAAGATTGTCCTTCTTTTTTTTTTACCTTCAATATAGGATAGAAGTGCTACTAAATGTACTAATTTCAGTTCCAAAATTATTACTGGGGAAAGTTCAGGGCCTTCACTAGATTATCTTTAAAGTTAAGGGGTCAAATTGGTATTAAAACGTAACGTTAATCAAGTAACTCAGTAGCAGTAGTACATCATATGAGTAAATTAACACTATAAAGAAATGAACTGTCTACGTTGAAAGCTTTTTGTTTTAAATTATTTAGTTCTGTTTGTTGCGTCATTCAATAACTTATATTTTTGAAAAATTAATTAAGTGGGGAACTGGGAAGCTAAGATTTGACTAATATTCTTTTGTTGCCCACAGATCACAGATGGACTCTCACTTCTTATTATAATAAATTTTGTTACATTAATTAATTATTGATCCCTACTAGCTCAGTCACCTAAGAGCTAACCCATTCAAAACTTATATTCTCTGCCCCAACTAATTGTAATTTAAAATTTAAATACTCTGTCATTTTCTACTTTTTTTTTTGGTTAAATGATCGTTGTATTGGTTATTTTTCTTTCTTTTATAGTATTATTAGTCTTCGTGTACAAATGAGTGTGACCCATATAATTTTCATGTAGGTCTAACTGTTACATAGATTGACTGAATACATAAAACATTCCTTCTACATATGTAACTCTCTATTTTTAGTAATACTAATGTGGTGAAGTACTTAGAATTTTCTTTTTCTCCTTCACACCAAACTTTTTTTCATATACAACTACAAATATGTTTATATCAAAAGAATAACTCTTATTTATAGGTGTAGAGATTGTTCCACATGCATAAATAAGAATTAGTGCGTTAGTTGTTAATTAAACAAAAATCATGGCTTATAACCTCACCATAACAACACTAACATGAGATGTGATGTAATTCTTTTAATATTAAATGCCTAAACAAGTATATTAATAGCATAGTAATAGTACATCCTCAAGGAGTATACTTTTAATAGATACCAAAGCTTAAGGATTTTATTATATTGAAATACTATTTAGAGGGGATTCGACTCTACTTTAGTATTTTCTAATCGGGAGCATCTCGATACAATCAAAGACGTTTCCCTCATCTACTTCTTTTGCTCCATTTCTTATTCCAAAATGTGGAATCTCCCACCCCAGGAGCCCCCACACCCCGGTCCGACAGGTCTGTGAATGAGGTAAATCATGGTGACTCAATTGATTTCAAAGGTTAGACCAGTACCACGCTGCGCACAAGGGGCCCTCCTTTATTTCAAGAAGAAACCCCCACACTGCCGCTGACGGGATTCGATCCTTGGTCTCTTATTCCAAATATCCCCCTTGAAACCAATTGAGCTGCCCAAGCGGACGATCAAAACTAAGGTAGGGTAAACTTTTTAAAGTGACTGATCCCACCGCATTACGGCCCCATACCTCAGAAAACCCCACCTCCGGCCTGGCCCTACGGATTAGTATACACCGCTTGGCCCTACGCGTATGGAGAGATTTTTTTGGGGGAACACAGTTCCACTCTCGCTGATCAGAGAACTCGAACACGGAACCTCAGACAGCAATACCCTAATGTATTGGCCACTGGGCCAAACACTTTGGATTCTTTTGCTCCATTTCTAATCATATGCCCACTTCCACTTTTAAAAAATACTTTAGATTTTATTTGAACTATGGTTTAAATTACTCTTGAATTGGCGCTCTATTAGATGTTAAAGCAAACATGAGACTTTTTTTTTTCTAATGACGGGCATAATATTAGTCGAAAAGTCTAAGCGAAAGTAAAATTGCTTAATTCCAGATAGTACAAAAATAAATTTGACCTTTTTTTCTTAGTACTTATAATAAAGAAGAAGTGAAATTCAACAGAGACAAATTTAAAATTTAAAATTTATGCGTGCAAAATTCTAAAACAATACATATTAAGTGAATTGTTAATATAAATATAGAATCTACACTAAAGCTATCAAATTCTACTGAATTCGTAATTAAAAAAACTAAAGCCGCCCCTAAATATGATTCAACATGCATTATTTCTCATGGGAATAGTGCTTGGGGACTCCCTACCGATGCATGATGTATTCAGGTAGTGACTGAAAATTGCTTATATATCCTATGGACTCCTTGTTAATTTCACGTAAAAATGTTAATTTTCTCTTCGTCTTTTTTCTTAGTTATGTTTGGAGTTACTATGACTGGCTTCTCTCTTAATTAGAGGTTTTGAATTCGAGCTTGGAATATAAAAAAATTCTTGATAGAGAGTGCTACCCCCTAATGGGGCCCTGCCCGACGCGAATCCGAATTATTCGGGCTCCAATGCGGGTACCAAAAATACCAGATGAGAAACAAAAAAAGAAATTACTATTATTATATTATAGAAATGGCAGACAGGTGAAGTCTTCCCTTGTTGCAGTGTTACCCGTTATATATCCTCAACTTCTTTTGTCATTTACAACTTGTCTCGTCCTGTTACGTTCGGAGAAAAACAGTTTATATTTGACTAAATATATTTGAGATTTTTTTCATTGTTGTATTTGATAAATAAATTGTGTTTGGACAATTTTATAAAAAAAGTTACTTTTGAATGAAAAATCACAAAAGATAATATTAATGTTTATGTTACCAGAAAATTGAACAGAGTGTCGTCCCCCACAAGATTGCTATTCATTTTTTTTTTTTTTTGGTTTGTTTTATAGGCAGAACAAAATAATCTTTTTGCCCTTTCACCCTTCCGCTTCTTCTCCGTCTTATTTTCTTCACCAAAAATACTATTCCCTTGTTTCAAACTTTCGATTTATGTGAACTTTTTTAAAGTATGCTTTGTAAAAGAAAAAGGAATAAATAATAGGTTCTTATATATGTCAAAGAATTTAAAGTTTGTATGTTATCATTGTATCTCTCCTGGACACTTAAAACCATACTATTTCAAACTTCAAAATTCGGCGAGCAAAATGTTGCCTTAAAGATTGTCCAACATTTCGGATAACATTCGAAACAACATTTCTGAGTTGAAAGGTAAAAAATGTTTTAAGAGAGTTTGGATTCCCAAAAAGGATGTAACATGTAAAGTTGCTATAACTGCATTAAGAACTAACATTTCAAGTTCTTGGTACTTTGATAGTGGATATTCTCGCCACATGACATGTACAAAGGGGTTTCTAAAAAACTATGAGTCATTCAATGGAGGTAACGTAACTTATGGAGGTGGCAGTAAAAACAAAATAATTGGAAAAAAGATCTTGAATGTTCCTGAATTTTCAGCTTTAAGAAATGTCTTACACGTTGAGGGTTTAATGGCTAATTTGATTAGTATTAGTCAACTGTGTGATGACAATCTTGAGGTAAAGTTTAATAAGAATGCATGTGAAGTTACGAATGAAGCTAATGAATGTGTCATGATAGGTACTAGAACAAGTGATAATTGCTATCTTGTTGCAAGACAAGAAACATGCAATAATGTCAAGATCGATGACACAACACTATGACATCAAAAGTTGACACAACACTATGACACTATGATAATTGCTATCTTTTTCAGCTTACTGCTCCACCGTTGAAAATGTATGTGTACCCTGATTGAGATTTGTAGTCATTAACATCTGTCTAGAAGCTAGCATCAGTGTACCCAGTACATACCAGCTTCTCTTGTCCACCACAGACTAAGAAATATTCCTTAGCCACCAATCTTGCTTTATAAGTTTGTACCTTGCCATATGCATCAATCTTCTTCTTGAACATCCATTTGCATCCTATGGGTCTAACCCCTGTTGGTAAATCAACCAAGTTCCAAACTTGATTGATGTACATCGAGTCCATCTCAGATTTCATGGTTTCTTGCCATCTCTGCGAATCAATGTCTAACATAGCTTCGCTGTAGGTTGTAGGTTCATCGTCATCAGGAATATCTATTTCATTGTGTATTTCAACAAGGAGATTAAGTCTTCCAGGCGGACGATGAGTCCTAGTGGTCCTACGGAGTTGAGTATTATGTGTTCCAGTGTTTATTGTATTCTGATTGTGAGAAGGTCTTTGTGTGTCGGACAATCCATCACCTTGAGAGCTTTCAGGAATGTCATTTTTATGTATTTTTTGAATGAAATGATGCACAACCATTGTATCATCTTCCATTGGTTGTGTATGAGAGCCTTGCATTTATGCACTATCTCTCACAGCACTCCCACTGGGTGAAGGGCGTACTCTAAGTACCCAATCTTCACCAGATACTCCCACTGAATCCTTGTTTAGGTCATTCGACAAGGGTTCAACTTCTGTGTTATCTTGTGGTTCTTGAATTTCTTCAAGTTATATCTCTGTGCAGCTATGTTCCTTGTATACATATTCTTCTTCAAGGAAAGTTGCGTTCCTAGAAACAATGACCTTATGTTCTCCAGGAAGATAGAAGTAGTATCCCTTAGTTTCATTTGGATACCCCACAAAGTAACATTTCTCACTCTTGGATTCCAACTTGTCAGTGAGCATCTTCTTAACATATGCAGGGCACCCCCAGAGTCTCATATGTTTAAGAGTTGGCTTCTTGCCACACCATATCTCATAGGGTGTCTTTTTTATTGACTTAGAAGGAACCCTGTTTAGAACATATATAGAGGTTTGAATAGCATGTCCCCAAAGGTATGTCGGTAGAGCTGCGGAGCTCATCATGGATCGAACCATATCCAATAAGGTTCGGTTTCTCCTCTCGACAACACCATTCATCTGTGGCATTCCTGGAGGTGTCCATTCTGATTGGAATCCATGTAGCTTTAAGTAATCTAGAAAATCCTTGCTCAAGTATTCAGCTCCTCGATCCGATCGAAGGGTCTTGATACTTATTGCAAGTTGCTTCTCTACTTTCGACTTGTACTCCTTGAACTTCTCAAAGGCCTCGAATTTATGTCTCATAAGATACACTTATCCATACCTTGTGAAGTCGTCAGTAAAAGTGATGAAGTATGGGAAGCCTCCTTTATCTTGAGTTGAAAACGGCCCACATACATCAGTATGGACCAACTCAAGCACCTCCTCGGCACACACACCTTTCCCAGAAAGTGGTTTATTGGTCATCTTTCCTCTCAAGCAAGATTCACAGTTACCATAAGACTACAAGTCAAATGGTTCGAGGTAGTCTAACTTCCTCAATCTTGCTATCCTTGATTCGTTGATATGACCAAGTCTGCAGTGTCATAGGTAGGTAGAGTTTCTATTACTTGTCTTGGTTCATTTATTTTGTACATTGAATATCTCTCGACTACAGTTCAGTGTATATAATCCATCCATAAGAGGAGCAATTCCATATATAACATTATTAAAAGACAGTACGTGACTGCCATTATAAATATACGAGGAAAAACCCTTCATGTCCAACACTGGGATAGAAATAATATTCCTCGTTAACGATGGAACATAAAAACAATCTTTCAACACTAAACAATAGCCGGAAGGTAAATTTAATTAATAAGTCTTTATGCGCTCAGCATCCACTCGTGCTCCATTTCCAACGCGTAGGTCTACCTTTCTCGGTCCAACCTTCCTGCTATCAGTTAGCCCCTGCACATTTGTACAAATGTGTGAGCCACAAGCGGTATCCAATACCCATGAATAAGAGTTATTTATAGACATATTTATTTCAATGACGTACATACATTGTCCACCAAAGGCAGGAGCACCTAGTGCTTTTCCTCCTCCTGGTGTCGTACAATCCTTTTTCTAATGCCCCTTCCTATGGCAGTTGAGGCATTCATCCTTATCCGAGTTCACCTTCTTCTTCACACCTCTCCTGGGCTTCATAGCTGAGGGTGCAACGATTGCCTTGCCCTTCTTCTTCTACCATTCCTTGCCTTTCAACTTGGATTGGCTAGAAGAGCTCACCATGAGCACATCTTTGCCTTTGGAAGTGGAGGACTCAAAGGTCTTGAGCATGTTGTGCAGCTCCGGCAGTGTCGCCTTCGTTCCATTCATGTTGAAATTCACTATGAAGCTCTCAAAAGAACGAGGGAGAGAGTTCAGGATAAGGGTGGTAGCGACATTCTTTTCAAGCTTCGTTCCAATCGAAGCAAGATTCTCTATCAGCCCTATCATCTTCAGCACATGCTGCGAGACCTGGCCCCATTCATTGAGCTTACACTTGAAGAGTTCTATTAGCAGCTTATATTCCATCATCTGGGATTGAGAGCCATAGAGACTCTTCAAGTGTTCGAGCATCTCATTGGGCCCCATGTTGCTGTCTCTGAAGTTCCATAGACATGGAAGAGAGCATTACACATTGCACCGAAGTGGCATCATCTAGATATTTCTGGTAAGCATCTTTATCAAATGAGGCATATTCGTCAGAATCTGTCGCAGGGACTGTTGGGAACATCGTGTCCAACACGTATTCAATCTTCTCTTGTCTCAACACTATTCACAAATTTCTTAGCCAGTCAAGGTAGTTTGGTCCAGTAAGTTTATTCATCTCAATCAACATTTTCAACGATAAGCTCGACATCTTTAATAATCTGAAGAATTAGATAGACCAGAAATTAAATTCAAAATCTATTTCTTATTATACACATTCATTTAGGCTAATCAACAAGGCCTTTTATTTAATTAGCTCCCACTATTTTAACATACTTCTACGACCTCATGGTAGATACATACCTATTTTAATTGAGGTCATAATGGGCCAAAATCCAAGCCTATGCTATCTCCGCGTTTGCTTTGGCTGATAACTTCAACAACATATCTTGGTAGGTTCTAAATCAATTGCAAAACTTATTGACTCCTGGTTGATCAAATATTACATTTAATCTTGCGTCCTTAGATTAGTCCGACACTTTGGCGCCAAGATTTGTCTAAGCAAGTCAACCCCATTACACGACTGCGTTTACGTATCTAAGTAAATTTGGTCTTTGTGAGCAAACACTTTAGTGTAAATACCCACAAAGGTTTATCATTTACCTTTACATTAAAACACATCTATGAAAGAGTCTAAGTCCTCGTAGACTTAGAGCAAATGCTTTGGCATAAATACTCGTATCGTCGAAAAGGATTTTGCACCCTAACAATTATAATGGACGACGCATTTTAATTTAAACTTGTATTTAAAGTTTTGCGGAACGTTTTAATTCAGGTTCTAACCAAGCTCAACTCTTTTACGCCATATCCAATATGACATCTTAACATCATGCAAACTAAATACACATATAGTTTGGGAACTTTCAACCCAATATGCATGATATAAGATGGTTTAATCAAACACTGGGCGCCGCCTGCCCAGACAGTTATAGCGGACACTATTCTAGAAATGTAAATGACAAACATTTTGACATTTAACACATAAACGGTATACTTATCAAATAATATACTGTTTAATAATAATAATATTGGGTTAAACATTCTGAACTCATTTTTTTTTGTTTCTGGACAGGTGGAGCCGCGACTCTAATGATTAGCGTCGCGGTGCCACTGAGGTAGTAACCCCAAATTTCTGAAAAATTGCACTAGCGCCGCGGCGCCTCTTTGAAACCCTAGTCAGCGTCGCGGTGCCCTATCATAGGGCCGCGACGCCGACGTCCTTACGAATGTTTCTGTGTTGATTTTTTAAAATCGTTCAACCCCTAAATCCAATTTAGGGATCAATTCACAGGTCATTTATCATCACCCACCATTATCAATAACGCCCATATCGACCATGGTCCGTTCTTTACTCGTTCTTAGTCGTGCACCATGCAATGAGCCGGACAACGCACTTGGCTTAGTTCGAGTTAGAGCGGAATGACTTCCTCGAGTTAGCGTAGGAGATAATTTAGGGTGATTCCAAAAAGGTCAACATTCATTCAAGACATATAGGATTTCAAAGAACTTCATTTTAATATAATTTTATTTTTAACCCATATTATTATTCTATTCAATTGTTATATAACCATTGAACCAGCCTGAGCTCTGATAACACTGTAGGAATTTTGTTGGGTTCAAAAACATAAGTAAGGCACAACGGAAGTTTAAAATTTTGTTTCTTACTTACCCCAACAAGTTTTCTGGTATGGTTATACAACAATGGAACTTGTAACATAAAAACATTTACTTACAAGTTATAATAATCTGGAATCTTTATCAACTGTGAGGTGCACACGCGATTGCCCTTCCAATTGCAAGCTCCAAGCTTCAATGTATTTCTCTTTCGGAAAGCTAGGAAATTCGGCAGAGGTTCGAGAGTATTTGATTCTAAGTCTCTAAGGCTTAGAATGTTTTTCAGAAATTGGTGTGTTGAATAATGAAATAAATGCCTCTATTTATAGTTGAAAAATAGGTCAAAACCGGATTAGGGTTTGACCTTGGGCCTGACCCAAAAATCGAGGCAGAGGCGCCGCGACCCTAGGGTAAGGGCACTGCGGCGCTCGACATGCGCATGCATTGCGCCGCGACCCTAGGGTATGGGCGCTGTGGCGCTCGACATGCGCCTGCATTGCGTCGCGACCCTAGGGTATGGGCGCCGCGACGCTCGACTTTATTTTTCATGCATTCTTAATTAAATCCAAAATCCAATTTTGACTTAATTAAAATAATCATTATTCATTTAAATGTCTCGATTCCAAATCGAACATTTTAATTACTCTCTCAATACATCGTTAGATCGAAATGGACAATCGCCATAGTGTGACCCTACATGCCTTCTCATATCGACATTAATCAAATTAAGGTCTACACGGAACTCCTAGACGGCGCCGGAAGACGAACCCAATATGTGAAGTACGTTTACACGAATTCAGTAAACTTAACCTTTATGTGGTAAGATAAAATCCTTTCATTCACGACATACCCGATCAAGATTAGGATTTATCAAGTGTCTATCCAAATGGCTTAATCATTGTATCTCATCTATATTAGTTGACAACTAGACCATATTCTAAATATGTCTATTGCGTTGGCCAACGACTTAGTCAACCTAATATCACTGAGAATTCGAGTGTTCTCTTGAATAAACATCCGAGGAATGAATCCTAATCTTGGCTCAACTACCACCTTCAATCCACATCGTAATGTATCCAATACAAGCCGTATCTCAACCTATAAGGCATTTGAGCTTAAGACGTTATCAAAGTACATTACTTTGTAGACAAGGCGCGTATTGACCTCAAGTCTAAGGACTTCTATCTCCCACACGTTGATCATACTTTAGACAAGTATAACAAACAATATATCAGAAGGGTATACCAATACTTCCAAAGTATCCATCACGAGTAACCATTACTCGTAGCAGGTGAGACATACAACATCCTCTAAGGATGTGATGCAGACCACATGTCGACTTATCACGTATCATTGATATCCCATTCTCGATGATCATTATTCGAGGCTATTTTAAGATTTACGCTTTATCATCAATATCTCACTCTATTAATGACAACGTAAGCTCAAATGATGCACATTAATGAATAATTACAAACAATCAAATAATAATTCAATAATTGCAACTGCCAAAGTATTAATCTCCATTAATAATAATATGAATGTGTATAAAGTACATTTGTCCTAATATAAATTATTTCTAGGACATAAATATACTTTCAATGATACCAAACCCCTATCATTTAAAATTATATGAAAACCATTCATGACTCATCTATTTTTATCATCCACCTTTTTAATTGTGGCTAGTGTGATTCATTACCCCGCCTTTAGACAAACCATAGAATACGTAAATATCATGCATAATTAATTAGGAAAAGACACCACACGCAGCTTAGTTTTGACATGTCAAACTATAATAACAAAAATATCACTACTATGTACTAAGGGTGGCCAGTGGGACGTGATGAGACGGAACGGAACGGGATTTGGGAGGACGGGGTGGGTCGGGATTGGGTTTGGCGGGACGGGGGATGGGGGTGAATATGGGGACAAGAAGTGGTCCCGTCCCACATCCTGCCAGTAGAGGGGACGGGATTTGGGGGGACGGGACGAGTCGAGTCGGGTAGGGGGATTTGGGGGACTTTAATTTTTTTCTAGACACTTAATTTTAAAAAATATATATTTAAACACTTAAATTATTGAACAAGATAGTGAAAAAATATCCCAAGGCTAATTGCCTCTTATATTATTTAATAAAAATATGATTTTTTTTGTAATACAATTTTAAAATTACAACTTTATTTCGTAGTTCAAAAGTTGCAAATCACATAGTAAAATTGACATTAAAAAATTACATATGCAACCATACTTTTTCTAATTTTCTGACAATCTCTTGAGGATCTTCTGTTGAAATTGGAAGTTGTTGGTCAAATTGTTCAACGTTGCTTCCTGCTCCCTCGGATTAGATTTCATTGTAATTGTAGTCGTCTTCTTCATTGATCTCTGGTTGACCGCACCTTCTACGCTCCGCTCTAATCCAATCTCTAAATAAAACTGCAATCTCCAAACTGTCTCCCGCCAATGAGTATCTGTGCTCTCTTATTTGAAACCTTCTAGCAAAAAAAGTTCAGAAGTTGTTCATGACGCTTGAATATTCAACACATCTCGTGTCATCTTTGATAGAGTCGGAAATGTCTTCTCATTCTTCCTTCAGTATTTCAGCAAGTTTTCACATCCATTTTTATTAGCAATTGATTCAAACGATACAACATCCTGCAAAATATAAACATTAAATTCGGGATGGACCGGGGTGGGATCGGGATGTCCCGACCCACTGGACAACCTTACTATGTACTGGGGCGTAGTCTTATCATTTAGTTTTTGCTACCGTTTCATAATGTTTCGTCGCTTTACATGTTACAGTAATTAAGTTTGACCAAATATAATTTAGTTTATCATTTGACATATTTTTATATTTAGGAGTTACACGAAACATAATCCGAAGTTGAATTTATTTGGTCCAATTTTTTTTATTTTTTTTAAAAAAACGTATAAGAAACTCATCATCAAAACTTATTACTTAACTCTGAATAATTATACAGCAACAACTTGAGATGAAAGCAGTAGATCTTATTAACAACAGTAGACATGTAGGTTAATACGATTTTCTTTTTTGCTATTACCTCTTATGGACATGTTTAATTAATTAATCAATTGCCAACTAAAATGTTGAAATAAGAGAAGTGGAATTTTGTTGCTTAGGTCATATGAGTGATAGTTCATATTAATAATGCTAGCTTTTAAAAAAAAATAAAAAATACTGGCGATGATCGGTAAATTAGTATCATCATGCGGATGTTTAATCGCATACATAGTTGTGGAAGAAAAAAAAGTTCAAATACAATCTCATCACTAATTCATTTGTTATAACCATTCGTGACTTAAATTTATTGGATCAACTAATTGTACTCGTGTCACGTAGGACATAAAGGGAGAAATCTCCCTGTTGTAAATTTGTTGAAATATAAAAAATATTTTCAACCTTGAGGCGCGTTGTTGATGACATGAGGATATCTGACTGTTTTAGGTCTATCCCTTAATATTCCACAAGTTTCTTAGTATAAACTATGAATAGCCACAAAAAGGAAAAAGATTAGTACAAACAACAAAGAATAATTTAGTTACCAAAAATCCACCTCTAACCTTCAGACCTATGGTAAAGAATGAATATTAGGACTAACTCAATTCGAGTTAGGCCCAAGATCCATTCTTTACATGGTATTAAAGTCAGACTCATCCCAATTCTTTGTTCATCGATGTTGGACCCCCATATTATATTGTCCACGCTCCAGTTAACGGGGTCTGGACGTGCGAGGTAGTGTTAAGAGTCTCACATCAGAAATAAAATGAGAACATGAATTTCTTATATGGACTTGGACAATCCTCACCCTACAAGCTAGCTTTTGGGGTTGAGTTAGACCCAAGATCAATTATTTACATTGTATCAGTGTCAGACTCATTCTAATTCTTTGTTCACCGACATTGGGTCCCCAAATTATATTATCCACGCTTCAGTTAACAAGGTCTGGGCGTACGGGGGAGTGTTAAGAGTCTCATATCGGATTTGGAATGAGAACATGTACTCCTTATATGGACTTAGACAATTCTCACCCTACAAGCTAGCTTTTGGGGTTGAGTTAGGCCCAAGATACATTCTTTACACATATTTCTCTTTTTCTAGCTTTTTACAAGCCCACAAAAAAAATTACAAATAGTTATATAAAGAAAAAGAAAATTCTACACTTTTTTTGAGATACTATTCACAATTTTCTAACCGTCCCTATTAAGAATTTTTTACCATTATTCAAACCTAAAAACTCTGCTTAAGGGTAGATAGATTTCATCCCATCATACCCCACATAGGACCGAGTATTTAACCTACTCCTTTCTTTCTTTCTTTCTAATAGGAAGTTTGGTTGGCTGTTGATGATGATAGGTTGTTCCAACTGGGCAAACCCAACCAAAAGTCTCCAAACAATTTAAATCCCATAGACTTTATGCTTAGAAAATATTTCTTTTTTTCTTGTTTACTATTTTTTTCTTCATAACAAGCCAACATGATAACATGCCCAAAACTTCCAACGGCAAATAATGAATGAGAAACAATCACAAAAATAGTTACGGAGTAGTATTATTAGACAAACAAACATTAGTTTTGGTACCAAGTCTTTTTGCCTTTTCAACTTCTCATCAAGACACATGCATACACCCTTTCCCAAGTCCCACCATTTTAAGACTGTCCTGTCCCACAATTGACTGTTTTTTCACATGAGTTTTTGTGTCGACCAAAGGCCCACAATTCTTTAATTATTGGAACACAACAAAAGGTCTAATTAAAGACTAATTTTTCATCAGTATTGTATTTATATCATGAGTTTATAGAAAAATCTCTTCTTCATACCTAATCAATGTCACATACAAAGTCTAATCACCCTCCCGTTCACCAAAAAAAAAAAGAGGAAGAAGAATGGCAATGGCATAATTTTCTACTAACATAAGCTTTTTTCAGCTAGGAATTAATGAGTGGGAAATTCATGTAAAAAAACATGATTTTCTTACCTTATTCCCATCGAATCAACTCACTGGAAAAATACATGACGGAAAAATAAGTTCTTATTGAAACGTTGGAAAACTGTTTGATTTTTTCGTGTGAAAACACTATCATTTTCAGCTAAAAATAGTGATTTTTTAGTAGTGTTCTTACACTACAATTTTTTTTGATTGTGTGTGTTTGAATGATGTAAATATGTAAAACAAATTACCTTTAAATTGATACAAAAGCGTCTACAATGTGTCTGTTAATTACAATAATGCAGTCAACATTAAGTTATCAATGAAACTGTGTCATGTCAAGAACTGCAAATTTTTGTCTCTCTATATGTAGTTTAAATTTGACTTGATACGTCTATTAATAGTAAGAGGAGAATTAAAAGAATGATTCATTTAATGAAATGAAGAAAAGTAGTTCGTTCAATGAAGTATTCGTTACAGCAATATCTGACCAAAATTTATTGACTTTTGTATTCAGAATATAGAAGAGAGAGAGAATCGTATTCGGACAGTCCACCAGGTCCAGTGTTCGATGGGTACCTGCTCTTATTTGAGTTTCTGCGATTCGTGATCAATGTTGTTTTTGTTGGAAATTTATCTTTGGTGGGGAGGTTGCATTCAACAATATTTGATGACTTAAACACTAAGATTCTGCATGTTGGAGGTTTTGTCTCTTCAACGTGCATAATCTATTAAGTGAGTAGATGACTGTAGGGCCAATGATCGTCAAATTTCGTTAAGAAATGAAAGAGATATTGGTCCACGAAGTAAGGTATTTGAGGCATGAAAATATGGTGTGGGACAAATTTACCACATCGGTGGGAAAAGGAAGAATTGTTCTCTTTATATGCCTAAAAAATGGATAAGGGTTTGGGACCACAAGGGGTAACCCATATGTTTGAAGGAGGGAGGACCTAGGTGTGCTTGGGTTCGAGGCTAGCCCCACACGCGCACCGCCGCCCATCCGGGCCCGAGCTCCAAACTGTTTAGTATTTACAGTTTGGTCTATGGAGTTTCAGGATTGGTCGTTTCATGTTTGTTTTCTTCATCAGAATCAACCTATTTGTTTTGTAGTGTTAATTAGTTGTTGTTTTATCTTGGAAGACTATTGCCCGCTAACGTAAAAGCATATATACGGGGCAATCTTGTCTTAAAGACAGAGAGTCATCTCTCGACTCAGCCACAGTTGTAACAATTCAAATTTAGTGTTTCTTGATTTCAGGTTATCAAGATTCAAGACTCAACAAGCTTGCGACAATTATAATATTGGTTGTTTGTTTACCCTTTCGAACACTTGTAATATTTATTTACTTCCTGTACTGCTTTGATTCCAACAATTATATCCTACAGTTTTGACCCGACATGCTTCTCTTTCTTTCGAGTGTCGTGACTCCGTTTAATTTTTTTAAGGAGATCAGCTACAGACCGAGACAACACCACAACTGTCTTATCCCCACAGACGACGCCAAACTGTTTTTCGGTGAAATTGATTCTAACCAAAAATACAGTTAGACATTTGTATTTAAGGATTTAAAGACAAGTAGGTTGTATCCGATCCGGAGAACTCCTTAATGAGTCTGGTATCATGAGCTAGGTTATAAGAGCAAAGAATACGAGATTCAGTAAGTAAAATAACAAGCAAATAAATGAGTAAATAAGCTAGATTCAGAATGGATGATGAATAAGTGCTTTGGTATATTGATATGAGAGAGAATATTGGTTACAAGTATGAGCTTAGAGGATACAATATATTTTTTCTTCTCTTTTAAGTCTTGCATATATAAGACGAAACTAGACTATTATGACCCCTAAAGTTGTGACGACGTGAGCGTATTGATGTCACGGAACGTACGCGCGCCGCGCCGCTCTGATCTAGGACAACTAATGTGATGGGAGTTGTTGGGAGTGGGAGACATCTATATAGAGATTCTAGGCCGTTGGAGTTCCCAGATGCATCAAATACCTCGGGGGCATTTTCACCCAATACAGATAGTCACCCATTTTCTGGACCCCTCATTTCATGAGTCCGAGAGGTGGAAGAGTCTGTGCACTCTTTTTGAAACTTTTGGCGGAAACCAAAACGTCACATCTTTTCCTACTACGAGGCGTTTCATCAAGCGATCATTAAATGTGTCAGTCACTTATTTGATGGTGCCCTTTTAGAGATACTGATTGGCGCTTACTAACAGGGCATGTCGCTTCGTTTTCCAAGGGAAATGATTATCCCAACCGGCTATATAAACCGATGACCCTAATCACTTATTCTCACTCTTACTCTTATCTTCCCTTTTTGAGTAATCACAATTTCTTGCTTTTTCAAACCCTCATTCTAATTATGTCTACTTCTCCATCTTTTTCGGTTCTTCATACGATCTTACCCTCACCAGAATGAGGGAATATATTGGTGCTACTTCAGTGACTTCTGTTCATCACCGTCCATCGCCCTTTGGCATCACCCGGGCTATTGACTTGGGTTTTGCTGCTTCCAAAATCATCCCCTCCAATTTTAACTTTGAGAGGGACTTTCGTGTAAACCATCTCTATGAGTCTGTGAAAGGTATCTCTTTATTGATCGACCACTCAGTTATTCCTCAGGCCTGCATAGACGAAACCAGGGATGCCATTTATTTACACCTACCCTTTCACCATTGGATTTGGCCTTCCAGTCCACCAGGTTATTGAGGCCTTCTGGCGCCGATATGGCGTCTGTCTAGGGCAGTTGGCCCCTTAGACCTGGAGAATATTTCATTGCATGCAACATTTGGCAGATATTGCCCACCTTCCTTTCACTATGGATCACCTGATTACCAATGTTGAAGATAATCACGACTGATGGATAATAAACTTGGCTTTTCAGGGCTTTCGAGCCCTGATTACCAATGTTGAAGATAATCACGACTGAGGATGGTGTGATCATTCTTGATGATTCATACCCACCACCTTCATGATGCTGATCTTGGTCCCTACCGGAGTAATGGAATAGTGCCCATGAGTATCCGTGTCTTAACCTCTCGTATCGTCTCTATTTGTATTATGACTATGTCATTTTTTTCCAGCGGCCCTAGTAGTGCCCAAACCCTTGCCTGATATCTTCGGTTGGGTGATAGGCATGCTTCGGGCCTCCTATGGGGCTGAGCAGACTTGGAAGGCTATTTTTACCGACAAATGGAGAGGGAAGAGCCACAGTAAGTTACTTTTCGCTATCTTCGAGCCTATACTGGTCAAATTTTAAAGCATTGTACTCATTTTCCCTCTTTTTCTTCTCCAAGGTCTCTCTACTCGCGGAGATTCTGCCAGGAAGGTGTAATACCTCGTACCTCTAAACTAAGCCATGTTTATGATTCAGAGAGTTTAAGTTGAAAAACCAGTTTCAAATTCTGCAGTACCATTTTGACGCGAGGTTTTACGGACTGTCAATTTCACTTTTGAAATTGATGGCATGTTGTAGATTCTACGGACCATTAAAAAGTTTTACGATCCGTAGATTTCGACCATCTTAGACCCTCGAGATTTATAAGTCTCTGAAAATTTTCAAGTTCATGACAAAGTGGCTTTTCACGCCTCTCCTTACAGTCGAGTGACTTTTCAGCTCCTCTCCTTCCTTAAAGGCGAGTGACTTTTCAGCTCCTAGGTCCGATTATACAGACCGTTAAAAGATTGATGGACCATCAATCTGGACCATCAAATATTGACGGCCCAGACTCAAACCATCAAATTTTTGACGGACCGTCAATCTCACTGTTGAATTCCTCCGATAGCAAACAACATAAAAATGAGACTTAATTCTAAAAATCAGTTTTTCATATTTTCAAGCCCTAGAATGAAGGTTCTATCTTCCCAACCATCTCCTACATCACGGTAAGTCCTTTCCATGTATTCCCATGTGATTTTAATCGATTATTATCAATTTCTAAGTGAAATTCACTATTTTAACCTAGGATTTTCAAGAAAACCCAACTCATGGAATTAAGGTTCAATCTTTAGAATTATTCTTCCAAGTTCAAATTTTTAGGATGCGCGTTGGAGAGATTAAGGTATGTAGAGCTTTTATCTACGTGTGGGGACATCATTCTTCTCCCCCCACGCCACGTTTCTTTGAAATCATGAAAATTCCATACATAGGGCTTTAGCTCTATTATCATGATATCACGCCCCAAAACCCACCCTGAACGCAACAAGCATCCGATGCTATGAACAACACCGGAAGCACCTTATAAAATCAATAAACATATATTCTTTTTCAGTAGTCTTTTAATATTTATTTAAAACAATCATTTATGAATAACTGAAAGTATACTCATACTTTATAAAAATCAATGGAAGTCGATTATGAATAGTCAATTATAAAATGCGGCAAACGCCTCAGTAAATCGTACGAGACTTCAACAACTACCCACAATCGAACAACTATCTATGGAGCTTCTAAGATAAACAAATGAGTGTTTAACTTCGGGACACAGTCCGAAACTTAAATAAATTAATAAAGATAGAGCGGTGTCCCACAAATAAGGGTGTGGGCTCACCAATAAATCCTTAAAGCAGAAAGTTCTCCTACTTCATATGCGTATCACTGCTCTTATGTGTTACTTAACACACCATAAAAACAATGGTATTCCTGAGTACTAGGTACTCACTGAGTATCTCCAGGACAATAGTTAATAGCAAAATATATTAGTAGTAAGTGTAATTGAAAATAATATTGAGAAATAGTTCAATAACAAATGATAACATCTCATGAACATCCGGTATAAGTCACTGATGAAGAAATAATCACTTTGATTCCTTAAGTCGTTCTCGTTACCTTAAGTTCTTTCAAATAGTTCAAAATCCCAAAGATAGAGTAAGTGAGTAACCTTATTAAAATCACCAGTAAAAGCCAGTAACGTATAAATATATCCCTTTCAACTTGAATACTATTCATCACATTATATATTTTAAATCATGAACTAAAGATCATCAACAAGCCACTCACAAGCAACCAACAAATCAACACATGTCAACTTATGGGTGAAGGCTAATCGTCCTCTGTACTACCACAATAATAGATACACCAGGCTACATGCCTCAGAGGTCAATTGTCCTCTGGACTAACACAATAATGCTGAAAAGCAATATGTTAGGATCCATAACGGCTAATCGTCATCTGGACTAGCACAACTTGCCCATACAGGTCCAAACATAAACAAATATAAGTCATGGCATATTATCCGAATCACAAATCATGGCATGAAAGTCGAATAATTCATTATGAATTATGTTCACCATTCCATTAGTAAGGGTATATCAAGTCACTAATCGATTTAGAAATCATATTCAAATATTAATCAAACTTAATTCCACGAAATCCGTTCACAGGGTAAGACATATTAAAGATCAATGCTTTAAAAACCAATTTCAATTATCCCATGGTATGGGTAAATCACGTTTTAAGATTATCACTTTAGAATTTAATTCGATCATCCCATAGTAGGGGAAAACAGTTCAAAGATCATCTCTTTCAAAAATCAAGTTAAGTCATCCCTTATAAGGGGTAAAGCATGTTCAAAGTCCAAAGCTTTATAAATCAATTTTAACAATCCGTTGATATTAAAAGTCAAGAATACATATATATAGTATGATACACCTAAGTTTCCATGAGGGCTTGTCCCTCACGCACATGAAACTTTGCCAAAGAAACCATTTCTAACGGTTGTAGAGTATGCTCGAAAAGAGACATACCTTTATTCTCTCTAAAATCTAGCAAACATATTCCTTCACGTTCAAAAACTGCTCTACAATTGATAAAGATGATAAAGATTTGAACTTTAATCTAATTTCACCCATCTTACCCCTATTTAGCGAAAAAATGGGGTTTTTATGTCTAAAAGGTGTTCTTGCTTTCATACGATTCACCCATGAATTCTAATGATATATAAATGATATATAAACCCAAAACAATCCCCATAACTATACTAGAATTACATAAACATACCTCACGATAAATTTTCAACGTTTCTTTTCTTCAACTGTTCTTGAATCGAATTCTCACAATCTATGAAATAGATGAGGATTCTAGTGTTAATCCTTATTAGATTGAGGTAATAATCATGATGTCTGAGTAAGAAATTACCTTAGAGGTTTGGAGAAGGCTCAAGGGTGTTAAAGTGGGGTAGGTTTTAAGAAGTTTGAGATATATAAAATTCGGGTAAAAATATGACAGGTCAAAATTGGCCTTGCGCCCCGAGCCCATGTTCAAGGGCGACGCCCCGCGCCAGGCTTATTTCGATAAGCCTGTCAAATTTGTTCCCCCTTTGAAAATTATGCCTGGCGCCCCACACCCACTTTCACGGACCACGCCTCGCGCCAGCTGATGCATATATGATTGGAAAGGTATTTCAAAGACCTACAACTTTAACATTTTAAGTTTTCTCCAATTCCCAACGGATATTTACATAAATAGGATGGAAGGCAGACCTACTGTAAACTTCAATGATTCTATCGAATCTTATGCACATCACTATTCGTCTTGATCTTAAATCAACTATTCCCACCCAAAATCATCTTGACATGGATTCACATATATAAAATGTTACATTAATACTTATTTAACACATTCACACCTAACCTAGATTTATGGAGTGTTACACATAATAACCCTAATTATAGATAATATTGTATATGTATCATGTCTCTATTACAATTCATCTATTATATTCATGATATGCAATTACTGTTGTCATGAGCCTGACTGTAATCCATGAATGCATGCTTTGATTTCCATGGATTCTTAAATACAAAGTTATAATCAATATTACTCAGTTTCATGAAGTTACATATATATGTTTTCATGTGTTTACGCAAGTTATGTTCTATATGTATTTATATGTTAAATTAAAACCACGAATCATGTTTACAAGTTATTTCATAAAATACATGGGTTTACAAGCCACTATTTTCAAGTACACGCTTTTGGGAGTTGCATAGTTTACCGAGAAGGCTCTCGTAGCTTGAAACTACGTATGCCACTATAGGATAAGGGTCGCTCCGCCCAGAGGATGATACCTTCAGATTTGCAGATTAGATATTTTTTTCCATGTTCATGTCTCATACCCCGGCAAGGTATGGGAAAGCTCTACTGGTCGGGCCAGGTACTAGACTTTACGTACCCATGTGGTGATTCATAGTGTCAGTTTTGCTACTGCTCTACCCACATATATACAGATATACAAGTTTATAGATAAACATATTTTATACATGTTTTATACTCATGTCAAATCATGTTCATGCTTATGTTCAGTTTAAGTTCATGCCCTATTATTTCATGTGTCTACTTATTCTTTAAGTTGCTTTACATATAGTACAATTCAAATGTATTAACGTCCCTTTTCATGGGACATGCACTTCACGGTGCAGGTGCTGAGTTTCAGAGAGACATATTTGTTCAGTAGGATTGCTTCAGTACCAGCTGTTTGGTGAGCCCCATCTCTTTTGGGGTGTCAGTTTAGCTATTTATGATTAGGCACTATTAGTAGGGTATGCCAGGGCCTTGTCCTGGTAAATAATTTTGCAGACTCATGTTGTTGGAGGTTTTATAGACTAGTCCGCATGTCATATCAGTCATGTCAACATTATTTTTAGACTTTCATATTTTACTCAGATGATTCAGCTATTATATTTTTAAACTATCATTTCAGTATTATGTTTTACATGTTTTAAAGGTCATTACTTTAATATGTTTTGATACCCATGTTGACAAGCAAGCTATGTGTTTCATTCATCCAGGCCATAGTTCGTGGCGTGACAAAACTTGGTATCAGAGCCTAGGTTCAAGTGTCTTGGAGAGTCTATGAAATTGTGTCTAGTGGGGTCACTTTTATGTGTTTGAAGGCCCCACACATGCAAATAATTGACCACCAATACATCTAGGATTGTCTCACTTATTTCATACTCTAATGTGATCCCAAATGAAGTCTATGACCATCTTTTCCTGAACCTTGCTTTAGCCTCCACCCACTTTGATAAATAATCTGTCAAGATCAGCAAGAACCTTACCTCTCCCACAACATCCGACAATGGCCCTATGATGTCCATCCCCCATTCATGAATGGCCATGGGACCACCACCGAGTTGAGTGGTTCGGCAGGTTGATGTTTCATAGGGGAGTGTTGTTGGCATATTCACACTAACGAACGTAGGACTTGGCATCATCTTCCATTTAAGACAAATAATAGTTGACCCGTATTATCTTTTTTACTAGTGATTCATATTCGAAATGATTTCCGCAATTGCCTTCATGTATCTCCTTCATCACGTACTCGGTCTCCGTTGGTCCAAAGCATTTAGCCAAGGGCCCAAGGCAGGACCTCTTGTACAATTCTCCCTCGTGCATGCAATACCTAACCTTCTTGGTTCTTAAAGCTCGAGCATCCTTAATGTCTTCCAAAAGAGTCTCAATCTACAAATAATTGATGATGTCATTTCGTCAGTCCCATGTCAGGCTGGTAGAATTTACCCCGTGCAGGTCGGGATCTAGGACAGAACACAAGAGATGGACTATGGATTCTGTTTCTCCTTTAGTTGCCCCAGATGAATAGCCTAGGTTAGCCAAGGTGTCAACTTCAAAGTTCATTTCTCGAGAGATTTGCGCCACTTTCCACTTCCTGAACCGAGTCAATAAAATGGTGGATTTTCCAAGTATTCTTGCATTCGGCTGTCTTTGGCCTCATATTTGCCTAGTATTTGATTGACAAACGATTGCTAATCACTTTTGAGCTTGATATTTTTAATCCCGAGTCCTCAGGCCATCTCCAAACCTGTAATTGCGGCCTCATACTCGACCTCATTGTTAGTTAAGGAAACACATTTAATAGCTTGCCTAATCATAGCCCTGACGGAGTAATCAGGACGATTCCCAGCCTGGTACCCTTCATGCTTATGGCCCCATTTGTATACAAGACCCATTCTCCATATGCTATTTTAGTTTTTGGAACAGCATCTGTATGAGCTCGAGGCATCATGCTCGGACTATAATCAACCAAGAAGTCAGCCAAGGCCTGAGACTTGATAGCGGTTCGGGGTCGATAAGTGATGTCGTACCCACATATTTTGATCGACCAACTTGTTAGCCTACCCGAGAGTTTGGGTTTGTGAAATATATTCCTTAAAGGGAAAGTGGTGACCACACATATGAGGTGACATCGAAAATACAACCTCTGCTTACGAGACACAACTACCAGGGCCAAAGCCAACTTCTCAAGGTGAGGGTAGCAGGATTCGGCCTCGGTTAAAGACTTGCTAGTATAATAAACTGGAGATTGCGTACCTTTTTCTTCTCGAACGAGCATAATACTTATAGTGGTTTCAGACATGCGAGATAAATCAATAAATGTTCTCTTTCATTTGGTTTTGCGAGCACAGATGGATTTACCTGGTACATCTTCAGGTCCCTCAGTGCTTGTTGGCATTTCGGGGTCCATTAGAAGTCTTTCTTTCTTTTTAGAAGGCCGAAGAATTTCTGCCATCACTCAGTCGACCTTGATATGAATCTCCCCAATGTCGTAATCCGCCCGGCCAAACGTTGCACCTCTCAAGCATTGTTGAGTACTTCCGATATTTTCTCGATTGCCCGGATATGATCTGGGTTAGCCTCATTTCCCTTGTTCGACACCCCACAAATCCGAGGAACTTTCCAGATCCCACTCTGAAAGCACACTTTTCCAGATTCAGCTTGAGGTTATACTTGCAGAGAATCTTAAATACTTCCTGCAAATGTCTAATATGTTTCTCTATTTTAAGGGACTTAATGATTATGTCACCTAAGTAAATATCCACACTTCGACCTAATTGATGTTGGAACATCTGTTGGGTCAGCTGGTGGAAATAGGTCCCTATATTTTTTAAGTTGAACAGCATGACAATATAGCAGTAAGTCTCGGGCTCTGTTATGAATGAAGTTTGTTCCTTGTCAAACGGGTCTAACCGTATCTGGTCAAATCTAGGAAACTGAGCAGCTCGTGTCCGGCCACTGTATCAACAACATGACCTAGGCATGGGATGGGGCACAAGCCCCTCAAGCACGTTATGTTTAAGTCTTTTAAATCAAAAAACATTTGAAAAGTTTCAGGTTTCGTAGAAAGTACTACCATATTTACTATCCAGTCTGAGTATTTTAACTTTCAAACCACTCCTGACTTGACGAGTCGGTCCAATTCTTTTTTGACAAATTGACTTCGCTCTGCTGACACCGGACGCCTTTTTTGTTTAACGGGTTGACAATCCAGGTCGATGTTCAACTTGTGAATGGCTAGTTCTGGGGCATACCTATGATATCTGACTTCGACAAAGTGAAGCTATATATATTGTCATTTAAAAATTTAACTAAGTTTTCTCCGAACCCGGGGTTTAAACTCGAGCCCATATATACCTATTCCTTGAGGATGTTCGGACGATAAGAGGTCAGCTCAAGATCTTCTGCAATGGATGTTTGATGGTAGTCTAAAAATACATATTTCTTAGCTATATTTTGCCTTTTATTGACTACACTTTAATTGTACTTGTGTGATAATGTTAGATTTTATACTTATTACGTGTGTTTCTTCTATAGGACTTGTTCCCGTGAAAATGAACATGTTTAGAGCTTAAATTGAGGGTGTAGGACTTCGAAGTCTGAGTAGAAGTTCAACGTACAAATTGGGATCAAGTTTGGGGTTTGAGGACCTAATATGCATGCTAACTTGAAGAATAAAATGGATGAAACAAAGAAAGAAATAGAGAATGTCATGATAGGTTGTGCGCGATCGTGCACCTAGCACCTCCTTCGTGTACCACTTCACGCGCAGGAGGTAGTGAAGAGGAATATGTGTCAACCACTTGCACAAAGTTCCGCGCAAAGTGAATCTCAGTTGCACGATCGCACAGCCTGCGAGCGAGGGACTTTAGTTGAGGCTAGTTGTGCATTTCAAAGACTTACCCACTAAGCTATATATTATTTTAACTCATCTAAATAAGAGTTATCTTGGTTTTGGGGAGAAAAGATAAGGGAGAAGAGAATAGAAGGGTGTTAGACATCGGAATCTACTACTTTCCATCGCGAATCAATTCAATACAAAAGTTTGGACCGATCGTCAGTTGTAATGTTTTCAATCTCTTACTTTGCTCTTGCTCTTGCTTTTGATGTTGCTTTGCTTGTGCTTATGCTCTATCTTGAGCTGAGTGTCTCTCGAAAATAGCCGCTCAACCTACCAAGGTATAAGTAAGGTTTGCGTACACTCTACCTTCCCCAGACCCACGTTGTGGAATTTCACTGGGTATGTTGTTGTTGTTGTTGTGTTTTCTTCTTCTATTTTAGAGTAGTCTCTATTAGGGTTTGCCATACATGGTGTTTTGAGTATTATTTATAGATTTTAACTCTTGTTTATTGCTTGAATTTGTTAAAGGAGTTTTGAATTGAATTGCAGAATTGTTTACTATTTTATTTAATCGAAAGAGGAATAGTTTAGAAAATTTCTCTGCATAATCTTATTTGGTTTGAACTCAATATTTCTTCTAAGTAATCGAAAGAGCTTCTTGAATTTATTGGTTGAACCAAGAGGAAAAATATTTGAAAGACGTTTTTCCTTAAGAGTAAATCATTAACATGTTCTAGCATATATGTTTACAGGGATTGTCATTAGCTTATTTCAAAGAGTTTAGATTTAATCGTAAGAGGAATCTGAACACTAGGAGTATTCTAATTAACTATTGAATTTGTAAGAATCAATAGAACTTTACAAAGTGAATCTTGAACAGAGTTAGGTCCCGATAATTCTCTGGCACATGTCTTGTCTATTACCCTGGCTTCTCCTATTGATAGTAATCATTGTTTCTCATTATCAATCGTCTTTAACTACTTTTGTTTAGTCGTTATTCGTAGGTTAGAACCACAATAATTCAAATTTTGATCACCTGAATAATACTAAGCAAGGTTTTGTTTGAGTAATTATTTGTACCAATCCCTATGGAGACGATCTAAATACTATACTATCTTTGACTAGCGAAGTGCTTAAATTATATTGTGTTTTGCGCTTGTCAATATTCCTGCATCTTATTCCTCCAGCGCCACGAATCATCTGGGTATTCGATATGTCGGGTCCTCCGAGTAGAGGCCCCCCGCTACTTCCTTCCCTTACTCGATATCAGAGTTGACCCTGGAATCGGGCATCTGTAATTGCTATATGTTATTCCCGACCAACTCATTTTTTTTATCAACCAAAGTGATCTCCGCTTGATCAGTTTCAACGTCTTTCTATACTGCAGTTACTCCCCAATGCGTTGGGAATTTCATCACTTAATGAAATGTAGACGGAACTGCCCTCATGACGTGCAGCGATGGTCTCCAAATCACAAGATTATAAGGCATTCCCCTTTCAAGGACGTCAAACAAAGCTTTCATCGACACTCCCTTCACGTGTGTGACCAACTCGATCTGCCCCTGGGTCATTTTGCTAGACAGGTTTAAATCTGTCAAAATCTTTATTATTGGGACCATTTTCCCAGTCAACTGCATTTCTTTGATTACACGGAGTTGCACAACGTTCACAACCGCTACATGAGTCAACAAGTGCACGCTTTATATTAAATTGAAATATTTAGATAGAAATTACCAGAGCATCGGTGTATGGGCTCTCGATGCTTTTCCTTTCTGCTATGCTAAATTCGATGGGATCTTCGGGCTTATCCCTCATCATTTTCTAGACGGAGGTGTCCCATCATGTTGTTGTATTTGAGATACCGCCATGACTATTTTACTTTCAGTCATCATGTTAATTGCTCCCTATTGTGTTGGGCATTCTCGTGAAGTCTCAGTCCCTTTTTCTCTATGTATTTAGATCGACTGCTAAAAATTCCTTCAAATTCCCTCTCCTTAGTAGGTCTGCCAATTCATATCTTAAGTGTTTGCAGTCCTCTATTGAGTGGCCTATAATCTCATGGAACTCACACCAGTGCTCCACGTCCTCACCTCGTTTGTTTGGGTTGTGCTGGATCATCATTGGAAATCGGGCTTCCTTCATATTCTTATCGCCATGACCAGGTCCACGACCTCTACATTAAAGTTGTAGGAGGCCACATTTGGTGGTCCTGAGTCATTTGCGGGATTTCTCTATGACACTTCTCTTTTTCTCCTAGGTCGACCCTGATCATATCTTGGCTTGTTCGGTCGTCCTTCTCGTCTGGGTGACTGTCGGGTTGAATAAGGTTTGTACCAACCTCTTGGGTCCCTTTGTCTGTAAGGGAGAGTATGCTGAGACTTCCTCTGCTGCCCTCCTCTGACTTCTGTCCGGACGTCTGCCCCATGATCATCATCTATCCTCATCTTGGAAGTATATATGTTATTCACTTTGTTCCAGAACTTAGCCGAGAACTCTCTTAAACTTTCCTTTAATTTTCTTGATGTGTTCGAACTATCGACGTTCAGGTCATCGGTGAATGTTGCGGCATCCCAATCCTCAGAAATTACTGGTAACAACATCCTCTCCCGTTGGAAATGTTCCAAAAAGTTGCGGATTAACTCATCCTTCCTCTGCTTTATCGTGAAGATATCCTCCGTGTGAGTTTTGACCCTCCGGGCCCCAACATGGACTTTTACGAATGCATTTGCAAGAGCAACAAAAGAATCAATAGAGTTATCAAGTAAGAGAGTATACCAAGAAAGTGCTCCCTTTGTGAGCATTTGACTGATATTTTTTTAGTATGACGGATTCAATCTGGTGTTGCTGCAAGTCATGCCACTGACTATCGCCTCAAAGGTCACTATGTGCTCGTCCGGGTCTGTGGTGTTGTCATACTTAGGTATGTCAGACATTTTGAATTTCTTATTGGATATGTAAAGCAGTACGGAAAGTAAATAAATATTACAAGTGTTCGAAAGGATAAACAAACAAGCCAATATTATAATTACCGCAAGCTGGTTAAGTCTTGAATCTTGATAACCTGAAATCAAGAAACACTAAATTTGGATAGTTACAACTGTGGCTGAGTCGAGAGATGGCTCTCTGTCTTTAAGACAAGATTGCCCCGTATATATGCTTTTATTTTTAATGGACAATAGTCTCCCAAGATAAAACAGCAACTAATCAACACTACAAAGCAAATAGGTTGATTCTGACGAAGAAAACAAACATGAAACGACTTGATGAATAATAGAAAAGGAAGGAAGCGTTTTATGTTTGTCCACTGTTTCTGCTCACATTTTTGGACTGAGTTTCTCTTGTTTTTTCCTGTTTGTGTATTTTTCTAGTCTCAACAATTGAGCCAAATGCTTCAATATATAGTATAAGGAGAGGGACTTCTCAACTGCCAACTAATGACTGTTAATAGCCAAGTAATGGTCATTAGTGAGGAGTTAATCAGCCAAGTAAATGACTGATTTAATGTGCAACATAAATGAGCTTTTAGGGAGGAGTTATGTGCAGATTAATAGAGCTTTAACGCTCCAAAAACTTTCCGCCTTCAATCGTTCCCAATTTTATCTTTCCAGAAATTTCAGGGACTAAACTGTAAATATTAAGCAATTTGGGTCCAAAAAGATAATATCAGCCCCACGACCCGAGACCGGACCGGACGGGCGCGCGGCGGCGCGCGTGTGGACTTAGCCTCGAACCCAAGCACATCTAGGTCATCCCTCCTTCAAACACATGTGTTACCCCTTAGGGTCCCAAACCCTTAGTCAATTTTGAGACTTATAAAGAGAGCAATTCTTCCTTTTTTCCACCGATGTGGTAGATTTGTCTCACACCATATTTCCATGCCTCAAACACCTTACTTTGTGGGCCAATATCTCTTTTATTTCTTAACGAAATTTGACGATCCTTGGCCCTACGGTCATCTACTCACTTAGTAGATTATGCACGTGTGAAGAGACAAAGCCTCCAACATGCGAAACCCTAGTGTTTAAGTCAGTAAATATGGGTGGACGCACCTCCCCACCAAAGGCAAATTTCCAACATTTCTTTGGGATGGGCTTCAGAGCCGCTTCTTCCTTGTACGGTATCTTCCCGTACTTCCTCGCCCCGATCCCTTTCAACACAAAAGAGGCCCTTGGTATCTGGCTCATCCGTTCATGGAGCTCCTTTTCAAGCGCAACGAGTCTTGTTAGGTCTACCTCTGAAGCTGCATGCTTTGTCCTCTCTACGTTTGCCGCGAATGCACCGGGCGCTCCCGTGGCTTCTGAATCGTCTGCTGGACGGCTATCCGGCACTGCTTCAGATAAAGAGTTCAAAAACTTTTCCATGCTCTATTATGGCGCTATTTACTGCTAAGATTGTGGCTAGGGTAGCTTCCGATAGGGTACCCTCTCCTTTGAACGTCCCATCCACCTTGGAGTGCGGGTGCTTTTTCTTTTTTTGGGGTACCGCTCTTTGGGCTGTGCTTCATGGCTCTCAATCGAGTGGCTTCGAACGTCTTCCTCATCTAAGGCAAGCATTCCTATTTTTCTTTTTTCTCATTTTTTTTGCATTTTTCGCTCATTCTTTTTATTAAATTATTTCTTAAAAATCCAGAATTAATGAGGAGAATAAAGAATCTGTTAGTGGAGAGCCCAAAAGTCATTACTATTAGAAGTTACAGTCGTTACCGTTACTAAGAGTCTAAAGGTCAGGCATTATATTATGAACTATGCCTACAGAATCTTATTTGATCAGGTAAAGATTGATTCAGCACAATTTTTGTTATTTCTATGTGGTTGCTGTAGGTGTAGTGCTCTTACATTGGTTAGCATTTTCACATGATGGTAATCCTAGACTCTCTTCTGACTAATCAATTAGATTCTTGCTAATGGGACTTTAGTTGGGTATCTGTTCGTTGTTATGTTCTGTACTTCTGTTGGGTAGTTTTTAATTGACTTATCTACCTGTGAGTAATTTTATCTGATTTGCTCATGCATATTTTGTTTTCTCATAATCAACCAACTTTACATACTTAAAAAAATCAATTTTACATACATAACCAGTCACCACATTATTCTTATACTGGGATCACTTTTCTTCAAAATTATTACTTTTAATTCTTTATGAGATCCCGATTAAACTGTTAAGAGTCCCACATTGGGAATGAAATGAGAACATGGACTCTTTATATGGACGTGGACAATCATCACCCTATAAGCTAGCTTTTGGGGTTGAGTTAGGCCCAAGATCCATTCTTTACATGGTATCAAAGCCAGACTCATTCCAATTCTTTGGTCACCGATGTTGGGCCCCCAAATTATATTGTCCACGCTCTAGTTAACGAGGTTTGGGCGTGCGGGGGAGTGTTAAGAGTCCCACATTGGGAATGGAATGAGAACATGGACTCTTTATATGGACTTGGACAATCCTCACCCTATAAGCTAGCTTTTGGGGTTGAGTTAGGCCCAAGATCCATTCTTTACATAAACTATATAGTCCATCACAAAATTTGATCTCTTTTAAAAGATGAACTTGATTGATTTTTCCTAGAAAATTAGCTTAGTCAAAATATTTAAAAATGTTTCGAGAAAATTGTAATCAGGGAAAAAATTGTTTGATTTCACAAACAGCAATACCTTCGCATAAAATGACGTCAATTTTTGTATTATTCATTTTTCTTTCGTTAAGTCGACTTTGTATTTATAAGAGAATTATTTTTTTAAGATCACTTGAAGCACGGATAAGTATACTAGTAATCTCACAAGAAAGATTTAGTCGGTACATAATTACTTCTAAGCTCTTGAAACGGTTCAGTGATCAATGATCACCTTAAGGGGTTGTTGTGATTCATGTTTTGCTAGGCCATTTATATGGCTTACATTTATATCCTTCGTCGACGTCTACACTTGTCTCGTATACAGATGTTGATTGGGGTGACTGTCCAGACACTAGACGTTCTACGTCTGACTATTGTATGTTTCTTGGTAATAACTTGGTCTCATGATCTGCAAAACGTCAGTCGACTTTATCACACTCTAGTGCAGAGGCCGAGTATAGAGGGGTAGCCAACGTAGTCTCTGAATCCTGTTGGTTACGTAATCTTCTGTTAGAGCTTCATTGTCCTATTCAGAAAGCTACCTTGGTTTATTGTGATAATGTTAGTGCCATCTACCTTTCTGGTGATTTGGTTCAGCACCAGCGCACTAAGCATATAGAGATGGATATCCACTTGGTTCTCAAAAAGGTAGCTCGTGGACAAGTACGCGTCTGCCATGTCCATGTTAACTTTTGGTCTGAATACAGATAAAATGAATAGCTTTGTAGATGATCCTTCTAGAAGAGGGGGATTCTATCCAGGTATCAAATTACAGACATCTTTACCAAAGGTCTTCCCTCGGTCCTTTTTGAAGATTTTAGGGACAGTCTCAACGTACGAAGACCGCCCGCTATAACTGCGGAGGTGTGATAATTAACATAAGTATACACGGTTGTCTCACCGTGTATATCTTATTTATGGTAACAAAATAGTTTGTATTAATTGTATATAATTAGCATTGTATACTTATCATAATTGTAGGATCTTTGTACAAGTAGAATAGGGTTTTGGGATTAGAATAGTAATATGATTTTCCTATTATGAAAATTGTAAATTTTATATATACCCTTTCATTAATGAAAATAATCAAGAAATTATTTTTTTCAATAAGCAATTTGACCAATCGAAAACCTTCAATACTAAATCACATCTAAAGCCACCAAGTACTAATTACTACTACTAATAATTAGGAATGCATTATTTACTAGATACTACTATTAGTTTACCAGAGAGGAGCAGTCCATTCAGAACTCAAAAGCAAAATAATTATTGACTAAGCACTCACAAAAGCTAATTAGCTAAAACTCAAAAAACATAATCAAATCTGATTAAAAATTAAGCACGAAGGTGGATTTTGTTCCAAGAAAAGTGTTGATTTCTTTTTTGGAAATACTATGTCAACTTTTTTGAAGGAACCTTGGAGTAACTGGCAAAGTTATTGTCATGTGATCAGGAGGTCATAAGTTCAAGTCGTGGAAACAGCCTCTTGCAGAAATGTGAGGTAAGACTGCGTACAATAGACCCTTGTGGTCCGGCCCTTTTTCGGACCCCGTGCATAGTGGGAGCTTAGTGCATCGAGCTGCCCTTTTTATGTCAATTTTTTCATATTTTTTAAAATCAAATGCTATTAGAGTAAAATTTAAATCTTCACTAAATAAGTGATAGTGTAAGAAAATATTTACACAACTAGTATAGCAATACCTGTTATCCATGGCGAATTGGAATCCGATTTTGAAAAGTAGAGAATAGGTTGACGCCTTTAGTTTCATATTGGGCCTTGGTCCAAGTAAAGTAAAATCAGGTTAGTAATAGTAGTAGGGGAAGAAAGATACAAAAAATTGCGTGGCTCGGCCTTCATACGGGCTGGTCTTTAATTTTTGTCCCTTAAATCGCTAGTCTTTAATTTTTGACTCTCTTTTTCGGTTAATGAAAATTTGTGGGCCGAAGTACCATTTATTCGCGGGTCTACTAAATCAGAAATTCTGGGTTCGAATCCCAGCAGAGGAAAAAAAAAGAAAAAAAATTGCAAGGCAAAATTTTCATAGAAATTATGCATATTCGACCAAAGTTATATAGAGATTATTCCTTAAGGGGCATAATTTCTATGTAACTAAACTTTGACTTCAGGCATAGTTACATAGAAATTATGCCCCTTAAGGCATAATATCAAAATATGCATATTCGGCCACAGTTATATAGAGATTATGCCTTAAGGGGCATAGTTTCTATGTAACTATGCCTGAAGGCAAAGTTTAGTTACGTAGAAACTATGCCCCTTAAGGCATAATATCTATACAACTTTGGCCGAATAGACATATTTTCTAATAAAATCTTGCTTTGCGATTTTTTTTTTACTCTGCCGAGATTCGAACCCACAACCTCAAAGGTATTTTCAGTCATTTTTTTAGACGAAGGGCAAAATAAAGACCACCTATTTGAGGGGAAAAATTAAAGACCATCCTAAAATAGGGGCAATCGTGTGAATTACCCAGAAAGATATTGCACGGGTTTCCTTTAAATGGACTGGTCTTTAATTTTTACCTTTCAAAATTGAACTTATGTCTAGCGGAACATAAGTTCTTTAAGGGCGTTGGACATAACTTGTAGAATATTATAATGTGAAACTTATGTCTTGCAAAGAAATTATATTTTGTTATGAGGGACAAAAATTAAAGACCAGCATAAAATAGGAACAATGTGCAAATGACCCAGAAGAAAGAGTCGTCAAACCAACTTGAGCCCAGTAACTCAATTATACTCTTTAGGCCCCGACCCAGGTATGTGGAGGAGAACATTGATACAAACTAACTACAAAGGACCAAAACAGGTGAAATAAATGTCGATTTTTGGGGGCTAATTTTCACTCGGATGTGGTTTCAGTTTTTGCACAAACTATTTTTTTTTTTCGAATGGTATTTGGTTGAAAAGAACTTTGGATAAAAAAATTCTGACACTCCTTGAAAACAAACTTCATTCCAACTTGCACGATTTCTCAGCTAGTCGACGATTTCAGATTGTGGGCATTTATAAATATATAATTTTTAAAATTTACTTCAATTAGTTTTGATCCTTTAAATTTATCAAGAATGAGCATTTTTAGTTCCCATTATTAATATTTCACAAACTGTTGTTATTGATTTTAGCACCGACTAAGACATAAAGATTTAATATGAACATATAAACTCACATTTAGAAGTGCAGTTTTTAGTATTTTTTTTTAAATTTATTTCTGGAGACCGATAAAACTTCTTGAGATGTAATTCATGCTACTTTTTATCTATTTTTGGATTGGTGCAGTTTTTGTGGTTGCAAATTCTGAAATTTGACGAAAGTTTTCTTGATTTTTGGTTAATTTTTCTTTGTAATTCCCATAAAATCTTAATAGCCAGAATTTATTAATATTTAAAGGAGATAAAATGTGCTCACTTTTGATAAAATTTTAAATCAAAATTGTTCAAAAATATATTTTAAAAATTATTTGAAACCTAAATCCAAATATGACATTTCATTTTTGTCATTTTCCCTCTAAAAGATCACAACAAAAAATCGTCGCTTGGGCTCGTGTATTTTAAATTGAATTGAATGATCTAGCTCATGCCAAAACTATTACAAAAATCGTCACTTGACTTAATAATACAAGGCACCTTCAGAACAAGTTCTTGAAATAGACTAGTCAAAGCTAGGATTCTCCATCACTCTAATGTAGAACAAGTTTCAAATCTTTTAGGAGTACTATTCTACATGGCGGCTTCCATTTTGGAACATTTGACATTTTCAATAAGTAACCACCACTCTTTGTGAATTGTTCACATTACTAATAACTAATTCTATTATACAATCAAACCTCTTTATAATTGTCATTCACTATAACAATCTGATTTTCTCTGAAATCGATTAACGCAACTCTTTCATTCTTTAAAATTTATACTGATAAAGAGATTATTGCACAAGTGATTTGAGTGGAAGAACAAGAGACAACAGATACAGAAGGTGACAACGAAAGTGTTGATGAATAACCTTAACCTATTGCTACTGGGGTGAGATAGAAGAATCGACGGTTAAACTACATCCTTCAAGTAAAAGTTATTGAATTCACTTTTGCTGAAAGTTTGGACAACTTCTTCGTCAATTCAAGCGTTATATTATCGCTATAAGACTGGAATTTACGAAATAACCTACAATTGTAAAATTCTTACGTCAAACTTGAAATTGTATTTAAATTCTCAATTAATTTTAAATGCATATGTTCCTTAGATTTCAATTCTTTATCGATATGGTACAACTAGTCATGAATTTATTTATAATTTATTAGTCTTTTTAATTTTTAATTAATGAGATATGAAAATCAATTGAGATTTTAAAATTAACAAGTATATTATTTTCATTTATAGCATAATAAGTACAGAAAAATAATTCTTTGCGTTTCGTTTCTAACAGCTAAATAAGATCTAAACATAAAATGTTAGTATACATATATAACAACACCTCACTATAGCGGCCATGAAATTTTCGGATAAACACTACCTTTATAGAGAGGTTTGACTGTAATAGTCATTTTTTTTAATTATATCCAGCTAACTTTTTAGTATTTTTTTTTCTCCATCTTAATTTCTCAGCGGTGTACTATGATATGCATTTTTAGTTTATGAATTTTCTATCATAATTTTTTATTTATCGAATTCCGAATAAATTATTTATACATAATGAATAAAGTTTTAAATAAAATTATAACATTTAAACTAAAGCTATTGATTGTGTCGAGCTCATAACTTAAAAATCTAACTCCGCCCATGGTGGTTTGTCTTTTATTTTATTTTTCTACTTTGTCTTTTCTTCACGTTATCACAAAATACCATTCTCGGAACCCAATTATATTTGAGTTTTTTTTTTGTGGAGTTATAATTTAAAATCTGTTTTCTTTAGTTTTGACTGTTTACACATGTGATATTTGCATAATTGCATAAGGCCTACCAGTAAAATATATAAATTAATTTGTCATCAAAATTTAGAGGAGTAATTGATTTAATTGAATATTAGATTCTTTATTTTATGATTTTTGGGACCTAAAAATAAGTAGTATATAATGGAGTACGGGTGATGATTCTTAATTTAAATTAAATAATCTGAATTATCTAAAACGACATACAGCCGCACACTTGGACTGTAATCAACAATAAATTATTCAAACACTGAAGTTTATTTCAAGCAAAAGCTAGCCTGTTTGAAATTGTTGTTTATTATATTAAATTTCGAGGTCAAATTTTAGTCATATTATTCAGACGTTTTTAGTCAAAATTATGAAATTAATTTCACAAAACGACCAAATCAAGTATTTTGTTAAATAATTGAGTGTTAGTTCAGTGTTAAAAAAATGCTATTTTGAATAGAGATATAGGAAGTTCTTAAAAGCAAAAAATTAGTATCTAATCTTTAAAATTCATAAAGGAATCTTTACACAAACAGTGATCGCCTTTTTAGTAAATATTTGGAGTATAAATTATACACAATACATTAAGGTAGGGAAGTTCTATTTAAAGTAAAAAATTAGTATTTCAATATTTGAAATTCATAAATTATCGAATTAATTTATGCTTTGTATTCTAATCCAATTAATTTAATGTAAAACTTATTCCTATCTTTAAGCTACAGTAGTTCTTGACCTGGGTCCTATCAATTAAAACCTACGGCCCGATTGGTGGACGCCCATCATTTAATTTTTGGAACCATTAGGCGCTACGTTTGCATTTCATAACCGCCGACCACGTGTTTGTCTTTAGCAAATTAACAAAGAAATAGCACGTTTCTTTTTCTTCTTCGTAGTAATTATCTTAAGGTAACTTTCGATTAAGCTGCGAATATTATCTTATAGGAGTATTAGAGTAAATTGATTTTGTAGTCTTTTAGAATTTATTTTTAATTTATGTATTTTTACTATATTATTTCATTTGTAAGCATAAGTGTTCTAACAATAATACACAAGATTGAAATTTTAGGAGTGTAGAACAGTAGAAGCATCTAAAACAAATGTTTTTTTCGTGAAATTTGACTGAGTATATGAGAAGTTTGCGCGGATAATAATTACGACTTGTATTTTGTATAAAAAGGGTAAAAAATAATTCAATAAAAGGGTAAAAAGAAAAAAAGTTGTAACTTTAGTTAATAAATAACTTTTCCTTACCTAATTCAATAATTTATGACACCAAACAGTTCAATTATGAGAGTGTGTTCCATAATTATCAAGCTACTCAATGTAAACATCTGAAAATTAAGACCAATTTGAGCTCAAATTGATATGAACGCTGAATCATCAAGTAGACTTAATTGGACATAACAAGAACAATTCAATCCTTAAAAAGTTGGGGAAAAAAATATCAGCCGCCAAGTGTTAACAATGTGTCCAAACTTAGTGTGGACGTGTAATTCTTATCCTTAATTTATTAAATAAAAAGTATTTTATTAATATACGTAGTTACTTACGTGTATATATATTCTTATACGGTGGGCTATTGAAAAAATCCAAACCAAGACTCAATTTGTCACATTCATATTTTTTTCTACAAAATCCCCTCAAATATAAGCAGCACAAAGAAGATTATTCATCCATTCATTCTCAAAAAAATATCCAACTTAGTTAATTTTCTTGAATAAAATTTCTCTTCACACAAATTCATCTCAATAAGTCTTCAATAATTCACCATTTTAATTCTCAAAACATAGCAAATATGAAGAGCAAAGGGGGTCAGCAAAACAGATTCATCCGAATTTTATCACTACCATGGAAGGCATTAATAAAAGCAAGAGATTGTTACGTAGGCACCATGACGAATTACGCTGTTGTTAATCCACGGAGTTTGCCTAAAAGTTACAGTGTTACATCAACGAGATCTGATAATAGCGAAGATTTTAGGGACCTTGTTAGAGCAGCGTCAGCTAGGAGCATGGGAGAGAATTTTGAACTGAATTTACTTATACAACAACAAATAAGACAACAAATGCCGTCGAGGAAAGTACCGAGGAGTGTTAGTGTTGGAATGGGAAGAATTGATGAAGACAAACCTTATGTTTTAGCTGATCAAGAAGATGTTTCAATGATGTTGATGAAGAATGATTTGAAGTATCCTAGGAGTAGAAGTCATGCTGTTTCAAAGACCAGCAATGTCCATGTCTTTTGAAGATTGATTTTATTAGGTGGATGTGGAGCATTTCAATATCATCCTAATTCTTGCTAAGGCTTATTAGGGTGGGGTGGGGGTTGATTAGTTACTTCCTTGAGAATTTTTGAGGAAGATAGAATTTTTCTTGTATTTGTTTACCAAGATAGGTATGAGAATGTAACTATATTGATCTTGTTTAGTACCAGGAATGTTTAATTTCAACCGATTTTGTTTATGATGTCACAAATAGGGATGGCAATAGGGCAGGTTAGGGCGGAGCAAGTTTTGACCCGCTCTGCCGTGCCCCATTTAGCAATTTTCAGAAAATATGTCTGACTTGTCTTGCCCCGCTAAGCCCCGCCCCGTTTATGTCATCTTTCATTTATTTTCACTTTAATGTGTAAAAGAGTATGAAGCCGGATTACTGCAGCACACAACTTACAATACAAACAGACTGTCGACAACCTTCCCCATATCTGAAATGGTTTCCAACGTAGCCGGGTAAATTGCGTCTTGCTTAGGGTCCTCAAAAATTACAAGGCATCCAGCACCTCGGTCCTAAGTCCCAGCGAACTCTGCATGGTCAGCTGGTAACTCAATCAACTTCAGCTTATGGTATTGCCATGAACGAATTCATGTTGGTTGAGGCAAGCTACTGGATTGGGATGGCTCATGTTGGTTGAGGCAAGCAGTAATATAAATGCATATGATAACTTTAAAAATGTTGCAGAAAAAACAAATCATCCAAACCAGCAAATATATGATCTTAAGCAACTTAGCATTCCTCTTCATCACTAACTTTGCACATTGTACTACGTTGGAAAAAGATAATCTTGATCTCAGGGTTGATTAAAGTAATTATAAATCTTGATTAGTCATAAAAGATGGATCATTTCCCTTCTATCTCATCACCAAAATTACAGTTGTAACCAACCCAAGCAAAGTCTCTAAGCATAACTTAGCAAACCTCGTCGTCCACGATTTGGACAGAGCAACTCCAGAGTCTGGTTACATTTAACTGATGTTCATAAACCAACAAATAAGTAAAAGTAACACAACTGATGTTCATAAACCATAATATCAAGGTTACATTTAACTGTGACAACCAGATCAAAATCTCTTAAACAAGGGTGTTATTACCAAGTCTCATCAAATTTTTAGAAAAGAACCAAAAATTGTACTGTCTGTTTGTAAATCTAAATTCTTCTCAACATGGTCAGATGGTAACCCAATCAACTCCGCAATATGAGCAATCTCGACCCTTAGCAGTATGTGTTCTTCCTTTTCATCAAGCAATATTTGGCAGAAAACATAGCTCCGGCTCATCCTCTTCATCAATCAACGTTGGACATGAAACTTTATCGATTGTTGAAGTCAAACCTAAAAAGAACAACATAATAGTTGATGAATCGATATACTATTTAAAAATTAAACAACTACTAAGATAACAATGAGAAAATTACATACCATTTATTTCATTCCATAACCACGTGCGATCACACATTAAAGCTTCCAAAGTAGTAGGATGTAGTCTACTGCGATGTGGACTAATCAACCTTCCACTAGTGCTAAATGCCGATTCAGAAGCAACGGTAGACACATGAATGGCTAAGAGGTCACGAGCCATTTTTGCAAAATAGGAAATTTCAATTCATTTGTCTTCCACCAACTCAAATTGTCAAATGATGGAGTCCGAGGTAGCAAACTTTCTTCTAAATATATATCCAACTCGGATCTTGTCTCCACAGTAGCTCTACTCGGAGCAACAAATAGATCAAAGTTTGATAGACGATCACCTCCAATAAGATTAGCGACATCACTAAAACTAGATGCTTCAAGTGACCCCATGGAGAAGATAATTTACTCTTATAATCTCGAAAGAGATCATAACAATGAGATTAAATTTCTTGAATTTTAGTTGAAGCTTCTTCACCATAAATTTGTGGAAGAAAGTACTCTACCAACTTCATCTTATAACTTGGATCAAAGATTGCAGCTACACCCATCAAAACATGCACATCATCCCAATATTTTTAAAATTTCAAAAACATCGCAGATGCCATAGAGTTAATTAAAGGATTAAAGATCTTAACCAAATCTTCCAAATCTATCTTAATTTCACAATCTTTTTCAAAGTATTGAATGAAAGTTGGATATTGAGTTCCTGAAAATCGTTCAGTGATATGGTAAAAGGCTTTGAACTTATCACAGACATCTTATGCATCACTCTATTGCTCTTCAGTTGGATAGCACTTATAATTTGTTTCAGTTAGACTCAACTTCTTAAACACTTCTTTGTACTCCAAAGCCGTTCTCAACATTAGATATGTAGAGTTCCAACGGGTAGGACAATCATATTCCAACTTCTTGTTACAAGAACAGTGTAGTAGACGTGTGGCTTCTTTAAATTTCTCAATTCTTCCGGCTGATCCACCCCAATACAAGACACTATCACGGACTTTGCCAATACCATCTCCTATAACCTTTAACCCTTCTTGCACTATTAAATTTAAGACGTGTGCGGCACAACGCATATGAAACACTCGGACAGACAATAACAAATCTCTTTTATTAAGTTTCTCATCTAATAAGATTTTCATCATCGCATTATTGGTATTAGAATTATCAACTGTGATAGTTGATATTCTCGTTTCAAGATTCTAGTCAAACAAACAATTAACCAAAGCACCACACAAAGCATCTTTACCATGTGGAGCGGGAAAATGTGACTTTGAAGCCTCCATGAATCATCAATAAAATGTCCCGTAATAGCCATGAATCCTTTTTTGCTGCTATTCGAAGTCCACATATCGGTTGTTATTGCAATTCTACTCGTGACTTTCTCCAACAAGGTAGAAGTTTTTTATTTCAAATTGTCAAAAAAAATCATTATGTCATTTTTTATCGTATTTCTTGAAACCATCTTAAACATAGGTTGGAGACTCGCAACAAAATTCCTAAATCCCACATGATCAACTATGGTCCAGTCCACTGGTTCCGCCCCTATTTCAGTTGTTGGGCCAGCAGGCCCACTGCCTGCTGGCCGATCCGTCACAAGCCCACCCACTGCCCAAAATCCACTCAATTCTACCTCGAGTCATGGGCCTGTTACTCGTAGTCAAAGGGGTATTTTTAAACCAAAACAACATTTTAAACTCAATTCTAATGTCTCTAAATCCCCACTACCACGTAATCATGTGTCTACACTACATGACCCGAATTAGAAATTGGCTATGACTGACGAATATAATGCTCTTATTGAAAATAAGATGTGGGAGTTAGTACCCCATCCCTCTGGTATTAATATTATTCGGTCTATGTGAATTTTTACTCATAAAGAAAATTCTGACGGTTCCTTAGAGAGGCATAAGGCTCGTCTTGTAGGTGATGATAAGACTCAATATGTTGGCGTGGATTATGGTGAGACATTTAGTTCGGTGGTCAAACCGGCTACTATTCGCATTGTCTTTAGTTTGGCTCTGTCCAAAGCATGACCTATTTATCGGTTGGATGTAAAGAATGTTTTCTTACACGGTGATCTTAAGGAGACAATTTATATGCATCAGCTCTTGGGTTTTAGAGATCCCAATCGTCCTCATCATGTCTGTTTGCTGAAGAAGTCCTTGTATGGGCTTAAGCAGGCCCTGCGGGCTTGGTATAATCGGTTTGCAGATTATGTATCGACTATTGAGTTTTCTCACAGCCGGTCTGATCATTCTCTTTTTATATATCATCGTGGTACTTCTCTGGCATACATTTTATTGTACGTAGATGATATTATATTGACTGCTTCATCTGATAATCTGCGCAAGTCTATCATGTCACTTCTCAGTTCTGAATTTGCCATGAAAGACTTGGGACCCTTGAGTTATTTCTTGGGCATTGTTGTCACACGCCATTCAGGTGGTCTATTTTTATCTCAAAGGAAGTATGCTGCAGAGATTATTGAGAGAGCTAGTATGTCATCTTGTAAGTCTACTTCTACTCCGGTAGATACTAAATTGAAGTTAAGTACTGCGGCTGGCTCACCTTACGAGGATCCCACACACAATCGTAGTCTTGCAGGGGGCCTTCAATATCTTACTTTCACAAGACCTGACATTACTTATGCTAGACACAGGTGTGTTTGTTTATGCATGATCCTCGAATTGAGCACATGAATGCGCTCAAACGCATTATACGATACATCCAGGGAACACTTGACTATGACTTGCATCTATACTCATCGTCGGTCTCTACACTTGTCTCATATGGAGATGCTGATTTGGGTGGCTGTCCGGATACCAGACGCTCCACATCTGGTTATTGTATGTTTCTTGGTGATAACTTGGTCTCATGGTCTGCAAAGCGACAGTGTACATTGTCACGCTCCAGTGAAGAGGCTGAGTATCGAGGGGTAGCCAATGTGGTCTTTGAATCATGTTGGTTACGTAATCTTCTCTTAGAACTTCACTGTCCCATTCAGAAAGCTACCTTGATTTATTGTGATAATATTAGTGCAATCTATCTTTCTGGTAATCCAGTTCAACATCAGCGCACTAAACATATCGAAATGGATATCCACTTCGTTCGAGAAAAGGTAGCTCGTGGACAAGTACACGTCCTACATGTCCCTTCTAGGTGTCAAATTGCAGACATCTTTACTAAGGGTTTTCCCTTGGTTCTCTTTGAAGATTTTAGGGACAATCTCAGCGTACAACGACACCCGCTATGACTGCGGGGGTGTGAAAGTATACCATGATATACACGGCATATACACTTACCATAATTTTAGAATTCTTGTACAAATAGAATAAGGTTTTGGGAGTAGAGTAGGAATTAGATTTTTAATATTATGGATATTATAAGTTGTATATATACTCAATCATTAATGAAAATAATCAAAAAAATATTTCTTTCAATATATACCTGTTGTCTACAGGCTAATTTTATTCCGACTCTGTTCTGATTTGGAAGAGATTAAAAGTTGAAGAAACGGAAAGCAAGAATGAAGAAAACATTGGTGAAATCAACATCCGCTGACAATTGATTGGAAGTTGAATCTAGCTGAAGAGTTGTACGTGTACATTTTTCTAAGACTAACAGAAAGCATGTATACACAAGGTAAAGAGAAAGGTCTTCAATTTTATTTTATTTTACATGTAAATTGACACTCTCCGGTTTTATATTTCATTTGGATGTTGCAAGTTAGAAGTTTATTTTTCAGTATTCCCTATAAAATGTGACATATCCCCTGCCTATCTGCTGGCTTAGCTTATTGTGTTCCATCTAATAATACTAGGATTATTTTAGTTGAAGTCAATTATAACTCGCTGACTTTGGATAAATTACACTAAAATCTCATCATTATAACTCAATCGGACGAGACTTATTTTACTACTAAAAGTCTAAGGTTAGTGACAGGCCAAAGCAGTTCTCGAGTACTCTACTGCTCAAAGAAGTGCAGCTGACCGGACTAATATTGTTTCTAATCAGTTGAAGAGTGAATAAGTGTGAGACTTTCTAGTAGCTTGAAGTGGATTTTTGTCCAACTTATATTCTATATAGGCCCGTAAATGTACACTTACTGCTCGGACCGCCGACGAATAATAGGAATTCAACCCACACCCGAGCAGAGTTAGTTAATCGTGTAACAGGTAATCATTTCACGCAGTTCTAGAGGCATTTGAGTTTTGACTTTGCCGTCGCTCCCGTCTTGATCCCATTAATTCTCTTCGTACTATTTACTCCGTCTCAATTTAAATATTTTATTTTTTTTTAATCTGTTTTTAAAAGAATATCTCTTTTTATATTTAGTAAAATTTTCAATTCAAATGCAAGTTTGAGATCACAAGATTTAAAAAAGTCACACATTTTTAATTTAAGATCACAAAATCTATAAGTCTACTTTTATTTTTTAAATTCCGTGAAAGTCAAACTAGAACACTTAAAATTCGACGGAGAGAGTATCAAAAATTAGAGCGACATGACTGTGGCCATCCCTGGGTGTGCGCATAGACAAGATCTAACATATGAAAGCTCCACATGTGTAAAAGCAAGTCACGGCTGAGTCCATAATATCAAAACAGGCGCACAGCTAAAGTTACGCCATAGGCACATGGTTATGTCGGGGAACATGAGATAAGACGCTGATGATATTAAAAGCACGATACTATGATATTTGAAAGGAATTATTTAATGAAATATTAGATGCCATAGTACGCCACTTGCTTTCTATAAATGTCAATGTCATTAACTATTACGAAGTAGGCCACTTGCTTTACAAAGGAAAAAACTTACCAGTATACACTAAATCAGTGAAAACAAGACATGTGTTATGCACACACTTATGCTTCAGCCATGGTTAGTTGATGTATTTTTTTATTTTATATTTTAATTACAATACTTAAATTGATTGATTTATTATAAACATCTGGTGCTCAGATATTTTTACCCTTTACAAATCTGTAACATCTTCAATAATTTAAAAGCAATAAATCCAGTTTAATTTGTTACCATACTAAATAAAAACTCTGAAACTAATTCCATGGCCTTTACAAGTAGGGCGGCTAGTAATGTAAGTCCAAACTGTGTTGTCTCGTGGGTGCTCTGAAGGATAGGACAGGAACAGGATCCAAGTCAACTTTATTACCATCAAATTTCTTTATAATAATATTATTGGGTTCAAAAATTTTAGACTATTATAATGAAGGACTGTTATACATCTATATTGACATTTAAATAATAGAGAAAATGATTAAATATATTTCTCTATTTTATTTATTAGCCAATTTTATCTTCCGTTAGTAATTTTGCTTCAATCCAGCCCCGATTTTATCTTCTTTTCCAAAAAAAAGGCTCAAAATTTTTTAATTCAACCTCCTTCGTTTCTCAATCAAATGAGCTCAAATTTAAGATGAACCTCCTCAAAATTCAATCAACAAATCTCAACCACCAATTTCTGTAAACAAACATTGAATCAACAAAATCCATTTTCAAATTTTTTCTTCAATCTTCAAACTCTACAGTTGACACTTCACAGAACCCATTGAATTTCAGCAAAAGCCATGAAATTTTCTCTTCATCTTCAAATTTTCTTGAATTTCGAGCCGTAGACGCATAGCATATTCAATCCCACACGGTACTGTATAAAGGACCCACTATTTTTATGTTGTTGCCCTGTTTTACCTTCATTTCCCCGTGAACTTAGTGAAGTCTATTTCTTTTTTTATTCATTCTGTTGTCGCAACTCTATAGTGTTAATAATTAGGAAACTCCATCATTAGGTAACCTTATTCTGGTATGTTAACAGTCGAATACCATGCTTTGTAATCGATATGAGCTTCAAGAAGAATTTAAAAAATGGGTTTTGTTGATTCAATATTTATTTGAAGAAATTGATGGTTTGGATTTATTCATTAAATTGAGAATTGAAGGAAATTGGATCAAAATTTTTTGAGCATTCTTCTCGGAGAAGAATATGAAATTGGGGCTAGGTCAGGACGGGTCAGAAATTGGGTATTTTTTTTAAATCGGGTAATTTAATTTGATTTGGGATTTTACATCCAAATAGGGGTACTGATGTAAATTTTGTAGACGATAGTGATATATTTATTCACAATCACTAATGTATGATAAAATTGACTAATAAAATAAAGTAAGGAGTATATTTGACTCTTTTCCCTAAATAATATTTCACTATTCTAAGTAAGAAAAAATGCATTCGGTTCGGTTTTTAAATTTTGGATACGAACCGAAACGAAAACCGAATTAAATATGTAATTAATCTTATTTTTTATTTTAGGCTACTACTATCTCTTGAATCATAACCATTGAAACCAATCTATGAAGCTTTTATGAAAGTCGAATGCGGCATGAACTTGATTAACATATCACAAAATCATTGACATAAAATGTAGGGAGAGAAAATAGTTGTAAATTGGTAAAATTTTAAATGGTCATAACTCTGCGCTCGGATGTCCGTTTTACCCAATTTGTTTTTTATTTTGGGTATTTTTTCGAGACGGGGCCGACCCACACAGTCAATTTTTAGAAAAACGTCTTTTTTCCCAATCAGTTTGTGTTTTTTCCCCAAATCGATTTCTAATTTTCCTGTTTCTTTAGTAAATATCTCATGATACACAATAGATTTCAATGTCGAAATTTTATGATAGTGTAGATGTGAATGTCAATTTCATTTTTGGAAATTCAATTTTTTTTTAAAAATAAAAAATTTCATGACCCGACCCTTCCCGGCCCATTAGAAAAAACCGATATAATCTGATACGTTCGGCGATATAAACTGAACATATCGGTTTTTAAAAAAAAAGTTGGATTCGATTTTTTTTTAAATGATTTTTATTCGATTCATATTTTTCTGATACAAAACCGATATACGCCCACCCCTACAATCTAATTTTCATTTTAAATTGTCAAATTCTGAGCTTAACCAATCTTTGTATAATGAATTCTTTTTTAATGATGAAAATATTGATTCATATAATATTATTTTTCATAAATAATATATTAAAGTATAAAAATATTTAGTCAAAATTTATATTATCTACGCTCTAGTTAACAAGGTCTGGACGTGCGGGGAGTGTTAAGAATCTCACATCGTATATGGAATAAGAACTTCATTTATATGGATTTGGACAATTCTCACCCCACAAGCTAGTTTTTGAGGATGAGTTAGTCCAAAATGTATTTTTTTACGGTATCATTTAGGCCAATCATTTTGGAATAACGACAACATTTTGGTGGGCGCCATGTCCAGCTATCATTCCAGAAATAACCATCACTTTATATTTTGAAGTTTGAATCAGATAATAAAACATTGCATATAGGGATATTTTTGTAATATCTTTTCATAACATATTTAATTATGAATAATGTGTTTGGTGGGATCCCATTGTTCATAGTCATTAGTCAATGTATTCCACAGCTACTATTCCCTGAAAATTTAAGCATTAATGGTGAAATTGAGATATTCTCTAATTAGTTCCAGTATGTTTCTTCATCTTCTTTTTCTTGTTTTATTATTAGTTGTACAAATAAGACCGCTACAAGCTGCTGCAACTGGCTCAATAGTTGAATTTCTTCCTGGATTTGAAGGTCCCCTTCCTTTTCATCTTCATACTGGGTTAGTTTCTTTATTTTTAACTTATTCCATTGGTTAATTTGCCTTTATTTTAAGCTTTTATGCACATTTTTCCAAATTCGGATTAAGCTGCTTACTAAAGAGATCTACTTATAATATTGGAAGTGGATCCAGGATTGAGATGGTTAAATATATTGAAAAGAGTAATTATGTTTAGTTAGAAGAAAAAAAGATATTAAAGATTACTATAGATGATTAAGGTAATTAATGAGGTACCATTAATTTACCTTTCATTAGAGTTTTTGAGTTTAAGTCATGTTGAATGTAAAAAATTCGAGAGGACATGATTATTAAAAAAAAAAAAGTAATGATTGAGGTACCAAGTCTAGAGAAGCAGCTAACTCTGGTGGCTATGGTGTTTTGGACAGAGTGGGGGGTGGGGGGACAATAGAAAAGTTCTACATTATAGTATTATAGTATTATACTGCATTAATACTAACCAGGGTTGGAGAGTCAAAATAATTGTTTTAGCATGTGTCTGAACTTTTGACTATGACTTTTGAAATATTTTTGTCACAGAGATTATGATTTGTACTAATGTTAATTGTTATGTAATTTCAGAATACAAATTTTATTTGGAAAAGATTAATATAGCATTGCACAGTAAACTTTGTCATTAGTATTTTATTTTAAACATGTAGGGCAATTTGATTATCATTTCTGTAATATTTTATTACACCATGTAGCAGCAGTCACATCACCCTCTTCACTTTTATTTATTAGTAGTAACTTTTTGGTAGAGTTTATTCATTAATTTAACTCTCCTATAAACTTTCTAACTAATATTAAAGATTAACGAAAATAGGTTTGAAATAACACTAAACATTTACATGACCAGGTATGTAGGTGTGGGTAAAGAAGAGGAGAAACAACTATTTTATTACTTTATTAAATCAGAATCAGAGCCTGAAAAAGACCCTCTTATAGTGTGGCTCACTGGAGGACCTGGTTGCTCTTCCTTCAATGGTGTTGTCTATGAAATTGGTATGTATAATTGGATCATCTAAATGTACATATGAAAATTAGATTCTTTTGTTATATAATATGATTGCGTAAACTATCAATGAATTTTAGCATGCCATGATAACATATTTGTTATCATTTTTACCATGTTAACAGATAGTATTGATTATGGAGGATTATCTGTAACTATCTTATAAGTGACCTGATCGCGTATTTTTTTTTTATGTTGTCAATGCATAAAGATTAATTACTTTGAGATTATTAATATTTGATACAAACACCTTCCTTTGAACTACATGTAATTGTTATGTTGAAATCTTTATGCAATTTTTATGACTATTGCTAGAATAATCAAAGCTAATAGATTAATGTTACACGATTTCCCCCCTTAATCTTAATATAATGCAGGACCGTTATATTACAAACAAAAAGAGTACAATGGGAGCTTACCAACACTTGGATTGACTCCAAATTCATGGACCAAGGTAATTACTCCAAAAACCTAGAATATATATTAATTACATATATGATTCTTGTATTTCCATTAAATTTGGATCATATTTAATTGTGGATATTTTCTAAATTTTTAGGTTGCAAATATAATTTTCTTAGAACAACCAGTAAATACTGGCTTTTCTTATGCAACCACACCAGAAGCCATTAATGTCATTGATGTCGACGCATGCAAACACGTCTATGAATTTCTACTTAAGGTATGTATTTAATACTACTCAAATTTGGACTCAATCTTTACAAATGCAATTACAATATGTTGGCAAATTCGAGGCTAAAAATGGCATTTTGAGTATGTTTTTTCTCGGATGAAATGAAAATTAAATTCGTGTAACATGACAAAAACTGACAACGCATTCGATTTGCTAGATAACATTTTTAGACTAATTTTAAAACAACAAAATAATATATTTTGTTTCTAACCATTGGGTTTAATTGACTAATTAAATCATTGCAGTGGCTCGTTGATCATCCAGAATTCAGTTCAAATAGTTTTTATTTGGGCGGAGATTCATATTCTGGCATCATTCTTCCACGTGTTGTCCAACTGATATCAGATGGTAATTAATTAACTTCATATAATCCTAGATCTAACTACAGAACTTTCTCGTTAATTACCCAATTAGTTAAATATTTTTTTTACAGTTTATTAGTAGCATTGCTTGTTCATATTCTTACGAGTGACATGATCATCTAATTGCAGGAATTGAAGCAGGCAACAAGCCTTTGATTAACCTAAAGGTTTCTATTTTACATAATATGTTATTCATTCTTTTCTTAATCTTTTTTATTAGTAGTGAAATTAACAGCCTAATCTTTGTCAGTTGTTTTGGTTAATTTCAGGGCTATCTACTGGGAAATCCTTTGACGTTTCCTGAAGAAAAAAATTTTGTGATGCCTTTTCTTCTTGGCATGGGAATCGTTCCTAATGATCTTTATCAGGTATTTCCACCAATATTATATCATTCAAGCAATTATGAGTTATAATTTATTTGGTCAAACTTTTTGGAAAATTAAACTATTTTGTTTCATAAAAAAAACTTAGTTTAGAGAGTTGAGGGTGTTTGGCCAAGTTATTTAGAAAAAAATTGTTTTTAAATAGTAACATAAACTGTTTTTCAGAAATTGAAAAAAGTGCGTAACTTCTTCCTAGAAGCACCTTTCTAAAGCTTGGCAAAACACAAAAAAATGATGTTCTAATACAGGCAGAAGCACTTTTTGAATTGATTAGCCAAAACACAAATTGCTGCAATTCAAAAGTTTTTTTTCAAAAAATAATTTTCAAAATAAGCAGATCAAATGTGTTAATAATATTGACTTAATTTTTATCTTCTAGTCCATCCATGTAGATTCTAATCTTGATCCTCAAGTGTGTACCTGCAAATAGTAGAAGAACTTTTTTTCCTTTACATTTTGAGCTATTACCGAAATTACAATATTAAGTACTCCTAATATTTTTCTATAACAGTCATTGGTGCAAAATTGCAAAGGAGAATACAGAGAGGACTTTGCTCCCACTAATGCTCAGTGCACCCAGGATCTAGAGATTGTGGACGAGGTTAGTAATTTCTCAAGTACAATTTTTTTTCAGATTCCTTAATTAATTGGGTAGTAATTAATTTTCTGAATTTGCAAATTTTGTAGCTGTTGTGGTATATTAATGATCAACATGTTTTAGACCCATTATGTGGATCAGAAACTGAATCTCCAAGGCCATTTCCATCTGCATTTCGAGGGAGAAAAAGAAGATCTCTTGAGGAGAATTCCATCTCACCCAATTGTTATGGAAGTCTTGTAAGTCCCTCCACGATTGTCTTTGATACTATATAAGAAAAATACATCAGGACAAATTAACTCAGATTCATGCCGGAACGTTTTATCTTGGGGGAGGGTGACTAGATCGTCCCGTCCCAATCCCGTCTCATACTCTAAGTTTAGCGGGATGGGACAGGCCTAGTGTTTCGTACCCCCTAATCCCGTCCCCCTAAGGCCGTTCCCCATCCCCATCCCATAAGCTTAGTGGGATGGGACGGGACTAGTATTTCGTCCTCTGTTCCATCCCGTTTCACTTAAATTGTCTTGTCCCATTTTGGATTAAATAGCTCTATACTAAATGTGACTCTATTTATAAGACGTGAATTCGAGATTTTTAGTTAAGAATTGAAGGATACTTATCACTCAATCACAATCTTGGTTGATAATTAAGTAAGGATTGCAAATAAAGGGAAATGACTTTTACCTTTCTAATAAAAAAACTTTTCAATGCTTATGCTTTATGGTATTCTTTTAAACACGTAACATATAACATTTGCAATTGTGACGAGAAAAAATAGTTGGAATTGTGATTTTAACCACTTGATTTTTATAGGAAATACATAATCAATTCTTACAATTGAGGTTTAAAAAAATTCATAATTGCAGGTTGATAGACACGAGCTCTCAAATAAATGGGCAAATGACCCAAGAGTTCAGAAAGCACTCCATGTTCGAAAGGTTTGTGACTATGTCATGGCTTTAAGTTTTATAAACTGGAAAAAAAAATGACAAGACTATACTAATAACGTAATTTAACTTGTTATAGTATATTTTCAGTCTAATTTTTAGATTATTATATCATAATTGATATAAAGAGATGCTTATTTATTAATGTAGATCAATTTTTTAGAAACATATACATTATTAGTGTACAAAGCATAAATTCATATGTCCGCTAAAACTAAAAGAGACATATAATTATTCAAGAGTGTGACCTAGTGGTAAATGAAGTGAGATTGAAGATCATAAGATTTTTTATTTCAAATCCCAATAGATATAAGCACAAATTGATCCACCACGGTTATAAATAAAGAACAAAAAAATTGAGGTAATATATATTTTTTTTCCTTAATTTTATTTTTATCCCATACCAGGGAACTGTAGATCACTGGGCAAGATGCAGGCAAAAGGGTATAAAGAAAACCTACACATTTACCTTTATGGACAGTATTTCATATCACGTAAATCATAGCTCTAAAGGCTACCGATCACTTATATACAGGTAATTTTTTTCTTTCTTAATCAAAGTTTTAGTTTGTTCATATTATTAATTCTTGAAAATAAAATAAAAAGGATTTGTGATTAAATAAATTTATTACTTTTGTTGTTGAAACAGTGGTGATCACGATATGGGTGTACCATTCCAATCTACAGAAGCATGGATTAAATCACTGAACTATTCCATTGTTGATAATTGGCGTCAATGGACTGTTAATGGTCAAGTTGCAGGGTATTTTTCTAGATTTATATATTGTTCTTTTAGATTTTTATTATAATATTTAATTTATAGCTTGTTTCGTCAATCTTATGGGAGGTCAAAAATGCTTATTTTACAGAGTTGAGATCTTTGACAATTTTTAGAACAAAATAAATACTTTTGAACAATAACATAAGCTATTTTTCAGAATTTTTAAAAAGTTTTTTGATACTTTAGTCAAGCACAAATTGTTGTTTTAATATTTCCAAAAATGCTTATCAAATTGACTATCTAAACACAAACAGCTAGTTATAAAAAATTTAAAAAAACATCTCAGACAAAAATTACTTTTCAAAAAACAAATTTTAAAAAGGTGTTCAAACAGACTATTAGTTTAGTTTTTCTCCTTATCGCCATACATACTAATCTGATTTGTCTATTTATTCATTTATGTGTAGTTACACAAGATCATACTCCAATAAGATGACCTTTGCAACAGTGAAGGCAAGAACTTTATTTGTCAATAATATTCTTTTCCTTGGCATGATTTGTTTATTCTATTTGAGTTTTTTTTCCCTTTTCCTTCATAAGTTTATGTTTTTTTAATTATTTTAAACAGGGAGCAGGACACGTGGCTCCTGAGTACAAGAGGGAAGAGTGTTTTAATATGTTTAAAAGATGGATATCTCATGATCCTTTATAGACTATTGAAGCTATTAGCCAGCATTTGATGTTCATCTCTTTTTCATTTTTTTTTTTTGTAATTATTAAGACACGACTGTTTACCTGTTCTTTTCCTAAGGTTGTGTCTGTAATTTCCCTATATTGAAGGAGTCTACAAGCAATTAAAACTTTTACTTTTGTCCAATTATACATTAGCTTTTGAATTATCTATATTTTTTATTGGTCAAACCCTCATGGTCATCCAGATTTGTCACTTGAACATCTCAAGTAATCGTTTGTTTCATCTCGACACTTCAGATAGGCCTCCCTTGTGCCATTTAGTTTTTAATCACTTGACAATTTGAGTGATTTCACAAAAAAAATAGGCGCGTGAAAAAAAGTCCAAAAATAGATTTTTTTTTTCTTCTTATTCATTCTTTTTCTCTACCATCACCAACATATTGTTGCCGATAATTCTATTGAAAATGCAAAAATTACACTTTTAATTCAACTTCATTCTCTTGCTCTATCTCTCACCCTCATTAAAAAGAATAAGAAAATCAAAAGAGCTCATTGAAAAAAGAAAAATCAGATCCGGGTTTCAAATAATTTTCAGGCGAAACTTCATTATTTTTTATCCGGGTTTTGTTCTTTTATTCTTTTTTTCCGATTTGGCAACTCCATTTGTCTCTTTGGATTATTTCAAAATAATTGGGTCTAAACACCATTAATGGGGTCTTTAGAAAGCTTGACGGTTTAAAATGAGTTACTTGATTTGATAAAATTTTTGAGAAATTAGTGTTGGGGTTGTCTTCGAGTCTTCGTGAGGAATCTTTAGCTTAGGTTATAACAAATTTGAAGGAGTTTCTCTTGAAATTTTGGATTAAAATCGTGGTTGGAACAAGAATACACATGATGGTGAAGAACACCAAGAACATGATTTCCATATTTTTGTTATTTTGTCATTTTAATAATGATTTCCATATGTCCTAATTTAATTTGTCATTTTGGCACGTCATCGGCAAGTGTGTTACACGCCTTTTACATATTTGACTGATTTTGCAAAAATAGTTTAAATGGCACAGGGAAGGCACACCTGAAGTGTCTGTATGGAATAAGTATTACTTGAGGTGTTCAAGTAACAAATCTAGACGACCACGGGTGGTTGACGATGAATTTAGCCTTTTTCATTTATATATTTTAGTAGAATTTGCAAAAGATCTATCACGTACAAAAGATGTAAATCGCGGAGATGAGAATGTTGTGATGGATATGTGGGCACACTAGGAGAGATATGATTGGGATGATGCTATCCGGGACAAGGTGGGAGTGGCCTCGGCGGAGGACAAGCTGCAGGAAGTGAGACTGAGATGGTTTGGGCATGTGAAGATGAGAGACACATATGCCCGAGTGCGGAGGTGTGAGAGATTGCCTATGGACTGTTTCAGAAGAGGTAGGGTAGACCGAAGAAGTATTGAGGAGAGGTGATTAGATGGGATATGACACATCTAGAGCTTACCGATGACATGACCTTAAATAAGAGGCTATGGAGGACTTAGATTAGGTAGAAGGCTAGTAGGTAGTCTCACTTATCCTTTCATATTAGTAGTCGCAGTATTGCTCTATAGTTTCTTGTGCTTTGATTTCTGGTACTATCTGATATTTCTTGTGCTCCGATTATCTTATTTTATATGTGGTAGCTAATGTCCCTTTTTCAAACTGCTTTATCATGACTTAGTCATTGTCGTTATTTTCATTTCCATACTGCTTCGAATTTCTTATTCTCATCTGGCCTCTGTTTATACTTTCTCTTGAGCTGAGGGTCTTTCGGAAACAACCTTCATACCTTGGTAGAGATAAGGTCTACGTACACTTTACCCTTCCTAGACCCTACGTTGTGGAATTGCACTGAATGTATTATTGTTGTATATATTAGAAGAATTTGTTTTTTCATTGTTTATATTAATTTATGCTTTCGTGCTATTTTTAAGGGTGCAAAAGATAAGAAAAATCAAAGCTCTATCTTGTTACTCTTGTTTATGGCAAAAGAAAGAAAGGAAAAAAGACATAAAAATAATAAAATTTGTGAGAGATCTTCATTTTCGTTATAAATTTATGATGGATTTATGACAAATCGTTATTTTAGTCACAAATTTGTGATGAAATTATGATAGATTTTTTTTTCCATCTTAAATTTGTGATGGAATTGTGACAGATCATCATTATCATCACAAATCCATCACAAATAAATTAATTCTGTCAAAAATTCGTTTCAATTTTGTGAGGGACTTTACTGTCATAAATATTGTGGATAATTTTATGTTTTTCTTGTAGTATCTATAGCTAAGAAATTTTAAAATAAAAAAGACGAAGCTGTATCCATCAAATGTCGAGATTTTTTCTTGGTTTATTTTCAGTAAAATAACACTACATTTCATGTTGTAGTAATTAAGCTGGTCAAGTTGGAGCTGCAAGCATTATAAGTTTATATTGGAATTCTTGATATATATTTTATATATCAAGAATCTCAATAAACGCGAAGAAAGACCTGTAGCCATTTCATCACCAACGTGAAAACGTTTTTAAAAAGTGAAAGTTTGACTATGCCCTACTCTCATTACATCTTTTATAGTTGCAGCCGATTAATAAATCACTTACTTAAGGTTAAGGAGATGAAAAAAACCTAACCATATATTTATTGACATAAATTTTGACCTAATGGACTTCCCTATAACAGATTTGTTAGATGTTTAGCAGACCCTACATGCCTACATTATTGTCAAATCACATCATTCCAAGTTCATACTATGATGACTGACATCCTCATTTACGCAATGAAATTGAGTTGATGAAGTAGCCCGTGCCCTTGAGTTATTTTCTTCAGTATCATCTGCTCTCATCATTAAAGCCGCCACAAGGCACTCGACTAGAAGGAGTGGATGTTAGGCACGCAAGGAAGACTCTGACTATGCGTTGGCACCTTCGAGCCCGACCGAGAGTGAGCTTCCCGATAGTCTCTTCCTTCCTAGAAATAGAACTCTAACTATCAAACCCGTCCCGTCTCCTTACTCGAGATATCTGAGATTGTTTCGCAAACTAATAACTTATAATAGACGAGCCCATTATATATGAAGTGATTTAGACCCAATAAAGAATCCAACGGATAAGTGGCACAACAAAAAACTTAAAAAATACCGGTCTAAGTCATATCCACCAACTATACTTGTTTAGTCTATTAAAAATCACAACAATCAAGTCTACGTTAATTCACAACTTCACATTTAGTAAAGAGATCAATATTCTTCGTTTGGACAACATTCACTTAAACTGTTCAAAAAGAATTTTTTTTTTCTATAAAATGATTCTGGAGCTAAACAAACAATATCCACAAAATACATAATTCACTACTTCATCTGCACGGATGATCCAGTCATATAAGACTATCAATTCTGAAATGCAACTGTACTTACATTAATCAATAACACGAGATCAATCTACCATCACAAATATTGAAAATTTATCGATATATACCCAACAATGTGATAACGTAGCAAGAAATATCGTCATGGACTTCAAATTAATGTTTTTCATGTCGGTCCTTCAAATAATTTTTCATAACAATGTATGTGTAATCTGTAACCAATCAACGCTCGCACTACTGAAAAGATAGTGAACATAATTTTTTGTAACAACATGTAAGCATTAGAACAACATATGTCCCATAAAAATCTTGATTTGAGGCTCAATATGTGCAACATATTACAACTTGTGATAATCTGGGATATCTTTGCGTGAAGTTGATATATTACTTCGTGCTTTATAATAACACTCACAAAACGACACACACATATTCTTAGTTGTATTTTCATAACACGATAAAACACATGGGCAAGTTTGAAAATAGAAAAAAATCTCATTGAAAACACTCAATCTTCTATATAAGTGATTCCATATAAAAAAGAAATAACATAATATTATAAATTATTATTAATACGATAAATATTAATTTATGAATTATTATGCAATGAACATCACATGAAATTTTATGTAGAAAATCAAGGATTTAAAGGAAAAAAGAGAGAATTAACCCGTTTATGCCAAGTGGATCCAATTCGCGCTTAAACCGTCGGAAAAAACCTAAGTGTCCTTTTGTCTTCTCACCAAATCAGTTGAAGATGCTCCAAGTATATCGGAACAGCTCAGTTGAGTGGAAACCAGCACCAGTGGTAGCCTTAGCTACTAGCGCCGACGATTATCAAGTCGCCGCCGCTCGTGAAGACGGCTCACTTGAGATTTGGCTTGTTTCTCCTGGCTCTGTCGGCTGGCACTGTCAACTCGTACGTACTTACTTATATTTGCTTATTACTATTTGTTCGGGTTATTATTGAAATATTGAATTTGTTTGTTTGTTTGTGTGTAATAGACAATACATGGGAATCCAAATTCTAGGGTTTCTTCGCTGGTTTGGTGTCGGTCGGGTCGGTTATTTTCTTCAAGCATTGATGGATCAGTTTCTGAATGGGACCTTTTTGATTTGACACAAAAGGTGTGTGTGAATAATCTTTGCTTTTAATTGTTGAATTTCTGCTGCACATTTGAATGGCATTATAATTGTTGAGCTGAAATATTGCTATACTATGGAGATTTGTTACTAATATAATTTAAACAAGGAAATTTTTTATTTATTTATTACTAGTAGGTAGCTTAGGCTTGGATAGAGTTGCAATTACAATTCTTACCAGCAATATTAGGGTCATTGCCTTATTCATGATTAAAATGGTATCAGGATTATTTATCACTGGATAAAACAATGAAAATAACAAAACAAAAAAAAACTGAGGTTCGTCAAACCCTTTTTTCTACTAAATAAGGTTGAGAGTATTTTTGTAAACAAACAACTTCTTAGAAATTATGCAATGCATGTTATATTAATACAACAAACCAAACAGTCAATAAAAAATAATACTAGGATAACTAATCTCAACATAACTAATACTCCACCAATATAATTTGTCTTCAAACCAAACTACCCCTTAGAGATAAATTAAATAGCCCACATTGTAGGAGGTTGGATGAAAAGAATGAACCTTTTAACCTATATCGTAGCTAACATAGAAATGAAGGCCAAGTGAAAGTTGACTACCAAAAAAGACAGACATTTTTGCATTTTGCTGTGCTGTTCATCATCATTTGATCATTTTATACTTTGTTGGGTGTGAATCAAGTAATGTTATCGTTGCTATGGTTGTTTGTAGATTGCGCTAGATTCTATTGGTGTTGCAATATGGCAGATGGCTGTGGAGCCATGCACTAATCCACAGCTTAATCAAAAGCAGTCTCCCAAGCATTATGAGAATGGCTACGTCAAACATAGAAATAGCGAGAGCAGTGATAGTGAGAGCAGTGAAAACGAAGATGGTGATGACTCTGTAGAGCTTCACGAGGATCATGCTAGTGATAATAGTCGAATAGCATTTGCTTGTGATGATGGCTGTGTAAGAATCTATATAGTCAATGATGATGAAAACTTAACTTACAAAAGATCATTGCCAAGGGTCAGTGGTGAGACAGCTACCCTTAAGAGTCAGAGCACATATGTGATTGTTGCTTGGTATTATAGAATTTTAATTTTTATGCAGGACGTACATTGAGTGTCACTTGGAGTTGTGATGCAAACAGGATATTTTCTGGGAGTAGTGATGGGTATGTTTCATTTTTGAATATAGCTATCTGTCAAACTTTTACCAGTTGATTTCTGATGAAAACTCAAAAAAGACACAAAGGTTAAGGCTTGAAGTTGCTTTTTTTATAGGATGTCCAATGTGAATTTTCTGATGGAAGTTGTTCCTTTGCAGGTTTATAAGATGCTGGGATGCCAAGTTTGCTCATGAAATCTACAGGATATCAGTTGGTCTTGGAGGGATGGGTAGTGGATCTGAACTATGCATATGGTCATTACTTGCATTGAGGTGAAAAAATTAAATTGTACTCCCTCCGTCCTAATTTATATGATGTAGTTTGACTGGGTACGGAGTTTAAGTAATAAAGGAAGACTTTTGAATCTTGTGGTCTAAAACAAGCCAAAGATATATGTGTGGTTATAGATCATCTCGTTAAGCGTAAAAGGTACAATTTAAATTTAAATTATTGCCAAATAAGGAAATGTGTCATTCTTTTTGGGATTGACTAAAAAAGAAAGCGTGTCATATAAATTGGGACAGAGGGAGTAAATGCTTTCCTTAAATATACACAAGGAAAGGAAATTCATTTTCCCCATTTTTAAGAGTGCTCTGTTATGTATTTGAATTTTCCTTATTGCTTTTAACTTCACATTGTTTTCCAGATGTGGTACCCTGGTCAGTGCAGATAGTATCGGGAGTGTTCAGTTCTGGGACACCCAGCATGGGACTCTTGTGAATGCACTTTCCAATCATAAAGGCGATGTAAATGCTTTGGCAGCATCTCCCAGCCATACTAGTGTGTTTTCTGCTGGCTCTGACGGCCAGGTATATAAATGTCAACCCCTAGGAAAAGAATGCTTTCTGTTGGAGTTTGTCCCCTTTTATCTTAAAGTTGAAACTAAGATAATGATGCAGTGCGTCTTTTCCATTGGATGGTCGCAATGGATAGTCTGAGACTCTTGGGGTGGTCTTTGTTCTGGAAAAACCACTAGTTGTTTTTAAAACAAGCACCACTGGTACTGTTTACTGGTGGGTGCTTAACTTGTAATAGACATGGGTATTGGTTTGTGAAACTGAACTCAGAAGTGTTCGGTTCTTGAGAGGCATGACCGCCTGTTTAAAATCTCATAATTTCTCGTTTCTCGAGAAACCATATCAATCAATTACGTCTCAATCACCAATCAGTTATTGTCTGTTAAATGAAAGCTCTAAATAATTTCTCTTTCGAGACAGGTTTTGTATCTCACTCTAATCCCTACTCTGATATTGGTTTAATCAGAATTAGTTGGTATCTCCTATAGCGGTCATTTTCTTTCATTGTGTTTGTTTCTTACCTAATGTTTGCATTGATTCCGATTGATCTTACGTCTTCTAAGACAACTTCTCTCCATTTGTTTGTATAAGGTAAAAGAAAGTGAAAGTGAAAAGCAAAAGAGTTATTTAATTAATAATGAAATAAAGATAGCTTCTATTTTTTGCTCTATTTGCATATATCCATAGCCTTCTTTCAGTTGCAAAATTCTTGGTGTTACCATGATTCAATAGTTATGCCGTAATCTGTATTTACCTTTTTTTCCTGTGTATAATCTTTTCTACTAATATTTTACTGAGGAATACTGTAGTTCATAACTGTTCAGAAATGACAGGCAAACATGCTCCCTAACAATACAATACTGGTTTTTAGGTTATACTTTATAAGCTCTTTATGGATTTTGCTGGGGCTAATGATGGAAATATAACCTCTGGAGTCATGAAGAAATGGGTTTATATTAGTCATGTCAGGGTCCATACACATGATGTGAGGGCCTTGACTGTTGCTGTGCCCATCAGTCGCGAAGGTTAGTTCATTTGCATGCTTTTCTGCTTCTCCTTTGATAATAAAGTTGACCCTTTGCCCCTTTTTCTAACTGAAATTTTGATTCTATCAGAGTTGTCTTCGTATAAGTCCATTTGGGGTTTTGCTATTCTGCTTTATTTTTAATCTTGTTCAATTTCCTTTCAGATGCCATAGTTGAACGAGATAAAAAGAGACCTCGATCTAGGTCGAAGCCCCTTGATTTTAGTTACCATAAATGGGCACATTTAGGCATGCCGATGCTCATCTCAGGTGGTGATGATACTAAACTTTTTGCATACTCTGCGAAGGAGTTTACCAAGTTTTCTCCACATGATATTTGCCCTGTACCACAAAGGCCGCATATTCAGCTTGCAGTAAATACGATATTTAATCAGGCTGCATTACTCTTAGTCCAAGCTTCCTACTGGATTGATATTTTATTTGTTCGCGAAGTAAACAGAGTTGTGTCTGGTGGAGCTGCCAAGACATATCCGGTGGCCCGAGTTAAGTGTAAAGCTTCAAAGAATATTACATGTAGTGCGATTTCTCCTTCTGGTGCCGTTTTTGCTTATTCTGATCATGTAAAACCCTGCCTTTTTGAGCTTAAGAGAGGTGCTTCCAGCAAGAGTCCATGGGCAGTCAACAAAAGACAACTTCCTTTGGAACTGCCGTTTGCCCATTCAATGGTTTTCAGTGTTGATTCTTCTCGGTTGATGATAGCGGGGTGTGACAGAAGGGTCTTTGTCAGTACCTTCTTCTCTCTTTTATTTTCTATTGTTTATTTGACTAAAATAACTGTACATTTTGTCTCTTACTCCACTTCAAAGTTGCAGTGAGTTAACTTGCCATCCACTTTTTGGCTTTTCTAAGAAATTCATAGTAGTAAGTTTTAGGACAGTGGGGTTCTTGCTAAGGTTTCCATGGTTAAGAATCATGATTTGAGTTCTGCCTTCCTGAACTCTGACCACCTAACTCGTCATAGCTCCCCCTGCCGTGCAATCCTACCACCAAACTGTATGACAAGGGATAATGAAAGGAGGAAATCTAGAATCAGGAAGTGGGACTTGGTGGAATGGCAGTAATGGGCACTGGAAAGAGACAGAGGAAGTGGGTAAATGGACAACAGAAGGGGCAGCAAGCGTGAGATGCTGAGGAAAAGGGAGGGTAAGGTGGGTGTGGTTGGTGGGTAGGGGTCATAGTCTTTAATGGAACATGTCATATTTTCCTTTAGTTGTGGTTTTGATCTAGATCTTCATGTGGTGTCATAGATGGTAGTTTGAAATTTTAATTTCGTAATAGATAAGAGGATGTAGTCAGCATCTCTGCGTGGGACTCCAATGACTAATTGCTTGTAGGAATTATTCATTATTTACAGATTAATCTGAGTCATTAAACTCGCTATTTTATTTAGGCTATGTATTTATTTTTTGAAAATTTTCATTTTTTAAAAAATATTACTCAGGCTATGAATTTTTATCTGAGCCATTTTCTGAAGTTTTAGCTTTGTGCTCTAGGTGGTGGATGTAGGAAGCTCAGAACTAGTTTATGTTTTTACACCTCATCGTGAAGAGCATGCTGAAGAACTGTCCCTTGCTGAACCTCCCATAACTAAAATGTTCACCAGCACCGATGGGAAATGGCTAGCTGCTGTAAACTGCTTTGGAGATGTGTATATATTTAATCTAGAAACGCAGAGGTAATTAGTATGCGCTGCTACTTATATTTAATGTACCATTAGTGTATATTCGTTTTAATCCTTTAAGATTTTACCATTTTTTCCCTTTGTTTTGTGATCTCTTTTCCATTCTTAGTTGCCTAATCAAGGATTTACTTATCCTTTCAACCATCATTTTGTATTATCTTGAAACATTTGGGTCTGAATGAATTTTGTCATGGAGCAGGCAACACTGGTTTATATCAAGATTGGATGGTCATTCAGTTACGGCAGGTGGTTTTACTCCTCAAAATAGCAATGTGCTTATAGTATCCACTTCTTCGAACCAGGTGTATGCCTTAGATGTTGAAGCTAAACAGTTAGGGGAATGGTCAAATCATAATACATTTGCACTGCCGAGAAGATATCAAGAATTTCCTGGAGAAGTAATTGGTCTTTCATTCCCACCGTCTTCCCGTTCGTCATCTGTCATTGCCTATAGTCCAAGGTATATTTTACAGTTTTTTGACAGATTTGATCATTTATCTTTGTATTTATAATTGTGGTCTTACGCCCTCCGTTTCAAAATTTTTGTATGGTTTTGACTTGGCACGGAGTTAAAGAAAGTAAAGTAGACTTTTGAATTTTGTGGTTGTTAACTAAAGATATATAGAATGTACCAAAATGCCTTTTAATCTTGTGGTCTTAAACATGTCATGTGGAAAGTTGAAATTAAAGAGTTGACAAAAAAGGAAAGAGACATTTTTTTTAAACAAACTAAAAAGGAAAGTAAGACAAACATTTTGAAAGGAGGGAGTACTTGCTTTATAAAAATCAAAGTAACTTAGTAGTAATTCCTATAGAGGGTCTTATTATGGAGCGTACACTTTCTTGAGAGAAGTAAGCCGAAAGCTGGATACCCACTTTTCTTTAACGCTAAAACTAAAAGTACTCGAGTTAAGATGCAAACTTTGACCTTGTATGACATGGTTTATTGGCATGTACCGGGAATCTGAGCATTCCGAAGCATTTATAATGAGCCTTTTCTTTCTTTTTACCTCTATTTTGGGGAGACTGACATGACTATGTGACCTAAAACTACTTGTTCAAGTTTATCTTAAAAGCTTATTGAATGCCTGGAAACATTAGTAATCGACAAATATATGTTGCTGTATTTTTCTTCAGTATTCTGCTGGATGCTACAACTCTGTACCTTGCTCTGGCAAATGAAAGCATAGCTTTTCTCCTTTTCATTTCAATGGAGATGCAATATTAATGTCACGTCAAATAACTAAGGCAATTAAGTGATGAATAACCATTTTGTATCTGAGTTCCACTAAAATAATGATGTCTGCTAATATTTATCCTATAGGGCAATGTGCTTGATTGACTTTGGGAAGCCAGTGGATGGTGATGATAATGCCGAGTTAGCCAATGGTCAAGATTTAGCTTCAAAGAGGCTACATAGTACTCTCGTGAATGGGAGTGTGAATGGAAGTTTGAAGCGTAAGTCAAAGGAAAGTGAGTTGGAGACTAAACAAAATAGTAGAAAGAATTTTGAGCTGTGTCCTTTCCGGGATCCCGTCTTATTTGTTGGACATCTTTCGAGAACTTCGACCTTGATCATAGACAAACCGTGGATTCAAGTGGTTAAAAGTTTTGATACTACACCTGTTCACAGACATATTTTTGGGACATAACTGTTTTCTGCCAGGTGTTTTTTGTTGTCAACTCACTAGGGAAATTTAGAGGGGCGATTCAAGTTCTTTTGCCATGGTAGATTTTTCTTTATTGTCACTTGGGAAAGAGGTGATGAAAGCATGTTGTGTAATGTATTCTTTTGATAGTCCAGTTAACCTGTGAAATCAATTTTGAAGTTCCAAATACATTCGTTTATATACAAGAGCTAAATCTTATGTAAGTTGTTTAATGCTGTAAATTGAAGCTTTGTACCTTGAATACGGGCTTAGCCACAATAGCCAAACGGTGAGTTTGCCTATTTATCAAAATCTCCAATGCATTTTGATCACAACCTTGAACGAGCATATTCTCATTATCTTGCTTGTTGCACCTCAACTTTCATCTCTCATTTTCAGGACAATTACAGTATGGTCAGGAAACTTACAAAAAAAAAGTATGATGGGGAATATGTAACCAAGGGTTAGATTACCAGAAAAATGATAGTTTAGAACTTAGAAGTGCATTCGAATGCATTTTTTGATTAGGGGTGTGTTTGGTATGACAAAATGTTTCTCTAGAAAACATTTTTCTGAAAAATAAGTGGGTTCTTTACTTAGTTTTTGATGTTTGTTAAGTAAGCAAAATATATTATCCAAAAGCATTTATATATAATATGTGCAAACAATATGGGGGGTTGGGGGTGGGGGACAGGGGTTGGAATGTGGTGTGTTGGAGGATGGGTAGGAGTGAATGCCACTTGTGAAATTTGTTTTGCTTGCTTTCACAAGAGAAGTCATTTTTCTAATTTCGAAGGAATTTGTTTTACTAAAAAAAATATTTCTGAATTTTTAACCAATCAAACATGAGCATATTGGAAAACATTTTCCAAACACACCCTAGGATGTATTGCAATGTAACCTTCTTTTTTATTTATTTTTTAAAAAAAGAAATTTCTTATTGAAAGAAAAAAGAAAGATCAAGTCATTCAGTTTCAGTAGGTTTTGAAAAGGCTGGCAGGAAAGGTTACCTTAGTCCTCATTCCCTTTAAAAAGAGTATTTCTTTCTGATACGAACTTGTCAATTACATATATTAGGCTGTTAGAGGGCCAGGGAAACTGTTTGGTTATTCATTGATTTAATGTGTCTAATTCAACTGAGGCATTTAGATATTTTTAGCTATTGTGAGAGCAATACAACTACTGTCCTTGTCCAATTATTGAAGTCGAATGATCAAGTTATGATGATGATCCATGCTTGTGGCCATTTTTCAATGAAGCGTGTGTACTCTAATAAAATTCGACAGAGTGAAGTCGGGATTTTAAATTTTTATGAATTTTGAATTTAACATTGAATTCATAACTCGTTTTAGTTATAGTGATTCTGCTAATTATATCTAAGTCAAAGTTGTTAGGTTTGTCCGAACTCGTACTTAATAATATAGCTCCACTCTGGAGGCACGTCGGCAAAATCTAGTTTTGGATTAGATTTTTTCTAATAAGCAAACAAAAATTAACTTAGTTATCCTTATCTTTTAAATTTTAATCATGATTTGTATTAGTATTGTCTATTGACTAGTAGTTTATGTCATATTGTATTAATTTTCCTTGGAAAGTCTTTCTCATTAATACAAATATATATAGTGTACAATGTGAAACTCTAATACAATAAGGATCCTAAATCTATCATAATTATACATCACTAAATATTACACAATATTTAGAGTATAATAATATGATGTACACGTTAATAGTTTAAGATCTTGCTCTTATACAACTTGCTGCATGGGACTTGTGATTTTGTGCATTGAATATGCATATTAAGAAGAGTTCGTCCTTTCATTTCCATATAGTAGAAATTTTGATGTGGAGATTGCTTTTCCATTTTCATTTATTTGTGAAGGCCCAAATTGTTTTGCTACTATTTCAAGCATTACATTGACCTTGAGCACATGCTACTTTGACCTTAACCTCAATGACCCTTATAAATTAAACCAATTGAAAGAAAAAGCTGAAACTTGCTGAAAAATTGTTTGGTAGAGAGTGAATTAAGAGTACTAGCAGTAATGGAGCCACTTTTGTAGAAGGGGTTTCATGTTCAACTGAATCCGGTTCATTTACTGGAAAATGTAATGTGTATATAAGTGATAATCTTCTAACGTTTATAAATTGTTGAAGCCTTAGATACAAGAGAACATTTTTTAATCCCCTTAGGGTTCGTCTAGTTACATGGATTAGGGGTTATTCCAGTATAGAATTTGTTCAGTATTTAATTGTGGGTATCAATGAAAACCGGGACAAAATTTATATCAAAATTATATCCCATATAAAAAATGGGATTACCTATCCTGATTATGATATTATCTTTTTCTAATTACTGTTGAGGATACTATTTTAAGTTGTCTTGTCATTTAAAAGCAGTAATTTTGGTATACTTTTAAAAAGTCCAAACATCTGTCATTCCAGATGTTATATATGCTGTTTGTTCTAGATAATTTAGTAAACTCAGTTTCAATTTTATTGGAAAATAGTACTCACCGTCTCCCAAATTATATGACATACTTTTCTTTTTAGTCAATCTAAAAAAGAATGACACATTTTCTTATTTAATAATAATTTAACTTTAAATTTTTACCTTTTATGCTTAACGAGATAATCTATAATCACACAAATATCTTTGGTTTCTTTTAGACCAAAAGATTCAAAAATCTTCATTTATTTCTTAAACTTTGTGTCCAACTAAATTACATCATATAAACTGTAATGGAGGAAGTATATGTTTGACTTTTCTAGACTCAATTTTTTTCAATTCTTTCACAAACTTCAACGATAATATTTGAAAAAGAAAGTAAGAAAAAAACGAGTTTTTTTAGAAAAAGTTAATTACCCCCTTTTTTTCTTCTTCAAAAAGCAACTCAAAAACTAAGTTCGTACAAACTCTAACACAAATGTTTTGATTTTTTTTCTTTTACCAAAAGCGAAGGCATTTCTCTAGGTCCTTATTGGTGGTGAGGTATGAAAACACCGGAATCGAACAACATTAGATACCCTAATTATCCATGTTGTACGTGAAAGTTGAAACACTTTATCTTATGATTGCAAATTCAAAGGAATTGACAAGAGCATATACAAAAAACTTAATACGAAAAGACAACTTAAGAGTAATAAGGTTGAGAAAGTAAGACAAGCATTAAGACACAACTAAAACTAGAAAAGTAGATTAAAGTGACTAGTCTTTCTTATTTGAAAGCAAGAAAAATACTTTTCATGTGTTACTGATCTAAGTGAAACCCAAAAGAGAAGAAAACAAAACAAAACAATAACGTAAACGCATAAATAGAAAAAATATTTTTGTTCTTCTAAAGTGTATGAAGAAAGTTATAATTTACGAGTAGCTTTAATTGAAAAAGAAAAGTACTTAAGGTGATAATCCACATGACTGGAGTGAAATTGAGAAAAAAAACTGAAAGAAGAATCACTGTACGAGGTAAACTGAAAAGAAGATACGAAATGAGTGAAATGGAGAAACAACATTGAAGAATATTTATTGAGAAAACACGAACAATAGTTTTATTTTTGTGTAATAGTTTTATTTTTGGTAGAATTCTAATTTAAGTCTAATAGTTTATTTTTGGTAAATTATAATTATGGTAGTTTTATTAAAATATAATTTCCTTGTTAGACTAGGGAAAAAAAGAAATTACTTCTACATAAGGAGGTCATTGTGATGAATGAAAAACAAGAAAGAATTCTCACTCTATTTTTCTTCTCTCTAAATTTCCGTCGCCTCTCAAATTTAACATGGCATCAGAGCTTCGTTAAGAGAACACGAAAATAATGGCGGGTGACGGAGAAACCAACAATAAAAATAAAGGAATCGCCGATGAAGAAAAAAAAATTCAAAGAAAGACAATCTCCCCTTATGACATTACGTCAAACGATAATCCCGAAAATGTGGTGACACAAGTCCAATTGAAGGGAGAGAATTACGAAGAATGAGCTAGATCCACGAGGATGGCCTTAAGAGCAAGGAAGAAATTCAGTCTCGTTGATGGTACAATCAAGAATCCGAATGAAGAGTCGTCGGGATTAGAAGATTGGTGGACTATAAACTCTTTGTTGGTGTCATGGATTCGCAACACCATCAAATCAACGCTTCGCTCAACGATTTCGCATAAGGAGGAAGCAGAAGAATTATGGACGAGCATCCGAGAGCGGTTTGTTGTTATCAACGGCCCTCGGATGCAACAACTGAAGGCAGAACTTGCGGAGTGCAAACAGAAGGAAAGGACCATAGTGGATTACTATGGAAAACTAATTAAGTTGTGGGAAGAATTGGCAAACTACGAACAGATTTCGACTTGCATGTGCGGAAAGTGCACGTGCAATTTGGAGATGATCTTGGAAACCAAAAGAGAAGAAGAAAAAATGCATCTTTTCCTCATTGGGTTGGATGAGGCAATGTATGAAATGGTGAAATCGAACATACTGGCCCAGGAACCGTTATCATTAAACAAAGTCTATTCGAAGATAGTGCAAGAAGAGCGTGTGAGAAGACTCACATGAAAAATGAACGAATGGAGTGAAACCGTGGCCTTTGCCATACAAGGGCGAAATCCTTACTGCGACCAAGGTGAAGGGAAGAACGATGGTGCATTCTGCACACATTGCAAGAGATCCGAACACATTGTGGAAGGATGTTTTTAACTCATTGAGTATCCGGAATGGTGGCCAGGAAATAAAAAAGGAGACAGAAAATTCGGAGGAAGAAGACGAGGACAACAACAACAGAAGATGAGAGGCCCGTTATCTGGTCGCGGAAGAGGCAACTACCGGGCTAATATTGTTGTTGTCAAGGATACACAGACGGAGATGGAATAGATGAACACATGCGGGATAGGACCTTACAATATGAGTGAGGAGATCCGGAAAACGGTGATTCACGTGTTGAATTCACAAGAAATAAATATGAATGGCAAGACCGAAAACACATCCTGGATTATTGACTCCGAAGCTACCGATCATGTGACAGGTAATCTGAAAAAACTAAGCGATCAACGGGACTTTTCTGAGTGTCCGGTTGAGCTTCTGAATGGAAGTAGCTATGTGGTTATATGTGAAGGAACAACTAGGTTGAATGATAGGGTATGTTTGAAGAATGTTCTTTAGGTTCTAGATTTGACATGCAATTTACTTTTTGTGTCATAACTAATTGATTATTTAGATTGTGATACGACATTTAATTGGATTATATGTGCTATACTGGACTCCACCACGAGGAAGCTGATTGGAAAAGGTGAGCGTCGAGGTGGACTTTACTATTTTCGGAATGTGTCGCTGATACGGGTTATGAAGGCAGATACAGTTGATTGGTTCGACCTTTGGCACAAAAGGTTGGGTCATCTTTTAGCACAAGTACCAAAGTCTATTACAGAATTAGGCTTAAAAGTGAATGGTGAAAGATTGAATAGAGAATGTGATGTATGTCAACGAGCAAAGCAAACGAGAAGTGTTTTTCCTTTAAGTGAGCATATTTCTTTGTATACTTTTTAGATGATCCATTGCGATTTATGGGGACCATATAAGACCCCTTCCTCTTGTGGTACTTCATATTTTTTGACTATTGTGGATGATCGTTCACGAGCCATGTGGATCTTTCTCTTAGTTGATAAGAAATAAGTGTCCTAAATCTTGAAGAATTGACTACAATATAACGTTTGCTCCGGTTGCGAAGGTAGTGACCGTTCAGACATTCTTAGTGGTAACGCCCCCTCGAAAATGGGAGTTGCATCATATGAAAGTTCATAACGCCTTTTTGCACGAAGAACTAGCAGAAGAAATTTGTATGAAATTACCACCGAGATTCTGTGTGTCTGGTCTGAGGCAAGTATGTCGATTCCAAAAATCTTTGTATGGGTTGAAATAAGCTCCACGGTGCTGGTTTATAAAATTATCAAGTGCCTTGATGAAATATAGATTCAAATATTCATACTCCGATTATTCTCTCTTCATGATGCACTGGGGAAGTATACAACTTAACGTCTTAGTTTATGTGGATGACTTGATTATTTTCGGAAATGACCATGGTGTCATTGCACGGTTCAAAAATTATCTCTGAGCGTATTTTCACATGAAGGATTTAGATCCACTGAAGTATTTTCTGGGGGTTGAAGTTGCGCGTGGACCAACCGGATTATTCCTTTGTCAATAGAAGTATGCCTTGGATATAATCTATGACTCTGGACTACTGGGAGCAAAATCCATTAAAACTACCATGGAAGAGAATCACAATCAGGCATTGGCCAAAATGGTTAATTTAGAACATCCAGAATCATACCAACGTCTGATCGGCAGATTGGTATACCTCAATTTTACACGACCAAAGTTGTCCTATTATGTACATGTTCTGTCCCAATGTGCACTGGAGAGCTGCCATCCGGGTTGTAAGATACTTGAAAAAGAACCCTGGGCAAGGAATTGTGTCAAGTAAAGATTGTGATCTCCAATTGTATGGGTGGTGTGATGCGAACTGGGCTAGATGTCTGTTAATTCGAAGATAGCTCACCGGATGGTTTATCTCCCTCGGGAATTTACCGATTTCATGGAAAACCAAGAAGCATCACATTGTCTCTCGCTCGTCAGCAGAGACGAAATATCGTTCAATGGCAATGACAATATGTGAATTAAAATGGTTGAAGGGAATCCTGCATAGCTTAGGCGTTGAACATAACTCTCTAGTGAAAATATACTGTGATAGTCAAGCGGCGTTGTATATTGCATGAAATTCGGTGTTTCACGAACATACTAAATATATTGAAATTGATAGTCATTATGTCCGGGACGTACTCCAATTTGGTATAATACTTCCGAGCTATGATTCAACCAACGAGCAATTGACCGATGTGTTTACAAAGGCTTTGGGCAAATCACAACATGAATATTTACTTGGCAAGTTGGGCATTCGAGATCCCTATGCTCCAACTTGAGGGGGGGAGGGGGTATTGAGAGAACATGAACAATAATTTTATTTTTGGTAGAATCTTATTCTAAGTCTAATAGTTTATTTTTGGTAAATTATAATTATGGTAGTTTTATTAGAATAGGATTTCCTTATTAGACTAGGAAAAGGAAGAACTTACCTCTATATATATAAGAGGTCATTGTGATGAATGAAAAATAAGAAAGAATTCTCTCAATGTTTTTCTTCTCTCTAAATTTTCGTCGCCTCTCAAATTTAACAATATTCCATGCACGAGGTAAAGTGAAAATTGAACTTTTCCATATTATACACTACTAGAAAATACTTATGAAATTAGCTATAGAATTTGTCGGTAATCCCCAGCTAATCCTTCACTAACCGGCTCTAATATGTAGCTAAATGAGATTAGCATGATTTTTGTTGTTGTTTAGCTACGAAAATTTGCTCGTGGTTAATTCCTTATTTTATGTCATTGCTACCATGTGAAAGATTTGGGTAGAGTAATTTTTTTAAAAAATATTTAAATAGTAAATTATTAATAAGTGATTCATATATTAATCTTATTGCATTGTTAAAAACATAATTATGCTGTGATTTCTACACAAGATTATTCACACTAGAAACTGAGACGGTCAATGTCCAAATAATGAATCTTTATATTAGAACTTGAACTCTTCAGTTTGAGGTAGGTAACGTTTTGTAATTAATAAACAGAAGATGTGGGGAGCATTGAGAACTAGAATTGGAAACAGTTGCTATAAAATAAGTGCATATGATTGGGTAAGGGTAGCTTAGTAGTACCGACCCGATCAGAACAGAGACGGATTTAAAATTTAAACTTAATAGGTATATTTTTAAGATTTTTAATACTAAACTCATCATTGCTTTAAAAATGTTTTAGATCTTATGTTTGATGAAGCTTTAGTAAATTTTCGAAAATATTGATTTCAGATGAAATAGCTGTCGAAGAGCTGCATCCGCCACTGAACCTGATAGAAAGGGTTTCATGAAATATTTCATTATGCATGTAGTATGTAGTTGTTATGTAATCCACGTATCATTTTATGATTAAAATTGTATTTTTAAATAAGATGATCACATATTAAATATTTATCTTATTTCATTATTTATTTAAATTATGAGTTTTTACGCGTAAATTAAACTATTTTCTTTATCAGCTTTTCTCGATCTCAAAATTAATCTCCCTGCCGAGCAAAGCTAACCCACACATGCGGTGGATGAGGGGCTAGGATAGTTATAGAATTGACCGTCTTTGGTATCGAGTCATTGAAACATCGAAATTATGCTATAATTGAACACTTTCTGTCGTATTATGAGGGAAACAATCCCGAAATGGTGAGAGAAATTATAATAAAAAACATAATGAAAGGGAAATGAACATTCGCAACGGTTAACGTGTATAATGTGTATTATTTAGTCATATTTAGTATTATATAATTATGGTAAATATATGATACTTAATGTAATAGAATTATCCATTGTACACACTATATGCTCCCCCCCCCCCCCTCTATTGATTTAATCAAACCGACGATTGCCTCAATTACCGAAAGCAACAATTTTGTTGTTTGTTTCTTCCTAAGCCGAAAGCAACAATTTTGTTGTTTATTCCTAAGCCTACAACAACAATTTTGTTCGGAGGCTGCCTGTCAATTCCAGAAAGCAAGACTTCTATTTTCTTTCTGCCTATCAATTCCCGAGAAACACCAATTGTGTTTTCTTTCTGCCAATTCCCAAGAAACACCAATTGTGTTTTCTTTCTGCCTGTCAATACACTTTTCTCTCTTTTTGTCCTTTATCCGAAAATAATTAAAATTTTATCATTTACCCGAGAACAAATCAATGGCTTCTTTGACCCTTCAACAACCCGATAATGCGTGGTATATGCATACGGGCGTCACGTATCATCTCACCAACAATTCAGGTAATCTTCCTCAACTGCGCCAGTTACCAACTCCACAATCTATTATGGTCGGTAGTGGTCATCGCATTCCAATTCAAGGATTTGGCCGCACCCTTACCCCACCACCGCATCCCCACTTCTCTCTTAAAAACGTCCTTTATGCTCCAAACATCATCAAAAATTTAATTTCTGTTAGAAAATTTGTCACTGATAATTCTGTTCTTACAACAACAATTAAAAGATAACAGTGGTGAATAGACAAATTAGGAAAAGAGGTGGAACATTTGAGATTTTTCCATTTACTAAAGAAAAAAATGTGGGAGGCAAAGAGGTTCATTATAACAATCAATAGCACATGAATGGGGGTCCAATTGTCACTTTCACTTGCAACCCGGTTTTCTTCTTTCATGGCTCCAATCACTGTGAAAGTTGACAACATGATTTATGTTGGAAATTTGCCTTCGGCGGGGAGATGCGTCCACCCATCTTTGATGAATTAAACACTAGTGTTCCGCATGTTGGAGGCTTTGTCTCTTTACACATGCATGATCTACGAAGTGAGTAGATGACCGTAGGGCCAAGAATCGTCAAATTTCGTTGAGAAATGAAAGAGATATTGGTCCACGAAGTAAGGTGTTTGAGGCATGGAAATGTGGTGTGGGACAAATCTACCACATCGGTGGGAATAAGAAGAATTGCTCTCTATATAAGTCTCTAATTGGTAAAGGGTTTGGGACCCGAAGGGGTATCCCATGTGTTTAAAGGAGGGATGACCTAAATGTGCATGGCTTCAAGGCTAAGCCCACACGCGCGCCGCCGCCGCGCGCCCGTCCGTCCGGTCTCGGACTCGGGCTCGGGTAGCGGGCTGATATTATCTTTTTGGACCAGAAAACTTTGCCAGATGTACAGTTTGGTCCCTGAAGTTTAATATTTTACATCCCAGAGTTTCTGGGAAGGTGACGGAAGGCAGAAAACTACCGTTGGGACTGTTTTTTGAGGCATTAATCAGCCATTACTTGGCTGATTAACTCCTCCATTATCACCGTCCTTCATGTCCATAATTCAGCCCCTCTTGATGGCCATTTACAACCATTACTTGGTTGTTTTAATGCCCTCCTAATGGCCATTAACAACCATGTTTTGGGCAGTTGTTTAGCCCCTCCTCCATGCTATATATTGAGCCTCTTTTGGCTCAATTCAGGGACAGAAAACAGGCAGAAAGATAGACGGAAAATACACGAAAAATAGACAGCAATATAGCACTGGAAAAGCAGAAAAACAGTCACGAAATCAGTGACTGAAATTCAGTGCAAAATTGTGACTGAAATTCAGCAAAACAGTGACTAAACCCTCACATATACACAAGATATACACTACAGAGACACACTATATACACAGAGACAAAAGAGAAGAGTATTGAGAAACTCTTCCTTCCTATTCCATATCTTTAGCAAGTCGAGTCATATTTATTTTATTCGGCAGGCTCAACCTATTGGCTTTGTAGTGTTGAGATTAAAGTGTTGTTTTATCTTGGGAGACTATTGTCCGCTAACGTAAAAGCATATATACGGGGCAATCTTGTCTTAAGGACAGAGTGCAATCACTCGACTCAACACACAACGTTGTAACCATCCAGATTTAGTTGTTTCTTGATTTCAGGATATCAAGATTCAAGAGACAACAAGCTTGCGACAGTTCTCAACATTGGCTTTGCAAGGTTATCAAGATTCAAGACACAACACGCTTGCGACAGTTTTGAAGATTGACCATTTATTTATCCTTTCGAACACTTGTAATAGTTATTTACTTCCCGTACTGCTTTGTAAAGTACAATAGAACACCAACAATTTAATCCCCCACCCCACCCTAGCTACCCATGTCCTCTCATTTTCTGATTTGATGTTAAACATTTGAAACTTTGATTATTAGAAACTCATGTTTAAGGTATCATTCAACCATTCTTGGACTTTAATCCATTTTGTATCTCCTAATATGTGGAGTGTGGAAGTTTTGGTTTCTAGATCCATGAGATTAGGGGTTTTGTTTCCTATTGAAAGTTATGTGACAATGAAAGAAAATAATAGAGAAAATACATAAAATCATCTCTAAACTTGTCTCAAAAATTTACTTTAGCAATTTAATTTTACTGATGTTTATATGCTCCCTTATTTTAATCTGAAGTGAATTAATACCCCTTAATGTGTGACGTGGCAAGAAAGTGATCAATTCACAAAAACACGTGGGAGGGGAAAAAATAACATTAAAAATGATCCCAACTGTACACATGTTATCTTCTAATTTGATGTCATTTTATTATACTTAATTATACTTATTTAATATTTTATTTTTCCTTTTAAGTTTTTTTTCTTCTCTTTCTTCTTCTTTCTCCATTTTCTCTTTTTCTTTTTCCATAAATTTTCCAGACACCTCCCTCTTTCCTCTTCATAGATCCGTCTCTCAAGTAACCCCATATTTGAAATTCCGACGGACTTGAATGGGATCGAACTAGGTAATTCTTCGGGACTGAGAGGTTCTTCGCTAGTACAAAAACACTCATAAAGTTAAATTGCTAAAGTAAGTTTTGGAGACAAATTTAAGGATGATTTTATGTATTTTTTCAAAATAAAATAATAATTTAAGTTTTGTACACGATTGATGTAAAGAATATATCTACACAATCAAGTCATTGTACATATATAAGTAAATATTTATAATAAACAATATTAATTGATGATTCTGACAAAAAAAGTAATTAAATGCTACTACTTCTATCACAAGTTAAACTACATCCCTTAGTGTAAATAAATCTTAAACTATCCATGTGTATAACTTAAATCAATAAAGAAAAAGGAAACATAAATAATGTCAATATGTCATTGAGTCTTATAATAGATCTTTTATGAGCACATTGAGCTAGATAAATTATTTATAATACATAGTTGAAATTTTTCATATTTTTCCAATAATAATGATGGTGTGACTTAGACACTGAAGTGTAAACTAATCGGCTCCTATCCTATCGGGTTATCCTCCATCCCTATTAGGTAATCGGTTGATATTTAGTGTACATACATAATGGAATTAATATTGATAAAGTGTTTTGATAGTGTAAATACTTTTGTACTGTTAAAAAATAGTGAAAACTAATTTCCGATAAAAGTCATAAGGTTTAAATCTAATAGATTTTGTGACTAAAACTTTTGTCACAAAATTTAGTGATGGATATTTCGGTCACAAATTTTGACAATAAAATTATCCCACATCGGAAGACAATGAATTTTGAAGGCAAAGTGGTGTATATAAAGCCGTGAGATGGGTGGTCTTTAAAAATATAATTTTTCAATTAAGTTATTAATTTTATCACTATTTGATAATAAAGTTAAGGGTCTTTTAGAAATAACTTCTCTATCTCTCAAGATAGGGATAAGGTCCGCGTACATTTTATTCTTTCCAGTTCCCACATTGTGGAATTTATTAGGTATGCAGTGGCAGAGGCAGAATTTCTATCGGGGTTAAAAAAAAGTAAGCACACTAATAATATAGGTAAATAAGCGGTCGGGTCAGATATGAGCGGATCGGATCAGATACCGAATTGATTTTCATGTCAGTTCATCCAAATAACAACAACTTCCAATTTTAATAATAGAGCCAACAAACTTAAAAACAAACCACTTTCAATTCAACAAATGATCACTGATATATGATAAACCATTATATATCACTATATCTATCTATATACTTTATTAAAGAAAGGGAGAAGATTGACCAAGTTCAAGATGGGACATTCAGTTAAGAGAGTACAAGTAACGAAATAAAAGAATTCCAAAAAATATGCTAGCTTATCTAATTTTGAAGGATCAACATATCTTGCTGCTAGTTGATCATCAAAGTGACTGTTCTTCTGTATTTTGACCACACGCAAACACTTGGTTAACAGATTGTATTTAAAGGACAACAAGTTTGCAGTCAGCAATGATAGAATATATGTATATATATGTGCCGTATATATTGATACCGTATACACATATATTCTCTTACCATAATATTGGAATTCTTGTACATATGTAATTATAGTAGTAGTATTGTATTAAAAAAATGTAGTAGTCTTGTATTAGAAAAATGTAGATTTAATTTCTATAATTAAATATTATATATCATGTATATAAACCTTTGACATTAATGAAAATAATCAAGAGATTATTCTCTTTCATGGTATCAGAAGTCTAGTGCAAACTTTTCCTTCTCCACAACAAACTTCCGCCACCCTACTCGGAATATTCCTCTCGGCCACAGGCCGACACATCCCTCTCCCTTTGAATTTCCCAAAATCCTTAATTCTCCTCCAGTTCTTCAATCATGTCTACCACAAAGAACACATTTCATCCTGCCCTTGCAATCTTCAACATCAAAAACAACATTCCTATTGTTCTTGAGATGAACAACGTCCAATACGCGACGTGGGCAGAACTATTTAAAATTCACGCACGGTCTAATAGAGTCCTCCATCACATCGTCCCACCGACAAAAGGCAAGGAAAATGTGCCTTCCACGAATGATGAAATTGAGTTGTGGACAACTCTTGATGCTACATTCCTTCAATGGATCTATTCCACCATCTCTACGGACCTCTTACAGAAAATTATCGAACCTGACACCACGGCAATGGAAATTTGGAATAGATTGCGTGATATATTCCAAGATAACAAGAATTCTCGTGCCATGACCCTTGAGCAGGAATTCCTCTACATAAATATGAAGGACTTTCCGAATGCGTCCGCCTATTGTTGACGGCTGAAGGAGTTGTCGGATTAACTCAAAAACGTTGGCTCGCCCGTCACGAATGATCGTCTCATTCTTCAGATGGTTGCAGGCATCTCCGAGGCGTATAATGGGGTTGTCACTCTTATTCGCCAAAGCAATCATCTCCCACCGTTCTACCAAACACGTTCCATGGTCACATTAGAAGAAGCAGAAATGGCTAAAAAGATGACTACTGGAGCCAATTCTGCCATGGTGCTAGCCATTTCCCACGAAACCGATGACTCTCAATCGTTCTTCAAAAATTATGGTCAAAACCGTAACAATGGGGGTGGTAAAAAGGGTCAAAATCATGGGAAATATCGTGGTGGCAGATGTGGCGGTGGCTAGGGTCTGCCCTTCATGACCCGAATTGGAAAATGGTCATGGATGATGAATATAATGCTCTTATTGAAAATAAAATGTGGGAGTTGGTGCCCCATCCGCCTAGTGCTAATGTGATTCGTTCTATGTGGATTTTTACTCATAAGGAAAAATCTGATGGTTGTTTTGAGAGACATAAGACCCGACTTGTAGGTGATGGCAAAACTCAGCAAGTTAGCATGGATTGTGGAGATACATTTAGTCCGATGGTCAAACCGGCAACTATTCACACGATTCTCAGTCTGCTCTCTCCAAAGCTTGACTCATTCATCAGCTGGAAGTGAAAAATGCGTTCTTACATAGTGATCTCAAGGAAACGGTATGCATTTATCAACCCTTGAGTTTCAGAGACCCCAATCATCCTAACCATATTTGTGTTGCTGATAAAGTCCTTGTATAGGCTAAAACAGGCCACTCGAGCCTGGTATAAAAGGTTTGCAGATTATGTGTCTACTATTGGATTTTCTCACAGCAGGTCTGATCATTCTCTGTTCATCTATCGTCGTGGTACTTTTCTGGCATACATTATGTTATATGTGGATGATATTATATTGACTGCCTCTTCTGATAAACTGTGCAAGTCTATCATGTCTCTTCTCAACTCCGAATTTGCTATGAAAGACTTGGGACCTTTGACTTATTTTTTTGGTATAGCTGTAACTCGTCATGCAGGTGGTCTATTTTTATCCCAGAGGAAGTATGCGGCTGATATTATTGAACGGGATGTCATGTCATCCTGTAAGTCATCTCCTACTCCGGTTGACACCAAACCGAAGCTGAGTATTAATTCTAGCACACCTTACGAGGATCCCTCCCACTATCGCAGTCGTGTAGGGGCTCTTCAGTATCTTACCTTCACGAGGCCTGCTATTACTTATGCAGTGCAACAAGTGTGTTTATTTATGCATGATCCGAGGGACGAACACATGCACGCTCTCAAACACATTGTGTGTTACATTCAGAGCACTCTTGATTATGGTTTGCACTTATATCCATCATCCGTATCTACTCTCGTGTCTTATACAGATGTTGATTGGGGTGGATGTCCAGACACCTGACGTTTGACATCTGGTTATTGTATGCTTCTTGGTGATAACTTTCTCTTGGTCGGCTAAACGCAATGCTACTTTATCGCGATCTAGTGCAGAGGCCGAATATCGAGGGGTAGCCAGTGTGGTGTCTGAGTCTTGTTGGCTGTGTATCTCTTATTAGAGCTCCACTTTCCTATTAAGAAAACTACCTTAGTCTACTGCGATAATGTTAGTGCGGTATATCTCTCTAGGAATCCTGTCCAACATCAGCGCACTAAACATATTGAGATGAATATTCACTTTGTTCGCGAAAAGGTAGCTCGTGGACAAGTACGTGTATTGCATGTCCCTTCACGGTACCAAATTGCTGACATCTTTACTAAGGGCGTCCCTTGATTCTGGTTGAAGATTTTAGGGACAGTCTCAGCGTACGATAGCCGCCCGCTATGACTGCGGGGGTGTGATAGAATATATGTATATATGTGTCGTGTATATTGGCACCGTATACACATATATTCTCTTACCATATTATTAGAATTCTTGTACATGTGTAATTATGGTAATAGTTTTGTATTAGAAAAATGTAAATTTAATTTTTATAATTAAATATTCTCTAACACAAAGTTATGAACTTTATACTCTAGTCCTTAAATATAAACCCCCAGTTACCCATGTAGCTGCTTGGGGTGTGTTTTGGATAGAGAAATATAGCTTGCATATCTCAAATTTCTTAATCAATTAATGTTATCAATCAATTGCTTTCATCTTACGAAAAAAGCCATTTGGAATTCAAACTTGCAAAAGACCAATACAAGATATTTGTTTTTTCCTTAATGTTCAAAAAATAGAAGATGGTGGAAAAAATTATACACCAAGTTAAATCAGCCAAAGAAAGAAGCTTTTACACACAGATGATAGTTAAATAACAAATACCTTATAGTTATACTGAGCCAAGTCTTTGGTTTGTATTAAGGAGGTTCAACACTTAATATATACACATAAATAGAATTTTAATTTTGTATAAACAGTGTAATTTTTCGATGAAGGGGTTTGAATGAACCCCCTCAGTTATATATAGCTCCGTCCTTGTAGGTATGTTGTTGTCGTTGTTATATCATTTGATAATAAATATGAGTAACTAATAATTAATTAAATAAATTTAATATTAATAAAAATATTATGTCAAATATCCGTCATAAATCCATCAACTTTTATGTCAAATATTTTGAGACGGAACTCAAATGCACATTCCGTCACTAAAATTTGTGACAGAATTAATTTTTTGTCATAAAAATTTGTGACAAGCGACTATGTGACACCCTGAAATCCGTTACAAATGAGGATTTCACAAATTGTGTTTTTTCTTGTAGTGAATCATCATTTCTTAGTTTTCTGTTTCCCTCCACCATAAAAGCCATATGTTTTATGAAGGACATCGGCATGTCCTTCTTAATAACCACGCTAAATGAATTGTTAATTTTTTTAACTATCTCTTAGATTTAAAAAGTAAAAAAGGGAGACCAACCACATTGGGCCATGATTTGTTCCATGGAATCTCAAAATCCGCCCTAAAGTGCGGTTGAAGTATCGTGTCCAAATTTTGCTAATTGGGAGTCTTTAAAAATTATATTTCTTAATTGACCTTCTTCATGCTTATCTTCTGCCTATGGTTTCAATAGAGTGGAAATAATTTACGTGGTTTTAATATTTTTATTGTCCTAGTAGCTTAGCTACTACTATGTTTCTTCCTTTTTGCCATGTTCATTTACTAAGTCACAGTATTAATTATTAAATAATTGAGATTGGTGAAGATTAGTGTTTTTTTCCTCTTTAAATATACATATTTTTTTTGTATTTATCCTTCAAAAAATCACCAATTAACTCTTTGCTTTTTCCCTCATATTATAACCTTTTTAACATAATATGTACAAACATTTGTGTCAGCATCTGAGAAAGCTTTTGACTTGAAACAGAACAAGTTAATAAAGAAAACAACAAACTTTTTGTTAAAGAATATGCACCATAAGTTTCATTGAAATCAAGCTGACAGCTACTCCTCATCTAATATAACTATGGAAGCATGCAACCTCTCCACCATTATTGCTAATTTGTATGTTCATTATTTATGAAAAGACAATATATAAGTTCGAAATTCGTTATGTCAATTCTATTCGACATAACTCTAACTACCCTTTATTGGTATCATATATTTTCGTCTAATTAACTATAAAATTTCGGCCCTTCTCCGGACCCCGCGCATAGCGAGAGTTTAGTGCACCGATCTGCCCTTTTTTAACTATAAAATTTTAAAAAGAAAAGTAATATATATATATATATATAAAAACCAAGAGACAAATTAATAAAAATATATATTATTATATAATAATAATATTAAATAGTGGATAATGTGATAAAGATAAAATAAAGAATAAAAATGTTACAATAGCTATATGTTTCGTTTCTTTTAATTTCATAAAAAAATCGTTATTGAACACATTGTATTAACAAAGTAACATAATACTACATCCGTCTCAATTTATATGATGTACTTTATTTGACATACACTTTAAGAAATAAAGGAAGATTTTTGAATCTTATGATCTAAAATAAGCCAAAGATATTTGTGTGGTTATGGATAATCTCATTTTACGTAAAAAGTAAAGTTTAAAGTTAAGTTATTGTCAAATAAAAATATATATTATTTTTTTGAGATGGCCTAAAAAGAAAAATGAGTAATTCTTTTTGGGACACAAGGAGTAATATATTTAAGAATGACAACAGAAATTCAAACGTCGAGACTATTATAACAAAAGTTTTAAAAGTTGTTGTAATGAATAACTTCAAAAGCATACCATCATACTTGTTTCTGTAGTGATGAATGATTGCAAATTAATGTTGCTTGAAGTTGATAATATAGAAATTAAACATATATACAAAGTTACAAACAAAGAGAACAAGCTAGGTTAGCGAGGACTTAACAAACATGCCTATTGCAATTTGAATATTTTCAATAGCTTCATACTCTCTCCGTTTCAAAAAGATTATCTTACATTTCTTTTTAGTCTATTAAAAAATATGTCTCTTTCATTCCAACTTTCCACTTGACATGTTTAAGACCATAAGATTAAATGTTATTTTTGTCCATTCAACACATCTTTAATTTAAGACCACAAAATTGAAAAATCTTCTCTATTTTCTTAAACTTTGTGTCAAGACAAAATCAGACAATCTTTTTGAAACTGAAAGTATATCATGATATACACGGTATACACGACATATCCAATGCCTTGTGTATACCGTGCATATCACGAAAACCCAAGACAAGTTGGAGACCGTGATATACACGGTATACAAAGCCGTGTATATCTGTTATTGGTATTATGTTATTTGTATTTAATTAGCATTGTACACTTGCCATAATTGTAGAATTCTTGTACAAATAGAATAGGGTTTTGGGAGTAGAATAGAAATAAGATTTTCCATATTATGGATATTGTAAATTGTATATATACTCATTCATTAATGAAAATAATCAAGGGATTATTTCTTTCATGGTATCAGAAGTCTAGGTCTCACTTGCTTCTACCAATTTCCTCTCTTTCGCTGCATAGGTTTCCGTGTCTATTCACAGAATTCGCACAACATTCCCTCATCTCTTCCCAAATTTTCTTCCAAATCTCTCATTCACATATTGTTCTTTCGTTATGTCTAAGTTAAAGAACATGTTTCATCCTGCCCTTACTGTTTCCAACATCAAGAACCACATCCATATTGTTCTTGAGATGGAAAACGTCCAATATGCGACGTAGGCAAAATTGTTCAAAATTCACCCAATCTCACATAAAGTCCTTCATCACATAATTCCTCCGGCACCTGGCACAACCGCTGTCCCTACACCCGCGGAGGATCCTAAGTTATGGATAACTCTTGATGCTACCGTCCTTCAGTAGATTTACTCCACTATGTCTACTGACCTTTTACAGACGATCATTGAACCAGACACTAAGACTATGGCTAACTGGAATAGATTACGTGATATATTTCAGGATAACCAACATTCCCGAGTTGTCACTTTTAAGAAAGGGCGTCCAACGAGGCGGGTCTCGGCGGGACGGGGGGCAGGGTCGGGATCCGGTCGTCGGCGGGCCTGGCGGGACGATGGGAGTTCCCGTCCCATCCCACATCCCGCCGGAACGGGGTCGGGTTTAGGCGGGTCGGGCCGGGGTAGGTTCAGGACTCGATTTTTTTCCCACTTAATTTTAAAAATAATATATAGTTATATACAAACACTCTAATAATTGAACAAGATAGTGTAATAAAAATATCTCAAGGCTGTTTTGTGCCTCTTATATTATTTAATAGAAATATGACATAGTAATACAATTTCAAAATTACAACTTTGTGGTGTTGTTCAAAAGTTGCAAATGACATAGTAAAATACTAAAATTGCAATTAAAGAAATTACATATTCAACCATACTCTTTCGAATTTCCCCACAATGTCTTGAGGATCTTCTATTGGAATTGGAATTTGTTCGTCAAATTCTTCAACGTCGCTTCCTGCTCTCTCAGACAAGATTTCATTGTAGTTGTAGTCTTCTTCTTCGTTGGTCTCCGGTTGGCCGCACCTCCTACGCTCCGCACGAATCCAGTCTCTGAATAGAACTGCAATTTCCATTGAGTCTCCCGCCAATGAATGTATGTGCTCTCCAATTTGAAATCTTCCCGCGAAAAAGGCGCTGTTGATGATGCTTGGATGTTTAACACATCTCGGGCCATCTTTGTTAGCGTCGGAAATGTCTTCTCGTTCTCCCTCCAGTATTTCAGTAAGTCTTCTTATCCTTCAACAGTGGCAATTAATTCCTATGGTACAATACCCTGCAAAACATAAACATCAAATTCGCTAACTTGTGAAGAAGTTGAACCACTACACATTTTATTTCTAAGGCTTTGAATACTATATTTTTTATAAGGTTGTAGCGAAGTAGTAGAAGATGATACAGAAGCCGGTTGATTATTTTCACTTTGTTGTTGGTAATACGTATATATTTTTTTTGCATTCGGTGTGTTCTAGACGTAACTGCTTCTTTAGTTGGTGTGTCAGTTGGTTCTTCATTTAGGTCTATTGGAAGTACTTCTACACAATCATAAATCGTTCAAGTATTTTACAACAGTCGAATTTAATAGTCGGATTTAATACCGCACCAATAATATAAATAGTGGGAATAGAAAAAAATATTTTTAAAATTTTTTAAATATTTTTTCAATAGCTGTCTTATAAGTTGGTTTTTACATATATTCATTAAGTAACAAATATATTAGAGCTATATAAAATAACATATTTGAAATAGTATGATAATAAATACCGGAAAATTCTTTAGTAGCTTGATAAAATTTCTCTAAAATTCCATTAAGTTCTAAAATTTTATCACAGTCACTATCTACAAGCATATCCCTTGGATTTTTATTATGAGCGTTAAATAATAAAGTAATAGGTTGTCTATAATCGTAAGCAACAAGTAGTTGCTCATATAGAGATTTCCACCTAGTCGAAACTTCTTTTGGAAGTTTTTCCACAATCATGACATATTTTTTATACTCTTTGCGTCTTTGTATTTTTTTACCTTTAAAAATAAAGTTTATAGCAAATTGTATTTTATAAAGAATGCTTTCAAAAAGTTTTAGGCCATCATTTACTAGTATTATAAATATGGCACACACATCTTATATGAAAATGATCAGGAAAATATGGAGTTAATCTAAGTTTTAAAAGTCTTATAACATAATCATTAGAAGAATCATTATCTAATGTAATAGTCATAATTTTGTCATTTATTCCGTAGTATTCACAAATTTCATTAATATTATCTGCAATAAAACTACAAGTGTATCTATCATCTATATATCTATATGCTACAATACGTTTTTGCATATACCAATTTTTATCTATCAAATGACATATTACCGTTAAATAATCATTACCGTTAGTACTACGGCCTATGTCAGAAGTGATAGCCACTTTGCAAATAAAATGATACAATGCATAACGTAAATACTGTTGATATTCACTTGTAAATTTAAAAACATTCCTTCTAACGGTTGATCTAGGAAAATCATTAAAAGCAGGATTATATGTTTTCCGAATGTAATGAATAAAACCATGAGAGGAAGGAAATGAAAAAGGCAAACCCTCCACTGCTTTTAATTTTGCCATATTTTCCCTATCTTTGTTTTTATCATATTTAGGACCAAAAATTCTCCCCGTCGTTGGGTTAATTTGAACATGTACTAGGTCGGGGACACTATGGGAACCTTGTCCTGACTCAGATGACATTGACACACCCGAGTTTTTAGCCATGTATTGATTCCACCTAGCTGTGTGCTCGCCTTGTACATGTCTCAGTAAACCTCCCGTACCACCTTGACCTTTTTCGGTTTTAAATTTATAAATATTTTTACAAATTTTACATCTAGCTAGTTGATTCTCTTCGTCCCTATAAAAAAAATACCATGCATCTGATTTTAATTTTTGTTTTATGGGGCCTCGATTCATACTAGGGGGAATATGAGACATTTCAGTTTCAGTCTGAAGCTGAGACTCAAGTCTGAGCCTGAGGTTGATGTGTACTAGTGGGTGTGTCATCTATATTATCGTCTAAATTAAATTCTGATTCATCTACTTCATCATCTACTGGTATATCATTAAAAAGCATTTTCATCAATATTATTGAAATCAATCAAATCATCGGGACTAGGAATATGATTACTAGAAGTGCCTTACCCTTATTACCCCTACTAGAAGAAGCACCCTTACCCTTACCCGTAATCAAACGTTTAAATCCTTCCATTTTAATTATACAAGTAAATAATTAAATAAAATAAATTAAGTGCAATAACTAAAATTAAGTAACAATAATAATTTAAAGAAGGAACGAAGGTACCAAACGCCGATGTAACATCGACGTGTAATCGAGGTTGAAAATTGAAACTTTGTTCGATGGATGATTGTCAAGCTAGTTGCCAACTTCACTCTCAATTTTTTAACTTTGATATAATATTTAATAGTAGGAAGATTTGTAGAATTTTAGAGAGATAAATTGAGAGATTAAAGATATGGTAGAAAGATTTGTGAGAAAAATAAAGAGGAAATTGAGTTATTTATAGTTGAGAAATAGGGTTAAAGTGTAAATATATTAACTTAGGGGTTAAAAATAAATATTAAGGGGTTGGGGGCCAAAATGGCCGTTATAGCCGTTGCACAACAGCCAAAATCAAAATTTGGTCGTTGTTGCAACGATTATTTTTGCAAAGGGGGAGGGGGACGGGTCGGGACGGGGTTGGGACGGGATGGGCCGCGGTCGGGATGGGTCAGGATCGGGACGGGCGGGACAAACCCAGGTCCCGTCCCGAGTTTGAACCCCGATAATATTTTTTTTTACTTTGGGGATCGGGTTGGGACAGGCCGGGTCGGGATCGGGCTGACCCGGCCCACTGGACAACCTTACTCTTGAGCAAAAATTTTCACAAGTCCGCATGCAAGATTTCTCGAATGTTTCAGCGCATTGTAAACGGCTCAAGGAATTGGCGAACCAACTCCGTAACGTTGGAGCGCCTGTTACCAATAATCATCTTGTTCTACAAATGGTTGCAGGCCTATCTGAGGCCTATAATGGCGTTGAGACTCTACTCCGTCAAAGTAATCCGCTTCCACCTTTTTATCAAGCCCGTTCGATGCTCACGTTAGAAGAAGTTGGCTTGGAAAAAGAGGCGGCTACTGGCGCAAGTTCCGTTGCGATGATGACTTCATCCGATATCTCTCATAGTTTTGTTGACAATTCGGGCCAAAACCGCAATAACGGTGGCGGCAAAAATGGTCAAAATTGTAAAAATAATGGCAAAAATTGCGATGGCAACAACAACGGTGGACAAAACAGTAGCAACGCCGACAGTGGGCCTCGGGGTACTGGGCCCCTTGGTAGTGGGCCTGGACCAGCGACCAGTGGCCCAGTCCGCCTACTGCCCTCCCGATTATTTCCAAGAAAATTGGACTTCGATCCAGCCCAATCACATGCCCAGTTTATCGGGTCCTTACGACACCAACTAGCAGCGTTCCCGGTTAGGTCAGCAGACTGGTCTGCTTGGGCCTCGGCCCCAGCAAGCCTTCATTGTTGCGGGCCCAAATCTGATCCCAACACCCACCGATATTGATGACGCCATGCATACACTTGGATTAAATCCTTTAGATACGAATTGGTACATGGACACCAGCGCCACTTCTCACATGACGTCCGACCAAGGTACTCTCCCGTCTTATTTTAATTTGAGAAAAAATTGTGGCATTATTGTTGGTAATGACAATTCAATTCCAAGTCGTGGTTACGGTCATACTACTTTGTCTCTCCCACATCCACCTATTTTCTTGAAAAATAACCTTCATGCCCCTAACTTAATTAAAAATTTGGTGTCTGTCCCAAAATTCACCACTGATAATTGGGTTTCTGTTAATTTTGATCCATTTGGGTTTTTTCTGAAGGATTTCAAAACAGGAATATCTCTCATGAGATGCAATAGTAGGGGAGATCTTTATCCAATCACGACCGCCACCAGTTTCTCGAATCAAGCCATGCCATTTACATTTACAGCTTTAGCTCCTTCCTTGTGGCATGCACGTTTGGATCACCCTAGGTCTTCAATTGTTTCTTCCTTGCATAAAAATAATTTTATTTCTTGTAAGGGTACGCATAGTACTCCAATTTGTCATTCCTGTCCGTTAGAAAAACATGTTATATTACTATTTGTAGCCTCTACTTCTCATGCTTTGATGCATTTTGACATTATTCATAGCGATTTATGGACATCTCCTATTCTAAGTTCTTTGGGTCATCGTTATTATGTTCTATTTTTGAATGATTATTCTAATTTTTTATGAACCTTTCCGTTAGCGAAAAAATCTCAAGTTTTTTCCATATTCTTAAAATTTAGAGCATTCATCCGTACCCAATTAGAACGGGAAATAAAAAACATTAAATGTGATAATGGCAAAGAATATGATAATTGGCCATTTCAGGAATTTTGTGATACTAATGGCATAGTTTTTCATTTATCCTGTCCTCATACGTCCTCCCAAAATGGGAAAGCCGAATGAAAAATTCATACCATTAATAATATTGTCCGAACTTTATTGGCCCATGCTTCCGTACCCCCTTCCTTTTGGCATCATGCTCTACAAATGACTACTTACCTCCTTAACATACTTCCTACCAAAGGACTGACATATGCATCTCCCCTTAACATTCTCTATAATAAGAATACTTCGTATTCACATCTTAGGGTCTTTGGGTGTTTATGCTATCCATTATTTCCGTCAACTACAATTAACAAACTTCAAGCCCGTTCTACCGCTTGTGTGTTTTTGGATTATCCATCTAATCATCGTGGTTACAAGTGTTTTGATTGATCGTCTAATAAATTATAATTAGTCGCCATGTTATTTTTGATGAAACTCAATTTCCGTTTGCTAAAGTGACTAGTCCCGTGTCTAGTTAGTATAATTTTTTAGATGACGAGATCTCACTATATATTATCACCATTTATCGGACTTATCCCGTGACCAAAATATGCCAGCAGGCCCATAAAATACCGTTGTTCCATCGCCTCTGCGCAGTGGGCCAGATCCATGGCCCAGTACCGATCTTGGTACTGTTCCAGTGGTCCAGTCCACTCGTTCCTCCCCTATTTCAGTTGATGGGTCAGCAGGCCCACTGCTTGCTGGTCGGTCCGTCACCAGCCCACCCACTGCCCAAAATCCACCCAATTCTACCTGGAGTCATGGACCCATTACTCGTAGTTAAATGGATATTTTTAAAACCAAAACAACATTTTAATCTTAATTTTAATGTCTTTAAATCCCCACTACCACGTAATCCTATGTCTACACTACATGTCTCGAATTGGAAATTGGCTATGACTGACAAATATAATGCTCTTATTGAAAATAAGACGTGGGAGTTAGTACCCCGTCCATCTGGTATTAACATTATTCGGTCTATGTGGATTTTTACTCATAAATAAAATTCTGACGGTTCTTTTAAGAGACATAAGGCTCGTCTTGTAGGTGATGGTAAAACTCAACAGGTTGGCGTGGATTGTGGTGAGACGTTTAGTCCGGTGGTCAAACTGACTACCATTTACACTGTTCTTAGTTTGGCTCTCTCCAAAGCATGACCTATTCATAAGTTGGATGTAAAGAATACTTTCTTACATGGTGATCTTAAGGAGACGGTTTACATGCATCATCCTTTGGGTTTTCCAGACCTCAAATATCCTAATCATGTTTGTTTATTGAAGAAGTCCTTGTATGAGCTTAAGCAGGCCACACAGGCTTGGTATAAGAGATTGCAGACTATGTATCTACTATTGAGTTTTCTCACAGCAGGTCTGATAATTCTCTGTTCATATATCGTCGTGGTACTTCCCTGGCATATATTTTATTACATGTGGATGATATTATCTTGACTGCTTCTTCTGATGATTTACACAAGTCTATCATGACACTACTCAGTTCTGAGTTTGCTATGAAAGACTTGGGGCCGTTGAGTTATTTCTTGGGGATTGTCGTCACTCATCATGCATGTGGGTTATTCTTATCACAAAAGAAGTATGCCGCTGAGATAATTGAGCGAGTTGGTATGTCCTCGTGTAAGTCTATTTCCACTTGATACTAAACCCAAGCTGGGTGATGCGGCTGACTCACCTTACGAGGATCCCACCCACTATCGCAGTCTTGCAGGGGCTCTTCAGTATCTTACTTTCACGAGATCGGATATTACACAAGTGTGTTTGTTTATGCATGATCCTAGGGTTGAGCACATGAATGCGATCAAGCGCATTATCTGATACATCCAGGGAACACTTGACTATGGCTTACATCTATATCCATCGTTGGCCTCTACACTTGTCTTGTATACAAATGTTGATTGAGGTGGCTGTCCAGATACCAGACGCTCCATGTTTGGTTATTGTATGTTTCTGGGTAATAACTTGGTCTCATGATCTGCAAAGCGACAATCTACATTATCACGCTTAAGTGAGAGGCCGAGTATCGAGGGGCAGCCAATGTGGTATCTGAATCATGTTGGTTACATAATCTTCTCTTAGAACTTCATTGTCTCATTCAGAAAGCTACCTTGGTTTATTGTGATAATATTAGTGCAGTCTATCTTTCTGGTAATCCGGTTCAACATCAGCGCACTAAATACATCGAGATGGATATCTACTTTGTTCGTGAAAAGATAGCTCGTGGACAAGTACGTGCCTTCCATGTCACTTCTAGGTACCAAATCCCAGACATCTTTACTAAGGGTCTTCCCTCGGTTCTATTTGAAGATTTTAGGGACAGTATCAGCGTACGACAACCGCCCGCTATGACTGCGGGGGTGTGAAAGTATACCATGATATACACGATATACACGACATATCCAATGCCTTGTGTATACCATGTATATCACGGAAACTCAAGACAAGTTGGAGACCGTGATATACACGATATACACAACCGTGTATATCTATTATTGGTATTATGTTATTTGTATTTAATTAACATTGTACACTTACCGTAATTGTAGAATTTTTGTACAAATAGAATACGGTTTTGCGAGTGGAATAGGAATAGAATTTTTCATATTATGGATATTGTAAATTGTATATATACTCATTTATTAATGAAAATAATCAAGAGATTATTTTTTTTAGAAACGGAGGGAATAGTATTTTAGTCCACCATCTTATATTCTACAATTTTTCACAGTGATTATAACGGGAATTTAATTCCTTCAAAAAACAAGCTATGTAGTTGTTTCTAAAAACAAATTAATATATTGTCTTTTCTACCAATAAGAAAAAAGAGAAATAAAACGTGAGGTGAGATTCTGTTAAAGCAATATAATTTAATATGCTCAAACAGTTGGATCATAATACAGTTTACGCATTGCTCGAATTCCCATACTAATTTATGAAAAGACAATATATACGTTAGAAATTCATTATGTCAATTCTTTTCGACATAACTCTAACTACCCTTTATTGACATGGTATATTTTCGTCTAATCAATTAGGAGTATAACTCAACCCAAGTTGACAGGAAATGATAATGATACTGAATGTAAATATTTTTTTAGATTATTGGAGTAATTTAATTTATTGTAGCATGTTATTTTGCTTACTTTTACATTACTAATTTCATTAGTTGGTATATTCGAATAATAAAAAGGTCTATTTTTATTTAAAGTTAAATAGAGTGATCCACTTTCTGGAAAATATGAGTCAAAACAATAGTAATAAGAATATTTCTAATAAAATATCCGTTTATCAAGCAAAACTCTTGTTATGTTCATTGAATAGATGACCATAAAATTCAAATTTGGTATGCTTTCCTTGGGATATACTCAACCACTTCATAAAAAAACCCACTTTTATGGTCTATCATGACTTGGAGTTTGAGAGTTTTAGAGGCACAATTAAAGTGTCATGAAGCACCACTAACGAATGAGGTTGGATGAATGAGATTCCCTCATTCTTATCGACTTAAGTTTCGAAAATTTAAAAAGTACTCTAGGCTTCTCGCCTTAGATGTTTCTTCTCTATGTATAATAATTTCGAGTTCAAATTGTGGAAATTTAAAAAGTACTCTAGGCTTCCCCTTCGATGCCTTCTCTATGTATAATGCAAATATAAATCAGTTGGATCAGTACATTACGAATATCAAATAATTATGAAAAAGATATTATGAAGCATGGTTTAGGGTCTTAACATATATGTTTTAAGAACCTTAGCCACACAATAAACAAATACAGACAAAGGGCACCTTCAATCACATGGAACCTGCAAGAATATCAACCTACATATGAAAGGTGACATCTGGTCTTTCTCATTTAATGTTTTTTGTTTCTGTAAAAACATGTGGTAATTGTGTAACAAGTACATTTTTTGGATCAAGATGGAACACATGGAGAATATCCACCCTTCAACAAGAAGATCAATAGTTATTGAAAAAAAGAAGAAATAATTAACCTTCCATTAATTCATTCTAATTTGAGCACCAAATCCACATAACCATTTTCAATAATTTCTCACTTGGTGAAAATTCACGGTATAATATTAGTATAGCAATTATTTGTGTACCAAGAAGGGAAATTGTCAGCACTCAGGAACATAGCTGGAGGTCTTGTCTTTTTCTTGAAATCTATGTCATGCTCCAGGCTATGGGTGGCAATTCTCAGAATCATAAGACCTAGAATTTTAAAAGATTTTGTTGAGGTTAAAAAAACCAAAATTGATACAAAAACTAGTCCTATTGAGCTCTGACTAAATTAAAATTTACGGCGAAAAATTTCATGTTGGGGTAAAACGCTCCTTCTAACAAAAGTAATCTCGTATTCAGCAAAGTTCAAACCCAAAATTTCTGATTAAGAATGAAAAAATATTTACTACTCTACCACTATCACAACCTTTAGTGGTACAAAACCAATAATTGCACCCCCAAAATTATACATGGATCAGCAGATAGTTGTCATAGAACTAGGTGGGGTTGTGCCTTTTTGGTCCCTTCGGGTAGAAAAGAATATGAGATAGCGTAAAGTAGGGTTGTCAAGTGATCGGGGTCGGCCCGACCCCGATCCGTCTGCCCCGATCCTTCATAAAAAATTTTTTTGTCGGTGTCGGGGTTCGAACTTGGGACGGGGCCTGAGATCGTTCCGATCTCAACCCGACCAGCCCCATCCCGACCCCGCCCCGCCCCGCAATCCCCCCACCCCCTTTGCAAAAATAACCGTTGCAACAACGACCAAGTTTCGATTTTGGCCATTGTGCAACGGCTATAACGACCATTTTCCCCCCTCCCCCATAAACCCTCATACCCGTTAATATTTATTTTTAACCTCTAAGTTAATATATTTACACTTTAACCCTATTTTTCAACTATAAATACCTCATTTTCTTCTTCATTTTTCTCACAAATCTTCCTACAATCTCTCTAATATCTCAATTTATCTCTCTACAATTCTACATTGCCTATTAAATATTATATTTTTTTTATCATTTATATCAAAGCTAAAAAATTGGGAGTGAAGTTGACAACTAGCTTGAGGATTATCCGTGGAGCAAAGTTTCAATTTTCAACCTCGATTACACGTCGGCGTATGGTACCTTCGTTAATTCTTTAAATTATTATTGTTACTTTATTTTAATTATCCCATTTAATTTCATTATCTTTAATTATTTATTTGCATAATTAAAATGGAAGGATTAAAATGTATGTTTAAGGGTAAGGGTGCTTCTTCTAGTAGGGTAACAAGGGCAGGGGTACTTCTTCTAGTAATCCTATTCCTAATTGATTTTCTCTTCTGATTTTATTCATTACATTCGATAAACATATAATCCTGCTTTTAATGATTTTACTAGATCAACTGTTAGAAGGGATGTTTTTAAATTTGCAAGTGAATATCAACAATATTTACGTTATGCATTGTATCATTTTAATGGCAAAATGACTATCACTTATGACATAGGCCGTAGTACTAGCTGTAATAATTATTTAACTGTAACATGTCATTGGATAGATCAAAATTGGTCTATGCAAAAACGTATTTTAGCATATAGATATATTGATGATAGGCACACTAGAAGTTTTGTTAGACAAAATATTAATGAAATTTGTGATTATTATGGAATAAATGATAAAATTATGACTATTACATTACATAATGCTACTTCTAATAATTATGCTATAAGACTTTTAAGAGTTCGATTAACTCCATGTTTTTCTGATCATTTTCATATAAGATGTGCGTACCATATTTATAACTTAGTTGTAAAGGATGACCAAAAAGTTTTTGAAAGCATTCTTGATAAAATACAATTTGCTATAAATTTTATTTTTAAAGGTAATAAAATACAAAGATGCAAAGAGTATAGGTGTAATTCTCTGTATGAGCAACTACTTGTTGCTTACGATTATAGACAACCTATAACTTTATTATTTAACGTCCATAATAAAAATCCAAGGGATATACTTGTAGATAATGATTGAGAAATTTTTTTTAGAACTTAATGAATTTCTAGAGAAATGTTTTCAAGCTACTAAAGAATTTTACGGTATTTATTATCCTACTATTTCAAATATGTTATTTTATATAGCTCTAATATTTTTGTTACTTAATGAATATATGCAAAAACCAACTTATAAGACATCTATTGAAAAAATATTTTAAAAATTTAAAAATATTTTTTTCTATTCCCACTATTTATATTATTGGTGATGTATTAAATCCGACTATTAAAGTAGACTGTTGTAAAATACTAATAGAAACGATTTATGATTGTATTGAAGTACTTCCAAGTTCCAACAGACCCAACTGAAGAACCAACTCACAAACCAACTAAAGAAGAAGTTACATCTAGCATACACACTGAATGCAAACAAGTATATATGTATTACCAACAACAAAGTGCAAATAATCAACCGGCTTCCGTACCATCTTCTACTACTGGAGGCATGAAGACTTGCTGAAATACTGGAGGCAGAATGAGAAGACATTCCGACGGTAGCAAAGATGGCCCGAGATGTGTTGAACATTCAAGCGTCATCAACAACGTCTGAAAGCGTTTTTTCTGCTGGAAGATTTCAAATAGGAGAGCACATACATTCATTGGCGGGAGACACTTGGAGATTGCAGTTCTTTTGAGAGATTGAATTTGAGCGGAGCGTAGAAGGTGCGGTCAACCGGAGATCAATGAAGAAGAAGAATACAACTACAATGAAATCTTGTCCGAGGGAATAGGAAGCGACGTCGAACAATTTGATCAACAAATTCCAATTCCAACCAAAGATTCTCAAGAAATTGTGAGGAAATTCAAAAAAGTATGGTTAACTATGTAATTTTTTTAATTATAATTTTACTATGTGATTTACAACTTTTGAAATTGTATTACAAAAAAATCATATTTCTATTAAATAATATAAGAGGCATAAAAATAGCATTGGGATATTTTTATTACATTGTCTTATTCAATTATTGAAGTGTTTATATATATTTATTTTTTAAAATTAAGTGACAAAAAAAAAACCAAATCCGAATTCCGTCCCGCCCCAACCCGACCCCGTTCCGATGGGATGTCGGACGGGACGGGACATCCGCCTGTCCCGCTAAGCCCGGCCCTCCAAAGACCCGGTCCCAATCCTTTCCCGCCCCGCCCCGTTGGACAGCCTACTGTAAAGCTGTAAAGAAGTGAAGATTATGGACTTAATATTATTGTTATTAATTATCTTTTCTCCTGACTTATGTTTGGTGTAGGAGAGAGATAATAAAATAAAGAACAGTTTTCTCTTCTTTTTTTACATTTATGTTTTTCTGTTGTTTCCCACTACATAGACAGGAATAATAACTAGGAGGAAGATTAAAAAAAAGAAAAAAAGAAAGAAAAGAGGATAAAAACAAGATACTCAGAAATCTAAAGCCTTTCCCCCCATTTTCATGCCCCCTATTCACCCCTCAAACATCAATCTTCTTAACTCTCTTCAACTGCAGCTGCAGACACACAAAAAATAGACTCTTCGCCAACTCTTATTGCCTCTTCCTTCCCTTTAATCCACCTGCCAAAAACACCAATGACAAATCAATTAAATTTTGAAAAATATTTAGTGAAAAATAAGACACAATAGAAGATATATATAGATAATATTAATTAGTTGGGATTAAGTTTTAGTCATGAACGTTTATATTTGGTTTAAAGTTTCATTAAAAGTCCGTTAGTCTTGTCAGAGAATTATATGTCAGTATGTCAGTAGAAAATGCAGAAAAGTTTTAGTTAAAAGTTTGTATATTATTGGATTGAGACGAACTTAAATAGAGCGATATGGACAATAAAGATTTATACAACGATCCTAACTTCCTTGAGATTGAGGCTCAATTGTTATTGTAGTAGTAATATATATATAAAAAAAATTAGGCCCTTTTACTCTGTTTTGTAAATGGACTTAGATTTTGGCATCAGTTATTAAAAAAAATATTACTCTTTCTGTCCCAAAAAGATAGACTTACTTTCCTTATTAGTTTGTTCCACAAAAACTGTCTCTTTTTTATATTTAGAAATAATTTAAATTTATGAGATCATTTGCAATCACACAAATATCTAAGATTTATTTTGGACCACACATTTCAAAAGTCTTCCTTTATTTTTTAAACTTTGTGCTAATTTAAACTAGACCAATCTTTTTGGGACAGAGCAAGTACTACTATAGCTTCATTTTACTCACTAGATTTTTCTGATGAAGTTCTTCCACTCACAGATGGTTCCAAGAATTCAAAGTGCTTCCCTAACACAGATTTACCCTGAATAGAATAACACATTCTCATTGTTAATTCTATAGTTAATAAAAAAACATCAAGTGAAATAAGGCAAGAATGAAAAAAAAAAAAAAAAAGAGTAACCTTTGAATGTGTTTCAGAGAAGCCAGTTATCATCTCCTTGGAAGTTCTATCATTATAACCTCTGTCATCCTGAAAAATATAAAAGTACACAAAAAGGGTATATGTCAAAATAAAATATACAAAAATAAAAATAATAACAACAATAACAACAAACATAGTATAGTCGTAGAATGTACACAAATCTTATCCCTACTTTATGAGGTAGAGAGGCCTGTTTCCAATAGATGTGGTTATATTGAACTTACCTTAGGGAAATTAGAGAATGGAGAACTGGCAGTGTCATCAAGAAAAAGATTCTGTTTTTTCACCTTTTGCTCTTTTATTTTCCTCTTCTCTTTTGCCTTTGTGTTTTCAGAAGCAGAAGGATAAAAAATATATCCATTTTCATCAAAGCAATATTCTTCATGAAAATGTGGTGGACCAGAAGAAGCATCAGAAACCATAGACATATCTTCATCTTCTTGATCTTCATCAACATATTCTGTTTTATAAATCCCATGATTATTAGTGATATCTCTTCTGTTGTATTGATCTGCAGAATTTGAGAATTGATCTAAGTACATTGTCCATCCAGATTCACACCCACTGCTACATTCAGAACCTGATGTATTCATTCTTGAAATTTTTTTATGAAAAAAAAATGCACCTAAGGGCTAATAATACTTTGGTGTTTCTTGAAAATACAGAGAAAGGAAAATAAAGGGTTGGTTTTTAATTAATATGGGTTGTATTCTGTTTATTGGTTGTGTATTTATAAGTGGGGGAAGAGAAGAAGTGTGTAAGGTTATATAAAACCAAACTTAGCACACTCAACAGTAGACTAGCTTTGTCCTTTGCTTTATCCTTTGGCCTTATATTTTTCCTCAATTTTATGAAGGTTCAAAACTTGCCAGTTGGCTTAAGTCATGGGGTAAGGATGGGTGGGGGGGGGGGAGAATGAAATTTTGGCCACTTGCAATTGATATTGGTACTGCATGGTGATTGCAAGAAAATCATATGTTCAACAATATTTGTGCAACAGCCAGCCAGCAAATGCCAACTATTCCCTTGCATATTGTGCTTGTTATTTACCACACTCCATTTTTTCACTCTCTACTTTCCTTTTGAAGCTGTGATACTTGAATTTTTACCACATCCATCTTAAAAGTGGACATTTATTGGAATTAGGAGAAGCGGTCAGATTTATTCCGACGATGGCAAGAATAGCGATACAGCTTATAATGCCACAACAACATATATAGTAAGTAAAATTATACGAAAGACCAAGAAGGATATAAAGTAATCATAATCATAACGGATATCTAATGAACCATAAAACATCTTTGAACATCTTGTATCGAATGGGTCTTTGTAATATTCCCTTGCATATTGTGCTTATTATTACTACTATCAATTACCACAGTCCATTTTTTACACTATTTATTTTTTAAGTTGTGATAGTTGATTTTTTACCACGTCCATCCATGTTAAAAGTGGACATTTATTGGATTCCGGAACAAGGGTAGGATCAGATTTATCCTAACGATAGCAAGAGTAACATAGATTTATAATTCCATAATAACAGGTAAGGCAAGAACAAAAAAAAAGAAGATAAAAGGAATATGAGAATCATACGAATGCGTTAAATTGGCGTCAAAGGAACTTCAAATTAAGGGTTCATTCTTGTATTTAATGGTCTTTATAATATTGCAATTTATAAAGGATGAGATAAAACAGTAGTCCTAGTAAATCATCACATGCAAGAAAATTCCAAACAGTGGTTAATATGGGATTCTGTTCATATTATGTATTGACAAAGATATAGGAGTAATATTTTTTGTCAAAAAACCTTTTGTCATTGGAATTGAAGTTCAGAATTGTCTGCAAATCTTTTAACTCTGCCAAATACTTAACAAGATAACAAGATTTTGAGCAACATAAAACAAGGCAGTGAGTCAGTAGCAGCTTCATAAAGTGCAGGCAGTTCTGCTATTTATGACCTTGTTAATGATAGTCAATTGAAGCTTTTCTTGGATCACTTGTTGTTGCTGACATAAGAGCAACATTTAGAAAAACAAATCTTCTTGATTTCATTTGTTTTTCTAAATTGGTCGTAATTGGAGGCTTGGTCTTTGCAGCGTTTGCAAGTTCTTTTAGTCCGCAATTGCGCAAGTAGAATTTATTCTAGTGATTTCAGCCTATTGTCTCAATTCGACATGTATGTAAATTTGTGCTTACCATTATGTTGGTTTTAAAACTTTATGTCCTGTTTCAAATTTATATTACCTTTGTAGTTTGATTTGTGCTTATTGAATATTTACATATTATTTTATTAAAAAAAAGATTTACATAAACTTACATAGACATATACTTAGGTGTCTCCACCACTGAATAGTCTTCTTGACTTGTTGAGAATCTCCCATTCAACAAACTACTATAAATGCCAATTCTTGAAAAGTTAGTGCCAGTGGCACATCATTAGGTAATAATAGTACATATGATTATTGAGCTATATAATTCAACAAGTAACAATATTGCCCTCTGCAAAATCCAGAAGCCAAAGAAACGAACTTTTACTCATAATTACTAATTAATACAATGTTTGGATAGACAAAGTTGCTAGGTACTAACCGGAAATATCGACTACCTCATGGACTAGTCGAGATGTTGTAGAAATTGTGTTGGTGAAATTACAACTTACATTACAATTACAATTGAAAAATAAAATGAAGAAAATAATATTTTTCGGATGAGGCGCAGATATCTCGTTCTCTTTAAGGAGATTCAAGCCCACTGCATCAAAACATCACCAGTCCAGCAGTAATCTTCCTGACTTGTCCCTTTCATGATACAACAGTCCGACCACGTCGTACAACTCAACAAACTCTGAACAAGATATTGAGTTCAAAGCTTTACAAAAAAAACACCTTCCTTCAACTAAATAAAACTCTCTTTTAAACTCCCTTTTTTCAAGAACTCTTCAATATTTTCTACCCCCACAAATTAAGAATGACTAACTATCTGTAGGCGTAGAATTCATCCTGGAATTGAATTGGATGAAAGGAGGGAGAGTGGGGGTAATAAAGTAGGTAGAAAATGAAAGAATTATGGCTTAGAGATTACATGAGTTACAAGAGAAATTATTACCACATTCTACCACTAACCTATATGATTAATGAGATAGTGGAAGAACAAAGTAATAGCCACATAATGGCACAAAAACGTGAGATTGAGAAACACCACTTCTGCCATTTTTAATACTACAACGTGCAGCAGCAATTAGGACATTATAAGGCACTTAATATATATATTTTTAATATTAAAATGCTTATAAGAACTAACAATTCCTCACTCATATTAATATTAAATAAAAAAGCATATTAGCTGAAGATAGACTATTATGCATATTGAAGGTGTACTCTGTATTGAACCTCCACTTAGTAAAACATTAATCTTTACTCCAGAACCGTAGTGATCTCAGACTTGAACTATGATTGCTTAAGGAAAATAAAGAGTTACTGCTTACACATGATTATCAAAGTGTTGACATGAGCTTTAACAACCTGCACATTACGGCCTTGTGTCATCCCAATTTCATGCGTGTTTTTGAGAACGAGCCCAATTCTCATAGGAAGCGGCCTACTTCCACTCACATAGGTGAAATCTGTCAAGGATGCCTCTGTAACATTCCACTCATACGAGCTACAAAATTTCATTAAGAGTTCATATACTCAACCTCCACAAATCCTTACAGAATAATGCACTCACACCATATGGAGGGAACAAAAAATTAGTGCATTTCACAACAAGTCATCATATGATAGTTTTTTTCATTGAATCTGATTATAGGATCTTTAGTCCCTAGGTTGGGTTTCGTCATATATGACTCAAGAATTTATAGGCTTAAATCTCATCCTCTCGATGTGCTCCAGACCTTTTCTCTTGCCAAAGCCTTGGTTAATGGATCTGCAAGATTATCACAAGATTTGACATAATCACCGTTAATGGTTCCACTTGTCAAATATGATCTCACAGTACTGTGTTTTCTCCTTATATGTCTGGATTTACCGTTGTAATAACGGTTTTAAACTCTATCAACTGCAGCAGTGCTATCACAATGAATTAAAATAAGAGAAATTGACTTTTCAAAATAAGATATTTAAATTAATAAATCTCTTAACCAATTCGCTTCTTCACTAGCTGAAGCTAATGCAATTAGTTTAGCCTCCATGATAGGGTTAGCAATAATAGTTTACTTTTTTTACTTTTAGCAAATAGCACCACCTCCCAAAGTAAAAATATAGCCAGTGGTATAACATGAATCACCAGATAAAGTGTTCCAATCTGCATAGAAAAAATCTTCAAGTAACATGATATTTTTTATAAAACAAGTCAGAAGATTTTGTACCAACTAAATATTTCATAACTCTCGTTATGGCATGCCAATGTTCATTACCTGGCTTGCTTGTAAACCTGCTAAGTTCTCCAACTTCATACGCAAGTCAGGCCGAGTGCAATCAGTCACACATCTCAAACTTTCAAATAAGCTAGTATATTTCTTTTGATTTATCACATAATTTTCACTTTGAATAGGAAATAAGTGAACGCTAGAATCAAAAGTAGTTACAACATGTTTGCAATCAAGAAAATTATATTTTTTTCAATTTTTTCTCAACATAATGTGACTGCTCAAGGAAAATTTCTTCACATGTTTTAGTAATTTTTATTCCAAGAATAAAATTTACCTCACCAAGATCTTTCATATCAAAATGCCTCCTAAGAATATTTTTAGTTTCACCAATAACATGCATGTTAGAGCCAAAGATCAATAAATCATCAACATAGAGGCAAACAATAACATGTGAATTATTACAAGACTTATGATAGATGCACTTATCACACTCGTTTGTTTTAAAAATCATTTTCAATCATGCAGGAATCAAATTTCTCATGTCATTGCTTTGGTGCATGTTTCAAGCCATATAGGTATTTAGTAAGTTCAAATATTTTGCTTTCTTGGCATGCTTCAACAAAACCTTTGGGTTGTTCTATATAAATCTCCTCATTTAGGTCCCCATTTAAAAAAAAACATTTTTTTACATCTATTTGATAAATATGTAAATAAAAAATTACAGCAATAACAATTAAAAGTCTAATGGATGTAATTCTAGTTATCAGAGAAAAAGTATCAAAAAATTTTAGGCCTTCTAATTTCTTAAAACCCTTAGAAACTAGTCTAGCCTTGTATTTATCAACTGATCGATCTGATTTTAATTTTTTTCTTAGGACCCATTTGCAATTATTATTTTACAACCCGGTGGTAGATCAACTAACTTTTAAGTTTTATTAGAAATTAGTGATTTCATTTCATCATTTACAGTCTCTTTCCAAAAAATAACATCATGTGAAGATAAATCTTCTTGTAAATTGAGAGGGTCATCTCCAACATTAAAAATATAAAAATCAGGACCAAATTTTTTTTTCTACTCTAGCTCTTTACTTCTTCTTAACTCAAAATCATCATTTTTTTCATTTTTCAAAACAGAAGTAAAAGAACTAGGTAGTGATAAAATATTTTCTTTAGTCCTATGACCCCACTATTTTTAAAATAAAAATTTATTTTCATGAAAAAAAGCATCACCTGATTCTATTATAATATTATCTTCAAGACTGAAAAATCTATATGTTGTACTATTTGAAACATAACCCAGAAAACACAAGTAGTAATTTTTTTACCCAACTTAGAGATTTTGGGATCCATTAGCCTTACATAGGCTAAACAACCCCAAACTCTTAGATATCCCTAATTTGGCTTGTAACCTTTCCACAACTCAAATGGTGTTAACTTTTTTTTTATGAGGCACACGATTCAACACATAACAAGCAGTCAAAATAGCTTCACCCCAAAAAATTTAGAGGTGCACTTAACTCAACAAGCATGACATTTGTTAACTCAATCAAAGTTCTATTTTTTTCTTTCAGCTACTCCATTAGATGCAGGAGAATAAGGTGGAGTAGTTTCATGAATTATTCCCAATGATCTAATAAAATAATTAAACTCATTAGATTCATATTCACGGTCTCTATCACTTCTATTTTTTTAATTTCTTTACCAAGTTGATTTTCAACTTCATGGAAAAAAATTTAATTTTTTTTCAAAAGCATCACTTTTATTTTTCATTAAGAACACATATGTATACTTAGAAAAATCATCAATAAAAGTGATAAAAATATCTATTTTCTCCTCAAGTTAAAATTTCTCCAAGTTCACAAATATCAGTGTGAATTAACTCTAACAATTTGATTTTTCTTTCAACTTAAAAATGAGACCTTTTAGTGATTTTGGCTTTACTACAAGCCTCACACTTTTTAAAATCCTTTTTAATCATTGGGATTAATCCTAAACTCATGATTCCCACATAACAATTATTAATATGAAACAAACGAGCATGCCAAAAATTAGTAGAAGAAAGCATGTAAACAGACTTAGCAATTTTATTCATTTCAACATTCAACTTGAACATTCCATCACAAGTATACCCTTTTCCCATAAAATACCTTTTTTCACTATTACATATTGATCAGACTCAATAATTTGTTTGAAGCCTGCTTTATTAAGAAGAAAATTAGACATCAAATTTTTTCTCATGAAATGAGTAAAAAGTACATCTTTTAATGTTAATACTCTTCCATAAGTGAAGCTCAACTCAACATCTCCGTTTCCAAATACTTGAATGATGTGAAAATCATCAAGCATGATGGTTGGGCTCCTCAAAAGGAGTATACACTTTGAACCAATCTTTGTCATAGGAGACATGACAGTTTGCATCAGAATCACCCCACCTTCCATCAACATTTTCCACCATATTTTTGTCTATTATCACCGCCACACGTGACTCTTCGGTAACGTTCGCTTGAGGTACAAGATCACGTTTTCGATATTTACAAAATCGAGCAATATGCCCACTCTTGCCACATACAAGGCATGGTCCTTCATCTTGAACTTGTTGATTTTGTGCTCGATTATTGCCACTATTATTTTTCTTGGGAGGTCTACCATTATTTTTCTTGAACATTTTCTTCTTAGGCTCCATAGAAATATTTTTGTGAGAATTAAGAGCAGTATTATCTGAAGTAATAAAATTTACCTTATTAGAGTTGGGATGTAATGTGATCTCTTCCGATTGTAAAAGTGCATCTTGGCCTCTTTCCTCTTCTTTCATGCGGATTCTCATAATCTACGTCTCAAGAGAGGTTTTCTTTTGTTTGTGGCGCATAATTTTTTGACATTCCTTCCATGAAGGTGGAAGTTTATCAATTATGCCACACACAAAAAGGCTATCTCCAATTTTGATCTCCTCGTACCTGAGATTTCCAACAATCATTATAAAATCATGCGCTTGGTCTACCACTGATTTGCTGTCCACCATTTGAAAATGAAAAAATCTACTAGCAACATATTTTTTCGCTCCAGCCTCTTCGTTATCATATTTACTGTTTACTTGATTGTTGAGATATTCTTGAATACTTTATTCGCAATAAGAAGTGTTATGTGAATTATCTTAATATAAATCAGATTTAGCTCTCGATTGAATGAGTTTAGTAATCGGAAGAGACTCTTCAATAATTTATCTAGGGTTATAAGTTGACGATATTCGTGAGAAGTCGTCCCAAGATCTATTTCTATCCATAGTTTTTGAACATTCCCAGGCTTGCATTAGTTTAATTTGTAGAATTTGAATAAATAATATTAGATTCTTGAGTAAACTAATTACATACTGAATTCAAAAGACTCAATAAAATTTAGAAGAGAATGATAAAACTAATCGAAGATAATTGCTAAAATCTTGCATCTCTCTTATCTACTACCCTTATTTCTCATATTAATAGTAATATTTGCTTTCGTTGTCATTTGTTTCTAATTACATTTGTAGTCGATAATCTTGATTTATAACTACAACAAACTCAAGTTTTGATCACCTAAATAATACTAATCAATTTTTTATTTGGGTAAATATTTGTACCAATCCATGTGGAGACAATCTTAAACTATACTATCTTTGACTAGCGAAGCGCTTAAATTATATTGTGTTTTGCATCGTCAAGATTCTAGCCCACTGCAACAAAACTTCACCAGTCCAGCAGTAATCTTTCTGACTTGTCCCTCCAGTATACAACAGCCCGAGCACATCATACAACTCAACAAACTCTGGACAAGATGTTGAGTCCAAAACTCCACCAAAAGAACACCTTCCTTCAACAAAATAAAACTTTTTTTTTTTTTCAATAACTCTCCAATATTTTCTACCCCACAAGTTAAGGATGACTAACTATTTGTAGGTGTAGAATTTATCCTTGAATTGAATTGGATGAAAGGTGGGAGAGTGAGGAAATTATCTAGATAGAAAATGAAAGAATTATGGCTTAGATGTTACATGAGTTACAGGAGAAATTATTACCACATTCTACCACTAACCTATATGGTTAATGAGATAGTGGAAAAACAAAGTAATAGCCACATAATGGCACAAAAACGTGAGAATGAGAAACACCACTACTGCCATTTTTAATACCACAACGTGCAGCAGCAATTAGGACATTATAAAGCACTTAATATATATATTTTTTAATATTAAAATGATTATAAGAACTAACAAATTGTTAACTAGATGCTTGGCGAAATTATGAATTTCTTCAAGATTTAATATAGAAGTATTTTTTAACTTGTATACACATTATAATTTTATATATCTTAAAATTATTTTTTCGATGAAAACTGTTCAACTGACTGCCTTTTATTCTATGTGCCTCCGCCATTGCATGATATTCAGTGTAAATATCAATGTTAATATGCAAGGGTATATATTTTACAACTTAAGTCACACAAAGCACAATAATATATTAAAATAAATAATCCCCTTGATTATTTTTATTGATTGAATAGATATATATACAAGTTACAAAGCCTTCTTCTACCATAATTCTAACTCTACAATTATGGTAGTGTATATTCCTAATTATGGTAACCTATATATTACAATATATTACACATATATTTTCCTAATATACAAGATTCTTACCTTGTCTAATATTAACAATTACCAAAAGAATTAGAGCCAAATCTGGCCAGCAAATCCGAGAGACAAATATGGCCAAATCCGAGAGCCATAAGGCATTGCCTTATTTAACACACCCCCGCAGTCATAGCGGGCGGTCTTCGAACGCTGAGACTGTCCCTAAAATCTTCAAAGAGAACCGCTGGTAGACCCTTTGTAAAGATGTCTGCAATTTGATAACGCGACGGGACATGGCATACGCGACCTTGACCCTTTGCAACCTTTTCGCGGACAAAGTGAATGTCCATTTCGATATGCTTAGTGCGTTGGTGTTGAACTGGGTTACCTGAAAGGTAGATGGCACTAATGTTATCGCAATATACCAAGGTTGCCTTCTGAATAGGACAATGAAGCTCCAAAAGCAAATTACGTAGCCAACATGATTCGGAGACCACATTCGCCACCCCTCGATATTCTGCCTCGGCACTTGAGCGTGATAGGGTTGCTTGACGTTTTGCTGACCAAGAGACCAAGTTGTTGCCAAGGAACATACAGTAGCCAGAAGTCGACCGTCTGGTGTCGGGACAACCACCCCAATCAACATCCGTGTAGGAAACAAGTGTGGATGTAGATGACGGATATAAGTGCAACCCATAGTCTAGTGTCCCCTGAATATACCGAATGATGTGTTTGATTGCATTCATGTGCTCAACTCTGGGATCATGCATGAATAAACACACCTGCTGAACCGCATATGTAATATCCGGTCTGGTAAAGGTAAGATACTGGAGGGCCCCTGCAAGACTACGATAGCGGGTCGGGTCCTCGTATGGTGCACCTGCTGTGGCACTTAGTTTTGGGTTTGCATCAACTGGCGTGGAGGTGGACTTACAGGATGACATCCCAGCCCTCTCGATGATCTCAGCAGCATACTTCCGTTGAGACAGAAGCAACCCACATGAATGACGCTTGACGGCAATCCCCAAAAAATAACTCAAAGGCCCTAAGTCTTTCATAGCAAACTCAGAACTGAGCATGGTCATGATAGACTGGCGCAAGGCATCTGAAGAGGCAGTCAAGATGATATCATCCACGTACAACAGGATGTATGCCAAGGACGAACCACTGCGGTAGATGAACAAGGAATTATCTGACCTGCTGTGAGTGAACCCAATAGTTGAAACAAATTCAGAAAACCTCGTGTACCAGGCCCTTGGAGACTGCTTAAGCCCATACAATGATTTCTTCAACAAACAGACATGATTAGGGTGGTTGGGATCCCTGAAACCCGTTGGGTTTATGCATATAGACTGTTTCCTTGAGGTCACCATGTAGGAAAGCATTCTTGACATCTAACTGATGAATTGGCCAAGTCTTTGAAAGACCCAAGCTAAGCACAGTGCGAATGGTAGCCGGTTTGACCACCTGACTAAACGTCTCACCACAATCAATTCCAACCTGCTGAGTCTTACCATCACCAACAAGTCGCGCCTTATGTCGAGCAAAGGACCCATCTGAATTCTCCTTATGAGCAAAAATCCACATAGACCTGATAATATTAATACCATATGGACGGGGCACCAACTCCCACGTCTTATTAGCAATAAGAGCACTATATTCATCAGTCATAGCAATTTTCCAATTAGGGTCATTTAAAGCCGACACAGAATTGCGGGGCAAGGGGATTTAGAGACATCCGAATGTAAATTAAAATATCTTTTAGGTGTAAAAATACCTCGCTGACTTCGAGTGACCGGTCTATGACTCGAGGAAGAATTGAGAGAATTTTGGGAATTTTCTGGGCTCGGGACGGATTGGCCAGCAGGCAGTGGGCCTGCTGGCCCAAATCGGTAACTGTTGGACTCGTCGGCTAGACCAGTTCCAGAATTGGGCTGGACTGGCCAAATTTCTGGAACTGTTCCAGTTGTTGTAATTACTGGGCGAGGCGGCCTTTGTGGGTCCGGGGCGATGGGCCATTGGAGGATTTAGGGTGCGGTAGAGGTCCGAAAAATTCCGAATAATATACGGGGATATTTGGTCATCCAAAAAATTATACGACTTAGGCTCGGGAGTATGAACTTTCGTAAAAGGAAATTGGGTTTCATAAAAAATGACATGGCGATTTATTATGATTTTCTTGAAGGATAAATCAAAACACTTATAACCACGATGATTCGACGGATAACTCAAAAACACACACGGGGTAGACCGAGCCTGAAGTTTGTTAATTGTGGTGGATGGGAATAACGGATAACACAAGCACCCAAAAATCCGAAGATGAGAATAAGAAAGGTTCTTATTATATAGGATTTTGAGGGGGGGGAAATATGTCAGACCTTTAGACGGAATTATGTTAAGAAGATATGTGGCCATTTGTAGAGCATGATGCCAAAAATATGGAGGTACGGAGGCATGAATTAAGAGAGTTCGGACAATGTTATTTATGGAATGAATTTTGCGTTCGGCTTTCCCATTTTGTGAAGATGTATGAGGACACGAAAAACAAAAAATTATCCCATTATTAGCACAAAACTGCCGAAACACCCTATTGTCATACTCTTTCCCATTATCACATTGAATATTTTTTTATTCTCTTTCGAATTGAGTACGAATGAACGCTCTAAATTTGATGAAGACGGAAAACACTTGTGATTTATTCGCAATTGGAAACGTCCACAAAAATCTAGAATAATCATCTAAAAAGAGAACATAATATCGATGACCCATTGAACTAAGAACAGGAGATGTCCATAAGTCGCTATGAATAATTTCAAATGGCTTTGAAGTATGAGAATTGGAGTCTACAAATGGCAACTTAACAATTTTCCCTAAAGAACAAGACTGACAAAGTGGAGTACGACTCGTACCCTTACAAGAAATAAAACTATTTTTATCTAAAACTGATAAAATAGAAGATCCCGGATGACCCAGACGAGCATGCCACATGGAAGGAGAGATGGCTGCAAACGCTGACGGCAAGGCTGGACTCGATGGACTGAAACCGGGCATGATAGGATACAGATCCCCCCTACTATCACACCTCATGAGATGACTCCCTGTCTTGAAATCCTTCACAGAGAAACCGAAAGGATCAAATTCAACGGAAACAAAATTGTCATTTGTGAATTTTCGGACAGACACTAAATTTTTAATCAATTTAGAAGCATGTAACGTATTTTTCAAGAGGAGTGGTGGATTAGGGGGAGACAACATTTTCTGACCATACCCTAGAATTTGAATAGAACTGCCATTACCAACAATTATCCCCCGAGGGGTGCTCAAATTGGAATAGGATGAGAGAGTACCTGATTCGGAAGTCATGTGAGTGGTGGCACCGGTGTCCATATACCAATTTGGGTCCGGTTGAGATAACCCCAATGTGTGCATCGCGGCCTCGATATCAGTCTGAGTGGGGCCTGCTGCATGATGGGTCTGCGGTGGTCGGGGCCCAAGAACTCCTGTCCGTGGTGCACCTGGCCGTAGGCTCTGTTGCTCTGCATTGTTGGGCCTTTGGTCGGTGGGCGCCGCTGGGTATTGGGCCTGGGTGGTGGCGGCCAGCCAGCCAAGCTATTCTTTGGATGGTACGGGTTTCTTGCCATTGGCCCAGCTTCTTTGGGGCCATGGCGGTGGTGGGCCATTGCCACTGGTGGGACCGCGCGCTTGTTGACTATCGGAACGCGCCACGAGCGCGCGTTTGCCGCGCGATTTTTGTTATTATTCTTGCCGCCACCATTATTATGGTTTTGGCCCGAATTATTAACAAAATCCGAAGGACTAGGAGAGGATGCCACCATGACAACTGGGCTTGCTCCGTAGTCGCTTTTTAGCCAAACCGCTTCTTCCAACGCCAAAGATAGAGCGGGCTTGATGGAAGTCGGGAAGAGGGTTGCTTTGGCGAAGGAGAGTTCCAACACTATTATAAGCCTCCGAAAGACCGGCAACCAACTGTAGAACTAGACGATTATTTGTTACTGGTGCGCCAACATTACGGAGTTGATCCGCCAACTCCTTTAGTTTCTTGCAATATGCCGAAACGTTCGAAAATTCGTCCATTCGAACGAGAGAGAATTTCTGCTCGAGTGTGACGACACGTGAATGTTGGTTGTCTTGGAATATGTCACGCAATCTATTCCATGCAGCCATAGCCGTGGTATCCGGCTCAATAATCGTTTGTAGAAGGTCCACCGAAATAGTGGCGAATATCCACCGAAGAACGGTAGCATCAAGTGTAATCCATAACTCAGGATCCTCCGCAGGAAGAGGTCTAGCGGGAGGAATGATGTGATGAAGAACTTGATAAGATATAGCGTGAACTTTAAACAACTCCGCCCACGTTGCATATTTGACGTTTCCATCTCAAGGACAATAGGGACACTGAGCTTGATATTGGAAACCGTGAGGGCATGGTGAAAATTGTTCTTAGACATATTGAAAGAACAAAGAAGGAGGGAAAATTTAAGAGAGGTTTTTTAGAGCGGAAGACGAAATTTTGGAAGAGAAAAACCCGAGGAGGGGGGGGGGGGTCTCGGCCAAAGGGAGGCAAAAGTTTGAGAGAAAAAAACTTTTGTTTAGACCTAGTCTCTTGATACCATAAAAGAAATAATCCCCTTGATTATTTTCATTGATTGAATAGATATATATACAAGTTACAAAACCTTCTTCTACCATAATTCTAACTCTACAATTATGGTAGTGTATATTCCTAATTATGGTAACCTATATATTACAATATATTACACATATATTTTCCTAATATACAAGATTCTTACCTTGTCTAATATTAACAATTACCAAAAGAATTAGAGCCAAATCTGGCCAGCAAATCCGAGAGACAAATATGGCCAAATCCGAGAGCCATAAGGCATTGCCTTATTTAGCATATATACTCTACTCTATTCTAACACGAGGTACGCACAAACAGATTTGAAAACTGTTGTTATTGAAAAAAAACTATCGCATAAAACCAAATCTCTTTAAAAAGGCATTCAGAATATTTTTGACTCTTATAGTAAAATATTGTTATAGAGAATATATAATATATTTTAATATAAGATTAAAAATCAACTCCAGAAAACTTGACTGCTATAGTAAAGTATTACTCTCTCGGTTTAATTTTACTTATCTATTATACTAAAAATAGTTGTATAATTTTACTTATTCACTTTAGAAAATTAAGAGATAATTTACTATTTTTTTCCTATTTTACCCTTAGTAATTAAGAAGTCAAAATTTTCAATTCTTTTTTCCAACACTATTTTTATGGGAAATATCTAAATTGTTGGAACCCATTGCTTAATTAGTTGGTTGCACATTTTATTGGTAAACTTTAATTGATTTTCATCATTAGTTAATTAGCAACAATTAAGAGTAATGTGGTAAACTTTTCATTCTATTTTTGACTCTTTAATAGGCGTGTCAGATTAATATGTGACAAGTAAAACTGGACGAAGGGAGTACTGTAGAGGATGACTTTTATAGAAATGTTTGATTGTATTAGGGTGAAATTACAAATTGTGTAGAGGACATAATACTCCCTCCGGATAAAAAATAGTGTATACTTAGTCATTTGCACATCTCTTAAGAAAGTACTAATTCCTAGGTAAAAATAGATAATTTGACTAAAATATCCCTAATTAAATAGGTATTGGAATTTGATCACCTAACACTTAATAAAAAAAAATCTGAAAAAATAAAATTAATTTTTTCTTGATATGCTAAGTGAATATTTTTTTAATTTAAAAAATAAAAACTAAATGAACACTCTTTTTTATCCGGAGAAAAATAATAAAAAAGCGCCACAGTGTGTGCCGGCCTAGGAAGAAACAGTAAATCATACACACCAGGGAGATAGAGAGGTGTCCCAAAAGTCATGTCATTATTATAGGGCAAAAAGGTAGCTCATATAAGGCTAAAATTATGGGATTGCAAAAATAACCATTTTTAGTTGAGTGGGATTCTATTTAGGGGGGCGGGGGAGTGTAGGGTACACTTTTTATTGAGTCATCTTGTCCCAGACTCTAATCTCATTTGCACATGCCCTTTGCTGGCTTCTTGCCCCGCCCAAACCACCCATTTTTTTGTATCATTCACTTGTACTCTTCGTATTTTTTAGTCCTTTACTTTCTTCTCTTTATTTTTTTCCTTTTCCATACTATATCTGTTTAACCACTTTTGTGGGACTAATTGGGAAACATTATATTAGCAGTTTATAAGTAGGTGTTAGCACAAGACAAGTTCTAAATAGCAAACCGTATACATAATAAAGCAAACTATTCAATTTTGAGCAAAAAATTGCATAATGTGGCGGCTAGTGAAAAGGCCTTGTCGCCACATATGGTGGGACTTCAGCCCAAGGGTTCCACATCGATAGGAAAGATAGGTCGATCCTCGACCTTTTACCTCATGAGCTAATTTTTTAAATTAAAATTAGTCATGTAACATAATGGTAACGTATGCTTATTGATAAAGCATGAGGCCCACACAAGAGTAGGACTTTGGGTCTAGTGTAGGTTAACCACCCGAGACTATCTTTATAGGTGATCCTGAACCTTCCACCTCATAAGTTAATTCTTGAAATCGAAATTAGACATGTGATGGAATAGTAGCATATGCTTAATATTGAGAAGAAAAGTATAGTGAATCGATTCTCCGCAACTTTTCACCTTGTAATTTAACTTTTGGATTGAAGCTAAGCGAGTGTGTGACAATTAGCTCCAACTTTAACTTTAAGTGAGTGATATTGGGAGACTTGTTGACCTAGTGTTTTATCCAATTTTACTCCATAAGAGCACTAAGTCAACTTCAATAACATAAGTTAAATTTTCTTTTGGAAGTATGTTATGCGATAATTGATAATGAATATTAGGCCTAACTTAACCCTAAAAGCTAGCTCAAATGGAGGAGGATTGTCCAAGCCATATAAGGAGACCAATGACCACTTATCCCATCGATGTGGGAGAACTCAACACCCCGCCTCACGTCCAGGACTGGACACCTGGAGCGTGGACAATATAAGAGGGGGGCACAACATCGAAAATAATGAATTGGGATGGGTCTAGCTCTGATACCATGTAAAGAATTGATCTTGGCATAACTCAACCCTAAAAAGCTAGCTCAAAGGGAGGAGGATTGACCAAGCCATATAAGAAGACCAAAGACCACTTATCCCAGAACTCAACAAAAAGAATGGACGTTGGTACCTTTTTTCCCACATAGCACTTTCAACCAGCAAAGAGTGATGATGAAAAGTATGGACAGTACATCAAAAGACATGGCTTTGCCAATCCTATGTGTCACTCAACAATAACAACATACCCAGTGAAATCTCACAATGTGGGGTCTGGGAGGGTAGAGTGTACGCAGACCTTACCTCTACCTTGGTAGGTAGAGTGACTATTTTCAAGAGATTCTCGGCTCAAAACAGAACGTAAGCAAAAGCAAAAGCAAAATCAAAAGCAAAAAAAGAACAAAACAAGAGAAACGGTCAAAACTTAAGATATGTCACTCATTGTTCATTATTTGCAAAATTTTCAAACTCACTTTGTAAGAGTCACACTCTAGCAAGTCACAACAAGACATTTTCTTATACATCTTTTTTCAATCGTGACCCAAAGAGCCAGCTAAAGACAAACATCAAAGTCCACATCAATGGAGTCAAATCTTCCATACCTTAGTATGGAAAGGAAAATTAACTCCACACTTTTCTACAAGTAAAAATATTATCCATATATGTTCACCGTCATATCTAAGTCTTCTCCATTAGAGAAGATCTTTAACTTCAATATGTTGGTTAAGACGTTCAGATAAGAATGTTTGGAAATGATCCGTATTTTTAGGACCAGTTAAAACACCTTTTCCACTTATAAAAATTGTTTATAACTACAGGTAACCCATGAACTCTTGACCACTTAATTAGGACACTATAGCAACGGTTAAAACCGTTCTTGATGGAAGAACGATTATATATATATATATGCATATCATATTCTAGGGTTCCTAAGTACAATTTTTCCTTCTAAACTCCACGAGGTCTAGAGTAATGTTTGAGTGGTTAGAAGATCCCTCGAGTATAAAAATGATATAAAAGGACTTTGAAATAATGGCAGGAGATACGCCAATCTTATTTTCGGCTGCGAGTTTGCTCAGTATATATGTTTAGGCATGCTTAAGGTTGTATATATGTGTTGCACAATATATATACTTAAAAGACAATTTCACTCAAAATTTATTTCAGTAACACTACTAGAATATGCAAATCCAAATGATTTATCGACATTAGGGGACAAGAATATATTGGATACAAAAATAGCAAAGCAAATTCTTGTATATGAATATTCCGATAAACAACAAACCCCTTAATCGAAAGGGGCTATTATCTAATTAATTAATCTTTATTGTAGGAAATAAAGAAAGAAATGGAACTTATACTTGTAATTTATAACAATTGGATTAGCAATGTGGGTCTAAATCAAGAAGAGTATAGAGGCATCTGAACAATAAAGGTCGGAATGGACCTAACAAGACGGTGGGACTATCGTTCTCAGTGTGACAGACAAAGCTCACCATTTTACGCACAAAACAATCTGGTTATGTCATTTGGAAAAGGTAGAAATGGACAAAAAAAAGGAAAAAATCAGAATATTGTTTCTACCTAAACTCTCTCTGTTAATTTTGGCATCCGAAATAATAGTGTTCCTGTAAAGTAGAGAGACTATGAAACACTAATACCATCAATGTCTATTGGAAAAGCAGTAATAATGAAAATAATAATAAATATAAATGTTATTGTCAGGAAGAAGAGAATTATCAAAATACCAAACCATCCAATACAAAGATGTTATCCAGTTACAGAAGCGACCCAATAACCTTTCTTTCGCTTTCGTGCCTCTTTAAAATTATCATTACTAGAAAAATTAATTTTGGATGAAATCCGTCGTAATTTGGCTTGTCGATAACATTTCCGACGGATTTTTCATCAAAACCCCCTTAACGACAAGCCAAATTTCGACGAAACATCCATTGGGTATTCTAATAGACAAGTTATGATAAATCTTGGTTTATTTCACGAGAAACCCTCATTGCCAAAATGTTTCAAGTTACTACTCGTTAATCTTCTTATTAACGTATATTATCAATAATGTACTTTATATATTTTGTAATATTTAGTATTATATAATAATAATAAAAATAGAATTCTCATTATATTAGGATTTCACATTGTACACACTATATATATTATATTAATAAAAAAAATTAATATAATCTTAGATGTTATCAGAATTCAAAACATAAACCATATTTCTTCCTTTACCCCAGAACCAAAGGTGTTTGTCTTCCTCTTGGCCCACTTTGTCAGAAAACAAAACTGTGTCAGTTTTTTTTCTTTCTTTACCCGATAACCAAAGTTGTTTGTCTTCCTTTTTCGCCCAATTTGTCAGAAAACAAAACGTTTTGCAAAAAAAAAAACTGTGTCAGCGTTTTTCTTTCATTTTTTTTATATCCAACTTTTCAGTTTACGCGCTCAGCACTACTATCAGTAAATTCCGAAAATAACTTTTTGCCTTCTTTTTCTCCCTTCACAAAAAATAATCCACTATAATAATTCCTCCCACATCTCAGGCAGCCTACCAGTCCCCCACATGCTAGTCATTAGGCCACAACGATCCGAACTTATTTCCTGGAGCCCAGCGGTCCGCTCCAAGCCTCTCCCAATCCAATTTTGGCCCGACTTTCGTCACATTGACTCCTCGGTAGCCCGATAATGCGTGGTATATGAATACGGGCGCAACGTCTCACCTCACCAACAACTCTGGTAATCTTTCTCCACTGCGAAGTTTAAATACTCCACAATTTATTATGGTTGGAAGCGGTCATCGCATTCCAATTCAAGAATTTGGCCACATACTAACCCCACCACCACATCCTCACTTCTCCCTAAATAACATCATATATGCCCCAAATATTATCAAGAACGTAATATCTGTTAGAAAATTTGCCACGGATAATTCCGTATCAATTAATTTTGACCTATTTAGATTTTCCGTAACGGACCTCCGTACCGGAAAACTCCTTACGAGATGCAATAGTGAGGGTGATCTCTATTATTTTCTATCCACGTCCGCTGCTAGTGTCAACCCTCCCACATCTCTAACTGCCCATGTCACCCCTCCCACCGCTTTAGCAATAATTTTTTCGTCAACCTGACACAATAGACTTGGACATCCAGGAGCTCCTGTTTTTAATTTTCTTAGAAACAATAATTTAATTTGTTGTTATAATAGAAAATTTGCCCAACAATGTCTTTCTTGTCTGTTAGGCAAACATGTTCACCTTCCGTTTCAGTCTTCTTCAAGTGTTACATATTCTCACTTTAACATTATTGAAGCAGATTTATGGACATCTCCCATTACTAGCTCAATGGGTCATAAATTTTATCTCGTCTTATTAGATCACTTTTCTCACTTTGTCTGGGTCTATCCACTTAAATTCAAGTCTGAATTATTTGTAAAGTTTCTTGCATTCCGTATCTATGTCAAAACATAATTTAAAAAAGACATAAAATTGCTTCAATGTGATAACAGTCGTGAGTTCAATAATTTCGCGTTTCACAATTTTTGCTCCACTAATGGCATGGTTTTCCGGTTCTTGTGTCCCCACACCTCCTCCCAAAATGGCAAGGCTGAGTGAATCATTCGCACTATCAATAACATGGTTCGTACGATCCTTTTTCATGCCTCCTTCCCCCCATCCTTTTTGGGTGTATGCTGTTAAAATGGTCGAATATATTCTAAATATTTTGCCCACACATACTCTCCAGAAAAGAACACCCACCAAAATTCTATACTGTAGGATCCCAACTTATGAGCACTTGCGGATTTTCGGCTGCCTGTGCTACCCGAATCTTGCCTCCACGTCCCCGCATAAACTTGCACCCCGCACCATTCCTTGTGTGTTCTTAGGTTTTCCGCCTAATCATAAGGGATATATGTGTTATGACATGTCCTCCCGCAAAATTATTGTGTCTCATCATGTCATGTTAATGAAGCTATCTTTCCATTTACAAATATCCAAAAAAATTAAAACACGGATTATACGTTTCTAGATGAGTCTGCAGTCTCCCCCATCTACAGCACGTTACTCCACCGTGACACCACTGCTCCGTCATGGCCAAAACCCACTGCTCCGGCACTGCCAATTTCCAAAGCCGCCACACCTACCTCGTCATCGGCGTCATTCCAGTCACCCCCTGCCTCTCTTATTCCGATTGTCACAAAAAATCACTGTTCTGGTCGACCGTTGCACCAAATCACTGTTCCGTCTCTACCAATATTGACATTGTCATCCCTATCACGGTGAATCTCCCGTCGCCGTCCACTATTCATTCCGTCACTATCTCATCCACAACTCGACCTGATATCCCGGCACGCAACCCGTTCCCACCACCTCCACCTATTTCCCTGAGTCAGATCCAGAACGAACCCCGATCCACACCCATCCCACCGTCGAACCATTGACCCGCGACCACCCCCCGACCAACACAACATATTGGAACCCGTCACAAACACCCACCGACACTCATAACATTTTACCATCATCAAATTACCGGCACACCCTCACACCGACACCGCATGACACCATAAACCCGTCACCAGCAACACCACATCCCACCACAGATCCGGTAACCCAACCCTCACCCGAGACCCAACCAGCACAAAAACCCTTTACCTAACCCACCCCTATCCCCACACACCATATGGAAACTCATGCCCAATACGAGATTTTCTAACCGAAAGTCCATTTTAACATTTCCACACAAACCATATCCCTAATTCCAAAAAACCTAGAATTAGACAAACTATACCCTAATTGGAATGCGGACATGCGTGAGAAATTTAATGCTCTAACGACACATCACACTTGAGATTTGGTTCATAGACCGGATGGGGTGAATGTGATCCGATGCATGTGGCTATTTCGTCACAAATTTAAAGACAGTAGTGACCTAGAGAGGTATAAGGCTAGACTTGTGGCTAATGACACTAATCAGTAGGAGGGGATTGTGAGATGTTCAGTCCGGTTGTTAAATCGGCCACCATTCGCACAGTTCTGAGCATTGTTATGGGTAAGCATTGACCAATTTATAAGCTTGATGTAAAAAATACTTTTTTACATGGGGACTTGAAAGAAAACTATGTACATGCACCAGCCACCAGGCTTTGTCCATCCGCAGGCTCCATTATGTATACCGCCTTCGTAAGTCACTTTATGGTTTGAAGCAAGCCCCAGAGCTTGGTATGACCGCTTTGCAAATTATATTAGGCAAATTGAGTTTCTATGCAGCAAATGTGATAATTCTCTATTTTTTTATAGAAGTTGTAGCATTGCCTATTTGTTGTTATATGTGGATGACATTGTGCATACTGCCTCCTCTGATTTTTGAAAAAAGAGATAATTGCATTATTAAAAACCGAATTTGTTATGACCGACTTGGGAAAGTTGAGTTACTTTTTGGGATTTCAGTGACTAGTTCTGCAAATACTATATTTTTGTGTCAGCGCAAGTATGTAGAGGAGATAGTATACAGGGCTAAAATGACGAACTGCAAGATAATGTCTATTCCGGTATCAATAATATACTCCATATATTTTGTAATATTTTGTGTTGTATAATTATGGTAGAGATAAAATCCTCATTGTATTAGAATTCCACATTATACACACTATATATATTATATTAATGAAAAAGACTCCGGATGAGAGATTAATATAATTTTACACTACATGTATAGCCCTTTCTATCTACTGAATACAGTATACACACAAACTTCTTTTTTCCCAATAGTAACTGTTTTGCTAGTAAAAGGGTAAAATGCTTTGTCATTTCTTCTTGTTGAACTTTACCATGTACGTTTTTTCCAAAAATTTTCTACAAAGAACAGTCACAATTTGTAACTACTCTGAACTGTGTCTAATTTTAAAGGACAATTGGTATCTGTCGAAGTTCAGTTATGACTCATCAGAAGTCAAGATTAGTCGCTGTGTCTAAAAATCTTGTACTATCTCATACTCATTTTGTAACGAAGTAGCTTGAAATGTTACATTTTTTCTAGAATCATATTTTATCGTACGGCTAGTTACTGAATATTTGATTACGGGACCAAAATCCGTCGTCTTATAATTTTGGACGCACACAATTGCACATGGCTATAAACTGTAGTGTCGGAGTTTGAATCGTTGGGACCAACAAAGATTAGTACAAGTCGAAGTAAATTTACTTTATTGAGATAGCTGGAGTAACTCATTTATAATGAATAACATGTTTCACAATCATCTCATAATATATTTTTGTCCATTCTTGGTGAAGGGAAAAGTCCCGAAGGCGAAATTCCCGCATCTGTACCAGAAATTTCTTGATCATGTGGGATATAAATCGAGGGTTATGCGCGAGTGACAGCCTTGCAAGGGAGAGGACCAACGGACACGAACCCTCTACTTTTTTTCTCTTTTCAATTATTTTTTATTTTTTAGTAAATTCTAGAAGAAGAAAAAAAGGAATAATGGGATAGTACTCCAAAAGAAAAAATTGAAAAAATTGGAGTGGACCAGCATCGTACTGGATACTGACTTGGTTTAGTCTATGGCCACACGTGTACTGTTCCAGAGCCATGTGCTTCAGTATCTTCTATCTTGTGTCAACCAAAAATTTCTATTCTAACTCCCTCTGCTTTATACTAATTTCAATATTAAATACCCAAAAATCTATGAAAAGATTAAATGACCCCAATTAATAATTGGATACGTTTCTTTCGGCCCTGATATCCCTAATCTAGATTCTTTTTTTCTTTTTGGTACATGGAATCTAGATTCTTATATTTAATATATTATCCCCGTAAAAATAATATAATAACAACATATCTAGTGAAAATAATAAGTTTCTAAAAACATTGTTTAATGGGGAAAATAAAAATTAAATAAGGGGGCAATTGATTTGGCTCTGGTTAGATTACAAAACTATTCTTTGGAGAATAATTGCAATATATCTAAAATCTTCTTCTATTCAACAAATCAACATATATTTGTAGATGCAATTGCACACTTTACATTATGAGAGAGAGAATTGGAAAGACATTTTATAAATGTAGTAGTATTTCATTGAGTTGATACAATGCGATATATAGGTTAATAACCGACTCCAACAAACTAATAATGAAAAAGACTAAAATGCCCCTCAGCTTATTGCACTAAAGACTGAAATAACTTTTTAGTAATACTCTAATAATATCCTACAAGATTTTTCTTTTGTATAGTTGGGAAAGATAAAGTGTATTCGTAATATTTTTCTTGAATTTGTGTTAGTTTTTGTAAAAAAACTACCTCTGGGTATTTAGATTTCTAAATAAAATCTGCTTTTAAAATCATACATAGTTGTTTTCAAATTTTGAAAAACTATTCCTCCAAACCGATGTGGAAACAGTCCCCACTTTGTCTTGCTTCTACTTGTCGGCTTAAATGAGTCTAAGGTAGACTCTAAGTAGGCGTTTGGACATGCGATTTATCTCAATTACATTTATGATTTCAACTCATGGTGTTGGGACATGCGATTTATCTCAGTTACATTTATGATTTCAACTCATGAGATGAAACCCCAAATCATCCAAAAATGCATGATTTGAGATTTCAAATTATGATTTAAAATTTTTTAAAAGTAAAAGTTAACACATAAGTTTATATTTTGTAAAAATAGATCCATAAGTTGGTAAATATATTTACCAATCATGTTTAGCAACCATTTATATCAAATATTAAAAGAACTACAAGTTAGTAGTATATTTATAACAAAATTTACACGTACCAACCATGTGAGAGGATTATATTAAAGAGTAGTTATACTACAACTCATGTCAATTTTTCATTTTATTGAACTAAAGTTTGATCAATTGATGTTGTATTTTTTAGAAAGGCCTTTTAGTAGCGTATTAATTTTGTTATGAACTATGACTTGCTCATTTGGTAAGATTGTATAAGAATTCGGAAAATTTTGACGATTTTCACAACTTGTGAGGTTTTATGTATATATGAAAAATACAACTTAAGAAATCCAAATTGCATTTCAATTAAAACTTCAACTTCAAATCATGATTTTATCTCATGATTTCAAATCATGTCCAAAGCTCCTAGGTGAAAGCATTCTTCTATTTCATCCCTTTGTTAGTTAAGTTTCTACTGCATTTAAACCTTTTTATAACAATTTCATTTTCACGAACCTTTTTTTGTTTTGTTATAGCAATGGATGTTATACACAAATAACAATATTTGACATTTAAAACTTATTGGCTATTATAAACAAAAATTACCCAATTTTTTTCACTGGTATGTTGTTGTTAATGTTATAAAAGATTGAATTTTTAACCTTCCAAATTTCTCGTTCAGAATTAATTAAAGTTTTGTGTCTAAAATAATCAATAGAAACTCTTCGGTTATATTAAAAATAATAAATACGTAGATATTTGAGTAATGAGTTATTATAGAATTGGTGGTTCTAATTGTATATATTGCTCTAAGCTGTCCTGGAAAGAGCTAAATGCATTACTATAGTTTCAGATATGATGAACATCACATCAATTGGTCATTCTCTATGAACAAGAAATTGATATATCCAAATATATGAACGTCATTCTTTGAATGAAGTAACAAGACATGGAAAAGACACTGTTCCTGTTAGTGATTGATCTTAGCTTTATACAATGTTTTTGCAATAATAAAAGTAATCATCTTTGACACACACAATTGAAGCAACAAAATGGCATATAGTTTTATGAAGGAACAAGAAGAACACAACAAAGGAAAAGTAATGAAATTTTACAAAACTGTGAAGGCAATTTTTTACTAATAAGGTGGTAAGAACCTATATTAATTAGTTGGCATGGTAATTTACAGAACTCATTACCTTTAACATCTTTAGTATACTATATACCACAAACTTTTCCCACCAATGCCAGCCATTATCTTTACGAGCTTCATTGTTACTAAATGGAAGAGTCCTATCTAAAAATGCAGCACCCACAATAGCTGCAGTGGTGTGTGACACGAAGATAACAGACATTGTGTCATTAAACTGCAGTTCAAGAAGACCAACATTAGTACGAGTTTATTTTGTAATGATAATTCTAAAAGTAACAGAGTTTAGTGGATGAGAATTTTGTTGGGTATTTTTGCTCTATGGTACTTTATAAAGCAGTACGGGAAGTATATAACTATTACAAGTATTCGAAAGGATAAACAAAGATTCAATAGTTCAACTAGTAATCTGAAAATTACAATGTAATCACAAAACTGAAATTACAATTTTGTTGAAAACGAAAAAATGGAAACTGGTTTTGCTGAGTCGAGTGTGGCACTCTGTCCTTAAGACAATATTGCCCCGTATGTATCCTTTATACGTCCTGGACAATTTGTCTCCCAAGATAAAACAGCAATGGAACACTTGAGCAAAGTAAACTCAAGAGCTACCGTGAAGAATATTGAGTAACGAAATGATGCCTTGGAAGGTGTAGGAAGAAACTGTTTTTGTTGTGTATATTTCTGTATTTTCGTGTATCACATATGTATGTTCTTGGTCATTCTTTTTGTCCTCAACAATGGTGTAAGGGGGGTGTTTAAATAGGTGAGGGAGGGGGCTGATTACTGCCCTCCATAACAGCCAAATAATGGTCATTATGGAGGTAGTAAAGCCACCAACATTAATGGGAGAAAGACCAACGGATTTGGCCATTATATGAGGAGTAATTCAGCCAAAATAAATGGCTGAATTGAGAGCAGACGTTTACGTTACGGCCGTTTGAAATTCCAACTTTACGAAAACCAGGGGACCAAATGTACATCTTGAAACTTCAGGACCAAAGCGTACATCTTGAAACTTCAGGATCAAAGCGCACATCTGAAAGAATGCGGTCCAAAGCGTATTTCAAACTTCGGGATCAAACTGCATTTCCGCAAAGTTTTCTCGCCCAAAAAGATAATATCGAGAAGGTCCACGGCCGCGGTCGCGGACCAGTGGACCCGAGAACCGGAACCGAGCCGGACCGACGGGCAAGCGGCGGCGCGGCGTGTGGTCTTTCCTCGAACCGAAGCACATCTAGGTCCTCCTCCTTTAAACACATGGGATACCCTTGGGGTCCCAAACCCCAAACACATTTCGAGTCTTATATACACAACAATTCTTTCTTCCTCTACCGATGAGGGAGAATTGAACACAATACCACACTTTCCATGCTTCAAACACCTTACTTCGTGGACCAATATCTCTTTCATTTCTCAATGAAATTTGGCGATTCTTGGCCTACGGTTATCTACGTACTTAGTAGATCATGCGTGTGAAGAACCTGATTCTCCAACATACGTAACACTAGTGTTTAAGCCGTTAAAGTTGGTCGGTCGCAACTCCCGCCAAAGGCAAATTTCCAACAATCCTCTTGAAAGAGATTTTGGCGCACTCACATGGTGTCTTTTTCATTTCCAAAGAATATTTCAGCGGACCGATGTTGCATAAGGAGAGGTAGCCTCAGCTTTGAACCTTCCATAGTTGAATACCATCGGACTTACTTACTGCGCGGTGAACGTGATGTCTTGAACCGTCAGTGTTTAGTGTGAGCCAAGACAATGATACCAACACAACAAATTCCCTTACTCTCTTCTTCGTAATGTTTTGTCCATTTTGTCCATGGACAACGTCTTGGATTCTTAAGTGCGTTCATTTTGAGGCGGCCCGTCCTCGCACTTAAATAGGTGGTCTCCTACAAGGTATCCTGCTATACCCCACTTCACAAGTGTTAGGAACCATTAAAAGTTTCCCAAAAAACCTAACCTCAACTGTTGAGGAGCATTACAGGTTTTGAAAACTTAACCTTTACCCACACTGCAGATAGCACTTAAAGTCTATCGCGGAACGACTTTGGATTTGGTGTTTCTTTCGTAAATCACTATCCGAAGTGCTCATGCTTCCACCGAAGCGATCAATCGAACCTTTACAACTTAGTTTTCCCATTGAACCAAATTCGGGATCTCCAGGTTAAAGGTTGGGTTACCATTTGTATTGGTCCGTATATTTTGGGTTTTAAGCCCATTCCCTAGACAGGCGAACACACGATCTCGGGTAGTCCTTTAGTTAGTAAACAAGGAAGTGACACCGTGATGATCAATCGCCATACGGTCTTATGTCTCCGACAAATCCTGACAGATATGTCCAGACGCAGTCATCCGTGTCCTTCCTAAAGCCGACCGGCTAGCCACGCTTTATAAGCTGCTGAAGGCACGGGTTTCTCCCAATAAGGGACGCCCTCTAAGGAGTCGTGAAGTTACTCAACTTCTTTCATGCTTTGTATAAAGCGATAAACTCGATTCCATCATGAATCGGCCGATGCAAGTTTGCTTAGAGGATTTTCCAAGAACCACCATACACATTTACTTGTGGCTTTGGTGTTCTTGAGATCGATGTCCAGCTTTGCATCATCGTGTTCTCTCGTAACCGCTGGACATCCAGAATACTATAATCCGAAGATAAGCGAATAATTCAGATATCGTCATATCCGACTTAACACTTTCTATTGATCATGTATTAAGATCATCAGTGAAACTTAGTTCAACTGATCTGTTTGTAGGACGATACCAGGTCGGTTGTAGTGTGTACAATACATTGAACTACACGTGATCTGTGCGTATCGCTCCTTGTCTATGGGTGCATCATGATTCCAATCAGTTCTATGATTCATATTCATTGATGGCTTCAACGAGACTGTGAACTATCGACCAGTTCGTTAGATGTCTTTAGAAATCCAATTCCTAAGATGTCATCTGTGATATCCATAACTTTCATATCGAGACTGTGTTTCAATATGACTTTTACTTTCAGACTGTTGATTCTCCAACTGTTGGCTTTCTAACTTCAGATTCAATGTTTCTGTGCTCAGATTCATTATTTCTGTTTTATCTGAAACTTTCAGGACCAAAATGTAAACATTTCAGGGACCAAGATGAAAGTTCAGGAAGAAGCCCAACGATCAGAAAACCAACTCGATTCTCTTCTTCCAACTCTCAGGTTGGGAAGGTCATTTAACATTCATGCCACGCAAGACCGCAATGGCCCATGATGTTAAGCTACTCCAAGGAGCACATGTACAAGTAGCCGAGGCTTTGAACTCGTCAAGATCCATCTACTTTGTACTCACTATTGAGTATCATTTTTCACAACCCAAAGGTTCTTTTTAGGAGGAAGATCAACCATTACGCAAGTATGGTTCTATATGATGGAATATATTTCTCTCTTTAGCTTCTTTCCAAAGCAGCGCTTTTGGAGATAACAATTATTTGTTAATTGTCCATGGTTCGTTCTTAACCATACAAGCTAGAAGGACTGGAACAAGTCTTTGTCTCCTCTTTGCTCCGTCTTGGTTCAACATCTAGAATCCCTGAGTTCTGCAGATCTGGAATATTAAGTTCCGGATAGCCAGCAACTTTCGAGTCCTGTAGATACGGAACGTCTAGTTTCAGACAGCCAGGCCCTCGCGGGTTCTTGTTAACCTTGAGCAATTACTCTTTTTTTTCCTTTTCAAGGAAAGTTATCTAATAAGAATTCAACATTCTTTGACGCCAAGAGGCGATAAGTACTACTGTTATTTACAGATCCAGTGGATATGCAATCTACAGTCTTAGGTCGAACTTGACCTGTTTCGGTAGTCCAACTTCTACCAAGCCACCCCACATCACAACTTTGTATGTGAGATCCTTTTCATGTCTCACACGGAGAGTTATCTTTATCCTTATGCGGAGTTCCGTTGAGGATCGCATTAGCGGTAAGGATCGCCTTGCCCCACATAATTTAGGCGTACGGGGTTGCGCTTGGCTAACACCGTTAGGCTGAGGTGAGTAATGAACAGTCGTTTAATGAACGCTGCTTCACATTCTCCCCCTCTATCGCTATGAATTTCGCAATCCATAGGCTTAGTTGATTTTCAACTTCTGCTTTGTAGCGCTTATCCGCTTCAACAACTTCATCTTTGCTTTTTAACAAACAAAGGATTCCATACGTTTTACCATCATCAATGAAGATCACAACGTACTTGTCTCCCCCCTCTATTTTGTATAAACTTCAAATCACCCAAGTAGGTGTGACTAAGTTCTAGAGGAGCGGTGCTTCTTTCGCTATTCCCTTGACGGAATTTGGAAAGGTGATTTTGCCTCTTCGCCTACCTCACATTCATTTTGAGGGTTTATGTCGAAAGGAGGCAACAATCTCAACATCGTTAGCTTTTGAATGACTTATTATTTAACGTGTCTTAATCTATGATGGCATAGATGCACGGATTACAAATATATCATTCATAGGGCTATAGACATATTGTACCATTCTTAGTTATTACAGACCTGTTGGACTAGTCTCAAACCAACTTGACCAACAACGCCCCTTAAACCAAGTTAGGAACATGTATCACCTCTTTTAGAGTGATCTCATTCCCTGAAGTCCTATTGAGGACAACCTCTCCAGCCCCTTTGATTTTAGAGGTGGCGTTGCTTCACATGAATAACCTCTTGCCCGTGGTTAGGGCGTAACCAGATCATATGTGATCTCGATACTCTGGCCCACTTCAGTTGCTTTGGCAGACTGAGTGTCCAATTTCTTTACTGCCTTTCTTTAGGCCTTCAGATCATTAAGACCTGGAAACTCTGGCCCACCACACTAGGTGTCCATGAAATGTATTCTGGCCCCACTCCAGTCACCCGGAGGCTTTGTATGACTGAGTGTCCAACATCATCAAATCAAAGGAATTTTGGCCCACTCCAGTCGCCCGGAGGCTTTGTATGACTGAGTGTCCAATATCATCCTATGAAGGATCTTCTGCCAAATAGTATGACAGGTTCTACGTCTTTAACTTTTAGACTTCTTCCGTTATGATTGGTGCCCAGATAATTCTTGGCGCTTACTTAAGAGTTGTATGATTTTTCAGATCGGTGGATCTTACTCCCTCGTATGTGCGAACATACTTTACCCACTTTTAATAATTACACTTAAAGGAACGGATCTTTTTAAGATGCTTTACAATCCAATCTCTAAACGGAAAAGAAGATGAGATTAAACTTCTGATTTTTAAAGCGTAAGAAATATAAATTATTTTCATATTCCTCCTTACTTTAATCAATTTTTAATCAGACCTCATTTAATCTTTATTCTTGACAAGTAAGAAAAGCTACTTATCCCAGTTTCGGATTCTGTCTCACTCCAGTCACTTCATCAAACTGAGTGTCCAGTTCCTTCTTACCATTATTCGGATCTTTTGTCTGGGATAGATACAGGCCTTCTGCTGCAAGATAGAAGTACATCTTCAGTCTTCTCCTCTTGTCCCAGTTGACATCCTCAGGCTCTCGAGAGCGCTTGTTCCCACCAGTCTTGGTAGCGGTGACACTATGAATACGTTCATCATCATCACTCTCTTCTACCAGAAAACCATTTCCATATCCCGATTTGGTCACACAACTTTTGACCGACATCTTTCGAACACTAATAGTAATACTATACAAATATTGTCTTAAGTTGTTGGGTATTTTTGCTCTATGGTACTTTATAAAGCAGTACGAGAAGTATATAACTATTACAAGTATTCGAAAGGATAAACAAAGATTCAATAGTTCAACTAGTAATCTGAAAATTACAATGTAATCACAAAACTGAAATTACAATTTTGTTGAAAACGAAAAAATGGAAACTGGTTTTGCTGAGTCGAGTGTGGCACTCTGTCCTTAAGACAATATTGCCCCGTATGTATCCTTTATACGTCCTGGACAATTTGTCTCCCAAGATAAAACAGCAATGGAACACTTGAGCAAAGTAAACTCAAGAGCTACCGTGAAGAATATTGAGTAACGAAATGATGCCTTGGAAGGTGTAGGAAGAAACTGTTTTTGTTGTGTATATTTCTGTATTTTCGTGTATCACATATGTATGTTCTTGGTCATTCTTTTTGTCCTCAACAATGGTGTAAGGGGGGTGTTTAAATAGGTGAGGAGGGGCTGATTCGCCTCCATAACAGCCAAATAATGGTCATTATGGAGGTAGTAAAGCCACCAACATTAATGGGAGAAAGACCAACGGATTTGGCCATTATATGAGGAGTAATTCAGCCAAAATAAATGGCTGAATTGAGAGCTTGACGCTTGCTCGACCGCTGAAATTCCAACTTTAAAACTTCTGGGACCAAATCAGACATCTTGAAACTTCAAGGACCAAACTGTACATCTTGAAACTTCAGGGATCAAACTGCACATCTGAAAGAATTCTGGTCCAAACTGTACTTATGAAACTTCTGGGATCAAACTGTACTTCTGGCAAAGTTTTTTCTGGCCCAAAAAGATAATATCAGAAGGTCCACAGCCCACGGCCCACGGCCCACGGACCCGCGGACCCGAGAACCCGAGACCCGGAACCCGGAACCGGACCGGACGGGCGGCGCGCGTGTGGTCTTTCCTCGAACCGAAGCACATCTAGGTTCTCCCTCCTTTAAACACATGGGATACCCCTTGGGGTCCCAAACCCCAAACACATTTCGAGTCTTATATACACAACAATTCTTTCTTCCTCTACCGATGAAGGAGAATTGAACACAATACCACACTTTCCATGCTTCAAACACCTTACTTCGTGGACCAATATCTCTTTCATTTCTCAATGAAATTTGACGATTCTTGGCCCTACGGTTATCTACGTACTTAGTAGATCATGCATGTCTGAAGAACCGGATTCTCCAACATACGTAACACTAGTGTTTAAGCCATTAAAGTTGGTCGGTCGCAACTCCCGCCAAAGGCAAATTTCCAACAATCCCGTGATTACCCATCTTGAATATGTATGAAGAGGACCGGATCCAGAACTCTCTGAAGTACTGTGGTAAGGAAAATCCTAGGAAAAGAGAAATCTCAATATGATCTTTGTTCTAAAGCTGTTGTCACGACCCGACCCGATGGGCCGCGACTAACCGCCCTAATGACATCATTATACTAACTTATCACACATAATCCAACTAACACTTAATGAGTCTGAAATCCGGCAGCATAACGCCGCAATATCAACATATGCCAGGGTAGGCAAGCCGACGAGGCTGCCTTTACCCAAGATTGTACCTGTCTCCTGAGGAGTCACAACTAGCCAATATAACATAACAAGCAAGCCGACAAGGCTGCCACCAGATAGTAACGTATATACATGGGAACACCTCAGCACAGAATACAATAACATGACCGACCAAAACAGAGTCATAACCCTTACATACGTACAACCCACCACTGTCTACAGACCTCTATAAGAAGAATAACGACATATGACGGGACAGGGCCTAAATACGAACATAAGTCTAAAAGAGATTCGGTACCAAAATGACAAAGCCCTGGATCAAAGGAGCTTTCCAACCTGCTGAGTAGGAACCTAGGCCTGAGGTTCACCAAACTGAAAATATGTACCTGCGGGCATGAAACGCAGCCCCCCGAGGAAAGGGGGGTCAGTACGAAATAATGTACTGAGCATGTAAAATATGAAGCTGTGAAAGAGACCATAATTAGCCAACAGAAACAGAAGATCAGTATAAAAATAAGGATTCAAATCCAACTGTGCCATAAACCATAAAAGTCAGTTGTGCCTTATAAAAATGAGAGTCAAGTCAAGAAAACATGAAGGCATGTCCATAAACATATATATACCTGTAACGTAACTCGGCCCACTAATGCGGGACTCGGTGGAATCATATCATAACCCGGTCCATGCTAAGACTCAGTAAAATCATCTCTCATCTATGGATCCATCCTACGTAACCCGACCCTCTAGTGAGGGTCTCGGTGAACAATGCAAGGCAGTGCACGAGTCGTAACCCGGCCCGGGACTCGGTGAGGTGAAGTAGTAACACTTAGCACGAGTAGATATCGTGAGTAACCATATGCAAGTAAAAATTATCATCTGACTCTCAATAAAATCATTGTAATAATGTCATAATAAACTCTTTGCTGAAAAATCATAGGCACTTCTCATAACAATCCTCATTAGGAATTAAATCAGATAAGAATTAAGTACGTCCGCGTACTTTCATTAAATCATGCCAAAAAGAAAGAAGTAAGAGTTTCGCATACCTCTTAGACGAACTAATCAACTCTATATTAGAGTACGTCTCGATTTAGAACTTCAACCTATAATAATGGTAATACGTTCGTCAATTCTATGATCGCTAGCATACTTTATATCGAATAACGACTTCTTATTTTATAAAAATTGGCAAAGACTTCCCCTGTTTATACATGCTTCCACAACTTCCAAACGAGGCTAATAACATCAATAAACAAGCACCAATTAAGGGCACGACCAAGACAACAATAAAGGGAATTTACACACCCACTTCTCATGTAAATTTAGCCTCTTAATCCACCTTAAAAACAGCCCACAAAACAGCCCATGTTTCAACAACAACGAGGGTAGAATGTGAAGCCTTTCTATGCCTTTCCACACCCTTATTCCTTTAGGACTTACCTTAGAAATTACCACACTTAAACATGCATAATGGTGACTAAATTTTCAGAATTATAACACCACAAAACAGCCCCTAAAACAGTCCGTATACATCACAACATGTCCAACAATTTCATGCAAGTTCTTGGCCACAACATGTCATAATTCCATAACTCTTATCTTAATTCCTATAATCCAATTTCGGATTTTAATACTTCCATATAACTAATTCCAACTAAATCTCCATGTTTCCTTTCAATTTCATCATGCAATTAGTGATAATAATACAACAATAACCAACGAATCCAACAACACCAAAATCTATCCCAAATCGGCAACTAGCCCAAAATGGTCACATGCAATGCTTAAATTCCAATTCTTCCTTAACACAAATTCATTACCTTAATTCTAACAACAAGCATTCCAATTATATCATAGAAAGAAGAATTTTTATACCTCAAATTCGTCAAAACAGTCCGCAATTTTCTGCCACTGTTTTTCCGGAAATCCCCACTGTTTTGTAATTTTTCTCCTCCTTTTTGTTCACTTCTTCAACTCCAATTGACATGCAAGTGTTCTACAATGTTAAGCCATCATCCCTACACGTTTTTCTTCCAAAATTTCATCCCAAAAATCACAATTTTCTGGCAATTTTAACAAGCGATGCTGTTTTGCCCTTTATTTTTATACTGATTTTGGTGTTGTTTTGCTTCTAATTTTTGGTGAAGAATGTAGTCTAGGAAGAGAAGATAACAACCTTAATTTTGATTATGGGTGGAGGGTGATTTTTCGGATTAGTGTAGAGGAGAGAATGAGAGGAGAGTTATTTTTTTTTTGTTAAGAGTAGAAGAAGATGAAGAGGTAATGTAAGTTTATAAGGAAAAAATCTGATTTTTCCTTTACACTTTGGCCCCTAAGTTCTTCAATTAGTAAATCTCAAACCCACTTCCTTTAATTCCCGAGAATTTCATAAGCCTCGTATCCTCAATGTCATAATTTTATAATACAATACTATTCCATAACGGGAATATACAATTATTGCTATAAGTATCCAAGGTCACCCTTATTGTGACTAACATCTTTTTGGAATCACATCCTCTTGTATACTAATTTCCGGATTAGCATATATAAATATACTCTATATCCAAGATTCGAATCTTACCTCCTTAATTACGTCCTCTAATTATAGTCTTAAAATTACGAGGTGTAACATTCTTCCCCCCTTAGAAACATTCGTCCTCGAATGTTTATACTATTGGGCACATCTTATACAAATTGATTCAAGGATTCACAAGCACACAGAAATTTGCATATTAGGTCATCTTAGACTCTATGATACACGTTTCTGCCAACAAATATCCGACGTACAAACAACTCAACTCTTGCCATTATCTAACAAAAGGACTCAAATAAACAAGGAAACAACCTACGTCCTAGCTTATTCGTAATTTTCTAAAAGTGAAGTATACTAAAACTAAGGCTAAGTAGAGTCATTATTCCCGTAGTACCACATTATGTACATATAGACAAGAACTTTAAGCATAATCTATACCTTAATCTTAAACTTGAGAACATATATCATCTTCACAACCAATGACTAATCCCCATTTTATATATTCAGATTCCTGGTCCTATTTTAACCAGTAGTTAAGTACTTAAATGAATGTTTTAACTCAAAATCAGCAGTTTCAACTAAGCACATAAGGATCAGGGAAGACATAACTTCAAAATGGTGTAATAGCAGAGACTAAAATATATATATATATATATATATATATATATATATATATATATATATTTTTTTTTTTTCGAGTTCCCAAAAGCCTAATATCTGTTGACACCCAATTTTGTCCCATCTTTTATGATTTTATTCGTAATTTTTAATATTTTTGACACTTTTAAAATAATTTTAAAATATAGGCATATATGTGTGTATCTTCATATTATTATTATTATTCGCATATTTATATCATTTGCATTTTTATCCGAAATGCTATATTATTTTATTCTCGCAAAATTGCATCGCATTTCCCTTTTTATTAAGCATTAAGCATTTCGTAAAAATTATATTTTATTATTATCACGTTGTTATGTTATTTTAAATAATTCACATCTTTTACAAAATATATATATATATATATATAATATCTTTAATATTAAACCCCTTTTATATTTTTCAATTCCTAACCCATTTTTATTTCCTAACCCAATACAATTTCTACCCAACCTAAATTAAAACCCATTTTTCGTCCAAGCCCAAAACTCCCCAATTAAATTCCCTTATACCCAAACCCAAAACAATTTAAACCCAAAACAATTTCTAACCCATTTTTATTTCCTAACCCAAAACAATTTTCACCCATTTCACCAAAGCCCAACCCATAACCCATTTAATCTCCCCTCACCCAAAATAAATCAACACCACATTTTAATTCCCCCAGCCCAAAGCCCAACTGAAAATCCGACCCATCACCCTTTTCTTAAAACCCTACCCCAAAACTTTAAAACAAAACATAACCCAAAAAATCAAAAAAAAAAAGGAAACCTAAACCCTACTCTCCCAAATCAGCCGCCACCCTACCCCCACGCCGCCACCCTACCCCCTACGCCTGACACCACCAGTCGCCACACCGCCGCCTGACACCACCAATCTACCCCCTCACTTTTCTGCAACACATGCCCCAAGAACACGCCTCAAAAAATCAGATTTTTGTTCCCCCTTTATTTTGAAATTCGAATTCGTTTAAAGGGGGTATGAGGGGGGTTGAATGTGAAGAAAAGTATCTATAAAAACCCTTCCTTGCTCACTGATTTCAGGGGGATTCGGAGAATTTTCGGGTCGTTTTAAGGTCCGAAATTCAGGAAAATCCGAAATCTTTGTTTGTTCTTGTATGTGTTCTTCAATTTAAAGATTCCGAAATTATTTTCTTTGTGTTGAAGAATCTGGATTTTAGCTATTTTTTCACTGTTTTTTCGGTCCAAATCGGGTCGGGTCACTGCCGGGTCGGGTCGGGTCATCCGGGTCGGTTCGAACATCCGAAAATCAGAAAACAGAGTCTTATTTCTAGAAAAATCAGAATTCAAAGAATCTACAACAAAAAAAAAATCAGAATTCTAACGTTTCCGAGCGGATTCGACGATTCAAAACACGCCTCGGTTCGCTACCCGGAAAAGGTTAGACTCGTTCCATTTCTTCTATATTTCTTAAGCTTATTTGATTGTGTTGTTTATGCTTGATCTAGTATGATATTTTCCTAAGTAATGTAGTCTTGATTAATTTATATGATAATGAGACGATTTTGCTTATATAATTGTACTTATGTTGTTGGGGTATTTCTGATTTGGAGTTGATACGTGATAGATGATATTGCCTCGATGTTTTGTTTAATTAATTATTGTCATTAGCCTTAGCAAGGTATCTTGGGTTCATTGTTAAATGCAATGTGGATAATGTAAGATTAATATGTGTTTGGAAGGGCTATGGCTTGATTAAATACTCTTAGGACACCTAGCGGATTGTTGATATCTAAATTATTGTATGTTGTGTAAGTTGTTAGTTTGGTGGCTGCCTAATAAATCAAAAACGAGCATACTTTAATTGATAAAAAAAGCGATATTTACATGTCATATTCTAGATTAATATATGCAATTTCAAAAGGAATATATTATCCATGTTTAATATAATAGTATGTGTGTTTGGTTTAAGTTTATGAATGTCGTCTTTCTTTAAAGATTAAGATTAGTCCAACGGAATTTATTACGTATGTATACATAACTTGTATATTGGTCTTCCTTGCCTCTTTTATTCTTGTTTAAATTTAGAACCGGTTGTGTTAGTATATATTCTTTCTTCGGCTACTTTAACGTGCCAAAATCTGAAAATGTCATATTCTAGATTAATATATGCAATTTCAAAAGGAATATATTATCCATGTTTAATATAATAGTATGTGTGTTTGGTTTAAGTTTATGAATGTTGTCTTTCTTTAAAGATTAAGATTAGTCCAATGGAATTTATTATGTATGTATACATAACTTGTATATTGGTCTTCCTTGCCTCTTTTATTTTTGTTTAACTTTAGAACCGGTTGTGTTATCATATAGTCTTTCTTCGGCTACTTTAATGTGCCAAAATCTGAAAAAATAATGTCTTAAGTATATGTAGAATAGAAGGCCATGAATATTCATTCCTATGTACATTTAATGTTGTATATTTCGTGTATGTATGTATTAGGAATATTCATGTGTTGATATTTTCGTTCCGTCTACTAATCCTTTTCTTTTTCTTTTATTTATATGAAATGCATCGGGAGTAACGAAGAGTCTCGTTATGAGACTCATCATGACTTCGTCCCAAAATGAAGAACCACATTCATATTCCTTGCATTCTCCGGCCTCGGAATTTCTACACAAATAGGGCGGGATGACATCATCATCCTCCCTAGTTTCCTCTTTTATTATTATTCTTTAATTTCGTTATTTCTTTTCTTGGGCATGTAATAATTATTTTAATGCTTGTGTGATTGTTAGAATGCTTAGAATAATTAGGCCGCGAATAGATGAATGAATAGGATAGTCTAACTGCCGTTAGTTTATTTCTTAGGATCGTTTTTGGAAATCAACCGCTAGCTTTATTTGTTTAGGACCGTCTTGTGTGTTCCAAACTTAGCCTCTAGTTACTTTGTTCTATTTTTTAGGTTCGTTATGCATGCTTTAATATCTTTCAAAAATAATTTGGCTATCTATTATTCATTTTCTTTAATCCTAAAAAATAAGGTTTGCATTCTATCATATTTACAACCTTGAAAGATTTTTTCATAAAAATTGCTTCTTTTATTATTCAATTGCCAACTATGTATTTTTCTATATAAAATATAACTTGGGCAATGATGAGGCTTAAACCTTTATTTCATCCGAGATCAACATGTTTAGTAGGCGAGGTGAATTATATATTCGCGACCACGACGTGATTATAAGTGATCTTTTCTATTTTACCCGAGAGACCAACACGTTTAGTAGGCGAGGCAATCAAAAATAAACTACATTAGTCATATGTTTGCACCACGACGTGATTGGAATGTTCTTTTCAAAATTTAAGTTCGAGCCCTCCGCAATCAAAACATTCACTGCTTTGAATACGGATATAAAGTTATTTGTATTTAAATGTTTCTAACCGCTTGTTTTTGACTTGCAGGGATTAAAGTAAATAACGACGAATTATTCCTCGGAGTTTATTTATCTTATTTCTTTCTTTAATTCACTTTTATCCCGCTTTGTATTGTAATATTATTTATCGCACTTATGTAACTATTGAAATGCTTAGAATAGGCAAACTTAGGATTAATTCATAGGTTAGTTTCAAACTTAGAAATCCATCGCTAGTTTATTTATTTTAGGCTCGCCACGCGTATTCAAGATTTTCAAAACAACTTTTGTCATCTTTTATTCGCTTTATTAATCATTCAATAAGTTTATCTTTTGTTAATTTACAATTTCATGATTCCCAAAATTTTACTTCTTTGATAGTATAAATAATTTATTGTCACAAATGCATATTTTTCAAAACTTTACATGTATCTTTCTTTTTATGTTATCTGAATACGCACCTGTATAAAATGCATCATTTACTAATTATTTGCAAACATCTTTTAATCTATTATACTTGTAAAACATGCATTTTTCTATTAAAAATTTACCTGAATTTTCTTGGGATAACATAAGTTAGCGGATCTTAAAGGATGCCTAACCCCTTCCCTTTAGGATAATAAAGAACCCTTACCTAGAATCTCGCTAGTTTCGCAGACTTTAAAATTGGAGTTACATAGCAGCATTTAGTTTAAATATTTAGGTGTCCTAATTCACCGTAAACATAATTAGGTGGCGACTCCTCAATCATTTTACCCAGGAATCACCGAACACGTCCGTGCTCCGCTTTGACCCGAGCGAGGTCAAAATAGGGCGCGACAATATCCTCTACCTGGATCAAGATGCAAGCGTTCTATATAATAGAATCCAAATATACATAATAGAGGTGTTGTTTGATCATGCAGGGTACTAAGGAAAAGCACACAAGCTACCCTAATGATGATATACATATGAACATGTCCAAGACACCAACATGGCATAGACACTAGTTACCTAGTCTGAACCATAAACCAGGGATCACAAGGCAGGTGTAAATAAGTGACATATGCATACAGACTACCTTAGACCGTCCCAACCACACATAAATATGTGCCCAATAGTATAAACATTCGAGGACGAATGTTTCTAAGGGGGGAAGAATGTTACACCTCGTAATTTTAAGACTATAATTAGAGGACGTAATTAAGGAGGTAAGATTTGAATCTTGGATATAGAGTATATTTATATATGCTAATCCAGAAATTAGTATACAAGAGGATGTGATTCCGAAAAGATGTTGGTCACAATAAGGGTGATGTTGGATACTTATAGCAATAATTGTATATTTCCGTTATGGAATAGTATTGTATTATAAAATTATGACATTGAGGATACGAGGCTTATGAAATTCTCGGAAATTAAAAGAAGTGGGTTTGAGATTTATTAATTGAAGAACTGGGGGCCAAAGTGTAAAGGAAAAATCAGATTTTTTCCTTATAAACTTACATTACCTCTTCATCTTCTTCTACACTTAACAAAAAAAAATAACTCTCCTTTCATTCTCTCCTCTACACTAATCCGAAAATCACCCTCCACCCATAACCAAAATTAAGGTTTTTATCTTCTCTTCCTAGACTACATTCTTCACCAAAAATTAGAAGCAAAACAACACCAAAATCAGGTAAAACAAGGGCAAAACAACCACCGCTGGGTTTAAAATTGCCCAGAAAATTGTAATTTTTGGGATGAAATTTTGGAAGAAAAACGTGTACGGATGATGGCTTAACATTGTAGAACACTTGCATGTCAATTGGAGTTGAAGAAGTGAACAAAAAGGAGGAGAAAAATTACAAAACAGTGGGGATTTCCGAAAAAACAGTGGCAGAAAATTGCGGACTGTTTTGACGAATTTGAGGTATAAAATTTCTTCTTTCTATGATATAATTTGAATGCATGTTGTTAGAATTAAGGTAATGAATTTGTGTTAAGGAAGAATTGGAATTTAAGCATTGCATGTGACCATTTTGGGCTAGTTGCCAATTTGGGACAAATTTTGGTGTTGTTGGATTCGTTGGTGATTGTTGTTATTATTATCACTAATTGCATGATGAAATTGAAAGGAAACATGGAGATTTAGTTGGAATTAGTTATATGGAAGTATTAAAATTCGAAATTGGATTATAGGAATTAGGATAAGAGTTATGGAATTATGACATGTTGTGGCCAAGAACTTGCATGAAATTGTTGGACATGTTGTGATGTATATGGATTATTTTAGGGGCTGTTTTGTGGTGTTATAATTCTAAAAATTTAGTCACCATTATGCATGTTTAAGTGTGGTAATTTCTAAGGTAAGTCCTAAAGGAATAAGGGTGTGGAAAGGCATAGAAAGGCTTCACATTCTACCCTCGTTGTTGTTGAAACATGGGCTGTTTTGTGGGCTGTTTTAAGGTGGATTAAGAGGCTAAATTTATATGAGAAGTGGGTGTGTAAATTCCTTTTATTGTTGTCTTGGTTGTGCCCTTAATTGGTGCTTGTTTATTGATGTTATTAGCCTCGTTTGGAAGTTGTAGAAACATGTATAAACAGGGGAAGTGCTGCCCGAATTTTTATAAAATAAGAAGTCGTTATTCGATATAAAGTATGCTAGCGATCATAGAATTGACGAATTGAAGCAAAGATTGCTCCAAATTTTCCTGGTAAGAAAAAGAGTCTACCTTTGGTTGAAATACAACTAGTCAGTCCTTTTCCGCCAACTAATAGGTTCTTGTCCATGAATCAATACATTAGCACTAGGCTAGTGCTGATAGAATACCTGCATAAATACAGAGGAAGTAAATAGCCAGGATCGAACTCCCATGTAATATAGATAATACATAATCAAAATTTTAATCATTAAAATCAATACTTATCTCTTGAAGCGTGATTGCTGTTGGAAATTTACTAATGTGGAATTAAGTTTATCCCATTATTTATGACTCGAACAATTGGGGCCCCGCACGTCGAAAATATCATTTCCACACACGTGCAATCTTAGTGCCAAGTATCATAAATTTCGTTAATGAAATGGATATTGGTACGTAAGTGAAATGTTTGATACATAGAATGATAGACGGTTATTGGCTAAATAACAAGTGTTCCACGTTGGTAAACGAAGGAAGGATTGTGCGAAGTGTAAGATGGTACGTGTCGGAAAAGGACTGCGGAGCCGAGAAGGGCCACGACGCCCCCCCAAGCTGAGCCGCAGCGCTAATTCCCTGTTTGGCATTCTGGAGCTGCGGTTCAGCTTGGGGGGCGCCGCAGCGCTTCCCAGACAGTGTTTGCTCGATGGAATTTCAAAGGTTTGGCTGTTGAGGTGATTTCAATAGCATTGAATCCACCTAATAATGGCCATTACTTGGATCATTATGTTGCTGCATTACTTGGGGGTTAAATGACATCCATTAAATGGCAATTGAATGCCATTATGGGGCATTTGAAAGGCCATCTTGCACACCTATAAATTGAGGCCTTTAGCTCAATTCTATAGATGAAGAAAAAGAGAAAGAGACACACAAGTTAACAACACCACAAAAGATCAGTTTTTCTGATAAACAATCATTTTCTTAGCGATCTTCATTATTCGTGTTCTTCGCTGGGATCATTTGTGTAGGCTTTGCACATTTGATAGTTTGTTGTTTTATCTTGGGAGACTATTGTCCACACTTCCGTAAAGCCTATATACGGAGGCAATCTTGTCTTAAAGACAGAGAGCCATCTCTCGACTCAGCCGGTGGTGTTGTGATTAACTAATTTATTGTTAAGTGTTTCAGGTGTGAACTTGTTTCTCAAGGGACTCTAACCGTTCGGATTCTCAGCGGTTCTACAAGCTACAAGTGTAGCAGTTCATGTTCTTGTATTTCTGAATACAAGATTCAGATTTGGAGTTCCAATTCAAAATCAAGAAATTAACAACTTATTGTTGTAATCTTTGTTGTTTATCCTTTCGATCATTGTACTAGTTATTTACTATTACCGTACGTGCTTTACATATCCAACAATTGCGACCGCAAATTAAACTTTCAAGCATCCACGCAATCTTTCTTTAGTTCTACGGTCTGCAGTCTTCTGCTATTGACCTAAGTATACTATGAACAAGAATACTCGAGTGACGAGTATTACGGCTAGGAAAAGTTATATCACTTAGGGCTGAAAAATATTGTATATATAACCACGTTTTATGGTGTAAAATCCTAGCAAAACGTGTGGGCTTTTTTTCCCCGAAGAATTTTATTTTTCATGTTCTAGAATAATTAGGCATAGCAGGGACCACATATTTAATAACGAGGCTTTCAATTGTGGTATTAATTCGCAGTATGAATGAATTAATCATACTACAATAAATTACAATTTTCCACTAAAAACTGTAATTGCACTCCTCAGTTTAATTTCGAAATCTTTCATTAAATCTTATTTAACTCCCCATGTTAAGATTACAAATACCAACCAATTAAATTAAATTACTGACAATTTAACTCATTGACTAATTAAATTCTTTATACTTCTGCTTAACTTATTTCATATGACGGATACAAAATCCACTAGCAGGGTTTTCACATGAAACTTATAAGCATCCATAAAAGGGTATCATCAATATCAAAGTCGAGACATTGATTCTATCAACTAATTATTATTTCTCAAATGTTATCTGTTACTATCCAACCTATCAGATACATCGACTCACAATAGAGTCGTATCTTTAGATAAATCAAAATAATAAACAAATCACATGGATCATAATAATCATATCAAGATTAAGAGTATAAGTACATTTAATGAGCTAGAGAGGTTGTTTTACATATTCAGTACAAAAACATTTATCTCTACTTGGTCAGTTCAATACATACAAAATATACTAGCACAAGAAGTCGGAACTATACCGTTTCTATAATGAAGATACAAAAAAATTAATCTTGTGCTACAATCATACCGATAACTTTGTTCAATTTCCATCTTAGATTGTGAACTTGAACTTTATACTTATAAGAACTGATGATTTAATCTTTCGTGTATAAGCTAAACTCTATACTCTAAAATCATCTACTATATAAGTAAAGGACACATTTATAAATACGTGATCTATTTAATTCTTTATTAAAAATTGAATAAATAATTGTTTATAGTAAATACTATATCCAAACATATGGTTAATAATATATATCCAACAATCTCCCACTTAGACTCTTAACCATGACAATTGTTAGAACATACCATATCTAAACACATGATTAATGGTATATACCCCAACAATCTTCCACTTAGACTCTTAATCATGCATCTACAACCTTCACACGTGTTCCTTTTGCACGACTATCAAAAGTCTTAGCCAATAAGCTCTTTACAAAAAAAAAACTTGTCAAGTTGTTTTCTGATGCAACTTCATTTAGTAGTACTTTGTCGTAACTAAACGGTTCTGTACTATGATCTTCGGGGATCCTATCATGAAATTCTCTCAATTTTTTTTAGAGAGATCCTATCATGAAACTCTCCGAAGAGTACACCAAACTGATCTTGATTATTATTCTCCCACAACGACTAAGTACTACTACTATCATAGTCATACTATCATGTTCCTGAGTCTTAATATTTTCTTCATTACCTTTAGGTATTGAAATATTAACGACTTCATATAGTGTTCTTTTCTCAATATCACTTCCACTACTTAGAGGTAGTGTATTTCCTTACGTCTATTAACGTTTCTCCCACTACTTAAATGCAATGTAACATTAACTCTAATTTATCGGTTAGATGTTCTTGAACTTCTGAGTTTTCAGACAACTTGTTTGTTATTTCTTTGCTTAGTTCCTTAAAACTAGTTTACTTCTAGGAACACGGTTTATCAAATAGTCTGTTCCTAGAAATCTGACATTTGTATTAACAATTATCTTATTTTCTTTAGGAAAATAAATTAATATCATTTCATTCTCTTTGGATATCTAATAAACATGCATACATCCGTTCTTGACTCACACTTATTTGTTTTCCCTTTGAAGACATGTGCTAGACAACCTCATATCCGAACATGTTGGAAATTTGACTTACATCCAATCCACTATTCTATGGGTATCAAAGGTACTAACTTAGAAGGAATTAAATTAAGAATGTAATTCACAGTTTCTAAGGTATATCCCAAAATGAAAAAGCAAATACAAATAAGTCAATTGCTAATCTTTCCACCTTCATAAGAGTCATATTCTTTTCTCTTCTACACCAATCTATTATAGAATACTTGGTGTAGACAATTAAAATGCAATCGCTTTATCTAATAAGTAACTAATGAACTATGCAAACAGGTACTCGCCGCTACGATCAAATCACAATGACTTAATATATTTTTGATGACGCTTTTTATTTTCGTCTTAAATACCTTGAGTTTTCCAAACCATTCGAACTTATAGAGTATCAAATAAATATAGTCATATCATGAGTAATCTTCTATGAATGTCACAAAATACTCAAAATCACCTTTTTCCTTGAAGTTCATTATACCACACAAATCAGAATGAATTAGCTTAACTTATCATTAGTTCTATTTACTTTTAAGGGGAAATGTCTCTTATCAATTTTCCTTCTAAATAGGATCGACAAGTTGGTAGTGCATTCAGTTTCAATGAATCTTAAAAGTTCATCCTTTGACCAACTTTGAAATCCTATCCAGATTAAAATGACCTAGACACAAGTGTCACAGATAAGTTCATTCAATTCATAATTTTTTTATGGGACAGATTAATATTATTCAGTTCGGAAGAGATATTAATAATAAAGTGCACATGTATCAATGTACCACAAGAGATAAAATATTTATCAATCTCAATACACAAGAGTTACAAGAAAAATAAATTAACTATTCATCTCTTATTTAGTTAGAAACTGAAAATAAATTCTTTTTAACAGAAAGTACATACAATGCATTCTTTAAATTAATGTCTCATCTCTATCAGAAAAATTCTTGATTAGTAAATGGGCTTAGATGAAGTCTATTGAGAATTTGAGATATAACCATTAAATAGATCATTAGTTATGTAGTAAGAATAATTAAAATTTAAAACACACATCACACATACAATCATGCATACTGAATAGCTAGATTCGATAGGAAAACTTAATTATTCATGCAAACTATATGAGTCATGCCCAATAATTCACCCCATAAATTAAAACAAGATCAACTCAAATGAAGAGTAAACTGCTAATTTAAGTTAGGTAAATATCACTTTTAATGAAACCTAGTTCCATTGAACTAACGTGTAACTTAGTTGGAGAGTCAAGAGAAGCTATCAATCAACTAGAGACTAAAGCACAATAATTAACCATAATGAGTCTATTTGATGGGAAAGAAAACCTATGTCAACATATAAACTCATTATATCACTGTTATATACAACCATAGAGAATGAACTCTATCACCATCGCTGGGTGAAATAAAAATTTCAGAAAATAAGAAAACGCCCAAAACCCCATCTAAATGACACTGGATGGCCAAAAAAAGGCCATAGATCATGAGCGTAGCCCATGAGTATTGCTCATGAGTATTACTCAGTGAGTCATTTTTTATGAACACACTAAATTTCCAATCAATCGGAGTTCGTAAAAAATCAAAATTCTGAAATCATGACTAATTCGGATAAAAATATTTTTTTCCCAGCCAAAATAGTATTAAAATATATATACATTTGTTCAGTAATTCTTATTACATATCATCATTAGCGTACTAATATACATTTATTAAGAACAACAAATAAAATTTTAATATATATTTACACAATCTCAGTACTGTTATATGAAAATCAACATGTTTATGTAATCATTGAATACAAAATTCAAAACATGCCACATAGATTCATGCATCTTTAACATCAAATTTCAATAGAAAAGAACATTTCATGCAACATATACATGTGATGTCATATATTCACTCCAATAAATTTAAAATCAGAGCTAACTCAGATGAAGAGTATACCGTTAATTTAAACCAACTGAATATCAATATCATAATGTCTAGTTTCATTGCCCCAACATGTAACTCAGATGGAGAGTTAATACAAGTAATCAATAATTAGTGATAATACCTAGTGACAACCCATAATAAATTCATTCGTTATGAAGGAAGACTTAAAGTTAACACATAAATTTATTATTTCACTAGTATTTAGTCATGAAAATCATAGAAAATAATTTCTATCACCACTAGATCATATCCGGAGTAGAGTTCAAAGTTTTATTACTTCCGGAGTAGAGTTCAAAGTGTTATTACTTCCGGAGTAGAGTTCAAAGTTTTATTACTTAAGGAGTAGAGTTCAAACTTTGCTACTTCGGAAGCAGATTTATGAGTTTACTACTTCAGGAGTAAAACATAGAATATTTTTTCTTAATTATTCTACATCTTCTGGAGGTGAGGTGTGATATATTAACAACTAAGTATATGTTTGTATATATAAGCTTTACTAAATATTGTCACATTCACTTCAGGGAATTGATTTGTATTTGTAATATCTATCAAAAGTTTTCATTCTTCAGGAATAGAGCATATATGAACGTGTCTTAAGTATATTAAATAATGATAGCTTAGTACCTCTTTTAAGATATTGCTACTTCATGAGCAAATATTACATACGTAATTTTTTTGAGAATTTTTTTCTCTTAACGTATTTTTAATTGTATACCTGATTTCATAGCAATTGCTGCTATTTGCAATTCTTTGAAAATATGAATAGCACCAAAAGCTCATACGTAGAACGTTAAATATGATTGGCTATTATCTAATAATAGCAAACACTTTTCTGAAGGATCACAATTTCTTAGAAATAAAGAACATGGATTGGATAAACATGTTAAATTCTTGATCAAGATATGAATGATTTGCAAAGTAAGCTAGCAACTGCAGAAAATAAATTTAAGAGATACACGGCAGAAGCAATATTATCAAGCACATATTTGAGAATGTTAAGTGTCCATACCTAATACCTCACACGGGTAGTTTTCTTTAAAAGTACTTGAATGTTATCAATTAAAACTTGGCAGACTCGTATGCTATATGTAAGCTTGTGAAAACATAGGGACATGCAGTGTTAAATTATCATATATTACTGCTAATTTGTGCACAATCATTACACTTAGGTCTACACAAGAACCTAAACTTGTCAGCAAGTATATTCAATTTAATAAACTCAAGCATATTTTGTTCGACAGAAAAAAAGTATCCCAATTAACTATGCATAAATTTTGATGCTATATATCTCCTTTTGCCAAGATACGACACGAAATAAATATACGATTTAAAATTCATTCTCAAACATATAAATATGTGTGTAAAATTAAAGCCATGCCAACAGACGAGATATGAGCACAACCAGTAAGCTAAACATAGAGAATTAATTCAGCAAAATATATAGTCATGTGTATTCAGTACGTCACGTCATTATTCTTGCAAGGAGAAATAGTTCATACCTGGATAAAAAGACAAATAGAGTACCTCTTCTAAGTCAATTGGTTAATAATAAAACTAGAACAATGATATTATAGAGAACGAGAGAAGAGAAGAGAGTTCTTTATTTCTCGTGAGGGATGAAAATACAATGAACGGAACATCTCTATTTATAATAAAAAATTATCTTGGTCCCAAAGTTACTAACTCTAACTTTCCTTGCAGAGATAGACATTCACAATAATATTAAATATTTATAACAAATCCGTGTATCAAACGACCCCTAATTATGGATCTGCGTTCTAGATTCGAGGAAAATGATACTCCAAAACTGGGGTGAGGCAGTGGTTTGACTGGTTTCTTCCATGACCAATTTGATAAATAAAAAAGAAAAGAACAATTGGATAAAGGGCCGAGATATAGGACAATTTTGATTAGAGAAAACTTGTTATGGTTATGCGGCTATATAGAAAAGGCGGGTGGGGCTTCAGACGTTTTTTTTTATGAATAGCATTATACTTGTACACGTTTACGGTTTCAATCAAAATTCCATCGATTGTAGCTAGTGATTGCCCGGGTCGATGTGTGATCACCTAGCTTTATGGGAAAGATCATATCTAGAGTAGATACCGAATCTCATTCCAACTCAATTTCATGGTTCATTCCAGTCTTTAGTAAGTCAAGACATTCGGGAAGGAGGAGATCGATTTTGTTATCTATTTTTGGCACGAATAGGGTCTTTGCTAATCATTAGCCGAGTGGCTAAAAAATGATCTCCTATAACCAAATGGCTAAAAACTACCATCCCGCTGACCGTTGCACATTTGAAACAATTTTGTCCTATGTTCCATAGCCAAGTGGCTCAAATAGGATAATTTAGAGTTTGTTTCGTTTATGGCATAAGACACGATTTTTGCTGTAATACAATAAATCATCTTTGACATGGACATTTGAGAATCCATTGCAGATACACCTGACATTCATAATATCAAGATTTATGGGACGTCAACAGAATGGCATATTGGTATTCTAAGGGAATAAAAGAACAAAACAAAGATGAACTCGAGGAAGCAAATTTTACGCATGACAGAAAGCATATTGTTTTTTTTTATGAAGGAAACAACCCCCTTACAAAACAGTGATGGCATTTTTTTTTTGACTAATAAGGTGGGAAGAACCTATTAAGCTGGCATGGTAATTTATAGAACTCATCACTTCTAACATCCTTAGTATACACCACAAACTTGTCCCACCAATGCGAACCGTTGTCTTTTCGAGCTTCATCATTGCTAAACGGAAGAGTCCTATCCAAAAATACAGAAACAGCAACAGCTACTGTGGCGTGTGACATGAAGATGACAGAAATTGTGTCATTAAACTGCGATTCAAGAAAACAAACATTAGTTCGAGTTTATTTTGTAACGATAATTCATGAAATAACAGTTTAGTGGATGAAAATTGTGATTACCCATCTTGAATGTGTATGAAGAGGACCAGATCCAGAACATAAGTAATGCTCTCTGAAGTACTGTGGTAAGGAAAAACCCAGGAAAAGAGAGAATCCCAATATGAACTTTGTTCTAAAGCTGTTAAGGTTACAGAATTGGAGGAATCCAAGACCAGATGATGCTGCAATTCAAAGAATGGGCAAAATGTCATTTGGAAAAAGTTGCATTAGCAATATGGTAAATATTTAAGAGATACATACAGATATATCCAAAGAAGATACAGTATGTTGCAGCCATGATTGATGCTGGTATTGAAGCAAAGATTGCTCCAAATTTTCCTGGAAAACAATAAAGATGGTCACTGATGATTGAATCAATACATTAGCATTAGCTAGCATACAGAGAAAAAGAGTCTAGTTTTGGTAGAAATACAACTAGTCGTTCCTTCTCCATCAACTAATAAGATAGAAGACTCGAAGATTAATCTAAATAACCTTTCACCCAACTGCTTAAAATAAAAATAGTTGATGGGTGTTTAGTATATGTATAATCCAAGTATAATATGTGTGTAACTGCGTATAATGGTTAGGAAAAGTAAACATTGAATCCGGCTTGTTATTTGTGTAAAGACTAGATTCTTTTCCTTGAATCAATACATTGGGATTAGCATACCTAAGATGGAGAAGAAAATCATAAAACCAGCAGATATTTGCACGACTCTTCGGCTTCCAACTCTTGTCATTGCCAATAGACCAGCATTTTCCCTGTGAATCATAGTTAATTGATTGCATGACGCATGAATATCAAGCACGGATGAGACTGTGTGTAGCCATCCGTACCTAAGTCATAGTACAAGGAAACATAGATTGAAAAAGCATTATAAAGATAAGAGATTGTTACGCTGTAGCAGTGCAACCAGTGACACCACCAAAGAACGCATTTAGCATAGTCCCAATCCCCTGCAAAGAATTAAAATTCACAAGGTAAATGAAACTTGATACAGAGAGAATAGCCGAGAACATTAATTTGAACGCACCAGCCAGCCAACACCCCGGCTAATGACAGAAGGTGGCACTGGTGTAGCGCTTCCATATCTTGCTGATGCATGAAATACTCCGGTTGACTACACAACAAAAGTACTCAAAGTGAATTCAAGAGTAGTTTTCAAATGAAAGACCAGCGTACCAAAACAATTCAGAACTTATTTCTAGCAGACAATTTCTTTTTTAACAACATTAACTATGAAGACTGTTACATATCAATAGCAAACAGAGCAGATAAGTAGAGGTTCAAAGAACACACCTCTACGGAAGCAACAAAAGAAGCGATCGTCATAGTAAAAGCATCTCCAAATTTGAAAGTTGGAACCCCCCATTGGAATGGATATGGCATGTCAATCCTGCATAAAGTGATGCAAGGTGCAGCATAAGACAATGTTCACTAGTTCTATGAACAAATTTTCTTCAATCCAAACTCAATAAAGTTACATCCAATTAATAACAAAATAAGAATTGTCACTTCGTGACATGAATATAAATGAAAAAATCTCACCAAAGAGAACCAGAAATGAGTCCAGAGCTGTCAGTGCGGCAATTTGCTTCATTTTCATTCTTGTATGCACCACTCCAGGTCAAGATTGCTGCATAAAACCATACAATTGCTATAGAGAAGAGCATTGCAAACCGGTCACCTATGGACCTCTTTAATTTGAGATATGTTGGTAGATACTGCAAGAATATTATTACATTCAGGGAATCAATTGGACTCGGAAGACGATAAACCATATGAAATACTGTAATCGTAACATGTCATATTAGAAATCTATAAGATAGGAGAAAGTTATTTCTTTAACCCATGCGCTCAATGCACAAAAATGATACAGTGCGATGACAAAGAGAATACACTATAGTATCCTCTTCAACAACTCTATAAATTAGAACAATGTACTCATAAGAGAGGATATAAATCAAAACATAGATTCATTAAAAGTGAATGGCAGTACTTGCCTGTGTGATGACAACCATGAAAATTAATTGTGGTATCCCAACCTCGATACATTCTGCAATCTACAAAAGAAAGGACACAAAAACAAATTAGTGAACATGTTTTCCGCAATCTGATAACCGAACTCAACTTGTTTGTGACTAATGCGTAGCTGCTGTTGTTTTTTCAGCAATCTGAAGTTCTCATCTTTCCAGGGAGCATATTTTAAATCAAAAGCATATATAAATATAAGAGACGTCTAGGATTAGAATTCTCACCAATGGGAAGCCAAGATGGTAGAGCCCGAGTCCAGTTAAGGTAACAAGTGGTGCCACAGATAGAGGGCTAAGTAACCTAAATTACAGAATATAATTAAGAAACACAGAATTATGCAGCAAATAAAGTAGATGGCATAAAGTTGATACATGCTCAAGAATGAAAAAAGAAAAACAACATAATTAACACACACCTTACAACATTTCTCCAGAGGCCAAGGAAGCCCAGTAGAATTTGGAAACCAGAAGTAACAATAAGAGCCCCCTGTATGCTCCTCATTGTATGCATAAACCTCTGTGGATATCAGTCATAAAAACAATTCAAGAAACATCAGATAAATTGGCAACATACCCCAGAGGCACATCTAAAATTTGAAGTTTAATATATGTACATTATTCAGTGGGTTTGGAGCAAAATTGTTGGATTCTGCCAAACCTGTATTTTCCATACTAGCTCCGCCCCTATGCCTCCCCCCCTCCCCCCACTCCACCCAAAACCAACACAATGTCCACATGCATGGAGCCTGGTTCACTCAGAACCCAGTATTTTCCATGCAGACGTAAAAAAAGTAAATAATATATATATATATATATATATATATTCCGAACCCATAAAATGGCTTCAACAGTACTCCCTCCGGATAAAAAAAAAGTCCACTTAGCCTTTAATTTTTTAATCAAAAAGAGTGTCCACTTATTAAATCAAGAAATAAATAACCTTATTTTTTCAAATTTGCCCTTATTAAGTGTCTAGTGGTCAAATGGCAATACCTATTTAATTAGGGATATTTTAGTCAAATTACCTATTTTACCTAGAAGTTAGTATTTTTTTTAATGGGAGTGTAAATAACTAAGTGAACATTCTTTTTTATCCGGAGGGAGTAAGAACGTAAAGGAGAACCTATCAAGTTAAATCTTTGATTAGCCTCTTGTCTCAGACCCCACCCAAAAAAAAAGAGAGAATAATGTTTAGTACATTACCAGCTCAGGATCCTGAAGAACTGATAACCTATTAGCCTGATGGATAATTGAGGTAATTGGTATCAAGTATGCATATGAACCACCCACTACCAATGGCAATCTGGCCCCAAATAAGGATTGAAGTAATGTATTCACTCCTGAAGTAAAAAGCAATGTTTGTACTACTTTTGCCTTCTCATCCTACAATATAAGATCACTTGTTCAAAATCAAGTGAATCAATAAAAGGATAATTAACAAGATCAATAAAAAGAAAATGCTTAGTTATAATGTTAAGGAACAAAATGAAGTTATTACATTGCCACCACCCATTTGAGGAACTATGATACTCGGAATTAAGACAATATTACCAAGACACAATATGTAATGCTGAAATCCCAAGAATAATGCTTCCCCTGCATTATCATGAATTAATCATACTTCATTCAAATCTTTATTAAACAATAGTTGAAAGAGGATAATATAACTGGTTAAATTACACTACACTGATAGTGTAAATATTATCGTCAGTGCATATAACTTAAAACCCTAATTTCTAAATTTTGCACGTACCCCAAGGTGGTGGGCTGTTAACACAGTATTGTATATTCTTAAGTTGCTCCATAACTGGATGAGGATGTAATTCTTCAATTTTTTTAGCTCCATTGCCACCACTTCCACTGTTGCCACTAGACATGATTGAAACTTAGAGAGAGGGCTATTAGGCAAAGTTGAAATCGGCACTATATATTTCTTGCGTGACTTTTCTTTGTAGCAAACAAAAAGTGAACGTTGCATATATATTGCTATAATTAAACATACAAATATGAAACTAATTGAGTATATTGCAGTAATCAATATTTTGCCTTTAGTTTTAAAGAGGGTAAGATATGAATTTAATATATGATTCTAAAACAACTCACCCTCATGTATGAGAAAAGCCTCGTGGTTCAGTATCTCGTGTTGTAACTCGTTACTAAAGACTAATTTCAACGTTAAAATCCTCTAAATTATCTGAGAAGGTTAAATGAGATTATTATACATATCATAGGGAATCCAGGTCCCTTATTCAATGCATTACCCTCATGAGATAACAAATTTATATATTTTTTGCACGACTTTTTTCTTTGTAGCAAACAAAAGATAAATGTTACATATATGTTGCTATAATTAGACATACCGATTTGAAATTAATTGAGTATATTGCCATTACCAATATTTTTGCCTTTAATTTTAAAGAGTGCAAGATATGAATTTAATATCTGATTCTAAAATAACTCACCCTCATATATGAGAAAAGCTCTGTGCTTCAGTATCTCGTGATGTAACTCATTGCTAGACTAATTTCAATGTTAAAATCCTCTAAATTATCTGAGAAGGTTAAATGAGATTATTAATTGAATACATATCTTTTCATCCCTGATATCTGGAATCCAGGTCCATTATTCAATGCATTACTCATGAGATAACAAATTTATAAATTTCTTGCATGAATTTTTTCTTTATAGCAAACAAAAGATAAACGTTACATATATGTTGCTATACTGATTGAGAATATTGCCGTTATCAATAATTTTGTCTTGAGTTTTAAAGAGTGGAAGATATGTGTTAAGAGTCCCACATCGGATATAGAATGGGAACATGGACTCCTTATATGGACTTGGACAATCCTCACCCTACAAACTAGCTTTTGAGGTTGAGTTAGGCCAAGATTCATTCTTTACAGGGTGTCAGAGCCAGACCCATTCCAAGTCTTTGTTCGTCGATGTTGGGCACCAAATTATATTATCCACACTCCAGTTAACAAGGTCTGGACGTGCGGGGGAGTATTAAGAGTCCCACATCGGATATGAAATGAGAACATGGACTTCTTATATGGACTTGACAATCTTTACCCTACAAGCTAGCTTTTGGGGTTAAGTTAGACTCAAAATTCATTCTTTACAATATGAATTTAATATCTGATTCTAAAATAACTCACCCTCATGTATGAGAAAAGCCTCGTGCTTCAGTCTCTCGTGGTGTAACTCATTACTAAAGACTAATTTCAATGTTAAAAATCTTTAAATTATCCTAGAAGGTTAAATGAGATTATTAATTGGATACCCGTCATGTGAGATGTGTCGTCTGTGTCCATAAACCAATTTTCATCTGGAGCGTTGAGTGACATTGTGTTCATAGCTGCCTCAATGTCAGTCGGTAAATAAGTTGAGGGCGGGGGACATGTGTTATGTAGGCTTGTTGGGGACATGGGCCGAGTATGCCAGGGTGGGCCTGTCGGTTCTGAGGTGGAGTCCGCGAGGATGTCGGATAAGGGCTAGGAGGAGAGGCATATGAAAGTGGGGCCCACGCGGCCCATGGAATGTAGGCAGCCCACGATGGAGGCTTCTGCCACTTTTGCGGCCGTTGTTGGCTGTTTCCTGCCCCTTCCCGCCGCCGTTATTGCCAGAATTTCGTTCGTCGCGACCCTTGCCGGACTGCTTGCTTCGGCGGTTGTTGCGGGCTGATGCGGGTCCTCAGGCCAGCGGTTCTGGTTGCCGAAGTTTGAGGCCCTACCGTCGGTGGAGGGCCCGACTGTGGTGGTGAGGGCGGCGTCGGCAATACTGGCCTAAGTGGTGCTGCGCTTGATTTTCTGGGTTTCCTTAAGAATAAGCTTCGAACATGCCTCATAAAACGGAGGTAACGACATGCATTGCTGAAGGATGGTGGCAACGCCGTCATATAATTCTTTCAAGACTACAATAAGTTGCATGACCAATAGCTAGTTAGTGACTGGTGCGCCGAAATTGGAGAGTTGGTCACCAAACATCTTGAGTTCTTGACAATATGTAGACACGTTTGGGAAATCGTCCTAATGAACGTCCTTGAACTGATTTTCAAGGTATAACGCTCGTTGAGTTTTGTTGTCGTGGAAAATATTTTCCAAACGTTCCCACGTTTGACGGGCAATGGCATCGGTCTTAATGATGGTGTGCATCAGATCATTAGAGATTGGGTCGTATATGCACTGGAGGACGGCTGCGTCCAAACGAGACCAGAGTGCATCATCAAAAGTCAAATCTGAGGGTATGTCTGTGGACTTCGGTGTAGGAGGGATGATGTGGTCGATAAATTCGTAAACACGACAATGGATCTTAAAAAGCTCTGCCCACGAGGAGTATTGACCCTTTTCCATCTCAAGAGTGATAGGGATGAAGTTTTTGATGTTGTTTTCTGCAAGTGCATGATGAAATTTGATTTTGTCAGTCATGGAAGATGAAATTTAGGAGGAGAAGGGAGAGAGAATAGCTGGGAAAAAAACACTAGGGTTCCGTGGAGGTGGCGGTCAAGAGCTATGTTCAACGGCGGTGGAGGTATTTTTAGGCTACTGATACCATAAATGAATATGTTTCTTGATTGTATTCATCAATAATTTACAATATATATAGTAGTACAAAAATATTTAAAGTAGGTAACTAATCAACTTAATTACAATAGAAAAATATAATTTTACCTAAAATAAGAGATCTAATTACAATAAAAATATAATTCTATCTAAATAAAATATATATAATTAATAAAAAAATATTCGAAAAAAATTCTATTAGTTACTACGAATTACACTAAAACCAACCACCAAAAGGAATATCACGAAAGCAAGCACGCTTTACAAGTTGTATGAATTAAAAAGGAACTTATCCATTCAATGAGGTTGCACGTGTAACATCCTCGGGTAATCTTCAACCCAGTCCTCCAATCACAGCAAACTTCTCTTCAGCGACAGCAAAAGCATTCGGAATAACATGACAATTGACATGTGTTAATGACATTTGGGTAATGAACCATACAATTTTTTTTCAACATCTGATCACTTGAAAATCATATTCCTAACTATTGTTTACTCATTCATTAACATGTCACTCTTTTTTATAGTTCTTTGTTTATAATTCTCTAGTCTTGACCTTTCCCTATTATCTTTAATGATACTTTCTTCTAAATAACATTGACAATTGACATGTGTTAATGACATTTGAGTATCTTTGACATTACATATAAACATAATTCATAATATTATTTTTAAAATTTATTGCTTAAACTTTATAGGAGTACTAATTAATAAGCATTTCATATGAAATAAAGCTTACGAAAAAAGATTGTTAACGACCTTAAACGTGAACAATGTGATTATGAATACACTAAATTATGAATGTTTATTTCGTACTTCCGTAATTTTCTGAAGAGGCTTATAAGTTATAACTAGTTTGCAAGTAGCTTCGTAAAAAGCTTTCTGAAAATTTTTACTAACTTTCAAATACTTGGCAGTTTACAAGCGACTTTCTTAAAGTAGCTTACTCAAATAACTTACAATATCTTCTAATTTTTTATATATAAATAAAGAACTAAATTAATATATTTTAATAGATAATGGTAAAATCACACTTAAATTATCACTTTTTCATGAATTTTCTATCTCAATTATCACCATTTATTTATCAAAATTTCTCTTTTTTTACCTAAACGATGACGTAGGAAAAGTGAACAACTAATAGTTGAGTTGTGTTTTGATAAACAGATGGAGAAACTCACATATCTGATAGTTCAATTAGAAAACTCACGGATAAACAGTAATCCAGATGTATTTTTTACCACTAACTATTATTTTAGTGATGAAATAATATATCACGCCCTCTCTATTTTTCTACTTTACTTACTTTACAGTATTATTTTTATAACAGATAAGTGATCTTCTAAAACTAAAAAATTTTGTAATGTCAAAAGATTTTTACAGTACATTAGCCATATAGTTGAACCTTCTTCTTTTTTTTTTTTTCAGAAGGCAAAGAGTGAACCAAAAAGAACAAAATCCTGAGAGGTGTAGGCATGCATGAGATCCACGTCCACACGCGTTGTCCCACAAAAGGCTCTTTCCCTTCGGTGCAATGAGATGAGCGCCCACCGCCTGATTGGTAGCTGCCCACTGCACCACCCACCTCTACAGCTCTACTTATTACCAAAACAAAACTTATCCTTTTTCACATCCGTTATGCTTTTTTTATCCTTAAAAAATGAAAAAAAGTAGGGCAAATGCATGAATGATTGGAACAAATAGGTAATTAGTTATCAATGAAGATTTTAAGTAGGTGTCTGATACCCCTCATTCATAACCGAAGGAGAGAATAGGACTAAGGCTTAGGGTGTGATAAGTGTAAAGCATGCATGCAAGTTCAAAACCCTCTTGTAATCCCACATGTCCCTTTTCTTTAACTTGCTCAAACACGTACCACCGTATGTTTCCAAGTGTCATATCTTGCTTTTCTATTCCTTCATGTTTTGCCCTTCTCTCATTGGCTTATATTACCCTTCTTATACCTATACAGCTCATTTCCCTTCTCTCTCTCCTCTCAGTTTCTGAATTTGGGATTTTTTGTTAAAAAGAGTTTTGAAAGAGGGTCCTTTTTCTTCTTCAAAAATGATGCAGATTTTGAATCCTCACCCTTCAACCTCAAAAACAGCTGAGATTATGGCTAGATACAGGCCCATAGCACCAAAACCAGAGGCTCCAACAAGTCCTGTTACTGATGAGAATAATCCTAGTGGATTACCACCAAATATTCAAAAGTCTCCTTTCTTGAGGAATGTATGGCCTCACTTGCAAGCAAGGCCTACAAGGACTAGGAAGAGAGGAAGGACTGCCCTTGGTCCACCTTCTATGAGAAGAGCCAGGGCTAATTACTTCCCTTCTGCAGGCCAATTTCCTACTTATCATCAGGTAATGGCTGCTTCTCCTGCCTATAGACCAAATGTGGTTCCTCAGTTCACTTTGATCCCAAATCTTGTCCCTTTTAAATGTGGTTTGGGTACCCATGTCACAACTCCAGCTAATTCCATAACACTCCCTCTTCTTTCTTGTACTACAACCACTCTTCCTATACTAATGGAAGAAAACACAAGTGGAGAGGAAATTAGAGGGATTGATTTGAATTTGGCAGCTGATGTGCCTGAGGAATTAGATTTCATGCCTCAATTTCAAGGTCCAAAGAGCCCTGCTGTTATAACTCCACAGCCAGTTCGCCCGGTTGGGTCTAGCATTTCCATTGGGTGTATCAATGAGGAGGAGGTTCCTGATGGTGGTGGAACAAACAAGAAATTTATGAAGAAACCAGAGGAGGTGGAGGAAGAAGTTGAAGCAGAGGCCTTGCCAGCTGTCATATCGGACTCGAATAACAAAGTAAGGATAACAAATTCAGCATATAAAGAGATGGTGGGTCAACCTGAATGTTGTTGGCTGGACTACATGGTTGGCATTAATGCAAGCAAGAGAATTGGTGGGGAAGTGATGCTTGAGTTATCGGATTCTTGCAGTGTCCCAATGTCATCGGATAGATTTACTTGCTGGGTGAAGATAGAATGGGGAGCTGATGCACAAGGAAAAAAGAATTCTGTCAAAGCTTTCTGTAATGCTGTGAGATTAGCTTGTCAGTCCAAAGATTATGTCTTTGAGTGGAGGTTCCATACCACAGATGATGATGCTCCTGAATCTGCTTCCAGTAATTAGATAGTTTTATCGTCAATTGTAAATACAGTTTAACTAGTTTAATGTTGTAAAATGCCGGTTAAACCTTATGCAATATAGTATAGCAGTGTATAAAGAGTAGGAAAATGAGTGTAGTTTAATTATGTTTAGTAGTTGTTTCCAGCTTAAGTAAGACATGCAAAATTGTAGATCTGTAATGATCCTACGAGTACAAAGCTATGTGCCAAATGTCAAAGTGTATGTTTCTGGTTTCTTTCTTTTTGTCTGTATGTACATATTTTACTAGTTCAGCACACATTAATAAACAAAACAGACGACAGACAAGTTAGGCCTAGTTAATGTAATACACTGTTTATTGGACCATGATAAATTTGTAGCAAACGGATATTATTGGCGTGTTGGAATTTCAATGATAAAAGGATTTCCACCTGTCAGAAATGGTATCTCTAGAAGTGAGCCGGCGGTCGCACAAAATATCCATTTTAATCCCGTGGACTCTGGTGGGGGCCACTTCCATTTGAAAGTTGTCTGCATATGATTTTGGCTCTAGCAAGAAAGAGTTGATACTTGATAGACATAAGATTCATTATCAAGACAACTATAACACTCCCCACTTTAAGACATGGAATTGTTGAAAATTTAACTATATGAAATTGAGTTTTTTTCATTTTTAATTTAAATACATGAGCCCCGCATATCGAAAATATCATTTTTTCGCATATGTCTAATCTACTAAATGAATAGATGCTATTAGTATTGAGTTTTTCCCATTTCTAACTTAAATACATGAGCTCCGCATATTGAAAATATCATTTTTTCGCATATGTCTAATCTACTAAATGAATAGATGCTATTAGTGTTAACTATCCTCAAATTTCGTTGAGAAATGAAAGAGATATTGATGTACAAAGTAAGGTGTTTGAGACACAAATAGATGGATTAGTTTGGCCAAATAATAGAACTCCCACATTGGTTGAATATGGAAAGATTGAGGACTATATTAACTATAGTTTTGAGTAAGAGTTTTGGACCCCAAGGGGTGACCCAAGTTTTAAGAAGGGGGAGGACCTAGGTGAGCATGGGTTCGGGGCTAAGCCCCGCGCGCTGCCCGGGCCGGCCGGGTCGCTGCTGGATGTTTCCTGCCATCGGGTCGGATCAGGGGTCACGGGTCGTGGGCCGTCTTCTGAAATTCTCTTTTGGTCCCTGAAATATTTTTTATTTATACTTTAGTCCCTGAAGATTTTCAGAAACATTGCAACGACTCTATCTTCTCCAAACGGTGCCAACCAACGGATCTGACTTCAACAGTCAGAATCTGCCCAAAAAATCCTCTCCTCTCTTTGCAATCTGTTCAATATTATTTTTCTTCGCCGGAATCAACATTACTAGTTTTGTATTGTTGGTTGTTGCTGTTTTATCTTGAGAGACTATTGTTCAATACCGTAAAAACATCTATACGGGGAAATTTTGTCTTAAAGAAAGAGAGTCATCTCTGGACTCAGCTTTTTCTTCTTGATTAACCTTTCTGATACACTTTTACCTATAGTTTAAGATAAAATATATTTCTAAGTGTTCGAAAGATGTGTTCTTCAACCATTGCCAATGGTTCTGCTCCTGCCAGTTTCCAAAGCGAACGCCTAGAAAAAATTTTGGGTACTAATTTCAAGAGATGGCAACATAAGATGTTGTTCTATCTTACTATGTTGAACCTGTCACGCTTTCTGACAGAAGATCCTCCTTCTGGTGGAGATGCAATAGACACTCAGTCTAACACAATGACTGAAGTGGGCGAAGATATCCAGGTCACAAATGCCCTGAAGTTAACACTGGATGCCTGAAATCATAGTGATTTCATGTGCAAAAACTGCATTCTGAACGGTTTGTCGGATACACTATATACTATGTATTGCATCGTGAAGTCGGCAAAGGAGTTGTGGGAAAACTTAAGAAAAAGTACGGCGCACAGGATGCGGGTACTAAGAAATTCATCGTTGGAAAGTTTCTGAAATTTCAAATGGTGGATGGTAAATCAGTTATGTCCTAAATCCAAGAGTTTCAAATGATTATTCATCATCTGGATTTGGAAGGAATGAAGCCAAATAAACAGTTTCTGGTTGCATCTTTGATTGAGAAATTTCCTCCATCATGGAACGAGTTCATGAGTTATCTCAAACTAAAGACAAAAGAAATGAGGTTTGAAGACCTTATCATCAAACTGCAAATACATGAGGACAATAAAAGGGCTATATCTAAGGGAAAGCAGTCAATGGAGGCAAAGCGAATCTGGTTGATTCGAAGGCAAACGTTAACAAAAAGCGCAAGTTCCAAAGAGACGGCAAAAGCCAACCGATGGAGAGGTTCAAAAGAAACTGCCATCACTGTGGAAAGCTTGGCCATGTGATCAAAGAGTGTAGCAAACTGAAGCCAGAGCAGAAGGAAAAGGCGAAGAACAAAGGGAAGGCCAAGGATAACGTTGTACAAGACGATGGTGGTCCTTCGAACCTTGATAACATAATTGTGGATTTCTCAGCTGTAGTGCTGGAAGCAAATCTGGCGGAGAATTCAAGGCAATGGTGGATAGACATGGGTGCAACTCATCACATTTGCTCTGACAAGAGTGCATTCTCTTCTTACGCCTCAATCACGGGCAAAAAGTTGTTCATGGACAACGACGCTACCTCTTAAGTGCAAGGAGTTGGAAATGTTATCCTCAAAATGATTTCAGGCAAAGAGCTTACTCTGAAAGAAGTGATGCACGTCCCTGACATCCGCAAGAACTTGGTTTCAGGGCCACTGTTGGTCAAGGCTGGCTTTAGACTAGTTTTTGAGTCCAACAAATTTGTAATAACTAAGAATGGTTTATTTGTAGGAAGGGGCTTCGCGTGTGACGACCTCTTCAAAATAAATACTATGTCTATAATCCGTTCATCTAATGAAATAAAGTCTTCTACCTACTTGCTTGAATCCTCTAATTTATGGCATCATAGATTGGGACACTTAACTATAAATCCATTCAAAAGTTAGTAAAGTTGGAATAGTTGTCTTCCTTCGACATAAACCCTCAACATAAATGTGCGGTTTGCGTAGAGGCAAAATTAACCAAATTATATTTCCATTCAGTCGAAAGAAATACCGCTCCTCTAGAGAGGGACAAGTACTTTGTGACTTTCATTGATGATAGTACAAAGTATTGTTACGTTTACTTGTTGAAAAGTAAAGATGACACGTTTGGAACATTTAAACGTTACAAAGTAGAAGTTGAAAATCAACTAAACCTATGATCAAGGCAATTCGTAGTGATAGAGGGGGGAGAATACGTAGCACCATTTGAAGAATATTATGCTCAATTCGGCATTATTCATCAAACGACCGCTCCTTACTCGCCTCAGTCTAACGGTATTACCGAGCGCAAAAATCATACGTTAAAGGAAATGATGAATGATTTACTTATCAATTTCGATTTAGCTCAAAACATGTGGGGCGAAACGATTCTTACCGCTAATACAATTCTCAATAGAGTTCCGTATAAGCGTAAGGATAAAACTCCATATGAATCATGGAAATGAAAGAAACCCACTTACAAATATTTAAAAGTGTGGGGCTGTTTGGCAAAGGTCGGAGTATCTAAACTAAAACAAGTCAAAATTGGACCTAAGATTGTAGATTGTTTATTCATCGGATATGCAAATAATAGTATCGCTTATCGCTTCTTAGTATATAAGTCGGAGATACCTGATATCCACGAGGATACGATCATGGAATCAAGGAATGCTGAATTCTTTGAACAGATCTTTCCTCGAAAGGAAAAAGAAATAATTTCGCGCAAACGAAGTTATGAACAAAATGCTCAAAATCAACAAGACCTGGGAGGTTCTGATTATCCGGAACTAGACGTTCTAGATCTACGAGACTCAGAAGTTACTGACTATCCGAAACTTAATGTTCTTGATCTATAGAACTTAGGGGTTCTAGAGGTTGAACCAAGATCGAGCAAAATGGCCAAAAAGGACAAAACCTTTGGCCCAGATTTTCTAACCTATATGGTTAAAAATAGGCGTGACCAGTGGGCCAGGATCGATTCCTCGGGTAGGGACCGACGGGATCAGGACAGGCGGGATTCGCCGCCGTCCCGTCCCATTTTAGATCCCATCGGAGTAGGGTCAGGTCGGGGCGGGATCGGGCTGGGTCGGGATCGATTTTTTTTTTGAACTTAATTTAAAAAATAACATATATATAAGAAAACCCAATAATTAAATAAGACAGTGTAATAAAAACATCTCAAGGCTGTTTTTGTGCCTCTTATATTATTTAATAGACATATGATTATATTTTGTAATACAAATACAGTTGTCAAAATTGCAACTTTGTGGTGTTGTTCAAAATTTGCAAATTACATAGTAAAATTACAATTAAAAAAATTACATTTTAAAAAAAACTTATTCTAGTTTCTTGATAATTTCATGTGGTTCTTCGGTTAGAATTGTTATTTTTTTCTCAAATTGCTCCACGTCGCTTTCACCACCTTCAGATAAGATTTCGTTGTAGTTTTCGTCTTCTTCGTTGATCTCTGATTGACCGCACCTTCTCCGCTCCGCTCGTATCCAATCTCTGAATAATACTACAATCTGCAAGTTGTCTCCGGCTAATGAGTGTTTGTGCTCTCCTGTTTGATATCTGCCGGCAGAAAAAACACTTTCAGACGCCGTTGATGAAAGTCCCCAAGTCCTTCTCCGAGCAGCGAACCGAGGCGTGTTTCGAATCATCGAATCTGCTCGAAAAAGTATTTTAGAATTCTGATTTTTGAATGCTGAATTATGATTTTTAGGCTTGGATTTTGATTTTTTCAGGTTTCGGAAATCTGATTTTTAACCCGGACCCGACCCAGAAACCTGACCCGGTTTTGGGTATGACCCAACCCGAAATGAAATGCAAAACAAACCCGAAAATGTGAAGAACAAAAGGAGAATTTTCGGTAGGAAACTAAAAAGAGTATTTTCGGACTAGAAATCGAAGACCAAAGAAGAGCATTTTCGGATTAAAGATTATGAAATAAAGAAGAGTATTTTAAGCAAAAAGTCAAGAACAAATCAATCATTTCTCGACTGTTTTCCGTTCGATTTCTGACCTTTTCTTTGATTTCGGATTTTGACTTCTCAGACCCAAAAACCGACCCGGTTGGTAATTGTCGAACTATTTTTTTTACACCCCAAACAAACCATTTTTGTATCCTTTTTTTGAAATTTAGAACACAAATTTGAAATTCTAGATATGAATTTCGGACCCCCAAATACCAAATATTTTCAACTTATATTTCGGACCCCCTTTCAAAATGAAGAACACGTGCAAAGAAGAAACAAATAACCTTAAAAAGATTTCGGATTTTTAAAATTTAAAAACTAGATTTTCGGACCTCCAAATCCCTTTCGATTTCGGATCCCCTTTTTTATTTTCGATTTCCCAAACTCAAAAACCCTAAAAGAAAGCCTCTTTTTATCAATTTTAGGACTCAGAAAAAACACCCCCCCCCCCCACCTCCATGAAGAACAAAGGGTTTTTATAGAGGGTTTTCCCCCCATAACGTTCACCCCTACCCCCTCTAAACTCGAATTTGAAATTCGAATTAAAGGGGTAAACCATCTAATTTTGGAGGCGGATTTTGAAGGGTGCAGGTCTGGGTGAAGTGATGGTGTCGGATGGTAGGTGTAGCGGGTGTAAGAAAAGGGGTTGTTGGACAGAAGGGTGTCGACCGACGTGGGTGTAGGGGTTATAGGGGTGTGCGGCGAGTTGAGGGGAATAGGTTTAAGGTTTGTGGTTTTTTTTGTTTAAAAGGGATGAAGGGGAAAAGGGTATTTCGGGTGGGCTTGGGCGAGATGGCCTATTGGGCCGAGGAAATGAGGGGTTGGGCCGGTTCAGTTGGGCTGTTTTGGGTGAAATGGGTTGTGGAATTGAGTTGATTTTGTTTTGGATAGAAATTGTTTTGGGTTGGAAAATAAATGGGTTATGGGTTTAAAATATAAAAAGGGGTTTAATATTAAAAATGCTTTGAAGAAATGTAAAGTATTTAAAATAAGATATAAATATGTGATAATAATAAAATATAATATTTGTGAAATGCTTAATGCTCAAAATAATAAAATGAGATGTCGTTTTTGCGAAAATAAAATAACATAGAATTTTAGGATAAAAAACTATGATTAGGATATTAAAAGGCAACCGACAGTGAAAATGCGAGTAATAATAATAATAATAAATAATGATATTGAAAATAGATGACGGTATTAAAACCTTAGTTATATATATATGCCTATACTAAAATTATTTTGAGATGTCAAAATATTTAAAATTACAAATAAATCGGAAAAGATTGGACAAAATTGGGTGTCAACAATGGTCAAGACGAATTCGGCTATCATTTCTATGATCCAGTTGAGAAGAAAATTGTTAGAAGTCGTGATGTTGTGTTCTTTGAAGACCAGACAATTGAAGATTTTGACAAAGCTAAGAAGGTTGATTCTCAGTGTTGACACCCAATTTTGTCCCATCTTTTATGATTTTATTTGTAATTTTTAATATTTTTTCACTTTTAAAATAATTTTAAAATATAGGCATATATGTGTGTATCTTCGTATTATTATTATTATTATTCGCATATTTTATATCATTTGCATTTTTATAATAATCATAAGTTATCCGAAAATTCTATGTTATTTATTCTCGCAAAATTGCATCGCATTTACATTTTTTATTTAAGCATTAAACATTTCGCAAATATTATATTTTTATCACATCGCTACGCTATTTTAAATAATTCACATCTTTTACAAAAATATATATATATATAAATATGTTTTAATATTAAACCCCTTTTATATTTTTTATCCATAACCCATTTTCATTTTTCCAACCCAAAACAATTTCTACCCAAAAAACAATTCAACTCTCCCTCTTTATTTCGGCCCAACCGGACAAGCCCAATCCCCAAATTAAATTCCCACAAGCCCAAACTCCCTTTAATCCCCTTAACCCAAAATCCAAAACAATTAAAACCCAAAACCCCTTTACCCATGCCCAATCGGCCATCCCCCATTTTTTAAACCCCACTCCCCCGGCCCACACCCGAATAGGCCCAACCGGCCGACCCACCAACCCGGTCGCCCCCCTTTATCCCCTTCAACCCCAAAACCCAAAAAAAACCCAAACAAACCCTACTCTCTCTCTCTCAACCCGCTTGGCAGACCCGACCCCACACCCCATCAAATCGCTGACCCATATCATCGCCACCACCTACCCCCTGCTGCGGTCCTTTGCCTCAGTATCACTGCCACCAACCCTTCGACCCATACCCCAAAAATCCGCAACCCATGCCCCTCAAATCCGCGATTTTTGGCTCCTTTATTTTGAAAATTCGAACTCATTCCTTGAACGTTCTTGGGGGGGAATCCACCTATAAATACCCCATGATTGTTCTTCATTTAAGGAGGAGATTTTCGGAGAAGAAAAAAGAGATTTTGGAAGGATTTTCGGAATATACATAAAATACTTTGTTGTGTTCTTGAGTTTAAAGCATTTTGGCTTCTTTGTTGTTCAAGAATCAAGTCCGAAAAGGTTTGTCATCCCCTTTGATTCTCTAATTTTTCTTCACTGATTTGGTCGGTCGACTTTTCGTAACATTTTCGTAATTCTTGCATTTCATATTTATGCATGTTGGTTATCTGAATTTGGTGTTAAGATTTGATTTGGATCATCGATTTTGGTCAGATTCTTGACGGCGAATGGTCGACGATTTAAATTTTCAAATTTCTTGCATTGTTCTTTGTTTGTTATCATTGGTTATCTGAAATTGATGAAATTATTTGACTTACGGTTGAACACACGATTCGGTCGGGTCAACGACTGGTCGGTCGACCCGATTTAGATTTTCCCAATTTTCTTACATTCTTGTTGTTGTTATCATTGGTTATCCAAATTGATGAAATTCTTTGATTAGGGTTGAAACTCCAATTCGGTCAGTCATCGACTGCCTGGTCGACCCGATTTGAACATTTTCAAATTTTTGCATTTCATATTCTTGTTATTGGTTATCTGAATTTGGTGTTGAAATCGATTCGAGTTTGGATCATCGATCCGGGTCAGATCCTTGACCGGTCGGTCGACCCGATTTGAACATTTTCGTAATTCTTGCATTTCATATTCTTGTTATGGGTTATCCGAATTTGGTGTTGAAATCGATTGAGTTTGGATCATCGATCCGGGTCAGATCATCGACGGTCGGTCGACCGATTTGAACATTTTCGTAATTCTTGCATTTCATATTCTTGTTGTTGGTTATCCGATGTCTTGAAATCGATTAGGGTATGAATCAACGATTCGGTCGGTCATCGATTCGGGTCGGGTCGACCCGATTTGGATATTTCCAGAATTTCAGAACTCGGGTCGGGTATTTTAAATTGCTCACTGCTCGTTTCTTTGGCACTGTTTTACTATTTTATTAATACCGCATTAAGGCCGACGAAATTGAATTCGAGGCCGAGCTTTTCTTTCGTTTCGCTTCTCTGTTTTTTTTAGTTTAACTGTTTTAGACATCCGTACAACGGATATATTATTGTTATTAAGTCACTGTTTTAAATTTCTTGCGACGGATATTTTACTGTTTTTACTGTTTCGAATAAATACCGCGACTGTTCGGGCGCCGCTTTTGTTTTTACTGGCTTTGCTCCTGTTTCAGACATCGCTTTTCTTGTTTTATCATTTTTTATCGCTTTAAATCGAACACCGCATTTTTCAAACATTGCTTTCTATTTCAGTTCTTTGTTTCAAAGATTCAAATATTTGTTCTCTTGTTTCTTGTTTTAAACTAGACACCGCGTCATTTTCGGAAATTGTTTTTACGCTCGCTTTTTTTCTCGCATCACTATCGCTATCTGCTGCTTTGCTTTCTGTTCGATTTTATTTCTTGATTTGAACACGATACTACACTGGCCGATGAAAAATATCCGTCGATTTTGAGGCCTCCACAGTTGCAAAGACGGAAATATAACTTCTGGGCAATGATGAAGACTTAAACCTTTTTATCCGAGATCAACATGTTTAGTAGGCGAGGTGACTAAAATAACCAACAAGTTATATATTCGCAGCCACGACGTGATTATAGTGATCTTTTCTATTTCACCCGAGAGACCGACACGTTTAGTAGGCGAGGCAATCAAAATAAACTACATTAGTCATATGTTTGCAGCCACGACGTGATTGGAATGTTCTTTTCAAAATTTAAGTCTGAGCCCTCCGCGATCAAAACATTCACTGTTTTGAATACGGATATGAAGTTATTTGTATTTAACTGTTTCTAACCGTTTGTTCTTGACAGCTTGCAGGGACTAAAGTAAATAAAGGAAATTATTCCTCGGAGTTTATTTATTGTTATTTCTTTCTTTAATTCAGCTTTTATCTCGCTTTGTATTGTAATATTATTTATCGCACTTATGTAATTATTGAAATGCTTAGAATAGGCAAACTTAGGATTTATTCATAGGTTAGTTTAAGATTTGAAACCCATCGCTAGCTTATTTATTTGTAGGCTCGTAAACTTAGAAATCCTTCGCTAGTTTATTTATTTTAGGCTCGTCACGCGTATTCAAGATTTTCAAAACAACTTTTGTCATCTTTTATTTGCTTTATTAATCATAACGAATAAGTTTATCTTTTGTCAATTTACAATTCAATGATTCCCAAAATTTTACTTCTTTGGCATTATAAATAAATTGTTTTACTATCAATTGTCAAAATACATATTTTTTCAACTCTACATGTATTTCTCTTTAGATATCATATAAATGCATATTTTTGAAAAATTTCTACATTTATCTATCTTTTAAAATGCATCATTTTTCTAATTATTTGCAAACGTCTTTTAATCTATTATACTTGTAAAACATGCATTATTTCTACCAATAATTAACCTGAGTTTTACCGGATAACCGCAAGTTAGCGGATCTTAAAGGATGCCTAACCCCTTCCCTTTAGGATAATAAAGAACTCTTACTTAGAATCTCACTAGTTTCGCAGACCTTAAAATTGGAGTTACATGGCAGCATTTAGTTTAATATTTAGGTGTCCTAATTCACCGTAAAAATAATTAGGTGGCGACTCCTCAATCATTTACCCAGGAATCACCCATACGTCTGTGCTCCGCTTTGACCCGAGCAAGGTCAAAATAGGGCGCTACAGCATGGCGACTCCGCTGGGGAATTTTCAGGTTCTTAACCATAGCAAAATTCAGGTTAATTATAATTGTGCTTTACTTTCACTCTTTGTTTGACGAAATGCTTTGATTTGTTTCCTTTGTAAAATTTTTTGCATGCATAACTGCTTTAATTTCCATATTTTTACTGCTTATCTTAAATTGGCATTTCGCTCATATTTCTTCCACTCTGGAAAATTGACACTATCACACACTACACGCGAGGTGTGTTTTGCGCACCCGCAAATTTCTTTCAATCTACCAAATTTTAGGAGAGTTGGCGCATGCTGTGAGTGACCGGACCATCCGGTGGCCGCGTAGCCTTCTCACTCGAGTAGTCCGCTCGGGAACCTTGTGTCTAGTCAGCCAAATCTTAGAAAATTTAAGATAGAGCTATACCACCCTTTATTTTAAGTCATGCATGCATACACCTTAGGTGGGTCGATCCTTGGTATCGACTCCACAATTAAGAAATCCGCCAAAGATGTCTACGGGTCTCACAACCCAACGACCAATCATCATATTATGTGTAGCGTGATAAGGATAGACTAATCCAAGACTAATCATGACATGCTAAAATTGGAAAATGTACATTCATTTTTCTCATTTCCGACAAAGCATTGCAGTTTAGCAGCTTGGATCAAATCTGTCGTAATCCCGCATATCTAGCGTTTAGGCCCACCTCCGGCATAAGGGAGGCCCCATGCATATTAGGATGCGCATTTAATTGCCTTACAATCATTTTGTTGTTTTCTCCTGCTTTTTCACTATGTGTATATTATTTGAATCAATAATTACTCACCTTATACTAATTTGGTTTTCTTCATTTTTCAGGAGATTCATTTTGCCTTATTTATTTCCCCAAAAGTTGATTCGTGTTGACTAAAACTGGCGGAGCACCCCATCTGTTATTTCCCAATCATGCCTATCCAAATTGTATTAGTACTTAATGGAAAATGCGATTTAAATTGAGGCCTGAACCACATTTTATGCAGTTTAATGTATTTTGCCTCCACATTTTGAAAGCTTAAAATGACAAATCTTCATTGCTTTTGCTATTTTAAAATCTGCTTTGTTTAATATATTTTCCTTTCTTTTTTCATCATGCAAACTAATTTGTCGGCAATATGTGACATATAATGAAACAAGCAAACAAAGTCTAAAACAACGAGCAAGACTTCGAAGAAATCAGAATAGAATGGCCAAAGATTTTAACCGGGGCAATTAGTGTCAAAACGCATATCCCTACACCAGGATGAAGCCAAAGAAAAGTTTGAATTGGCAAGGGCCTTACACGGTTCACCAAATGCTGACTGGAAGGACACTAATCCTAGCTGAAATGGACGGTGAAGTATGGCCAAAAGCTATCAACGCGGATGCAGTGAAAAGATACTACATTTAGGATTTTTTCTATGTAATGCATTTCTTATGTTGTAAAAATTGCGCTCCCAGGCGGGATACGCAAAGGAACCCATGTCGGGTTCCGTTTCCTAGATTGCAAATTTCCCCAGAAACACATTTCTTTGTAACCTGAACTACGTCATGACCTGATTCCCTCGACGGGATACGTAGGCGGCCACATCGGCTTCGGTCCCACTTTTAGAAAACCCTTACAATCTCCTTTTTTACTTGTAACCTGAACTACGTTATGACCTGATTCCCTCGGCGGGATACGTAGGCGGCCACATCGGCTTCGGTCCCATCTTTAGAAAAACCTTACAACCCTCTTTACTTGTAATGAACTACGTCATGACCTGATTCCCTCATGGGGATACGTAGGCGGCCTAAATCGGCTTCGGTCCCACCATTAGAAATATTTTCTCCTTTATCTCGTACATGATAAAATGCACCCATCTGATCACCCTGATAGGACAGGCAAGCAATCTGTACAAGACTCGGTTGTCCGTTCGAAAGCTCATCATTCTCACATATCGGAAACTGGGGCATTTTTAAGGGATCATCACGAGGACGCCGATAAACATGGAAAAGCATCGGCAAACTAAGTCTTCAGCCTAAGAGGATTTTGGATAAGACGTTTGTTTTGTTTCACCGCATGTCGCTGCTCGACAGACATTTACATATATGCATACTTTCTTATAAGCAATTTATTTTCAACAAATACTTTCATTAGAGTTTGACAAGATTTTTACTAATATGCATACTTTCTTATAAGCAACTCATTTTCAACAAATATTTTCATTAGCAGTTCGACAAGAACTTTTTAATGATAAGCATACTTTCTTATAAACAAATTATTTTCAACAAATGTTTTCATTAACGGTTAGCCAAGACTGGGAACCAGACAGGCTACAGTGTCCGAATCGCCAGGACATGCAGCTATCAAGAGCCAAAGCTACAAAGTCAACGCTGAATCAACCGCCTCCTCAAACTCACAAATTTTCTTTGAGTACGTGTTCTTCAGGTTGAAAAAGCGAGAAGCCACATCGATTATGATCAATTCCCCAAAGAATTTCGCACTACAACTCACTACAAGGATTACGTTCTTGTTCTCGCATTTATACGAAGACATCATCTTGACCTCTGAGGTCCCGACTATTATGTCTGCACAAAGATGTTATTTCGAATCACAAAGAACGACAACAAGGCAAACCCGACGGCAAAGACGTCGCATCACATTTTCGCCCGTGCCAGGACGACATTTCAATTCACATGAGTTTGGATCGGCAGAAGATTCAGCACAACGTGGAACCCTATTACAGCAAACTGACGGCAAGGACGTCACTTACATCTCTTACAACAAGACAACATTTCAAAAAACGTCATCGACGTTATGGCAGCACAACAATCATTTTTTACCGCATCTCAACGACGTCAACAGCATTACAATGACGTCTTCAACGCAGCAGCTATCTTTTATGGCAACGCAGCACGACAGATATCTTTTACAGCTTTACAACGACGTCAACAACATTACAATGACGTCTTCAACGCATCAACTATCTTTTACCGCATCTCAACGGCGTCAACAGCATTACAATGACGTCTTCAACACATCAGCTATCTTTACGAACGCAAAGACAACAAATATCTTTTACAAGATTGCAACGACGCCAACAAAGATTACAATGACGTCCTCAACGGCGGCTATCTTTACAAAGATTACAACAACGGCATTGACGTAAGCTGCAAAGACATCAACTATCTTCAACAAAGATTACAACAACGTCCACGACGTTACGGCAACACGACATCTATTTTTACAAAGATTACAATGACGTCAACAACATTACAATGACGCCTTCACTCAACATCTACCTTCTACAAAGAAACTACATTACAACAACGCCCACGACGTTACGGCAAAGACGCCCGACTTTTTACAACATTACAACGACGTCAACAACATTTCAACGACGTCTTCAAGTAACGCCTATCTCTTACAACAAACAACATTACATTCTTGCAACAACGTCATCACAATGACGTCTTCAACACAACACGCCGATACAACGACGACCCCAAATTACATTCTTACAACAACGACATCAACAACATTACAATGATGTCGCCAAGAACGCGCCATACAACGGTGTCATGAACAACACGCCTATGCAACGGCGTCTTCTGCAAATCAACTATCTTTACAGCATTACAACGACATCAACAACATTACAATGATGTCATCAGCAACGCGCCCATACAACGGTGTCATGAACAACACGCCTATGCAACGACGTCTTCTGCAAATCAACTATCTTTTACAGCATTACAACGACATTAACAACATTACAATGATGTCATCAGCAACGCGCCCATACAACGGCGTCATCAACAACACGCCTACGCAACAGCGTCTTTTGCACAACATTTATTTTTACAGTATTACAACGACGTCAACAGCATTACAACGACGTTTTCAGCACAACAATTATCTTTTACAGCAAAACAACATTACAACAACGTCCTCGACGTTACATGCATCACAACAACTGTCTTTTACATAATTACAATGACGTCAACAACATTACAACGACGTCTTCAACACAACACGTCAATCCAACGACGTCATTTCAGGCGCCCACCTTATAATGCGGGTATTTTAATTTCAGTCAGGCGCCCACCTTATAATGAGGGTATTTTTAATTTCAGTCATGCGCCCACCTCCTAATGCGGGTATTTCTAAGTTATTTTCTCTACAATTTTTCTCAGCAGTTATACACTAATTATATCTTAAGCTTTAGTTTGCAGGAGTTTTTAATTTGCAGGAATTTCATCACAGCGTGGAGCTATTTCTTACGGCGAACTGAGGCAATTTGGTCAATGACCTACTTCGAACGTCGATCCGCTTTTCCCATTAGTTTCTCGCATCTGCGACCAGTGTCATCCTAAGTCGACACTGGGGCATTGTTTTTTGAATGCACTATCTTTTTGCAACTTCTATACCCCCCGGGGATTCTATTTCTTACCATGCAGTTCCGATGATCGGGACAAAATTGGCTACTCAGTCAACTTCTTTGGCCGAAAACTCTTTCATCGTCTCCGTCCAAAGAGGGGCATCTGTTGACACCCAATTTTGTCCCATCTTTTATGATTTTATTTGTAATTTTTAATATTTTTTCACTTTTAAAATAATTTTAAAATATAGGCATATATGTGTGTATCTTCGTATTATTATTATTATTATTCGCATATTTTATATCATTTGCATTTTTATAATAATCATAAGTTATCCGAAAATTCTATGTTATTTATTCTCGCAAAATTGCATCGCATTTACATTTTTTATTTAAGCATTAAACATTTCGCAAATATTATATTTTTATCACATCGCTACGCTATTTTAAATAATTCACATCTTTTACAAAAATATATATATATAAATATGTTTTAATATTAAACCCCTTTTATATTTTTTATCCATAACCCATTTTCATTTTCCCAACCCAAAACAATTTCTACCCAAAAAAACAATTCAACTCTCCCTTTTTATTTCGGCCCAACCGGACAAGCCCAATCCCCAAATTAAATTCCCACAAGCCCAAACTCCCTTTAATCCCCTTAACCCAAAACCCAAAACAATTAAAACCCAAAACCCCTTTTCCCAGGCCCAATCGGCCATCCCCATTTTTTAAACCCCACTCCCTACCCACACCCGAATAGGCCCAACCGGCCGACCCACCAACCTTGCCGCCTCTTTTATCCCCTTCAACCCCAAAACCCAAAAAAAAAAAAACCCAAACAAACCCTACTCTCTCTCTCTCTCAACCCGTCGGCGCCGCACCCGACCCCACACCCCATCAAATCGTCAGCGACCCATATCACTGCCACCACCTACCCCCTCTCGCCGCTGTCATCGCTCAGACATCGCCACCACCCCTTCGCCCCATACCCCAAAAATCCGCAACCCATGCCCCTCAAATCCGCGATTTTTGGCTCCTTTATTTTGAAAATTCGAACTCATTCCTTGAACGTTCTTGGGGGGGAATCCACCTATAAATACCCCATGATTGTTCTTCATTTAAGGAGGAGATTTTCGGAGAAGAAAAAAGAGATTTTGGAAGGATTTTCGAAATATACATAAAATACTTTGTTGTGTTCTTGAGTTTAAAGCATTTTGGCTTCTTTGTTGTTCAAGAATCAAGTCCGAAAAGGTTTGTCATCCCCTTTGATTCTCTCGATTTTCTTCATCGATTTGGTCAGTCGACCAGTTCGGGTAACATTTTCGTAATTCTTGCATTTCATATTTATGCATGTTGGTTATCCGAATTTGGTGTTAAGATTTGATTTGGATCATCGATTTTCTGTCAGATTCTTGACGGGCGGTCGACCCGATTTAAATTTCCAAATTTCTTGCATTGTTCTCGCTTTGTTATCATTGGTTATCCGAAATTGATGAAATTATTTGACTTCGTTGAACACACGATTCGGTCTAACATCGATCTGCCCGTCGACCCGATTTAGATTTTCCCAATTTTCTTACATTCTTCTTGTTATCATTGGTTATCTGAAATTGATGAAATTATTTGATTCGGGTTGAAACTCCAATTCGGTCGGTCATCGACGGCCCGTCGACCCGATTTGAACATTTTCGTAATTCTTGCATTTCATATTCTTGTTATTGGTTATCTGAATTTGGTGTTGAAATCGATTCGAGTTTGGATCATCGATCCGGTCGGTCATCGACGCCTGGGTCGACCCGATTTGAACATTTTCGAATTCTTGCATTTCATATTCTTGTTATGGGTTATCCGAATTTGGTGTTGAAATCGATTCGAGTTTGGATCATCGATCCGGTCAGATCATCGACCGGTCGGTCGACCCGATTTGAACATTTTCGTAATTCTTGCATTTCATATTCTTGTTGTTGGTTATCTCAAAGCTAATGCGAAATCGATTAGGGTATGAATCACTGATTCGGGTCGGGTCGACCCGATTTGGATATTTCCAGAATTTCAGAACTCGGGTCGGGTATTTTAAATTGCTCACTGCTCGTTTCTTTGGCACTGTTTTACTATTTTATTAATACCGCATTAAGGCCGATTTAAATTGAATTCGAGGCCGAGCTTTTCTTTCGTTTCGCTTCGCTTTTTTTAGTTTAATCGCTTTTAGACATCCGCATAACCGGATATATTATTGTTATTAAGTCACCGCTTTAAATTTCTTGCGACGGATATTTTATCGCTTTTCTTGTTTCGAATAAATACCGCTGACTGCTCGGGCCGTTTTTCGCTTTCGCTTTGCTCCCGCTTCAGACATCGCTTTATCGCTTTATCATTTTCTTGCTTTAAATCGAACACCGCATTTTTCAAACATTGCTTTCTATTTCGCCACTTTGTTTCAAAGATTCAAATATTTGTTCTCTGCTTTTTCGCTTTTAAACTAGACACCGCGTCATTTTGGAAATTGTTTTTACGCCTCGCTTTTTACGCTATCGCATCGCTATCACATCGCTGGCTGCTTGCTTCTGTTCCGATTTTATTTTACTGATTTGAACACGATACTACACTGGCCGATGAAAAATATCCGTCGATTTTGAGGCCTCCACAGCTGCAAAGACGGAAATATAACTTCGGGCAATGATGAAGACTTAAAACTTTTTATCCGAGATCAACATGTTTAGTAGGCGAGGTGACTAAAATAAACAACAAGTTATATATTCGCAGGCCACGACGTGATTATAGTGATCTTTTCTATTTCACCCGAGAGACCGACACGCTTAGTAGGCGAGGCAATCAAAATAAACTACATTAGTCATATGGTTGCGACTACGACGTGATTGGAATGTTCTTTTCAAAATTTAAGTTCGAGCCTCCGCGATCAAAACATTCACCGCTTTTGAATACGGATATGAAGTTATTTGTATTTAACTGTTTCTAACCGTTTGTTCTTGATGACTTACGGGGACTAAAGTAAATAAAGGCAATTATTCCTCGGAGTTTATTTATTGTTATTTCTTTCTTTAATTCAGCTTTTATCTCGCTTTGTATTGTAATATTATTTATCGCACTTATGTAATTATTGAAATGCTTAGAATAGGCAAACTTAGGATTTATTCATAGGTTAGTTTAAGATTTGAAACCCATCGCTAGCTTATTTATTTGTAGGCTCGTAAACTTAGAAATCCTTCGCTAGTTTATTTATTTTAGGCTCGTCACGCGTATTCAAGATTTTCAAAATAACTTTTGTCATCTTTTATTTGCTTTATTAATCATAACGAATAAGTTTATCTTTTGTCAATTTACAATTCAATGATTCCCAAAATTTTACTTCTTTGGCATTATAAATAAATTGTTTTACTATCAATTGTCAAAATACATATTTTTTCAACTCTACATGTATTTCTCTTTAGATATCATATAAATGCATATTTTTGAAAAATTTCTACATTTATCTATCTTTTAAAATGCATCATTTTTCTAATTATTTGCAAACGTCTTTTAATCTATTATACTTGTAAAATATGCATTATTTCTACCAATAATTAACCTGAGTTTTACCGGATAACCGCAAGTTAGCGGATCTTAAAGGATGCCTAACCCCTTCCCTTTAGGATAATAAAGAACTCTTACTTAGAATCTCACTAGTTTCGCAGACCTTAAAATTGGAGTTACATGGCAGCATTTAGTTTAATATTTAGGTGTCCTAATTCACCGTAAAAATAATTAGGTGGCGACTCCTCAATCATTTACCCAGGAATCACCCATACGTCTGTGCTCCGCTTTGACCCGAGCAAGGTCAAAATAGGGCGCTACACTCAGAGCAGTGAGAGCTTAGTTAATGTTGATCTAGTTCCTGTGACTATTGCACCGGAAGAAAATCTTCAAAATAATGAAGATCAAGTTGATAATGAAGACGGTGATCATGTTCAGAATGACCAACATTATGTCGTTGATGCTCTAGTGGAAGATAATGTGGTTGGCCAGCAATCAATTGCTATTGATGCTTTAGAGAGTTCTCTCAGAAGATCTACTAGAGAAAAAGTACTTTCATCTCGGTATTCTACCAATGAGTTTGTACTCTTGACTGTCGGGGGAGAACCTGAAAGTTTTAATGAGGTCATGGATAGTGAAGGAAAAGAAAGGTGGGTTGATGCTATAAAAGATGAAATTAAATCTCTACATGATAATCATACATTTGATCTGGTTAAGCTTCCTAAAGACAAAAACTTTTAAAAACCATGAAGATGGTGACCCAGTTCTATGGTACAAGGCTAGATTGGTTGTAAAGGGCTTTAATAAGAAGAAGGGATTTGATTTTGATGAAATCTTTTCTCCAGTTGTGAAGATGTCATTCATTCGGATTGTTCTGGGCTTAGCTGCAAATCTAGATTTAGAAGTTGAGCAAATAGATGTTAAAACTGCTTTTCTCCATGGTGGCGTAGATGAAGAAATTTATATGGAGAAGTCAGAAGGTTTTGAAGTCAAAGGAAAAAAGAATTATGTTTGCAAATTGAAGAAAAACTTGTATGGTTTGAAACAAGCTTCCAGGCAGTGGTACAAGAAGTTTGATTCTTTTATGAGTCAACAGGGCTTCAAAAAGACTTCTTCAGATCATTGTATCTTGTAAATGAACAAAGACTGGTCGGACTTGATGTGTGAGAACCCCAATGTGGCTACGAACCCTGCAAACCTGTTATACCATGCCCGGGGGTCTTGTTTCAAACCGTATAATGATTTTTTCAACAAGCAAACATAATCCGGATGAGTCGGATCTCAGAATTCCAATGGTTGGTGCATGTAAACTGTTTCCTGCAGGTGGCCATGTAGAAATGCATTTTTTTTTAATCTCATAGTTTATTTCATTCCCAAGATTACAATTTATATACAAGCGTACATGATCATTCTATGGCTAATATTAATGAAGACTTATCTAATCATATCCTAATCATCCTAATAATATGAATCCTAATTATATGATAATAAATCACATTCTAATCATTCTAATTATATGATAATAAATATAATTACATTAGTGATTTGATATGATTGAGATAAATCCATAATTATACCATTGATGCCTGAAATAATGTACTTGAAGGACAACCATTTGTTATAAGAAATGTGATTGAAATCTTTTTTCTGGTAACATTGGTGTTAAGCTGTTGTTAAGATTACCACCAAAAAGCTGTGTATGATATCAATATAGGCAACTTGAAGGTGAACCCATAAATTCATTATTTTGACGTTTTCACACGCCTGCCTCCGCCCCGAAAAAAGAGAGTAGTATACTATATATATTCCGGACATTTTGTTGTGGGTGCTACTATCGGTATGTTGTCCTCTACTAGACAGTGATGAGGAGGAAAGAAGATTCATGTGTTTTATTTTATTTCTACAAGGAATTAATGAGTTGTGAAATTCCTCTGGTTTTGTTTAATTAATAGAGATTTATTTACATGTGTATTTTACAACATTCATTACAGTAAGTTTTAAAAGAAAAAGAGCACAAACAAAAAGTTTGTACTCTTATGATAAAGCATTTGGTAACAAACTATGAGTGGTTAAATAAATATTTATTACAATCTTTCAAGTTAAAAAGAATACCATCATCACTAGGAAAAAACTGAAAAGTGGAAAGATGTGTGTTAAACAGGACTGTATGTTTATAATTAACGGAGTAGAAGATTGAGAAAAAAAGGAAATTACGAACTGGATTTGTTTCAACAGCATAAGCTAAATTCAGAAGAATAGTCAACTTAAGAGTTGGTTATTTTGCAAGAAATTGAGGAAATTATGTGATAAATAATAACAAGTAGATTATGCAAATCGCCAAAAGAAGAAGAAAAAGAGCAGCAGCAGCATATACATGGCTGGTGTAAAATGGTTAAAAACATAAAGTGAAAAGGTGTAAATATATCCTTTAACTTATTCGATTTAGAGCAGATATAATTCTTATTAAATAAGTGGTGTATATATACCTTATCATTATATAAATAGTGTAAATATACTTTTTTTTGCTGATAAAATATTTTTTTAAAATCATTTAGCTTATCCTTAATTTAAAAAAATGTCAGGTAGCTTAAAAAAATCTATCTATTTTTTAATAAACTTACTTTTTTAAATTACCACATGGCTTTAAAAAATAAGTCTACTAAAAAAAAATGAGCAGACTTATTTTTTTAAAGTCAGGTGACATTTGTTTTTAATTAAAAAATAAACTAAATGATTTTTAAAAAAATTGTCAATGAAAAAGGTATATTTACACCATTTGTCTAATGTCAGAGGTATATTTGCACCATTTGTGTAATGATATGACTATATATGTATCATTTTTTAACGAGATATATATCTGCCCTAAATCGCAAAATTGAGAAATATATTTACATAATTGCCTAAACATAAACTGTTTTCAATTTTCAAAGAGAAAATCTCGATGGTATCGAATTTTCCATTTTAAATAATTACAAAATCTCCGTGAATACCGTGAATAGAATCAAACATTATTCCTCCATATTTTCGTCAAGTTTTAAAATAAAGTGAGATATCATAATTACATTATATCAAGTTATAATTTTTTTGCATTATTAAAATATTTAATTTAAAATTGGGTTTATCCCATATAAATTCATATAATCTCATATAATTTTTTTTAGTTACCCTTCTGAACCCGTCCATAGTCAAACCCTCACAAATACCCCAGTGCAGAGGTGTGAGATGTTGGCTATGGACGGGTTCAGAAGGGGTAGAGGTAGGCCGAAGAAATATTGAGGAGATGTGATTAGACGGAATATGGAGCAGGCGCAACTTACTGAGGACATGACCTTAGATAGGAGATTGTGGATGACACATATTAAGGTAGAAGGGTAGTAGGTAGTCGATCGTAGTTCTACTTACACTTACAAACTGGTTGTTGTGGTGATATTACGGTAGGCAAGCTTAACATATCATACGAATAGACGTAGTATTACTTTATAGTCTTCTCTAGTTTTATATCTTCTGCTATGCGTTCTTTAATGTACTTGGTTTATCTCATTTATCTGCGTTAGTTACTATTTCTCTTTCAGGATGCGATAACGTGGTGTATTCGCGTTCGCTATCAGCATTTTCTTATTGCTTACTGCTTTAAGTTTTTGACTGGATCTGACTGTTTTTTTTGCTTTGCTTGTCCTGAGCCGAGGGACTCTCGGAAACAGCCGATCTACCTACCAAGTTAGAAGTAAGGTAAGTGTACATTGTACCCTCCCCAGACCCACGTTGTGAATTACACGGAGTATGTTGTTGTTATTAAATTAATAAAAAATATACTCCCAAACAAAATAAGCTCTGTTAAATCCTAATGAATATTTACTACTCGACAGAGTATTTTCTGTTTATTTATATCAGAAAAGAATAATCCCATTTCTCAAATAGAATCATTCCATCAATCCAAAATCTTCTCAACCAAAACTATTTCCTTCAAACCCTAAATCAAACCCCCAAATCCCCAATTCCAATCAAAAACCCTAATTTCTCACAAAAATGGCAAAAATGGATGAAATCATCCACACCATTTCCTTATTATCATTCAATGATTTCCCAGAAGATGTACAGCTCAACATCCTTTCATTCCTTACTCCATCAGATATCTCCAATTTCGCTTGTACTTCAAAACGGTTCGTTTCACTTTGCCGTGATGACCCGAAACTCTGGTTTTCTATGTGCCAACGCCAATTCGGATCCAATACCTTAATCAACAAATGGGGTAACGGTAAAATCTCATATAAGCTTCTTTACATTACCCTTTTTGAATATGAGAATTTAATTGGATTTTGGAGAAGAAGTGGTGCTTTAACTGATTCACCGTTGATTTTTTTCGAGTGGGGTCCATTTTATTTAGCTGGTTCAAAGGTTAAACCTTCAAGAAATGGTAGTTATGATGTGATAAAGATGCCATTTTTATGGATGGGTATTACATCTAAGGGTGAAATTGTTAATTATCTTGATCCCGAGGGGAAGGTTGGATTATCGACGGGGAATGTTATGAATTTAGATGATCTGGGTTTTGTTGCTGAAAGTGAATTGTTGGTTCCAGTGAATGTGAGTTTTATGGGGAAGAATCATGTTGTTGTGGAAGAAAATGGGAGTGCATTTGGGTACTCTTGTAATGTTTCGAGTTCAGGTAATGTGAGGGAAGAGGAGTATGAGGATTTATGTGGGTCCCCCGGGAGTTTGCCGGATAGGATGATGTCTGAGATTTATCAGTATTTTGCTAACAGGACGAGTCCTGGTGGGAATGGATCGGCGAGGAGGCAGAGGAGGAGGGAGAGGGAAAGGCAGGGAAGAAGGAAGTGGGGGCCTCAAGATTATGTGAAAATACCGAATTGTTCTCCTACGCCAGACAGGCCTTTGCAGGGCTTGTGGAAGGTCTTGTTCCTACTTCTTTTTGTTTATATACTCTATATAATTTTGCAAGTTTATGTTTGTGTTTCTTGCCTGTGGAGGTATTCTGTTAGAGAAAAACTTGATCTTTATCAGCAGTTCTGTTTTTAGTGTTTGGTTTGTTTGTAAAGATTTACATGTATAAGTAAAGCATCAAACTTTATAGAGATAACTAGGTAGCGGGTTAAGGTGTAACCAAAGGCTGACCTAAGTAAATAAAGAATACAACTTTGTATAGATGACTAGGTAGAGCCTTGATTTTTGATAAGGTATAATGGCCTGTTATTGTAAACCGGGCAATGTTCATGTATGTAATTTGAGTCTCGAATTGATATGAAGTAATAATCTTCAGTGAAGTGTAAGAGCAATGTTATATGGCACTAAAACCAAAAGCACGTCGAGTATTAGCATTTGAAAGCCTAGTCGCAAACCGGTCTAGGGTAACTGTGCTTCAAATCCCCTAAGCTTTGGCAATCTAGCGTTAGCTCTATAACATTATGAAGCCACTAACCATTGACAACGTTAGGAAGGACTGATTTATAACTTGTTTTACCAGAATCCTTATTGTATATTCTGATCTTGGGACAATGCCATGTTAAAACAAGGAATCCAAGTACCTCGTACTGAAACCTGAAGGGTAACTTCTGCGTTTGAAATCCCAAGTGATTTAAGAAATAATTGCTCAACCAAGGCATATTTCTGGACTTGTAAATTTGAATTAAATGCTGGATAATGTTTAATTGTTCTGTCTCTACAGAGGAATTTTCCTGCTGCAGGTGTTTCTGCTGTATGCCTTTTTGTCCTTACCCTAAAGATATAGGTTTTTCTAATTCTTCATTCAAGGATTAGCTTCACTGTATTAATTTTTCTCCAGATCTTTTAAGATTCCTTTAGCAGTCATTTTCTATGAGTCTTAATCTAACTTTTTTATTGGGCCGTATAGCTTATATATGGCATATGTTATCCCATCATCCCATCATCCTCATGGGTAACTTCCATTGACTTATGATGAACTGCATGAATTTCAGGACTATAGTTTGCCAGTTTGTACATCGGTGTACTTCCCTTTTTCTGAACGGTAACATCGGGGGCATGCTCAATTGTTCTGGTTTTACTTTTCTCTGCAGGGATTTTCTGATGACATGACTTTGGAGTTCTTCCTTGTCTCATATGATGATATTGGTGGCATTGCTTGCAGAAGGGTTGCGGAGTTATGTAAACCTTTCTCTGCCTATGCCCCAGTATTTTGGACTTCGAATACCATATTCATTAAGTCGCCTTTATCTTCAGAAGAAGAAAGCATATATGACGGTCGCATGCATATTCAGCCCCTTGCTGAAGCTGATGACCCATGTGAGATTTTGCCTAGTTCTGATAAGAAAGCAGTCTTGAGCATGCTTTGCATGAATTCAAGCTACGACTTGGTTATTGCTGATTTGGCAGGAAGCACTGTAAATCCTAGGCAGGCGGAGGGAAGGATTTGGCAGTATGAAAATGGGACCTTTGGGTTTGGGTTTCTGCGAGACCATTACGTTATAGACTTGAGGCATGTTGCTCAGAATGGTCAGGTATTGGACGCAACAGATCTCTCTGGTGATTGATCTTGCTGCATACATTAGTCAGACAAACAGAAAGTGCAGAAGAAATTTCCTATTTATATATTCTTTGTACATGTTATTGGGTTCTTGACGCTGGCAACATTCTTGTTGTATTGTAACATTTCGTAACAATAATGACTGAATTTAACTTTTTTCCTTACTCTTCATACTTTTCCTTTAGGATTCTTTCTTTCAGTTTATTTTTGGCATGGCAGGGTGTAAGTATGGTTAGCTGATTGCTTCATCTATCATGTTGAAGCTTTGACATATTCATTCATCAGCATTTGAAGTTATTGTTGGGCGTGTAGAATTTTATATCTTATTCCCTCTCCAATGATGCTGACTGTAATTTGTGGTTAGCAAATTTTGATTCTTCGCAAGATCTTGTGGTTTTGTTTCTATATCTTGCCTTATGAAGAAAGGATACCTGAAGTGTTCTACATTAGCCTCTTGTGCCCAATTTTTGCCTTTCCTTTTTACAAAATTTGCTTTTCCCCTCCTGTCAAGTGTTCAGAGTGCTAATTTTTTACCGTCAAGTAGGGTAGAGAGTGGAAGAGAGATAGAGTGGGTTTACAAGAAGGGTGCAAAATACAATGTTCATGTGGGGAGCCACTCAGTAAGGTTAACTAGTTGTCTGTTTTATTAGCAGTGAGACCACTCTAGCCTTAAAAAACTGGCATTGTAGAATTGCAGTTAAAAGTTTCTCCAAGGCCTTGGGTCGAATTGTTAGGGTCTATGCTGTTGCGGCAGTCTCTTCTTTCCCTAGTAATGGGAAACTTAATGCTGGATTTCCTCAAAAGGATCTCTATAAGTGCAATCGAATTGGAGAAGAACCGCCTTCCATCATCTGGATCATGTGAGATTCAAAAGAATTCCATATCTAGTTTGAGAAGGAAAGACTATGTTGCGAAGATTTGCACGGCACTGGACAGCAAAACCGTGTTATATGCAATCTCATTTAACATCCACACAATACAAATGAAGCACAAGAAACAAAGGTCAAAAATCTTCACACACAAGTAGATTATAGTTCAGCATCAAATTAATGGAACGTGAGAGAAAACATTGGCTCAAAAGGAAGTGCGTTCATGGAAGCTGCTGAAGGCCTCAGATTCTTGAATAAAGCAGACAGGTAAGACGTGATAGCGGAAAGCTAAGGAGGACTCAAGTGGAAATGGCTGTTTATGATTCTGCAGTAACTTGTGTTATCGCGGGACTCATCTCATGGTCACCCTCAAGCTTGCTTAAGTTGCCTTTCTCCTTGATAAGTTGAATATGGTGATGCTTACAGTAGAGGCGCCCTTCATGTGCGATATAGTTGGAAGGGCTAATTACACACCCTCCATGGCTACATTTGAAGCAGCTCTTGTGGTATGGTGTACCATTAACTTGTACCTATAAAGTATGAACACAATCAAGTTCTAATGTAGCATGTATTGAACTCGTTTGGTTACTGGTTAGGAAGTGAATCATTCATGTATTAAAATCAGTATAACTTATAGTACCATGTTTGGTAGCATTTTAGTTGCTATATATAAACTTCAGGAAACCAAGTACGGTGTTTGGTTACCAACTTACCATCACACATAACTAATACATGTATAAGTTATAAACGAATCTATTTATTATTTATGCAGATAGAAGATAGAATAAATGAGTAACTAAATCTTGCATAACTAATCCTTGCATTACTAACACCTGCATAACTCTAACTTTATAGAGATGACTAACCAGACCAAGGCTGACCTAAGTAAGTTAAGAATAAAACTTTATAGAGATGACTGGGTAGAGCCTTTGATAAGGTGTAATCGCTTGTGATTGTAAACCGAGTAACATTCATGTATGTATTCTGGGTGTCGAATTGATATAAACTATTAGTCTTCAGTGAAGTGTAAGAGCAGGGTTGTATGGCACTACAACCAAAAGCACGTCGAGTATTAGCATTTGAAAGCATTGTCGCAAACCGGTCTAGGGTAAATGTGCTTCAAACCCCCTAAGCTTTGGCAAACTAGCTCTAGCTTTATAACATTAAGAAGCCACTAACCATGACAACGTCAGGAAGGACTAATTTCTAACTTGTTTACCACAATCGTTATTGCATTTTCTGATTTTGGGATAATGCCCTGTTACCACAAGGATCCAAGTACATCGTACAGAAACTGTAAGGGTAACTTCTGCATTTGAAATCTCAAGTGATTTAAGTAATAATTGCTCAACCAAGACATATATCTGGACTTGTACATTTGAATTAAATGCTGGATATGCTTGAAGGTTTAAGCGTTCTACTGTCTCTACATAGGAATTTTCCTGCTGCATGGGTTCAAGGCGTGGACATAGCCTCTTGCAGAAATGTGAGGTAAGGCTGCGTACAATACATTCTTGTGGTCCGGTCCTTCCCAGACCCTGCGCATAGCGGGAGCTTAGTGCACTGGGCTGCCCTTTAGGTGTTTCTGCTGTATCCCCTTTTGTCCTTACCCTAAAGATATAGGTTTTTCTTTTTCTTCCTGTCAAGGATTAGCTTCACTGTATTAATTTTTCTCCAGATTTTTTAATGATTCCTTCGGCAGTCATTTTCTCTGAGTCTTGATCTAACTTGTTTATTGGGCCGTATAGCTTATATATGGCGTATGTTATTACATCATCCTCATGGGTAACTTCCACTGACTTATGAACTGCATGAATCTCAGGACTATTTAGTTTGCCAGTTTGTACATCGGTGTACTTCCCTTTTGCTGAATGGTAACGTCGGTGGCATGCTCAATTGCAAAAAGCCTCGTATGATGTTTTAGTTTTACTTTTCTCTGCTGGGATTTTGTGATGACATGACTTTGGAGTTCTTCCTTGTCTCATATGATGATATTGGTGGCATTGCTTGCAGAAGGGTTGCGGAGTTATGTAAACCTTTCTCTGCCTACGCTCCAGTATTTTGGACTTCGAATATCATATTCATTAAGTCGCCTTTATCTTCAGCAGAAGAAAGCATATATGAGAGTCACGTGCATATTTAGCCCCTTGCTGAAGCTGGTGACCCATGTGAGATTTTGCCTAGTTCTGATAAGAAAGCAGTCTTGCGCATGCTTTGCTTGAACTCAAGCTACCACTTGGTTATTCCTGATTTGGCAGGAAGCACTGTAAATCCTAGGCAGGCGGAGGAAGGATTTGGCAGTATGAAAATGGGACCTTTGGGTTTGGGTTTCTGCGAGACCATTACGTGATAGACTTGAGGCATATTGCCCAGAATGGTCAGATATTGGATGCAACAGACCTTTGTGGTGATTGATCTTGCTGCATAGTCAGACAAACAGAAAGTGCAGAAGAAATTTCCTATTTATATTCTTTGTACATGTTATTGGGTTCTTGATGCTGGCAACATTATGGTTGTGTTGTAACATTTCGTAACAATAACGACAGAATTTAACTTTTTTCCTTACTCTTCATACTTTCCCTTTTGGATTCTTTCTTTCAGTTTCATTTTGGCATGGCAGGGTGCAAGGATGGTTAGCTGATTGCTTCATCTATCATATTAAAGCTTTGACATATTCATTCATCAGCATCTGAAGTTATTGTTGGGCGTGTAGAATTTAATATCTTTATTCCCTCTCCAATGATGCTGATTGTAATTTGTGGTTAGCAAATTTTGATTCTTCGCAAGCTCTTGTGGTTTTGTTTCTATATCTTGCCTTATGGAACAAAGGATATCTGAAGTTTTACATTAGCCTCTTGTGACCAATTTTTGCCGTTTCTTTTTACAAAATTTTCTCTTCTCCGCCTGTCAAGTGTCCAAAGTGCTAACGGTTTCAAGAATTGCTATCAATGAAATCATCAAGTTGGGGAGAAAATGGAAGATAGTGACAGTGGTTGTCTGGTTGACAAGCAGGGTGCAAAATACAATGTTCATGTGGGGAGCCACTCAGTAAGGTTGTTAAAGTTTTTAAAAATTGACAGTGTTTTATTTTTCAGTTACTAACTAGTTGTCTGTTTTACTAGCAGTGAGATGTCCTTGAAAAACTGGCAATGTAGAAATCGCAGTTAAAACTTTCTCCAAGGCCATGGGTCGAATTGTTAGGGTCTATGCTGTTGCGGTAGTCTCTTCTTTCCCTAGTAATGGGAAACTTAATGCTAGATTTCCTCAAAAGATTCTCTATAAGTGCAGGAAACTTAATGCTAAAAAGGCGTGGTCTTTTAAGGTCATTATCTTGTGAGTCCAGAAAAACTTAATGCTAGATTTCCTCAAAAGGAGTGCAATCGAATTGGAAAAGAACCGCCTTCCATCATCTGGATCATGTGAGATTCAAAAGAATTCCATATCTAGTTTGAGGAGGAAAGAGTATGTTGCAAAGATTTGCATGGCACTGGATAGCAAAACCGTGTTATATTCAATCTCATTTAACATCCACACAATACAAGTGAAGCACAAGAAACAAAGGTCAAAAATCTTCACACACAAGTAGATTATAGTTCAGCATCAAATTAATGGAACGTGAGAGAAAACATTGGCTCAAAAGGAAGTGCGTTCATGGAAGCTGCTGAAGGCCTCGGATTCTTGAATAAAGCAGACAGGTAAGACGTGATAGCGGAAAGCTAAGGAGGACTTAAGTGGAAACGACTGTTGATGATTCTGCAGTAACTTGTGTTATTGCGGGACTCATCTCATGGTCACCCTCAAGCTTGCTTAAGTTGCCTTTCTCCTTGATAAGTTGAATATGGTGATGCTTACAGTAGAGGCGCCCTTCATGTGCGATATAGTTTGAAGGGCTAATTACACACCCTCCATGGCTACATTTGAAGCAGCTCTTGTGGTATGGTGTACCATTAACTTGTACCTATAAAGTATGAACACACAATAATGTAGCATGTATTGAACTCGTTTGGTTGCTTGTTAGGAAGTGAATTATTCATGTATCAAAATCAGTTTAACTAAGACCATGTTTGGTAGTATTTTTGTTGCTATATATAGAATTCAGGATACCAAGTACGGTGTTCGCTTACATGTTTACTAATCCCCATAACTAATATATGTATAAGTTCTGAGAGAATCTATGTATTATTTTATGCAGGATAGAAGATTAAATAACTAATACATGAATAACTAAATCTTGCATAACTAATCCTTGCATTACTAATACCTGCATAACTCTAACCAGCAACCAAACAACCCCTAAGTTTTCGGCTAAAGATTACTAATTGGTGGGTATTACCTTTTCTGTTGGATAGACAATGTTCTTGCAGCCAAAACATTTCTCCCTTGTTCCACCAAACATGCTTGTCACTTTAGCTACCTGTGGTTTCTGTTTCAAAAATACAACTTGCACTTAATAAGTGAACCTAATATTCTATGTCAGCAAAGCTTGATTATTCATTCTCAATTACCTCGTCAATTAGTTTCTGTGGCTTCACAATTTTTGGTGTACCTGTAATATTTTGAACTGTCAATAAATTTCTGTTTTGCAACAAATTATTAGAAATTATTATCCTCTACCTTCAAAGCTTTTATCCAAACTTCCAGTTTGTTTGAAGAGCTGATCAAAGTGTGGTCTACAGTAAAGAACTCCTTCAAATGAGTTGTAGTTGCCAAGCTGCAAATTGAATATAGTTGAGGAATAGTAAAAGTTAAGCTCCAATGCCTTGAATATTAAGTCCAATATATACTTATGAAATTTATAGCATCTCCAGAGTGGATGTGACATATAAGCTAGTATTATTGAATAAAAAACTTAAATCTACTTCTTTTGACTCTGAACAAGTCACATAGACCTATCCAGAGACCATTTTACAGAGTTTCATATTAATATTTGCATAAAATGATCATGATGATTGCTGAATTTTGCAATCCAAATTGAAAATGAACATTGGAGTTAGATCTTGCAAAACCTGTATATGGAATAGGGAGGAAAAGAAGAAAAGTACTTTAAAGCTGAACAAAAAAATCTTACTACAAATGAAAAACTGAACTTAGCTACGAACTTTGTCGCTAATCCATCATTGAATTCCTCGTAGCTAACAGGATTTTTTAATGATCATCACTAATTTAGCACTAAATAAGATTAGTGACAAATTTTGTTATATAGCTACAAATGCCAGACACAGATGATCTCTGGGATTGCCATGAAAGTCAAAATAGAAGCTATAAGACAGAATTACATAAGAAAAATAGTCTTTTTGTTGTAAGCTTGGAAGAAAGTTTCATTAAAAGTAAAGTATTAGGAAGAAACCTTGAGAGTGCCCTTGCAGTGATGGCATCTGAAACAAGCTTTGTGATAAATTCTGTTATCTGCAGTTAATTTGTCAACCAGATAGACAGTTTTGTCACAAGCCATGCACTTTTGGGTTGTTCCTGCAAATGCCATGGCTATATGATCAAGTTCTACAGAAAACAAAAGTTGGTTTTTAAGTTTCTTCCCCTTCCTTTCTTGATTTTTCTTTAGCAGAGAGCACTTGGTTTTGGAGTTTGGAGAAGGAAAAATAGAGACAATGGCTGTAAGATAAGGATGAGAAGTGAAGAGAAAATATGATGATGAGGCTGAGAACAGCAAATTTAACTAATTAGAGAAATGGACATTTTATCATCTTGTCCCCAGTATACAGCACCTAACAACTCTGCAGACTTTTTCTTTTTCTTTTTTCTCCAATATTTTATCATTTTTTAAAGCTAATCGGTAAATATATACTCCTATTTATTTTTTAAAAAACTATAGAAAGTTGAGCTTAAAAGAAAATGATTTGCAGTAGCTTTGTCCTATGAATTACAAATAGGTGTTTGGTACACAAAACATTAGCCAGAAAATGTTTTTTTAGTTTTAAACGTTTGATTGGTTAAAATATTTTAGAAAATTTGGAAAATAAGTCCGTACAAATCAAGAAAATGACTTTTCTTGTAGGAGTAGAGAAATGAATTCGATAAGTGATATTCCATGGTTATTGTCTTTTTCCCACCCCTACCTGCGTCCCATAGGTTTGCCTAAATTATATATTGAGACAATATTTTCTTCTTATATCAAATACCAGATAATTAATATTCTTATTGCTTATTTGGTTTTAAAAAAATTCCCATCAAGCCATTCTCCTTTGTACCAAACACACCCATAGGAGTAATCAAATTTTGCTTGGTAAAAAACTTCATCAATGAATAATATAATTGGTGAAGGATGAAAAGTTCAGTGAAAATAAAGGAATGAAAGAAGTGATTGTTTCTTGCATAGGCATCAAAGTTATCACATGCTTGTTGGAGCCCAGTTTGGTAGAATTTAGACCTCTTCTTTGCTACTGATAATATTGGCCAGTATCAGTACCCGGGCATAGCTGGATGGCAAAGAAGAGAAACTTAAATCTAGCTGGAGGCTTGCAGCGTGAGTTCGAACCCTGGTGAGAGCAATTTGTTCTCTTATGGGGTAGGACCTGTTAGAGTAATTATGATAATATCCCATAATTACCTCTCATTTATTATAATTGATAATGTAATATATTGTAATTATTATGATTGTAATTAGTATCATATAATTTAGGTAAGCTAGATTAGTCTTTCATAATTCAAGCTTAGGATGATTGTATATATATTGTATCTTTGAGAGAATATTGATCAAGGAATTAATCTTCCTACATGGTATCAAGAGTCAAAGATCATTTGCCCTAATTCTAAACTCTCCCACCGAATTCTCTCCCTTTCTTCTCCTAAAATTTTCAGCCCCTCTCCTAAAACCATAAACTACTTATTCCTCCACACAAACCCTAGCCGAAACCCTAATACCACCCCCTCGGCTAGCTTCTATCCCAAACCCTAAGGGTTTTCTTTTTCCACAACCAACACATCAAACTCTACTTCTTTCATTCTCTAGTTTGATTTCTTATGGACCAATGGCCTAAAAACAAACATTTCATCCCGCTCTTGCCATTAATAACGTCAAGAATTTTATCTCCATAACTCTCGAAATGGAGAAAGGGCAGTATACCTCTTGGGCAGAACTTTTCAAAATTCACTGTCACGCTTAGGAGGTGATTGACCATGTCATTCCGTCCGAGTCCCCATTGGATACCACTACGGTGGACAAGAAATTATGATCTCGATTAGATGCTATAGTCCTTCAATGGATTTATGACACAATTTCGAATGATCTTCTCCATACCATCTTAGAACCAAATTTTATGGCACAACAGGCGTGAGAACGGTTACAAAACATTTTTCAAAATAACAAAATTTCTAGGGCGGTTTATCTTGAACACCAATTTACAAATGTTAAATTGGATGACTTCTCCAATATCTCCGTCTATTGTCAAGAATTAAAGGTACTTGCGGATCAACTGTCCAACGTTGGGTCGCCCGTGACAAATCAAAGGTTGGTTCTTCAGTTGATTGCGAGGTTGAATGAACAATATGATGGTGTTGCTACGTTCATTCCGCAAAGCAATCCATTGCCTTCCTTTTATGAGCCCTGTTCGAGGTTAATTCTCGAGGAAACGCGGAAAGCAAAGCAAGCATCCTCGGGAGCAACCACCGTTGGAACCGCTCTCGTCTCCACCAACTCATCTTCCACTGATTTGGAGCCCCAAAATTCTGGTTCAGGGGGCCATGATAATCGTTCTAATAATGGTAAAAAACGGGGTTCAAACTGTAACAATAAAGGAAAAAATAATGGTGAAAAGGGACGGGGGAAGGGGAGGTGGCCAGCCTGCCAGCGGCAGTGGCAGCAACCAGTGGGGGCAGTACCTATCGTGGGCATGGGCCCCGCCTTGTCCATATCCGACCTCTTTATGGGCCCGGACCCCCCTCTTCAAATAGCCAACCCGATATTCTCAGATCTCGTCCACAACACGCGTTTGCGGCTCAGGCACCATCTTCTATTGGTTATGCACCCACGGACATTGAACTGGCCATGAATAACATGCATCTAAGTGTTCCCGATGAATCATGGTACATGGACACAAGGGATACATCACACATGACGGTATCTCAAGGTAATCTCTCGTCTTATTGTAATATGAGCAATAATAAAAATATTATTGTCGGTAGTGGGCAAGAAATTCCAATTCGTGATATTGGTCAGGTAACAATACCCTCCTCACACCCACCTTTACACTTGAAAAACGTCTTACATGCACCAAATCTAATTAAAACATGATCTATGTTAGACGTTTTACAATTGACAATAATGTTTCTGTAAATTTTGATCATTTTGGCTTCATGTGAAGGATTTTCAGACGGGGATGTCACTTATGAGATGCAATAGCACGGAGGACTTATATCCCATCACCTCTGTTTCTAAAAATAGCATGAACAAACCATCAACCTTTGCTGTCATTTCTCCTACTCTATGGCACAATAGATTGAGACACCCAGGAGCACAAGTTTTTAATGATTTTAGGAAGAATAATTTTGTTTTGTGTAATAAACCTTTGGATTCTTTTGTTTGCCAATCTTGCGTGTTTGGTAAACATGTTAAGCTTCCTTTTGCCTCTTCTAATTCTCATACTTATATGTAATTTGATATTGTGCATTGTGATTTGTGGACATCACCCGTTTTGAGTTCTGCAAGTCATAAATACTATATGCTCATTCTAGATGATTATTCGAATTTTTTGTGGACTTTTCCATTGAAACATAAATCACAAACATACACCATTTTAAAATAATTTAGTATTTTTATCAAAACTCAATTTGGCAAAAATATTAAATGTTTTCAATGTGACAATGGGGGGTGGGGGGGGGAGAGGGAATTCATAAATGCCCATTTTACTGATTTATGTCACCAACATGAGATGTCTTTGCGTCTTTCGTGTCCTCATACTTCACCATAAAATGGGAAAGACGAAAGAAAAATTCGAACAATTAATAATTTTATTCGCTCTCTTCTTGTGCATTCTTCCGCACCACCAAATTTTTGGCACCATGCACTTCAAATGGCTACCTACCTTTTAAATATTCTTCCCAGTAAATTGTTATCCAACGTGTCTCCTACACAAATGTTATATCATCGTCTCCCGTCTTTTACACATTTGAGGGTCTTTGGATGTTTGTGTTATCATTTATTTCCATCTACTTCCATTAACAAGTTGCAGACTCGTTCTACTCCTTGTGTGTTTTTGGGATACCCACAAAATCATAGGGGATATAAATGTTATGATTTGACGAATGGGAATATAATTGTCTGTCGTCATGTGACTTTTTATGAGTCTAAATTCCCGTTTGCTAAATCTCATGTGTCATCCTCACCTTCATATGATTTATTGGATACTGGACTACATCTCATTTTACACCATCATCTTAATGACCAAACACATGTGGAACCAACCCAACAAAATGCCCAACACTTTTCGGCTCAACCACAAAATGGGGCTGGATCGGAGACCTCGGCCCAATCCTGTTTCTGTGGCGGTCCGGCCCATGTAAGGCAGTCCACAACTACACTTTTAGCCCAAAGCATTCCCGGAGCCCAGCCTCATACCACAACGGCTACACCTAGTCACTTGGGCCTCCAACCTTCACCTCAGCCCAATGTTATATCCGAGAACCAAACTACCCAACCAGCGACGGACCAACCTCAGACCATTGAAACATGTGCCATGCATGGGATCTTTCGGCCTAAACGTCATTTTAACCTACTATCCTATGTTCAACCATCACTCCTACAAAAAAATCCCAAAACTGTCTTATCTGACCCGAATTGAAAAACTGTCATGTTAGACGAAGTTAATGCTTTTATTACAAATAAGACGTGGAAATTAGTACCGCGTTCGTCTAATGTGAACATCATTCGGGCTATGTGGGTTTTTTGTGATAAGAAAAATTCTGATGGTTCTTTTGCAAGATACAAAGCTCGTCTTGTTGGTGATGGCATGTCTCAGCAGGTTGGGGTAGATTGTGGTGAAACGTTCAATCCAGTGGTTAAGCCATCAACTATCCGGACAGTTCTCAGCTTGGCTCTTTCCAAATCTTGGACCATTCACCAGTTAGATGTTAAAAATGCTTTCTTGCATGACAACTTACATGAGACAGTATACATGCATCAGCCGTTGGGTTTCCGTGATTATACCCGTCCAGATCATGTTTGCCTATTGAAGAAATCCTTATATGGTTTGAAACAAGCTCATCGGGCATGGTACAACAGGTTTGCAAGATTTGTTTCCAAATTGGGATTCTCTCACAACAAGTCTGATCAGTCATTGTTCATTTATCGAAAAGGCGCTGACATTGCATATATCCTTTTGTATGTCGATGATATTATTCTCACATTATCATCCATTTCACTTCGCCAGTCCATTATGTCCCTTCTTGCAACTGAATTTGCAATGAAGGACTTAGGTCCGTTGAATTATTTTCTTGGCATTGTTGTCTCCCAATATGCAGGTGGTCTGTTTCTCTATCAAAAGAAATATGCCGAAGAAATAATTGACAAAGCATGGATGTCGTCCTGCAAACCTTCACATACTCCAGTGGATAAGAAGGCGAAATTGAATAATGATGCCAGAACTCCATACAGTGATCCTACCCATTACCGTAGCCTAGTAGAGGCCTTACAGTATCTGACTTTTACAAGACCAGATATTTCCTATGTGGTTCAACAAGTTTGTTTACACATGCATGATCCGAAGGAAGAACATATGGGGGCTCTCAAGAGGATTATGCGGTATGTTAAGGGTACTTTTCATTTCAGACTTCATCTGTTTAAGTCCTCCATCTCGAGTCTTTCTACCTACACTGATGCGTATTGGGGTGGCTGCCCAGACACACGTCGTTCCACTTCCGGCTATTGTGTGTTCTTGGGTGACAATCTCATTTCATGGTCATCTAAACGTCTGTCCACACTGTCTCGGTCGAGTGTGCAGAGGCAGAATACCGAGGGGTGACCAATGTTGTTGCTGAATCATGTTGGCTCCGTAATCTATTACTGGAGCTTCATTGTCCGATTGAAAAGGCAACAGTGGTGTATTGTGACAATGTGAGTGTGATCTACTTATCTGGCAATCCTGTTCAGCATCAACGCACGAAACACATTGAAATTGATATCTTATTTGTCCCAGAAAAAGTTGCCCGTGGTTAAGTTCGTGTTCTCGATTTACTGTCCCGTTATCAGATAGCTGACATCTTCACAAAAGGTCTTCCGCGCGTACTTTTTGATGATTTCAGGGACAACCTCAGCATCCGAGAACCTCCAGCTAAGACTGCGGGGGACTGTTAGAGTAATTATGGGGATATTCCATAATTACCTCATTTATTATAATTAATAATGTAATATATTGTAATTATTATGATTGTAATTAGTATCATATAATTTAGGTAAGCTAGATTAGTCTTTCGTAATTCAAACTTAGGATGATTGTATATATATTGTATCTTTGAGAGAATATTGATCAAGATCTTGTAGGTGATATCAGTTGCTCTATTCTCAAACCCTGATCATTCAGGCTCATCTCGCGATGGATCGGGACTACTATCTCTAAAAATAGTCTGGCATAAATCGAAAAGCTGAATATAAAAAAAATATTGGCCAGTACCACATGAATCATCATCATATCACTCTCATGAAATATCCATTTGCTGTCATAGCAATTATGCACTGTTAGATTACTAAGTCCTCTGGATTTTTTTAATAAAAAATACTATTATTAGGTGGACCATATTCTTATCAACAACCTAAAAGAAAGTTATGCTGGACCATCTTATAATGTACAGATCTAGTTGTGCTAGACATGATTTTCAAATACAATTTCCAATCCCAGGGGAACTTAACCCCACCCTCACACAGAAAAAAAAAAACCATCTAAGGGAGGCACATGGCATAATCATATTATTGATCTGTCAATGCCAGCACCGTTTTCTTTTTCAGTAGGAGAGTAGAAAAGAAGTAATAGCTGTAAAATATTGTCATATAAGAAATTTCACCTTTTAATAATACTCACTAATAATTTGTTGAGTTTTTGAGATAAGAATATTAAAAAATAAAGTCTTATAAATACTGGTAATGTATATTTTACATTACCATTGCACTGTAGCCGAATATTGCAGTTTCTTACTGTATTATTTTATTTTCAGAAAAGGGTAAAAAATATCCTTAATTTATTAGAAATGACTTAAAAATATTCTTTCACCTATTGGATTAAATTTAACTCTCCTTCCATCTAAAAAATACCCTTTCACCTATTAGAAATGGCTAAAAAATACCTCTCCTTCCACCTATTTAATTAAATTTGTCCCTAATATTATTTTCGAACTCAAAATTATCTTTCATTAATTATACAATTATATGAAATATAATTAAATTTTAACTAAACACATAAACTTTATTTATCGATCCATATAAAATTTTGACTCAATCCCAAGATACCCGACCCATTCATGACTCAACCAAATACAAAATTCATTTTGATTTAACGCAACAAAGCGATAAAAATATTTTTACCTCCCTTTTAATTAATTTCTGTACGACCAAAAAAGCTATCTTTGGTCAGAAGTTAGCATTTTTGCATAGAACACGCGACACACGACTCATCTGAGTTATGTCGAAATATATTTACGTTGTTTTACGTTAATTTTTATGTATTTTTTTTATTAGTGATCTTCAATTTAGTTTAATGCTTACTGATCACATTCTAGATATTTCTTAAAAAATGTATATGATTGCAATATCATCTTTTTAATATCCAGACATTCCTTGAGGTTACATTCTACAATTAGTTTCTATTCAACGTATGAATTTTTTTCTCTGTATTCGGATGCAATATCATTGTTAAATTTAATAATTGAAATTAAGCCTTTTGTGCTTATCTTTACGTGTAAATCTTGTTGTTACAATAATTGATGCTTCTGATCTAAAAACGAAAAGAGGCATATATCCGCAGTTCCAAAACGAGTACTTCAGAATTAAATTATACTACATAGAAATAAGGTATAGAAACTAATTTGAAAAAAAATAGGTGAAAAAATGATCTAATCGCTTAGCTGTGTTAAATCAAAATGAGTTGTGTATTTGGTTGGGTCATGGATGGGTCGGATCTTTTGGGATTTGGTCAATTTTATATGGATCGATAAATAAAATTCATGTGTTTAGTTAAAATTTAATTTAATTTCATATAATTGTGTTATTAAAGGAGGGCAATTTTAAGTTTGAAAATAATATTAGGGACAAATTTAATCAAATAGGTGGAAGGAGGACATTTTTGAGTCATTTTTAATAGGTGAAGGGCATTTTTTATCCCAATGGTTGGAAGTAAGGCTGGCCAGTGGGCCGGGACGACCCGACCCCGGCCCGACCCCGGCCCGGTCCCGCCCCGACCCCGCTCTAAAAAAAAAAAAAAAATTTTAACGGGGACGGGACTCGAACTCGGGACGGGACGATGTCTCGTCCCGCTGCACTGAGCCCGCCCAGCCCGCGGACCGAGACCGCCCGAGCCCGCCCCGAGCCCGCCGCCCGACCCTTAAACACCCTTTGCAAAAATGGCCGTTGCACCAACGGCCATTTTAGATTACGGTTGGCCAACGGCCATTTTAGGCCCCCTCCCCCAACCCCTACCCCTTAATATTTATTTTTAACCCATAAGTTATTATATTTACACTTTAACCCAATTTTTCAACTATAAATAACTCATTTTCTCTTCATCTTTCTCACAAATCTTCCTACAATCTCTCTAATTTCTCAATATATCTCTCTACATTGTTTGCTAAATATTCAATTTTATTAATTCATTTGGGAATTGGGAGTGAAGTTGGCAACTAGCTTGAGGATCTTCCATCGAGCAAAGATTCAATTTTCAACCTTCGATTACATCGCCGACGTTACGTCGGGCGTTGGTACATTCGTTCCTTCATTAAATTATTATTGTCTGTTTATTTTATTTAGCGCACTTAATTTTATTGTCTTTAATTATTTATTATCATAATTAAAATGGAAGGATTAAAAGGTATGTTTAAGGGTAAGGGTAAGGGTGCTTCTTCTAGTAGAGGCAACCAGGGCAAGGGTACTTCTTCTAGTCATCTTATTCCTACACAGGATGATTTTGTTGATACTCAACATTTTCCTACAATACCATTAGATTTAGACGAGGAGTTATTTTCTGGAACTCAAGAAGACTTTAATTTAGACGATGATCTAGACGATACACCCACTAATATTGATGACAACACGCCCACTAGTGCACCTTCAACTGAAATACCTCCTATTCCCCCTAGTATGAGGCGAGGTCCAGCAAAACGACCATTAAAATCACATGCATGGACATTTTTGGTAGGGACGTAGAGAATCAAGTAGCCATATGTAAAATTTGTAAAAATGTTTTAAAATTTAAAAGTGGAAAAGGTCACGGTGGGACGGGGGGTTTAATTAGACACGTAGTAAGTGCTCATCCAGCTAGGTATGCCCAATACCAGGCTTCAAAACCGGGTGCGCAAACGCCCGCTCCATCGGGACAAGGTTCACATCGACATCTTGTGGGACCAAGTCTGTGGTCAAATTAACCCTATGACGGGGGAATTGTAGGCTCTAAATACAACAAACATAGAGATAGGGAAGCAATATCAAAATTAGTTCTTTGTGGAGGGTTTGCCTTTTTCATTTCCTTCATCTCGGTTTTATTCATTACATTAGAGATATATATAATCCTCGCTTTTAACGGTTTTCCTAGGTCAACTGTTAAGAGAGATGTATTTAAATTTGCGCATGAATATCAACAATATTTACGTTTTCATTATATCATTTTAATGGCAAAGTATCTATCACGTCGATATAGGTCGTAGTACTAACGACCATGATTATTTAAGCGTAACTTGTCATTGGATAGATTATAAATGGTCTATGCAAAACGTATTTTAGCGTATAGATATATAGATGATAGGCACATCGGTACTTTTATTGCAGAAAATATTTATCAAGTGTGCGATTATTACAATTACCGATAAAATTATGACTATTACATTAGATAACGCTTCTAATAACAATTACGCAATTACAATGTTAAAAAATAGTTTAGCTCCATCTTTTCCAGACCATTTTCATATAAAATGCGTGCCATATATATAACTTAATTGTAAAGGATGGTCTATCACTTTTGAAGACATTCTTAGTAAAATACAATTTGCTATAAACTTTATTTTTAAAAGTAATAAAGTACAACGAGAAAAGAATATAAAAACTTGTCACGATTGTGGACTACCTTATAGAAGAATTCCACAAGAAGTATCGACTAGGTGGAATTCTTTATACGAGCAACTACTTGTTGCTTATGACTATAAATTACCTATAACTTTATTTTTAACTCTCATAATAAAAACCCAGGTGATATGATTTTAGATAGTGGTTGGGTGAAAATTTCCGAACTTATTGTATTTTTAGAGGAATTTTTTCAAGCAAGAAAAGAATTTTCCTAAGTATATATTATCCTACTATTTCAACTATGTTATTTTATATAACTCTAATATTTTTATTACTTAGTGAATATATGGAAAACCAGTTTATAAGGCAGCTATTAAAAATGTTTGTCAAAATAAAAAATATTTTATTCCTATTCCTTCTATTTATATTATTGGTTCTGTATTAAATCCTACTATTAAAATAGACGGTACTAAATCACTAATTGAAACTATTTACGATTGTATAGAAGTACTACCACCTCCAAGTCCCAAAAATCTAAATCACCCACCACCTATTGAACAAACTAAAGAAGAAGTGTTGAATAGCGTAGAACACCAATGCAAAAATATATATAGATTTTATCAACAAGAAAATGTTAGTAACGCATCTGGCTACCATACCATCTTCTTCATCTTCAACACAACCTCACAAAAGACATCTTTGTTTCGGCTAGTATTGAAAGCCTCGTAAATAGAATGTGCGGCCGCATACCTCTACTAACCAAATTAGCGAGTTGGATATTTTTGTTTTGCAGGTTCTGCATCGTATCAAGAAGTTATCAATGAAGATGGACAAGAAGACTTCTTTGAAATCTGGAGGGAATGAGAAGACCTTTCCGACACTTTCATTGATGGCTCGAGATGTTTTGAACATTCAAGCGTCATCAAGCTGCGTCGGAAAGCGCTTTTTCTGCAGCAGATATCAAATAGGAGACCGCAGACACTCATTGGCGGAGACACTTGGAAATTGCGGTATTATTGAGAGATTGGATCTGGCGGAGCGGAAGGTGCGGTCAACCTGAGATCAACGAAGAAGATGATGAAAACTACAACGAAATCTTAACCGAAGGTAGTGGAAGCGGCGTGGATCAATTTGATCAACAAATACCTATTCCAACAGAAGAACCACATGAAATCATCAAGCAATTAGAATGATTTTTTTGAAAATGTAATTTTTTAATTGCAATTTTATTATGTAATTTGCAACTTTTGGACAACACCATAAAGTTGCAATTTAGATTTTAGACAATTGTATTTGTATTACAAAAAATCATATGTCTATTAAATAATATAAGAGGCACAAAAACAAATTTGGGATGTTTTTATTACACTATCTTGTTTTGTTTATTGAGTTTTTATACATATGTTATTTTAAAAAAAAAGGAAAACCCGACTCGCCCAGGCGAGGCAGGCCGAGCCCGCCCCGAGTCCGACGGGATCGGGATCGGATCGAGGATCGAGCAGTCCCGCCTGGACCAGGCCGCTAGGCCCGCTAGTCCCGAGGCCCGACCCCGGCTCGTCGACCAGGCCCGACGGCCCGCCGCGGACAGAGCCCGGCCCACTGGCCACCCCTAGTTGGAAGTAGGGGAAATTTGATCCAGTAGGTGAAAAAAAGTATTTTTGAGCCATTTCTAATAGAATAAGAGCATATTTTTTTTACCCTTTTTCATTTTATTTTTCATACTATCATATGAGATTTGATATGAAGAGTTATATGTTATTGTTGGTCAATTTAATATGAATGTGAAAGTTCTTTACATTATATTATTAGTGTACCGAATATAGAATATTTATCCATAAGTGAAATGTTATTCATAAATGTCAGTTTTGAGTTTTTCAAATATATTTTCCTGAAATTTTACAAGTCTAAATCCCCAGAGTCACATTCTTAATATCAATGGAGAAAGACATAATTCTAAATTAGGCCGTTTCAATAAAATTGGGGCCTAAAGTCAAACGTCATAAAGAGGCTCTAATTTTATTTTTCTAAAAGAGCCTCATATATATTTTTGTCTAAATTTTATTTTTCTACTCCCTTTATATCAAAAAGATTGACCTACTTTACTTATTAGTTTGTTCCAAAAGATGGACACATTTCTATAGTTAGAAACAATTTAACTTTATGAGATCATTTACAGTCACACAAATATCTAAGATTTATTTTGGACCACACATTTGAAAAGTCGTCTTTTATTTTCTAAACTATGTGTCAAGTCAAACTAGACCAATCTTTTTGGGACGGAGGAGGTAGCCTTTTTAGATGCACAGTCATTAATTACTTTTTTATAATCGATTTGTTTAACAATTTCTTTTCAGTTGATAATATAGCTAATTCATTCAATCTCTCTTGAGACATTATTGATCCAAGTAATATTTTATCAATTTTAATTTCGAAAAAATTCTTTCGTAAGGCAACAATTATAGAAACTATTAACTTTATTATGTAAGAAATATATTTTTTTTAAAAGAATCAAGTCTTTTTATTTGTAACTTATAAGCTGCGTTAAGTTATAGTTTGAGAGACTTTTCAATATTGAGAAAGAAAAAGGTAAATATATGAATAATAATTGGTCTCATATAGGTTTTTATGATATAAATGAGATAATAAAATAACTACCCAATTATCACATAAAGTTATTCCATTCATAATTAGTCGTCGTGTCATTTTTTATGAAACTCAATTTCCGTTTGCTAATTTGTCAAATTTCGTGCCTAGTGATTATAATTTTTTGGATGATGGGCTCTCACCGTATATTCTCCAACGGTGGGTCCAACCTACCCGTGATCTAATTCCGCCAGCAGGTCCACTTTCTGTTGGCCCACCTATTCTCGGGTCAGACCTAGGTCTCGGTTCAGCCTCTGGTTTACGTCAAGCAGGCCCACACCTGCTGGCCCAATATCTCACTACCGTAATAGTCACTCGACCAGCAGGCCCACTGTCTGCTAGCCCAAATATGTCTCCCCCTCCCCCCCCCCCCCCCCGTTTCAGCCAACAGTTATTGAGCCAGCAGGCCCACTACCTGTTGGCCAGTCCACTGCCAACCCGTCCCCTACCCAACTCCCGTCCGATTCTATCTCGAGTCAAGGGTCCGTTACTCTGAGATCTTATTTTACGTTTGAAACCTGTTTAGGACGTTCCAAATATCCTATTGCATTGGTTAATATAATTAGCAGTATTGGCTTTCACCTATTGAAGAAACTTTTGAGGACTGTTCGAGATGAAATTCATAGTACTATTTAGTTACGCAATAACATCATATATATTTTAAACTTGTTTGGATCGTAGAAAGGAACTGGATTTTCTTTTTTCTGGATCAGTTGTAACTTGTAAGCTCGGAAATATATTAGCATTGCAAATTATGTTACACTGAGAAAAGGTTCAAATTCATCCTTGGAAAAAGAATTATTAGAAGAAATTGAACACTTTACATCTCAAAAAGAAAAATAATAGACCTCACAATAAAATAATATTAAATTTTCTTCTAAAAAAATTTATGTCACCAATAATTTTGGCATTAGGCCACAAAATTTCTTGAGCCGCCCCTGTCCATAAAAGTAAAGCTTTGCACTGTTAGTTTTTTCCACTTTTGCGCCTTCCTTTAAGATCCAACTTGGTTCTGACATGTGAAATGATGGAGCTATTCATGTTATATATTAAATGATACAGTCGGGATTTACATTTGATGTTTAAATGAAACATAATTTAGTTAAGATATCTAAGTAAAAAGTCTTAACGACCCAAGGAGCTGTCGATGAGTTTGACCAAGAATTTAAAATTATCTTTCAACTATCTTAATTTGTTCATAAATGTATTCTCAACAATTTTTTAGTCATGTTTTTGGACAATTGAAAAGGTTCAAATATATCACGAATAATTGAAACTGTTCATACATTATCGTACATAATCTGGTCAATTTTCTTATTAGCAAACATATCACTGTCGTATATTGCTGTTTTTAGTATCATTATTCTACTATTACGCAATCTATTTACTAAAAGCAATTTTTTCTCTACTCTTATTATTCTGGATAATGAGTAAAATATTTAAAATCATTACTATCAAAACGCACTAAATAAATATTCTTTTTATACTCATACCATATCCATTTTATTAGATTCTTTTAATTTTATTTTTCATTTATCTAATTAATTTTGTACATATTTAAATAACTATTCTAATTATTTTTGCACAGGATGAATAGAAGCCCAATGGACCCAAAAGCCCACTTTCTTAATTAATCCCTCAAGCCCTTAAAACACAGCCCAAATAACCTTATGCTAAACCATTCCATTTTTTGTGCGGATTGACCTTCAAAAGCACTTGTCTTTAATCCCCCCCCCCCCCTAAAATTGTTGGTATTTAATTTTTTTCCTTCACTTAAAAATATTTTGAGGTTTTGGCTTCAAACTCCTGCTCTGTCAAAAATTAAAAAGAAATCACAAAGGTAGAGTTTGATTCACAAGACATAATTTACCTGCAAACTCTACCTTATAAGGCAGAGTTTGCCTAAGTGAGACTTTGCTACCTTAAGACAAATTATGCCTTAATGGTTAGTCTGCAGGCATACTCTACCTTGTGAATTCAAACTATGTTTTACGATTTTTGTAAACAATTTTGACTGAGATGGAGTTTGAACCTAGAATCCAATTTTTTTAGGCGAAGCACAAAATTTAAAAAATTTAATTTGAGGAACAAAAATTAAAGACCAGGTTGAAAGACGGTCATTTGTGCGAATTTCCCCAACCATTCCAGCACAAAATCAAAATCTTCTCTATCTCAAGTTGAAGAAATTACACGGTTTTCAAGTGAGCTGATCTTTAATTTTTTCCCTTCAAATATGTTAGCCTTAAATTTTTACCTCAAAATTAAATTTATATTTAGCGAAATACTATAATGTCAAAATATAAAATTATGGTTGCAATTTATTTCTTTGTTACGATGATTAAAAATTAAAGACCAGTACATAACGGGAATAAAAGTAGGGGTGAGCGGGTCCGGGTATCCTAACTTTTTTGAACTACCCGGACCCTAGCCAGTAAAAGATCGGTTCCTAAATTTACTATCCGGAATCTACCCGTAGCAATCATTACCCGGAACCTACCCGGACCCTGCGGTTCCGGGTAGGTTCCCGGGTACCCTGTAAAGAAATAACTTCTTAAGATGTCTTCACATCATACGAATCTCGAGAATAGCAATTCCACTCATAGTTCAAACTATATTACAGGATTCTACATAACTCACAGTCCTCTAGTTTTATCAACGAACCAATGAACTAAAATTTGAGCATCAGTGCTTTTCTTCAATCAGTGCTTAACATTCTATAGAACATACTAATCAATCACTACATAAGCAACTGCCTTACCCTATGCCCAAGCATCTATCTTGATAATAGACAGTGAAGCTTTTAAAGGATTCTGCAATAATACATACGGAATATCATCTTTTAACCGTTATGTTTGATGGTGCATGAAGAACTCCTATTAAGAATCTTACAAGCTCCTATGAAAGTACGAACCAGTAAGAACTATCTACCAATATAAAGTGAAAAACTATATCAGTTCTCCTCAAGCCTCAAGGACTTCACTAACTTTTGGACCATCTCGTGTAGAGGAAGTGTTATCTTGATAGATTTTTTAATTAAAAAAGTAAAAATATTTAATATTTCATAGGTTCCGGGTAACGGTTCCGGGTCCGGGTACCCTGTCTTTATTTGTCGGAATCGAAACCGGATCCGACATTGATCGGTTTCTAATTTTACTACTCGAAATCTATCCGTTATTATAATATATCTACCCGAAACCTACCCGTTAGTGTCAATTCCGATCGGGCATCTGGTACCCTGTACCCGTGCTCACCCCTAGATAAAAGTACAAATGATTAAAACGGAAATTTGCAGAGATTCAATGAAGAAACAACAACGCCCCACCTATTTCCCACATATATATGTATATATATATATTTTTTGCCGTATAGACTGTTTTCTTAAAAGCCATCTCTGGGGTTTAGTAGTTGTTTTTTCCCATCAAAGAACAAACGTAAACCATAATACCTTTTTGTCTTGCTTGTAAAATTGAATATATATTTCACATAGCAAGAGCTTTGAGGGTTAAAATTATAACTTAGCAAAATGGTGTTTGGTCAAGTAGTGATTGGTCCTCCTGGTTCCGGCAAAACCACTTATTGCAATGGCATGTCTCAGTTCCCCCAACTCATCGGACGGTAACGCATTTCAACCTTTCTTGTTTTCTGCATATTTATACAATTTTCTATGATTTCTTGGATTTTTTTGTTATTGTACTCTTGGTTATAAAGAACAGATTTTTATGGGTAAACTAAAACGATGAGGTCTAAGGTTCAAATTCCCAGGAAAAAAATATTAGTGGATTTCTTTCCATCTGTCCAAGCATGGGTGAACATCTGTTGGTGGGAGGTAGAGGTATCCATGGAATTAGTCGAGATGTGCACAAACTGGTCCGGACACTACGGGTTGGGAACCGCAACAGTGGGTTGCCCCTCCCTGCCCGTACCCCACAGCATCTTGGACCAGGCCACTGCAACAGTGGGTTGCCCCTCCCTGCCCTTACCCCACAGCATCTTGGGCCAGGCCACTGCAACAGTGGGTTGTCCCTCCCTACCCGTACCCCACGACATCTTGGGCCAGGCCACCGCCTCCCACTCGGCAGCCTGGGGTTCTTGGAAGTCGTCCTCCGCAAGCATATGCAGCTCATGGACCTTCTTTTTCGAGTTATGATCCAAAGGACATCGAGCAAGCCATAAACACTGACTCTCAATGTTTTCGAGGACACATGGTACATGGACACGGGGGCGACCTCTCACATGATTGCATCTCAAGGTACTCTCTCGTCTTATTTTAATATGAGCAGTAATAAAAATATTATGGTTGGCAGTGGACAAGAAATTCCAATTTGTGGTATTGGAAACTCAAACCTCCCTCTTACCTACCTTTACATTTAAATAATGTCTTACATGCACCCAAACTTATTAAAAACTTGATATCTATGTGTCGTTTCACCACTGACAATAATGTTTCTGTTGAGTTTGATCTGTTTGGGTTTTCTGTGAAAGACATTCGGACAGGGATGCCACTAATGAGATGTGCTAGGACTGGGGACTTGTATCCCATCACCACCACCACCAACAACCAAGCTACCTCTCCATAAACTTTTGTTGCTCTTTCTCCTACTTTATGCATCATCGTTTGGAACATCCGGGAGCACCGGTATTAAACCCCCTTAGGAAAAATAAGTTTATTGATTATAAACAGTCTTTGGGTTCTCATGTTTGTCAGTCTTGCGTTTTTGGGAAACATGTTAAATTACCTTTTTCTTTATCTACTTCCAACACTATTATACCATTTGATATCATGCATAGTGACTTATGGACATTCCCGGTTAAGTTCAGCAGGTCATAAGTATTATTTGCTTATTTTGGATGATTACTCTACTTTTCTATGGACATTTCAATTGGAAAAAAATCATAGGTTTACATTATTTTCAAGCAATTTAGTGCTTTCATCCAAACCCAATTTGAGAAGTCTATTAAATGCTTCCAATGTGACAATGAGAGGGAATTCATAAATGACCAATTTAAGGAATTTTGTCACAAAAATAGTATGATATTTCGTCTCTCTTGTCCGCACACTTTTCCTCAAAATGGGAAAGTCGAACGCAAAATACGAGCAATAAATAATTTAATTCGAACATTTCTTGCTCATTCGTCCATACCACCATCATTTTGGCATCATGCTCTTCAAATGACCACATACCTTTTAAACATTCTCCCTAGCAAGTTACTTTCAAACTTCTCACCCACACACATTATTTATCATTGTGTTCATTCCTACACGCATTTGAGGGTTTTTTGGGTGTTTATGTTATCCTCTCTTTCCATCCACCACAATAAACAAACTTTAAGCCTGTTCCACTCCGTGTGTATTTTTTGAATACCCACAAAATCATTGGGGCTATAAGTGTTATGATATGTCTAGCGGGAAAATTGTCATCTCTCGTCACGTTATTTTCGATGAGTCCAAATTTCTGTTTGCCAACATACACACGTCTTCCACACCCTCGTATGATTTTTTGGACACTTGCTACATCCCCTATTGCAATATCATTTAAACAACTCAAATAATCAAGCCCAAATGAGTGAGCTCACTGCTCCCTCTCCCCTTCTTTCGGACCAGTTAAATGGTCGAAATGGGTCAGCCCAAATGAGGGAGCCCACTGCTTCCTCTCCCTCTCCATCGGTCCGGGTAAACAACCCAGTGTCTCAAGCTCAACCGAGGGAGCCCACTACTCCTCCCGCGGTCCAGTGGCAGACGAGGCCCAATAACTACCAACCCGAAAATTCATCCCACAACAACCTGATAGCCCCATTGCCCTAACAATCCATTTCGGCCCCAACCTGGTCCATCGAAACCCGTGCATGCATGAGATTTTTTTGCCTAAGCGTCATTTTAATCTGACATCCTCTGTCTAACCATCCCCGATTCCCCGTAACCCAAAAGTTGTGCTATCGAACCCGAATTGGAAGGCCGTCATGTTAGATAAAATTGATGCTCTTAATAAGTTAGGGCGTAACCGGATCATATGTGATCTGGATATTCTGGCCCACTCCAGTTGCTTTGACAGACTGAGTGTCCAATTTCTTTTCTGCCTTTCTTTTGGCCTTCAGATCATTTAAGACATGGAAACTCTGGCCCACCTCACTAGGTGTCCATTACTTTTCTGCCTTTCTTTTGGCCTTCAGATCATTTAAGACGTGGAAACTCTGGCCCACTCTACTAGGTGTCCATTACTTTTCTGCCTTTCTTCTGGCATTCAGATCATTTAAGACCTGGAAACACTGGCCCGCCTCACTAGGTGTCCATTACTTTTCTGCCTTTCTTTTGGCCTTCAGATCATTTAAGACCTGGAAACTCTTGCCCACTCCGGTCGCCCGTAGGCTTTGTACGACTGAGTGTCCAATATCATCTTATCAAATAAAGAATCTTCAGTCAGACAGTGTGACAGGTTCAACGTCTTAAGATAAGCCATTATCTCTTAGTCTTTTTCCCTTGTGATTGGTGCCCAGGGAAATTTCTGCCGCTTACTTAAGAATGGTAACAATTTTCGCACAGTCAGTGGATCTCTCTCCTTCGTATGTGCGAATATACTTTACACACTTTTAATAAGTACATCCAAAAGAGCGGATCTTTTAAGTTTTGTTTACAGTAGTCCAATCTTTAACCGGGAAGGAAGGAGATTCAATAGCTGATTATAGAGTGTAGGGAATATGAGTTTTTAATGAAAATACTTTCATATTACCAGCCTTGCTTTACACACTTTTATTTAGATATTAACTAAACACACTATAGATAAGGAAGGATAATTAACTTAGACCTTTTGGATTCTGGCCCACTTCAGTTAAACTGAGTGTCCATATCCTCCTTACCATAATTCGGATCCTTTGTCTGGGACAGATATAGGACTTTTGCTACATGATAGAACATCATCTTCAGTCTTCTCCTTTTGTCCCAGTTGACATCCTCAGCCTCTCTTAGGCGCTTGTTTCCACCACCCTCGGGAGCGGTGACACCAACTCGTCCTTGATCTTTAGACGTACTAGCATGACTATCATCAGTATCTTGAAGCTCAACATCAGATCCAGAGATCCCACCTTTGACGAAAACAGATTTGTAATTGTCGTCAAAGAGAGAACCAAAACTAGGACCATATTTGAAAGCACGGTTGTTGACAGAGACAGTGTTTGAACTGTTAACAGAACTATCAACAGAACTGTTTTCAAGAAGAAAACCACAGCCAGATTTGGGACCATATCTGCTGGCAAACATCTTTCGAGCATTAATACAATCTTGTCTTAAAATTGTTGGATATGTAAAGCACGTACGGGAATAGTAAATAACTATTACAGTGATCGAAAGGATAAACAACAAAGATTAAAACAACAAGTTGTCAATCTCTTGATCTTGAATTGAAACTCCAAAGCTGGATCTTGTATGCAGAAATACAAGAACATAAACTATTACACTTGTGTCTTATAGAACCGCTGAGAATCCGAACGGTTAGAGTCCTTTGAGATTCAAGTTCACACCTGAAATACTTAGCAACCAATTAGATAATCACAACACCACCGGCTGAGTCGAGAGTGCCCCCGTATATAGGCTTTACGAAAGTGTGGACAATAGTCTCCCAAGATGAAACAACAAACTATCAAGTGTGCAAAGTCTACACAAATGATCCCAGCGAAGAACACGAATAATGAAGATTGCTAAGAGAATGATTGCTTATCAGAAAAAACTGATCTCTTTGTGGTGTTGTTAACTTGTGAGTATGTTCATATGTTCATTTTTGTTCCTCTATAGAATTTAGCCAAATGCCTCAATTTATAGGTGTGCAAGATGGCCTTTCAAATGCCCCGCAATGGCATTCAATTTCCATGTAATGGATGACACTTAACCCCCAAGTAATGCAACAACATAATGGTCCAAGTAATGGTCATTATTGCGTGGATTCAATGCCATTGAAACCACCTCAACAACCAAACATTTGGGATTCCGTCGAGTAGTCACTACCAATGAAGCGCCGCGGCTCTGCCACATTAGCGCCGCGACGCTAATTCAGCCAGAAACTCACGATGCTCATCGCTAATCGGTAGCGGCCGCTGCGAAGTCGCGGCCCGATCAGGAGGCACCGCGGCCCTTTTTCGACCCGTACCATCTTACACTTCGCACAATCCTTCCTTCGTTTACCAATGTGAAACACTTGTTATTTAGCCAATAACCGTCCATCATTCTATATCTCAAATATTTCACTTACGTACCAATATCTCTCATTAATGAAATTTACGATACTTGGCACTAAGATTGCACGTGTGTGGAAACGACATTTCCGACGTGTGGGGCCCCAATTGTTCGAGTTATAAATAATGGGATAAACTTAATTTCACATTAGTAAATTTCTAACAAAAACTACCTATATTCTATTTTTGTAAGATTGTCCTGCTTTTCCCACTTAAGATTATTTAGAAAAACAAAGACAAGCTTGTATATTATTATGATGAATCCTAATTCGTCAGGATGATTCACTTTGGGGGTGGTCTTGATTAGAACAAAATGTTAAAAACCCAAAACGAGAAAGATTAGCAAATAATTTATATTTTTCAACTTTTTTTGTAGTAATTTCTTTTGATTAAAGGGGAAATTCTTGAAGAAGGAAGGGAACTGTATACTAGGAAAGGTAACAGGCATAACATTCATTTCAGCCCCCTCTCGCACGCGCGCGCACACACAATTTATATGTTATGACAATAATCTCACTATAAGAATGTATAAAATTGACAACAAAACTTAAACATAAATGACAATAAAAATTTAATATATTATTATTAAAAACGTAAATGGCAATAAAAAAATTTATTGCAAAAATTTTTCGCATCTAAAATTATTGCAACGTAATGCAATATTTTTTGTAAAAAAATATTTTTGACAATAACATTCAACATATGACAACAAAAAATATTGTTGACAAATATTTTTTTTCTTGTGTCTAATGGAAATTTTATTCGCTTCCAGAAGGCAAGATTTATTTATATCATATAGTTGTAAAAAGATTAGCGGTGATTTAATTTACTTGCCTTGCATTGAAAGGTGCTGTCCAAAACGTCATCACTGATGACACCCATGTCCGTCCCCCTCACTCCTCTGCGTATTAATTAATGGAGTATGTTGAAAATAAAGCTCCGACACATATGATTTAACTCATCATCAATTCTCTTATAGTGGTTTAATGTGACACAAGTTATCGATATATCTTTTAACTTGTTCGTGTATTCTACTTAGACCCTCTAACTGAGACTTCTATCACATAAATTTCCAAAATCACTTTTATTGTGTCACTTAGATACAATTATTGAGGTGGCAAAGTGCGTGCAATACACTGCTCCAAAAGGGTGTGAGATGTCATATTTTTTCTTTTTTTAAATTTTTTTTAATCATTATAAAAAAAATAAGAGAATTGATGATGAGTTAAATCATGTCTCGGAGCTTTATTTTCAACATACTCCATTAATTTGACAGAAGTTATCGATATACCTTTTAACTTGTTCGTGTATTCTACTTAGACCCTCTAACTGAGACTTCTACCACATAAATTTTCAAAATCACTTTTATTGTGTTACTTAGACACAATTATTGAGGTGGCAAAGTGTGTGCAATACACTGCTCCAAAAGGGCGTGAGATACCATATTTTTTCTTTTCTTTTTAAATTTTTAATCATTATAAAAATAATTTTAAGAAAAAACCTATTTTAAAAAAATCATTTCAAACCAATAAAAAAATCTGAAAACCCAATCCACCCTCCCCGATCTGAAGCCGGATTCCACTTCGCTGCCGTCACCGTCGCTGCTGCCGCTGCCGCTGCTGCTGCTGCTGCGTTCTTTCCATTTTTTTGCTTCTTAAATATCAATCCTTTCGTCTCCAACGGTCGAGAAGAAATGTTCAAAACGAAGCTCAAGAGCAAAAGATTTGGTAGCCCATGAACACCACCGAGGCTTAATCTCAGTTATTAATTCTGACACTGTGGGATGGAGGCAGGAACTTTTGATGTTGTTCCATTCGTTACTCCACTGTGCCACTCATTAGTGTTTTTTGATTAAGGAAATCAAAGAAATTGTATGGAGTACTTGGGATGGGGGATGAAGAAAATGAGGGAGGCGATATTGAAGAAGAGGAGAGGGGTGGCGGATATGGGGGCAGCGATGGAGGAGGGGGTTTGCGGAGGAGGTGGAATCGGAGGGGAGAGAGGTGCGGGGGGGGTGGTCAGGAAGAGATAATGTTTTTCTTTTTCTTTTTTTTTGCAATTTTTTTTATTTATTAATCTAAAATTCACGTGCCTTTTTTTTTTTTTTGTAAAGAATAAATTTTGAGTCTAACTCAACTCCAAAAATTAGCTTGTAAGTGAGTATTGTTCAAATTCATATAAGGAGTCTATGCTCCCATTTAATTTCCGACGTGAAACTCTTAATACTCCCTGCATGCCCAAACCTCGTTAACTGAAGCGTGTATAATATAATTTGAGGGTCCAACATCGGTGAATAAATAATTGAAATGAGTCAAACTCTGATACCATCTTGGGCCTAATTTAACTTCAAAAGTTAACTCAATTCCAAAAATTAATTTATAAAATAAGGATTGTCCATTTCCGATGTGACTCTTTACATTTATGTTATTTTTGTGTGTGAATTACAACGCACCATTTTTGTGTTGTTGCATATTAATTTTGTGTCTAAGTGGCACAATAAAAATAGTTTTGAAGAGTTCGAATGATAGATATCTCAATTAGATGATCTAAGTGGAATATATGAATAAGTCAGAGAATTTATCGATTACTTCAGTCTTTTAATTTCTATTTGTACCTATGAGGTGTTACAGTATTTTGGAGCGTGCTATGTGGAAAATTTGAAATTAATTTGGACTTGGGATAGAAACTCCACTGCATATATTTCTAGAAGGCTATCTTTATTTGGTTATATCCCGTACCAGATAAGAAATGGACCAATAGTACATTCTTGTAATAGGAATTTATACGCGAGTTAAACTAGATGACATAATGGTCATATTTCATACGATCAATATTACATTAAATTTTAATATTAGTAATATCCGTGGACATGCTTATTGTCTACAAATTCAGTATAGTCGTTTTCAACATTTTAAAGAATTTGAATTTTTTCCTATTGTTCGGGAAAAAAGTTAAATACTAGTACTACCTTTATATATATATATATATATATATATATATATATATATTTTATTTTTTTAAAAAAATAAACTCTAACAGAGTCCGAAAAGCCGGAAAGAGTATTTCAAATGATATCCAACCATATGCCTTACTTTGAAGCATGTTAAATTGACCATGACTTCACCTTATTGTCTCTTTCTTTTTAATTTTCCAAATATGTGTCTGAACCCTTATCTAATCTTTGATGACTATCCACATACCACAATTTCAAGGGAATTACGTGTCGTTAATGAGGATATTTGTTTTCCTGATAAAAGTGACTTAAATTAAAGTTTACTTGGATCTCTCCACTAAGATTTTTGCTCGTAGTATATATATATTGTTCATGAAATATGATTTTATCACGTAAATAATCATATTTAACACGTCTATCATGCCTGAGACTGATCTCTTAGTGTGAGCACATGCTGCCCAGTCAGCATCACAAAATACGCTCAGTGATCGAATATTGTTGCTTGACATCAGAATATCCTCAGTCCTACCACCATGTCAGATTTCTTTAGATGATGTAGGTATTAGCTTACAGTCTGAACACTAAAAACAATGTATGATCTAGTGATTGTTAAGTACAGAAGCTTTCCTATAAGTCTTTGGTATGCACACACATCTATTAGTAATGGATCTTTAGTATTGATGACTTGTAGATGATCATCATATTCCTTTGTTGTCAATTTGACATTTGTATCAATTGGAGTCTGAGCTTGTTTAGATGCTGCAAGACCGAGCTCAGATATCAACTCTAATGAGTACTTCCTTTGGTGCATTACTATACCCTCCTTGGATTGACAAATTCAATCCCAAGGTAGTACATCAACTCTCCCAAATCCTTCATTTTAAACATTTGTTGTAGTGATGTTTTAACTTCTTCAATCAACTTTAAGCTATCACGAGTCACCAACATGTCATCTACATACATCAAAATTATCACAGTTCCTTCCTTAGTCTTTCTCAGAAAGAGTGAGCAGTCATATTGACTTTGCATAAACTGCAGCTTTACTAGTGCCTCTATCAATTTAGCATTTCATTGTCTAGAGGCCTGTTTCAACCTATATAAAGATTTTGTGAGTCTATACACTAGTCTATGCTCCCACTAGCTCACAAAACTCTGTGGTAGATCATATATATCTCATCATAAATATCTCCTTGCAAAAAAGCATTGTACACATCCATTTGATGGATATGCCATTATTTTGATGCTGCAATGGAAAAGATGAATTTGATTGTGACAATCTTAACCATATGAGAGAATGTTTCTTGATAGTCAATCCCTTCTTGTTGGCTATAACCTTTGACAACCAACCTAGCTTTGAATCTTTTAACTTCCCCAGAGGCTTTGTACTTGATTTTACAAATTTATTTGCATCCAATTGATGTTTTTCCTTCTGATAAACTAATAATGTCCCAAGTGTTGTTGCTTTGCAAAACATCTATCTCAGCTTGCATGGCTTCCACCTACCTTGGAACTTTGATAGCTTTCTTATATTTTTTTTATTCTAAAATGGAAGAAAAAGCATATAAGTAACACTAATATTTGAAAGAAAGTTTATCATATGAAATATAGTTTGAGATAGCAATAGGAGTATCCTGGTGCTCAAGGATACAAAATCCTTCATCCATGTTGGAGGCTGTTTGACTTTTGTTGATATTCTAGTATGAATTGTAGTCCTTGATATACTTGAACTGGATACTTGTACTGATGTCTGTGGTACTGGTTCATACTGAACTGATACTTATTGATTTTGTTGTTGATCTTGAGAATGATCATGACCCGCTAGTTGTTGTGCCTGATGTATAATGTCAAGTGACATTGAGTTCTGACCTATTTTTATAGTAGACACATCAACACTAAAATTAGTAGTAACTACATGTGCATGGTCATCATCAATTGAAACATTAATATGTTTGAAAATAAAAGGATATGTTGTTTCTTCCTTAAAAGGAAATACTGATTCTTTGAAGACTACATCTCTATTAACAAAGAATGAGTGAGTCTACATATCATATAATATGTAAGCTTTCTGAAACTCATAATATTCCATAAGTACAACAGTTCTAGTCCTAGTTTGCATTTTGTCAGTTTGGTTAATGATTTTTGCATGACATAAGCAACATAGGACCCTAAAATAACTTAAGGAAGGTTTTCTTTTGTGAAGTTTTTCATAAGGGGATATGCCTATTACAGAAGAAGGTATTCTATTTATACTATACACTGCTATTTGTACACTGTAATCCTAAACCTTTAAAGGGATATTATTTTGTAATCTTAGAGCTCTTGTAATCTCTAGGAAATGTTTGTGCTTACTCACAACCACACCATTTTGCTAAAGGAAATATGCACAAGATCTTTGATGTATAATGCCTTCATTTTTTAACATGGTACTACACAACTCATTCACAAACTCTGCACCATTATTAGTTCTGCAAATTTTGACAGATTTATTGAATTGTGTCTTAACAAAAGTTAAGAAATACTGTGATATCACAAACACATCATATTTCAATTTTAACAAATAGATCCAAGTCATTCTACTATAATCATCAACAAGAGTTAAGAAATATTTGAAACCATCAATAGTAGAAATTTTATAAGGACCCCAAACATCCATATGTACAATATCAAAACACTCAATTTTTTATACTACTTGCAGGAAAAGGAGCTCTAGTCTGCTTTGCAAAAGTGTCCTCAGGTGATTGATTAAGTAGATATAGTCCATCCTCTTGTCTACCAATCTCCTTCACATTCTCACTTAAGAGATCCTGAAATATACAAAAATTAGGATAAAATAATGTTGCACATTTTAACTCTTTTGCAGCCTTAGAAACAAACATCAAATTATACTTAAACTGTGGTAATAAGAACACATTTTCTAGAGTACTTCTAGGTGAAATGGAGCTTGATCCAGTGTGAGTAACAAGAGATATATCTCCATTTGGTAAGTACCCAGGTTATGAATTCTTACCTCTAGTGACAGATGACTTATCTAGCAAATTTATATTGGACACCATGTGATTAATTGTGCAGTGTCTATAATCCACTAAACTATTTTAGCTAGACAAGCACTATCAATACATGTAACCTTACTTGATGTGTTACCTAAAATGTTATCAGGCCCCGCCACCAGTAGCATTTGCTGAGAAACAACTGCTCTTATTCAACATCTGCAAGATCTGATCATGCTACTCATTGGTAAACACATAAGCTTCAGGCTGGTTCATATTTGTCATTTGTTGCCCCTTGTTTTGATCAAGCAATGATTGGTACATTCTAGTTATGTTGGCAGTAACATGATGATTATCCACCCCTTGATTAGCTGAGAATTGGTTTTGACTAGACATATGTTCAATACAAGATACATTGTATGCAGCAACAGGACCTCCTTAACCACTTCCTCCTGAATTGTATTTCTTTTTCTTGAAACTAGGAGGATATCCCACTATCTTGAATCAATTTTATTTTTTGTGTCTCTTAATCTTGCACACCTCACATAATGAGTTATGTTGTTGCATACAATGTATCTTGTACTGCACATATGGCTAGTCAAAATCAATTCTCAGCTAATCCCACTATCTTGAAGCAATTCTCTTTTGTGTGTCTCTTAATCTAGCATACCTCACATCATGAGTTATAGTCTCTTTTGAACCTTTGATTCCCAGATTGATAACCATTTTCATTTCTTGAGTACATAGCAAATGATTCATCTGATGATTATCTGACCTAGGATACATGTTTTCTTGATCAAAATGACCTATTGCATTGCATGGACCTGCTCCTAGTAACCCTGAAGACACAGAGTTATTTGCTCTTTGGCTTTCATCATTAATTATCATGGCATATGCCTGATTGACTAAAGGCAGTGGGTTCATTAGCAATATTTGACTCCTAGACTGTGTGTAGGACTCATTCAACCCTATCAAGATTTGATATAACTTCATTCTTTGAATGTAAATCACAAATTCTCTTGATTTCTCACAGTCACATCCAGGGGATGGAACAAGAGCCTCAAATTTATTCCACAGCCCCTTGAGTCTTGTAAAATACACAGAAACTGACGAAGTTCCTTGATTCAAAGTTGCTATTTCTTTATGCAAGCTAAATGTTCTTGATTATTAATCTCATCAAATATTTGTTTAAGTTCCCCCCCCCCCTCCCCCCCACACTCCATGCATTAACCGCATACATTACTCCACTTAGTAGATTATGAGCAACTAAATTCATTATCCATGACAACACAATTGTATTTACTCTATCTCATTGATCCCACATTTCCTCTCTAAACTTCTCTTTATTACAAGAACCATCTACCATTCCATACTTGTTTCTCTACATTAGAGCTAGTCTCATAGACCTACCCATAAAGCATAATTTTTACTACCCGATAATTGAAAAGATATGAGAGAAACTTCACTTACATCAGATGCATGCAAATAGAGAGGATGATTATGACCAATCGTAACATTAAATCCCAAGACTGTTTGATTGCATGTGGTTCCAGTTGGAATTGTGGAATTGTTGTCATTGACATGTCCATTGAGATTATTCAGAACTTCAGTATTTGCCATTTCAATTCAATCAGGAGAATCAACTAGAATTGTTGAGTTTTAGACCTTGAATTCGTTTCAGAAAACTTTTTGACAGAACCCTAATACTTAGCGGAATTCAGAATTAGGAAAATTAAATTTGAACAATAATTGAATCGAGAACAATTCTGCTCTGATACCATGAAGGTGATCAGAACTTCATAATGGTTCTGATCTTTGAGAATTAATAGAGAGAATATTGAAGAAGAAGAAGTTGAGAAGAAGAGAGGAATCCAATGTTATTCATAAGGTCTGCGTACATTCTACCCTCCCCATACTCCACGTTGTGGAATTTTACTGGTATGTTGTTGTTGTTGTATTCTTCTGTCTACTTATAAGTGTGTAATCTGATGTATATATACACAAAGCTATCATAATTAATTAGCTAACTAATCTGTGAAACTAACTATCATTAACAAATAACAACTAACTTCAGGTAATTAGTTAGGCTAACTAACTAACTGTTAACTTCTAATAACTAACTAATGGACAAGGTAAAAAGACTACTCTGCCCTTAGCTACTTATCTTCTTTTCTTCAACAGTTGGGGAGAAGACAACAATATTGCAAGAAGAGTATGGTTTGAATGATTTTTGGTGTGATTGAAATCGGACGCTTAAGTAGTATAAGATAAAATTACACCCACAAATGTTTCAAGTGCACTCTAATTTACTTTTTGCTGCTGGCATTTACTAAATTTGGTTAGTTACATTTGAAAATTGATTATTCATACGTCTTTCACGTACGTATTATTTCTTGAACTAATTAACTAGAAAGAGGCCTAGAGATTTAATTGATCTTATTATATATAAGTTATTATTTGATTTTCTGAGGGCTGGTTCCACTACAAGAAAAATATAAGTTTGTGATAGAGTATTTATGAACAGACAAGTCCGATTGAGATGATTTGTTACAGAATTAATTAATTTGTAACGGATTTATGATGGACATAATGATCTGTCACAATTCCGTCACAAATTTGAGATGAAAATATAATCCATCACAAATTTGTGACGAAATAATAATCCATCACAAATCTAATATAAGTAAATTATTTGATTTTCTTGCGAACTGGTAATTCCATGGTTGACGTCGTTGACTAGGTACATGCAAGTATACAGCTGCAGCAGTGAATGACGAAGACTTTGAACAAGGACTAATTAATGATTTAAAATAGTGAAACAGACTAACAAGTAATACTAGATAAAGATGAATATTGAGCATAACTTAACTCCAAAAGCTAGCTTATGAGGTGAGAATTGTTCAAGTCCGTATAAGGAATTCAAATTCTCATTCCAGTTCCGAGATTCTTAACAGTGAACCCTTCTGCAAAAAACCTCGTTCTGGTATGCTACTTTAAATGCAAGTTTTCCTTTCTTTCCCCTCCTTAAAATTAGAACGATTCAGTGATCACAAGTATTTAATTATAGGAAAGAAATCAAAATGATGAAAGATTAAGGCTCCAAATTATAAAGTACACAATAAATAAATAAAGCAGTTCTCTTTTCATTTCACTTTGCAACTTCTTCAAGGTGAGATATGCATGAGCTAGCTGTGACTCAAAGGAGAACTATAATTAATACTTTAATTTATATGACAAACTTTCCTTTTTAATCAGTCTAAAAATGACATATTTTTTTATTTGACAACAATTTAACTTTAAACTTTTACTTTTACTTTTACGCTTAACGAGACGATCTATAACCACACAAATATCTTTGGTTTGTTTTAGATCACAAAATTTAAAAGTCTTCATTTATTTCATAAACTCCGTGCACAGTTAAATTACATCACATAAATTGAAACGAAGGAAGTAATATAATTAAAATAATTTGAAAACATAGATGCATAAATTAGATTATAAGAATAGTTAGAGAAGGAAATAGGTGTAAATGCAAGATTTATAGGGTGTGCTCGACGGGATACATGTAGAAAAGGAGCAAATGAGCCTTGAATAAAAATCAAAATCAAGTAAATGGAAGTCAATAGAGGACCTTTTGGGCATCCTCTCTAGAAATATTGGAAATTTGTATGTTCATCTATCATTTAAATAGTAGTCTGACAAAGCACTTTGCTTCATTTTTAAAACTTAAAATAAAAAAGGCAAGACAATATATTTTTATTGTTACGACAATAGTCTAGAAGAAATAGATCTAATGCACTCTGGAAATATTACAGTAGGTACATACTATAAAAGTATAATAATTTTCAGAATTGCTTGCTTATTTATTTCTATTAGCGAATATTCTCCGAATATTCTCTGTATATTTTGTAATTATGATAGATGTATATTTAAGGTAACTTAGTATTCTAATTGTATTATGAATCAACCTTTGTAAGGTAAGTTAGGATTCGTACCATATTAGGAATCAACCTTTGTACAGCTATATATATTGTGAATAATGAAAGGAATCCCGAAGGGAAATTATTCTATCATTCATGATATCAAGAGTCTAAAACCTAAATCATCATTCCCGGCCGAAATAAGAATTTTTTTTCTGCTTTCACAAAAAAAAAAAAAAAATCTGGTTTCTTCCTCCATATTTCGGCCAAACCAGAAAATTCCCTTCCCTCGACAGGCGGCAACCATGTCTTCCCCCACAAATTCCGTTTCATCCACTGGCACACTTGAAAACCCCTCTCAACGTTCAGTATCTTCTTTTCATCCGGCATTCGCCGTTAACAACATCAAGAATTTTATCCCTATAATTCTTGACCAAGAAGACTGTCAATATTCCATGTGGATGGAACTATTCTACATTCATGCATGTGCATACAACGTGCTCGATCACATTGACGAATCTGGTCCTCGTCCCACCGATGTTCTGCACTCAATCAAGGCGTCGTCTTGGCGCCATCGTCAAACAATGGATCTACGGCACCATCTCCAAAGATCATTATGCACTATCATGAAAACAGGTGCTACGACACGTGAACTTTGGGTCCGGCTAGAAGAAATCTTTCAGGACAATAAAAATACTCGGGCTGTGTATTTGGAAGAGCAATTCAACAATACCCGCCTCGAGAATTTTAACAACATGTCCGAATATTGTAAGCAACTGAAACTCATAACCGATCAACTATCCAACGTCGGGACTTCTGTTTCAGAAACCAAGATGGTGCTTCAACTTGTTGCGGGTTTACAGAAAGGTGAATATGACACACTCGCAACAATGATTCAACAAGCCGACCCTCTCCCAAGTTTCAACAAGGCACGTTCACAACTATTGTTGGAAGAAACTAGACGTGCTAAACAAGAGGAACATAATCAAAAGGCGTTAGCGGATTGGCGGGATAACACACTGCGGCCAAGAAGAACCAACCATCACAAAGATGTCCAAGAAGAAGAAGCACCACCTGGTTGCGATCCCACCAAGAAGAACCCAACGGTGTCTCCCGATCGATTTGGGCCAGGCCTACACCACCGTGAACCTTCAGCGGCCGCGACAATTGGTACATGGACACCGGAGCCACATCTCACCTCACCCGGTCGTCGGGTAACCTATCTCAACTACGTCGGTTAAAGTGTCCTCAATTTATTATCGTCGGCAATGGTCATCGCATTCCAATTGAAGGTTACGGTAACACACACACCAAACATACACACCCGCCTTTCTCCTAAACCACGTCCTATACACACCTAACATCATTAAAAACTTAATCTCTGTTAGAAAATTCACTAGCAATAATTACGTATGCGTCGAATTTGACCCTTTTGGTTTTTACGTGAAAGAACTCAATACGGGAAAATTCTTACACGCCACAATAGTGTGGGAGACCTCTACCCATTCACTCAATCTTCATTGTCGGACCGCAAGCACCTCTATCCCTTGCGGCAATCTCTCCCTCCACTTGGCACAACAGACTCGGACACCAGGAGACCCGCTTTTACTTTTCTTAGGACTTCTAAGCGTATTCAATGTAATAATGGAAAAATTGCCCAACACTGTTTTTCTTGTCCACTAGGCAAACATACTCGTCTTCCATTTATGTCATCAAACAGTGTTACTTTTTCTCCCTTTGATATTGTTCATGCTGATTTGTGGACATCTCCGATTGTTAGCTCTTTGGGTCATAAATTCTATCTAGTATTCTTGGATGATTTTTCACATTTTGTCTGGATTTACCTTTGAAATTCAAATCAAGTTTTTACAAAATTCCTCGAGCTTCACAAATTCATTAAAACACAATTTGAAAAATCCATCAAATCATTCCAATGTGATAATGGACGTGAATTTAATAACTCGACATTTCACAATTTATGTTCTAAACAAGGCATGGTTTTCCATTTTTCTTGTCCCTATACTTCTTCCCAAAATGGAAAGGCTGAAAGAATTATACGTACCATCAATAACATGGTTCGCACACTTCTGTTTCATGCCTGCCTACCACCGCCTTTTTGGGTCTATGCTGTCAAAATGGTAGAATCCCTTCTTAATATTTTACCAACTAGCACACTCCAAAACAAGACCCCTACCGAAATCTTATACCGTAGGCTACCATCATATGATCACCTACGTATTTTTGGATGCTTATGCTACCCCAACATGGCCTCCACTGCACCTCACAAACTTGCACCTCGCACTCTGCCATGTGTCTTTCTTGGTTTATCTCCTAATCATCGGGGCTACTTGTGCTATGACATTGCTACTTGTGCTATGACATTGCTACTTGCAAAATCATCGTCTCCCGTCACGTCACCTTTGATGAGACAACCTTTCCTTTTTCAAATCTCCGGAAATTTCATACCACCGATTACATCTTTCTCGATGAACCAAGTCTGTCCCCGATCATCCAAAATCTATACCAATGACCACTATTAAGCCTCGCCATCGTCTGCACCACCCCAATGACTCACTGCTCACCCCTACGACCCCTAGTCGAGTCACGAAACAGTCCGGTGACTGCGCCCACCGTCGTAACGATGGACTAGCAACCTCTCTCGCCCCAACCAAGTTACTTGCCTACGGATGCAGTTGGGCGGGATGCCCGCACACACGTCGCTCCACCTCAGGTCTTGTGTATTTCTTGGGGATAATCTTATCTCATGGTCCGCCAAGCGGACCACACTATCCCGTTCAGTCTTTGAAGCGAGAATATCGCGGTGTTGCTAATGTAGTTGATGAGATCTGTTGGCTCCGAAATCTTCTTTTAGAGCTCCAGTGTCCACTCCGCAAGGCGTCTATAGTCTATTGTGACAACATATCTGTCATCTATATGTCTCATAATCAGGTCCAACATCGGCGGACTAAGCATATTGAGATGGATATCCACTTTGTGCGAGAGAAGGTTGCACGTGGTCAGGTCAAAATTTTACACGTGCCTTCCTCTTATCGGTATCTGGAACATCTTCACAAAGGGACTACCGCGACAGCTCTTCACCGACTTCCGATCCAGCCTTAGCGTTCGGCCTCCTCCCGCTCCGTCTGAGGGGGAGTATTAGCGAATATTCTCCGAATATTCTCTGTATATTTTGTAATTATGATAGATGTATATTTAAGGTAACTTAGGATTCTAATTGTATTAGGAATCAACCTTTGTAAGGTAAGTTAGGATTCATACCATATTAGGAATCAACCTTTGTACAGCTATATATATTGTGAATAATGAAAGGAATCCCGAAGAGAAATTATTCTATCTTTCAATTTCTACTGAATCCCAAGGAAAAATTGTGTCCAAATTGTCATCAGTTGACTTTACTCTCAACCCTTGACTTGCCAAGCCAGTGTTCCTTCAATCATATACTCATATCAAATTAAAGAGAGCTCAAAGAGTAATAAAGAAATACTAGCACATGTTCCTTCAATGCATATAATATCTTCGGTACTTCTAGAATGTATAGGTTTAAGCGGAGTCACAATTTGAAATTTGAGATGTTATGCTAAGATAAGACTGCGTATAATAGACCATTGTGGTCCGGCTCTTTCCCGAACTCTCGCATAGCAAAAGCTTAGTGCACCAGACTGTCCTTTTATATCGATTTTCAAATTAATATAAAATAAATAAAATATTAGGTCAAAATTTTAAAATTTATAAATATTTAATGATTTTTCAATACACATATAAAATATATATATAAAAATTATTAAATTTACGTAAATCCATAACTTATAAGCTACGTCTGTCATAGAGTATGAGTTGAGAGTTAATAAAGTCTAGGTCTTCTAGAATGTATGATGAGAAGATCAGATCTCAAACTAATTAGATGCTCTTCATCAATTTCATTCACATAATAATATATATATATATATATATATATATATATATATATATATATATATATATATATATATATATATATATATATATATTATATATAGATATATATGACTCAATTGTTACTATTTGAGGTCTTCATTAATTTGTGTATGGAATTGAAGCTTCTAGATAACATGGTCGAGGGGCTACGACCATGATATCCACATGACTGATCTTTACTTCTTATTTTTCCAAACAATATGTCATAATAATGTGATGGTGATGTTTATCGAAAGGAACACAGAAATTTAGAAGCAAGAAGAAAATGCTATAACTATAGTACTCTGATCCATTTATTTCGATTTAAGTATCTTATTTTTTTAGTTAATTTTTTTTAAAAATATTTCTTTTTATATTTAATAATTTTCTAAATCTCAACATTCTAAGTTACATGTTTAAGATCACACAATTCAAATGACATTTTGATATATTATACACTTTTTAGTTTTAAGACTATAAAATTTAAAAACCTTCCTCTTATAAATTTTTTAAACTTTATAATTAATCAAACTAAGACACTTAAATAAAAATAAAGAGTAATAAATTTCCTTGTGATAGGAAACAAATAGTCTCTAGTGGAAATGGATGGAAAGTAAAGGTATGTACATGAAATATATACATTCAGAATATTTAAAGTTTTCAGAGTTTATAAGTCATGTTATTCTATATATATATAATTAGTGATTTAATTCTAATCTGAAAATAATACATTAATTGGAGTAATTTATGCCTAATGTGACTTAATTGTACAACAACTAATAGTGTATTACAAGCGATTCGGTCAATTAGCAAATTTGAGTTGATAATGGACAGCCTCTTGCTAACGTGCACCGACGACCGTCGTCCATGGCTAAACGAGGTCGAGGTCGAGGTCGATCAGCGATAATAAGAAACCCACTAATTCGACGGTAAAAGGGGAATTGAGAAATCTTACGATACACCTAATGGAACAGTGAAGGGTAAGGAGATTCCTGTAACTGTCTCGACTCCACGGGGTTGTGGGTGATGTAGAAGTGAGATTGCATTAGGAGAGAGCTAGCGCACTAAGGGAACCTGTGTTAGAATTCGATATATGATTACTATACAGGCTACTCCTTAGCTGATGGACAAGTGGCTGAATGTCCAGGAGAGAGTTTTGAGGTAAAAATTGTAGGGTTTTGTTGAGTTCAAAACACAATGGAAGTTAAAATTTTATTCTTACTTACCCCAACAATTTCTTCTGGTATGGTTATATGACAATAAAAAACCTGTAACATAAAACATGAACACTTACAGGTTAATAAATTTGGAGTTTTTACTTAGGGATTACACATCCCTTCGACTGCAAGTACTATGCTATGGTGTATTCCTCTGTCAAGAAAGCTAGGAAATATTGGCAGAGGTTTAAGAGAGTTTCGTCTTAGACTCTAAGTCTAGAATTAGTTTATAGAGTTGGTGTGTTTTAATTAACAATGGGAGTGATGTATTTATAGTTAAAATTAAGTCACAAATCATATTAGAGTTGGACTCTAAGCGTGGCCCAAAACCCGAGGTGCAGTGGGCGGTTAGTTTGAGCCAAGCTCGAATGTCAGCCTTGTGGCCTTGATCTAGCTGGCCTTGTGCTATAAATAAATTTTGTTTCCCATTTATTTAATATATATATATATATATATATATATATATATATATATATATTCAGCACATTAAATCCAAAATCTAATTTTGATTTAATTAAATAATTTTCATCTAATAGAAATTATCCCATAGTTATTATCAATTTAAATATCTCGAAGACTGCGCCGCGGCGCCTTACGTAAAATTTTGTTTCCCATTTATTTAATATATATATATATATATTCAGCACATTAAATCCAAAATCTAATTTTGATTTAATTAAATAATTTTCATCTAATAGAAATTATCCCATAGTTATTATCAATTTAAATATCTCGATCCCAAATCCAATATTTAATACTTTCTCAATACACCCTTAGATCGAAGAGACAATCGACATATTGTGACCCTATATGCCTTCATATATCGACACTAATCCAATTAAGGTCCATACGGAACTCCTAGACTGCGTCGTACGACTAACTCAATATATGAAGTACGTTTACATGAATCCAGCAAACATAACCTTTATGTGAGATGATAAATTACTTTCATTCGCGACACACTCGATCAAGCTTAGGATTTGCCATGTGTCTATCCAAATGACTTGATCACTTTATCTCATCTATAATTAGTCGACAACTAGACCATATTCTAAATATGTCTCTTGCATTAGCCAATGACTTAGTCGACCTAATATCACTGAGAAGTTGAGTGCTCTCTCGAATATCCAATTGAGGAATGAATCATATTCTTGGCTCAATTACCACCTTAATTTACATCATAATGTACCCAACACAAGTCGTGTCTTATCCTATAAGGAGTTTAAGCAAAGTGTGTATTGACCTCAAGTCAAAGGACATTTATATCCCACACGCTGATAACACTCTAGACATGTCTAACAAATAGTTTATCAGCAGGGTAAAAAGTATACATATGTCCATCACTAGTAACCATTATTTGTAGCAGGTGAGACATACTACATTCTCTAAGAATGTGATGCAAACCACATGTCGACTTATAACATATCATCGATATCCCTTTTTCGATGATCATTAGTCGAGGCTATTTTAGAGTTACGCTCTATCATCAATATCTCACTCTATTAATGACAACGTAAGCTCAAAGGATGCACATTAATGAATAATTACAAACAATAAAAATTAATTCAATAATCGCAAATGCCATAAATATTAATCTTATTAATAATATGAATGTGTTCAAGTACATTTGTCCCTAATAATGATTGTTTCTAGGACATACATACTTTCAAAAATCTAAAGCACACCAGATTCTAGCTGGTGATGGCAACAATAAAGTACTACTTCAACTATATGAAGGCAAGATCAAGCTCTAATAATATATCTGTGATAAAAAATGAGGTTGGCACTCTATTGCAGAAAAAGAAAGACATAGAGCAGGAATTTCGACTGATGGGATCAGTTGCTACTAGAATCCCAAGCATTGACTTGAGTATCATGAGACCAGGACCAAGGATGTTGGAATGAGCATTCTCAATAAGAGAGCTCGAATCGAATCGGTATATCAATACCGATTCGATCCGAGCTCTTGGAATTGGAATAAATTCAGAATTCGGGTATGGCAGGAATACTGTCGACCATTACGAGCGATAGCGAAGCCAAGCCGTATAAAGGCCGGGAAAAGTCGCTTCCTTTTTTCTGGGACTTTTCCGCAACTCCTTATCACTATTTCGCTTTCTATAAAGCATAGTGTCAGTCTCCCGGGTAGGAGAAGGTATCTCAAATCTTTCAAAGTGGCGAACGGGTGTGTAACGCGTGGGAATCTGCCGAACAGTTAACGCGACATAAAGACTCCTTATTCTTATTTCTTATTTAGTATTTCTACTCACAAATAACTTTTATTCAGACTCAAACAAATATTACAAAAGCACTCTCACTCAACAACAAGATACTACAACTAACTCTTATAAGACTTTGCTTCTTCACTCACTTAGAAGCTCTTAATTTTTCTTGATACCTAAACTAAAATGGTGAGGGGTATTTATACTACTTAAGAACAATCCTACACCACATAAATAAACTAATCAAAAATTATAATAAACATACACCTCATTTTTCTCCATTCTTCTCCATCCTTCTAACAATATTTTAAATTACCAAATGATTCACATGCATAATTACCACACCCTAGAAGATTCTAGGTAGAAGACTTGTAGTTTTGGACCTTGACTATAGACTTGGACTCCAATTTGATTGGGTTTGGGTTTGGGCTCCCATAATGGATCAAGTTTATGATCCAACACACCCCCCCTAAACTTGATCTTGTGACTCCTAGTAAGTTCCTTAATCTTATGAAGTCTTCGTTTGTTAGTGGCTTGGTAAAAATATCGGTAACTTGATCTTGTGACTTCACATATTCAAATTGCACATCCTTTATGCATCTGATCAAGCCATGTTGGTACTGCGGCACATCAGGTAAGACAACATCGCTTTATTTATAAAGAAATATGTTCTCAGTCTTTTCATTAATTTTCGGTATAATATATAGTGTTATATAATTATACATGACTACAAATTAGGTAACTAATCTTCTTAATTATAATCAGAATATAAATTAACCTAATATAAAAGATATACAATGATACGGGAATATTCTTATAATATTCTATCACACCCCCGCAGTTGAAGCGGGAGGTTCTCGTACGGTGAGACCGAATCAAAAATCATCAAAGAGTATGCGCGGAAGTCCTTTAGTAAATATATCAGCAATATGGTACCGGGAAGGAACATGCAGGATACTAACTTGTCCACGAGCCACTTTTGCACGTACAAAGTGAATATCAATTTCAATGTGTGTTAGTGCGCTGATGTTGAACGGGATTGCCAGAGAAATATATCGCACTTACATTATCACAGTAGACCAATGTAGCCTTGCGGATTGGGCAGTGAAGTTCCAGCAGAAGGTTACGTATCCAACAAGTCTCAGAAACAACATTCGCTATTCCTCTGTACTCGACTTCGGCACTGGATCGAGATAAAGTAGGTTATCTTTTAGAAGACCAAGAAAGCAAGTTATCTCTGAGAAAAACACAATAACTTGACGTGGATCGACGAGTGTCCGGACAGCCCCCCAGTCAGCATCAGAATAAGAGGTGAGACCAGAGAGTGAGGACTTGTACAGGTGTAGGCCGAAGTGAAGAGTACCTTGTACATATCGCAAAATACGTTTAAGTGCATGTATATGTTTATATGTCTGGATGTGCATATGTAAGCATATTTGTTACACGACATAGGATATATCTGGTCTCGTGAAAGTGAGATACTGCAATGGTCATGTTAAACTGCGATAGTGAGTCGGGTTAGCATACAGAGAACCCAAAGAGGCACTGAGTTTGTAATTAGTGTCCACCGGTGTGGGCCGGTTTGCAAGACGTCATGCCTGCTCGGTCACAGATATCTTCGGTGTACTTCCTTTGACTAAGAAGTAAGCCACATGCATGTTTTGTAACAACAATGCCCAAAAAAATAGCTTAAGTGGCCCAAATCCATCATAGCAAACTCAGAGGCAAGGAGTGACATAATGGATCAACGAAGCGCATTAGAAGATGTGGTTCGGATGACATCATCAACATATAATAGGATGTATTCCATGTCATTACCTTTGCTATAGATGAAAAGTGAATGATCAGATTTGTTATGTGAAAAATCGATAGAGGATACAAAATCAGCAAACCGTTAGTACAATGCACGAGGATCTTGTTTCAGTCCATAGAGTGATTTCTTCAAATGACACACATAATCTGGATGATCCGGATTCCTGAATCACATAAGCTGATGCATATAAACAGTTTCATGAAGGTCCCCATGCAAGAAGGCATATAGACCAAGATTTTGACAAAGCATTGCTAAGAACGGTCTGAATAGTTGCCAGTTTCACCACCGAGTTGAAAGTTTCATCACAATCCACTCCCACCTATTGAGACATGCGATCACCTACAAGACGAGACTTGTGCCTCTCAAAAGAACCATCAGATTTCTTTTTATGTCTAAAAATCCACATAGAACGAATAACATTAGCATCAGAAGGACGGGGTACTAGATCCCACGTCTTATTAATCATTACATTTTTTCAATTAGGATCGGACAAGGCATTTTTTGGGTTGCGAGGAAAAGGTGAAGGGGCAATCGAAATGGACAAATTAAATAGCCGTTTGGATTTAGAAATGTTGTGCATAGCACGGGTTTCCATAGTCCGTAGGGGTACCGCGGGGGGGTTGGACGAGATCGGGAAGGTGGGATCGAGATGAGGCAGCGGGATCAGGAATAAGATCGGGATTGAGGAGGTGGGGCCGAGATGAGGCAGTGGTGTCGGAAAGAGCGGACGGGGGCGCTGGCTGAGATGAGGTAGTGGTATCGGGAAGAGGGGGCGGGGGTGCTGGCCGAGAGGCGGCAGCTAAACCAAAAAACCGAGAGGGGCTGTTCCGAGGCTCTTATTACCGGGCTGGGTGGGCTGCCTGACTCGGGACAACAGAGATTGTGTCGAGAGCCGGTGATGGTGGCGACTGATTTTGAAAGTGATGAATTAGAAGGGAATTTAGGACATCATTTAAGAAGTCATAGGAATTCAGATGTGGAGAATTGAGTTTGGCAAAGGGGAATTAGGACTCATCAAATATGAGAGACATCGTCTTCATTGCTGCCTCAATATCCGTCAATGCGTAGGTTAAAGGAGAAGAGAGTTGTGCACTGTATGCCTGTTGTGGATGTGCGCCGAAAATGCTGGGGTTATCGGGCCAGAGGTTGGGTCCAGGATGCCGTCGGGTAGGGACAATGTGTAGCAGCCCACGCGTGCTGGCCCTAAGCATCCCACGCGTGCTGGCCCTAAGCATCCCACGGTGGAGGCTGCTGCCACTGCTATTTCCGCTGTGGGTGGATACCTGCCAGCGGGGGCTGCCCTTTACCGCCGCTGCCACTATTTCCAGCTCGGCCACCGCCGCCCTTGCTGAAATTTCTGCCTTTATTGTTATTCTTGGAATGTGAACCACGTTTCGGATCGTTGGCTTATCAGTTGTAAAAGGCAGAAACTGAGCCCCTCGATTAGACAAGTGTGCCGCCGGTGGTTACGAGGGCGGCATCGACGGTGCTTGCATTGGCCGCTGCCCGCTTGGTTTTTCGAGTTTCTTCAAGGATAAGTTTTGAACGGGCCTCATAGAATAGAGGTAATGGCGTGCTTTATTGGAGGATGGTAGTGACGCCGTCATAAGTTTTATTCAAACCCGTAATGAGTTGCATCACCAATCGTTGATTTGTGACTGGTGCACCAACATTAGAGAGTTGATCGACAATCATCTTAAGTTCTTGACAATAGGCCGACGCATTAAGAAAATCGTCCTGATGAATGTCCTTAAATTAATTTTCCAAATACAAGGCACGTTGTGTCTTGTTATCATGAAAAATATTTTTTCAATCGCTGCCACATTTGTCGTGCAGTGGCGTCTGTTTCAATGATTGTATGTAATAGATCGTTCGAGATTGTGTTGTAGATACATTGTAGAACAACCGCATCTAAGCGTGAACAAATGTCATCATCGGAGCCATCACGTGTCTCCCGGGGCTCGGCAGTGGGCTTTGATTTAGGGGGGATGATGTGATCGATGATTTTGTACACACGATAATGGATTTTAAAGAGTTCCGCCCAGGACGAATACTGGAATGTTTCCATCTCAAGAGTAATATGAATGAAGTTCTTGATGTTGTTAACAACAAGAGCAAGATGCAATTTTGGTTGTTCAGCCATTAAAATTTGGGGAAGAAGAGGGGAGGAGGTTCGTCGAGAAGGAGAAAATATAGGGGGAGGGCGGCGGAGAGGGTGGCGGCCGAGGATGTTAGCCGACAGCTAGGGTAAGGAATTTTAGGGTTTGTCTACTGATACCATAAAGAAATATGTTCCCTGCCTTTTCATTGATTTTCAGTACAATAAATAATGTTATATAATTATTTACATGACTACAAACTAGGTAACTAATCTTCCTAATTACAATCGAAATATAAATTAACCTAATATAAAAGATATATAATGATACGGGAATATTCTTGTAATATTCTATCAATTTATTTAAATCACGAATAATCTAAGTATATAAGATGAAAGGGAAGTGCAACTACTTAATGCATCATAAATATGTGTGTGCATTATGTATAACTCGTGTTGGTAAGACTTCTTAAAATATGAGATTTGAAATCTTAAAAAATAAAATAGGTTACATTTATAACATTCGAAAAATAATTTGATGGTGTAAAAATACTGATGATATATATTACTTCAACTCATATTCAAATATGATATAACTTTTTTAAGATTACATACATCGACACAATATATAAATATACCGCAAAAGATTGTGGGGGAGTAGTAAATATTCTTTTATTATTAACCAACGATTTCGAATTTAAGTCTGGAGAATGATGTCGTATTTCATAAAAAGCGCTTAATCCCCCAAAGTAGAACCAATGCAAACCCAAATAAATCGAACCCTAAATAAATATAGGAGATTAATAAATTTTTTTGTTCACCCAAAATAAATATCGGATATCTCTCTACGTGTTAATTAGCTCTTTCTTTGTTTTTTTTGAGCTCACGGAAGTTGGCGGCTGGACAGAGACGCTAGGTTTAATTGTAACTATAAAGATAATTTTTTTAATAACTAACTAACCTAATTCCATAAGTCCGTACCATTTTAGCCCCCCTCCCCCCCCCCCCCTTACCTATGGCTGTGCTACTTAATATGTGATTATAAGAACTATATATCTAGAAGCAACATTAAATTATTTACCCGAAGTATTAATTTTATGATGGGAAAATTGATTACTTGAACCAAATACTTCTCCTTTGAATTTAAGAGTTACAAATATTTTTCTCGTTTTTCTTTCTTCTAGATTTATCTAATGATTTAAGAACAGTTAAGGCGTGTGCAAAAAATCAATTCTTGACAAAAATTCTCTTGCCAAAGCTAGTCACCGATTATGTAGTATGGTTTTGTAGGATGATTTCATAAAATGAGGTAGCATTTCAAGGTGTCATTGGAAATAGATTCTAAAGCTAGTAATTTTTATTATGTTTCATATTTCATTGATTTCATACTGTCCATCCTTGTAACTAAAAAAAGACCTAGCAGATTTATTATTAGTAGTAAAAACATTTTTTGGATCACCAAACTTATAGTCTGGACCTGGAGATATGGGCGGAAATCTTTCGTACTATTAGAGTGAGTCGGAGGCCAAGTCGAGATTTGATATTTATAAAATTTTAGTTTGAACACGGCATACATAGCTTGTTTTAGTTACTAGGTTTATAATTAAATATTTTTACATTTTTTATTTATTTTTTAAATATGAATACGATATCTAAGCAAAAATTATTAGATTTGTTTGAATTCATACCCAATTTAATGTGGATCCGCCTAGTGGCGAAGAAGGATTTCCACCAACAAAATTTAGATATAAAAAAGGAAATACATCTCAAAAAAATTTAATATTCATTATATATATATAAAAATAATTTTAACCTTATAGATATAATTTTCGGCAAAAAGGTTGGAATAAACCCGTTGCCTTCCTAACCCCGCCCATGACGCCTCGCTAGTCGCTAATTAAGTTTTTAATCCTTTTTCTAATGAGAATTGAGATTACAATATGATAAATATCAATATGGCAGATCTGGATCAATTCAAATTTTGTTACCATTCAGTAATGATTCAATATGATATAATTTCCTTGCAGATTACCTCTTTTGCAAGATTAGGAAAGTCAAACATCATCGATATCCTCAAAGAAGCTTCTATAGAATTATTAATTCCCCGTTTCCTTAATATTTTTTTTTATTCAAGTCGCCTATTTTTGATTTGACTATTCCCTATTTCCGCTTAGATCAGGTCTCCCAAACGGACTCTTAAATATGCTCAATTCTCCTCTCTTTTAGTTAATTTGGAACACAAAAAAAATACTATCTCACAACTACTAAAAGTGAATATCCATTCCAAAAAACAACATTCAAATTCCCTTTTGTATTATTCAATGGTTAATCCATTTATTTGTGGATCATTTCATCATCAGGATGAAGATGATACGGAAATTTTAAGCCCATGTTCAACTCCAAAAAGGTCAAAAAAGAACTTGTCAAGAACAAGGTCCAGTAACAAAAATAATCCTTATTCAGACAGAGGCCTTGACAAATTCTCTGCACTTTTAGCTGATCTTGAAGACAAGAAACAGAGGATTTATTCCCAAATTGGCCCTGATGATATCTCTTTTGTACGTTTCGTTTTTTCGAATTCCAACGATATCAAGCCCATTGTTGTCAAGTTGAAGGACAAGAAACCATCAACAAATGAAGTCAAGAACAAGCAAACCGTTGAGAAAACAGAATCTCCGAAAAATAAATGGATTCGTGAAGCAGACAAAGATCATAAAGAAGGGAAAGTCGAGCCCAAGGGCGTTACTTGGAATTATTTAAAGTGGAAAAATTTGAAGAGGCCTGTGTTTTATTTACCGGTGACTATAATATTGATATTGGTATTTTTGGCTATTTATGGAAGATCATTTGCAATAATGTGTACTTCAATTGGATGGTACTTACTTCCTTCAATTGGAAGTTCAAGATCAACCACAAGTACAAGAAAACCAAAGAGGAAGAAGGAATATACAAGAAGATTTAGTGAGAAAAGTGTTGTTAGTGAAGGACCAATTTCTCCAAGAAGTGTTATGAATGGACCAATTGATAAATTGCCACCAAATGGTAAACATGGCCATAGGAAAAGCTGGTCATAATGGGGGTAAAAAGATTATCTTGATCCTGTGAATTCTCTCTTCTTTGAAATTCTGAATTTTTGAGTTTTTTATAAAGTTTATTTCTTTGACTTTATGCATTGTAAATTCTTTTGCTGATTTTGTACATATTGTCTTGTTTGAGTTAGACTAGAAATTTAGTCACTCTTTTGACATGTTCTTGTAAATTAAGAAGTAGTTTGTTTGTTAACAAGTTATGCTGGTTCAACAGAATTGAATTGTACTGCTTTTTTTTTCAGAGTTCAATGAAATCATAGTTTTTCTTTCTTTTCTTACTTAAGCTGATTCTTCATCTCTCATATTGACAAATTAAATAGTTAGATGTCTTAACAACTAGTTTCTCTCTTGCATGTAAATCAGCTGATTTTAGGTTTTTCAAGTTCTTTTGTCTCGAAGAAAATGGCTCCTAAAGTTGTTTCCCGTCGGCTTTGGTAACAATGAAGTTTGCCTACACTTCAACTATTTTATTGAATTTTGTCTCTTAGAATTTGAATTGTGATATATCATAATTTTTGTCCACTTTACCAAATGCTAGACGACACCCTGCGTGCGTTTTAACATGTTTTAGTACATACCAGAATCCAAAACAAATGTACCTACATTGAGGTCATTGAGTGCTCAAACACCAATTATCTTACCACTTTCTTTTCATTCTAAGAAGGGGAGACTTGGAGTTACTGGTAAAGTTGTTGTCATGTGACCTGGAGGTCACTGGTTCAAGCCGTGAAAACATTCTCTTGCAGAAATGCAAGGTAAGGCTGCGTACAATAGATCCTTGTGATTCGGCCTTTCCCCGGACCCCATATAGCTGGAGCTTAGTACACCGGGCTACTTTTTTTTCTTTTCATGCTCGATTCAATTTTAAATGATCCGTCTTTTCCTTCTTTTTTTTCCTGATAGTGGAAAGGACATGTTCTTATATTAAAGTCGGGGGGGATTTGGCGAGGCTCCTAAGAGTACACAATTAAATTTCAACAACTGAAACTGAGATAAGACTTACCCTTCTAGAAATTGGTTGTTATTTCAAATTATGAAGGTTAATAGAAAAGGAAAATAGATTCCTCTTCCATCAGAGTATATTGGAACATTCTGATTTCCACATTTAAGTCTCAACTGATAGAGTAGTACATTATCGTATTCACAACCTAAGATAAACTTGATAATTACGAGCCCGACGGAGATGGAAGAGATCAAACACAAAATAAGAAGTAAATTCGCATTCCTTGTCGATCATTTTGATAGAGGGAATGAAGAAAGTGGATAAAACAGACTCGCATTTCTCTGCAACAAGTTCTTATACTAAAAGGATTGATAGCTTTTCCCCCCGCAATTTTTAGCACATAGAAGTTGACGAAATATTGATTCTAGGTGATTTTTTTTAATCTTTTTATGAATTCCATACCAAAAAATTACAATTATAGACTGGTTTTGTTTATCTAATCTTGATAAATAATAGATCATCCACTCTTATTTCCCTCAATTAAAGAGTAAAGCCGTCTTACGAAATTCACATCTAAGTTTATTACGCAAACATTATAAATTCTTTAAACAATGTGGTTGCCTTTCTAGATCAGAAAAGCAGCCATGTTTCTTTGAATTACTTCATTGAAGTTATGCGAAATGTTGAATAAAGAAAAACTTGAGTGTTTATTAGAGGATTATAAAATATACTAAAACAACGTAGTTTTGACAAAATCATACCATCCTTCGTGGTAGTAAGTAGCAACTTCTATTAATTAATTAATTTCGTAAATTTGATGTCATTTACCTGCTTCCTTCTTGATATTCAAAGAATCAAAGATAATAACCAGATAACGTTGGTCATCTTTTTTCTTTATGATGTTTCTCCTTATTATGGGGGTATATAATTCACTAATACAAAGAGCAGTTGGGTCAATACGTTATTCTATTTTCGAAGTGACTAAATCCTGGCGGGCTGCACATTTACAGCACTTTTCTATCACTTTCATTGCATAAGCACAATATTCTGTCCTCATCATGTTTTCTTTAGAAACCTTGGTCAGTTTTTTTGTTTAACCATTTGGCATAGGATATCCATTGATTAATGGTTCAATTAATTCGGATTCATGCGGTATAGAGTCAATTAAAGTTGAAAATGCTTCTTAGCAAAAAAGATGTCATTCCCCTAACTCACCTCTTGTTAAAAATGAAGAGTAAATATGGGTACCATATATATATTTTACATGGATATATGAATTCACTTGGTTCTTTTTATTCTTGCTCGAGCTGGATGATTAAAAATTATCATGTTCAGTTCCCTCGGGGGATGGATCTATAAGAAGTCACCTATCCCGATAATAAAAAAAAATGAATAAGACCAATTGGCATAGGCCATAGACAGAGAAAATGAAAGAAAGACAGGAAGTTTCCACTCAAGCTAAAGGGGCCTCTCTCCATAAAGGAAGAAGAAGGAAGGCAAGACTAAGTCATTTAGTTGTTTTCTATTTTCATTCTGCGTACTGCTATCCAATTGAAGATTAATTACCTACCGACCATGTTCGTTCTCTGTCTTAGGCTATATTACGCTATCGATAGAGGAAGTTGATATGCGAGATGGACAACGTCGGCTCCATTAGGGCCGTCATTCCCATTGTAACGGCGGTGGAGCCCAAAGCCAATCCCAGGGAACGATGAAGCTTTCCTAGGGTCTATCATATTCCTTGATGATTCTTATTAAAGCCTAAAGAGAAGAAAAGTTCCAGACTTCATAGAGTTAAAAGTGCAAAACGAAAAAAACATACAGTTTCACATTCTAGTTAATAGTAATTACCTTTAAAAATTAACACAAAAACCATTGGATAAACGCTAATTGTTTTAACCAACATAATGCCAAATCGAAGACCTTTGACAAGATAACGGTGCATAAAATCTACTTATCTGATTGGCGCTGTCTCTCCGCATAATTATCAGACCTTGACCTCTGGAGTGCGCACACCTTTCTAAATGACATTTTATTCAATGTACAAAATATTTTAGTTCTGATTGTCAACAACACTATCGGTATATTTGTTATATATTAGCTTTTGATGTAAGCGGCCACCAGACTTGATTTTCGTTTACACTAATAAATCATAAATTACTGTTAATAATTCTTTTTGGGTCCCATTTTTTGGTGATTAATTGTCGTCCACATCTTGCAATTTCATTAGCGTGGCGGCCTCAATTTCTAATGAAATGATTATGAAATATATTGCTTTGTTTTACTTTTTTTTTTCTTTCTAAGAACGACATAAATTGAACTTACTGATAACAAAATAAATAACGTTCCTAGCGTTTCTCACATGTATTATATATATATTTAGCATAGCCGGTGTAAACAATAGTTGAACTGGCCGTCAATTAGGGGCAGGTTTGAGTAGGCTGACTACAGAAAACCAAATGGATCAGATCAATTGTACTCCTATTAAATTAGCTAGAAATTTTCGATCAGAACAGATTGATTAGAGGTGTTAGGTTGGAGAGGGACTAAACTTGAAAATTTCGACACAGTCGCAATTGCACGAGTATCAATACGTCATAATCTTGGTAAGAGGGACATAAATTTTTGCAGCTTATGATAATAAAATACATTTATTTTGTTGAATACTAGTAGGTCAGAATTGAAGCGCAGTTGATTGATTATTAATACACATATTGCATTTCACTAGCACACCTTTGAACTACTAATACCACAAATAGTAAAAGAGTGAGAATGCCAAATTAACTAACCAATTTTGATGAAATTATCCAGTCAACCAGCTAGACTGTAGCCATTGGTAAATATTGTGGATAACTACATTTTAAACTGAAAAAGCCACGCAAACATGCTTGCTGTTGTTACTCCGCAAGCTTGCAAACAATTTAAAGAGCGGTGTGCTGTAATCGTAGCATTTAGGGAACATTAAGTGCCATGTTGATTCACATCAAATCAATCCAGATCAAGAAGCAGATAAATGTGATTTGACAAGGGTATTGAGCAGCAAATTAACCTTTTCACATTTAGCACAATGGAGGAAGATAACAGGAAAGGCGGCAGCAGGCAAAACTTGAACGAAGTGCAGAACCATAGAAAAATAAGTTTGACCATGAACCACGTCAAGACTGGAGTTCAAGCTGTGGTAATTAAAGCCGTTCAAGCTGTGGTAATTAAAGCCATTGCCAAGAAGATTATATCTTATGCTTCCAAGGGAACTTTCTTAATTGAAGAGCAACCATTGAAGTAGTAAGTTTAGAAAATAATCTTTCAAAATTAACTATTATAAAGTTAACTCTACGATTATAAAATTAGGAAAGAATTTCAAAAGTTACCGCTTTGATTCTAGTTGTTACTACTTCTTTCCAGCTATTTTACTATTTCATTTATAAACTTACTACAGAACTCAAAAGAAAAAACAAGGATCTTAACCAGCGCAAAATCCTTCTTACATGTATCCTTAGTGAGGATCAGCTAAACAACTAACAAGGGATGTAAACTGGAGTTTCCATAAAAGAGTGTACAAATAATAATAAAAAAAGATCAAGTCTCTCACCAGCACATATAAAGACGACGTAGGGCCGGCTATACACCTGGCGACTTCTTTTTTAGCAAACATCAAGAAGTTAGCTAAACCTATCCTCTAATAATGCTGTTCAATAAGCATCGTTGGCCACTGTATCAAAGTGTGGCAATTGAGCAGTGAAGATGAGGTTAAAGTGCCTCCTTTACCCATAGAGCCTATAGACCCTACTAATATGTTACTCTATTAACTTCTACCCAACCTCAGTTAGAAGTATTATGATATATGCAACTCCCAGAGTGAACATACTCTTAATTCTTTTCACTGAATCACAAAGGTAAGACTACTGTCAAATGGAATTGGGTCTTGAGCTTTCTGGAGTTGGTAAGACTGCAGGCTTAAAGTTTATTATTCCTTTCTAGATCTTTCTGATCTTAGCATGTAACGTCCCCGTCTCTTAGATTGACACTATGGAATTAGTCTCTATTCTGTGTGTGTGTGTGTGTGTGTTTTCCTTCACTGGCTTCCATACATTAGCAACTCCTACCTTCAATTTCAATTTTTAACAGCATCCAATAAATTAATTTAGTGTGTCCACTTTCTCCAAGCACAATTTTCCCCATATTATATAAATTCATTCATTTCTCCTACTTTCTTTTTTTCTTTTTCCTTTTTAAGGTGGCAGTATAGAAGAAGTCTGTAGAATTTAAGGCATTGATTTGTTCATAGCAAAGCAACAGCAAGGGGCATGCGGGTTGCCAATTGCTTGAGAGCTTTTTCGAAGAATAAATTAAGTTGAGCACATTGTTTTAATTCAGAAGAAGGTACAGCTTGGGCTCTGTAAAAGGAACATATACCTGTTAAAATGGAGCCACATAATAGAATCAGATAATTTATCATGTGTCAACCCTGTTAAAACTACATATCATCTTCAGGTCTCTGCTTTGATCAGGGGAATGATAAACATAACGCTCCTGCCCCTTATTCCTGCAATTCAACAAGAGGTTTATTCAATCTAATCTCCTACGTAAATTGATGTGCCACTTTAATTACTTTTTCACTTCTCCACATTTGGAACAGAGCAAGAGGTAGAGAAGAAATAAATCACAGTTGTTATAGTCACAAATAAGAATTGAAGGAGAAGTATCTAGAAGTGTGTCTTTTAGACCTTGAATCTCTTTCGCTGTCCTTCCTCAGAACTAAATTGAGAGACTCGTGAGTGCTGCCTATGACCTTCGTCTCTTTCTTCCACTCCTCTCCCTGGCATTCTCTTTCTTTCTTCTATTTGATGTCTAGCATCTCGGAAGAATCCGTCCTTATCCCAAGTCACGTCATAATCAGCTCTGAGTCGTGATCCTTGCTGCACAATTATCAATCACATGATTAACCAAAAACCAATTTCTTTGAAGAATCAGCAGAACATGTTCATTAAAATTGGAGTACATAATATCTAAATTTTGGCTGTTGAGCAACAACACCAACAAGGCCTGTTGACTATGAATATGAATGCATACACACAAGAAAAATGTACTCCCTCTGGCTTATTTTTTTATGTAAAGGTGTTTGACTGAGTACGGAGTTTAAGAAAGGAAGAAAGTCTCTTCAAATTTGTGATCTAAAACATGACAGACATTTTGTGGCTATAAAATGATGCCATTAAGGATAAATTGAGAAGTTCAAAGTAAGATTATTCCTAAATATAGAAAGGTATATTTCTTTTTGAAAAAAAACTAAAAAGAAAAGTGTGACAGAGGGAGTATGTAAGTACAAAAATTCTTTGTAACACTTATTAAAGCATTAGGCTTTTTGATGAAAACTTATTAAAGCAGTAGTTGAGTAAAGGCCTAATTGCTTAGACATATATCTGAGCACATGATAGATAATTCAGTCATAAACTTCTTTGAGTGCTAAAGAAGATGAGAAAGACTAAATCTATAATTTACATTTCTCCAATATGTTTCAACAGAGCATATACAACATAGACACACTCAAATTTTTCTTCTTTTAAATATGTAAAAGCCGTTTCATTTATTTCAATTTTGGCAAGCAACTGCTTCCCTTCAGAGTACCATTGGATTCTAACTATAGGAAAAATAAAAGTAATAGACTGATGTTCCAACAAATATACCTTTTGCAATGAGTGACCAGACAAAATCTTCAAGGCGTCATAGAAGTCCTTGTGCGTCTCAAACCGCACTACAATCTTACAATTAAGACCAGAAACTATGTCTCCTTCATCTGCATCGTCACTTATACCATTGTCCTCAGCAACATGAAGATTCCTATCCAAGAAAAAGATGAGATAAGAAAATAAAGGATGAGAAACTAGCTGTAAGAATATATGATAAGCTTAAGAGCTAAAATATCTGGAAAGAGAAAATGAGCAATCAGCAAGTTTCTTTCCTTTCCCGTATTTTCTTGGATAAATGGGGATGATAATGAAATTAATAAGGGCATAGTAGACTCTTTGAAAGGAGAAGAAAAAATAGGGATGCAGAGTACAGAAAAAGGCACTCTCCAGTTCTACACAACGTATAGTTGGATTTAATTGAGACGTGATTGATTAATAAATTTTGGTAGGCTACATTTCTGAAGAAAAAACTATTCAGAAGTTTTAGTAGGTATCAATATTGTTCTAGAAACCTTTTCTTTACAAAGGTTAAAAGAAAGCAAGATATACATGAAGCTAGTTGCTGCAAGTATCCATGACCAAATAGACAGCATTCAATATCCATGACCAAATAGACAGCATTCAACTTCATAACAAACAATTCAAATGTCAAACAAGTAGTCAAACAGATCTAATACTTTTTTTATAAAGTCTAAAAGATAATATAAAGACAACTAACAGCACATACCTTATCTTTCCAAGCGCAGAAATAATCGTGTGACTAACCAGCATTGAGGGCTTAGACGAGACCCTCGTCTCTGCAAACCATCGTGATGGCATACCTTTCAACACAATTGTATCTGGCTGCATCCTTCCACTCCTTTGATATCCTGTAAAGAAGAAAATAGGAGAATCAATTATTTCAAGATACCAACCCTGTGAAAAGCATGGACAATTACACAGGCATGAATTTCACCAACAATATAATGAGGATCAGAGACTCTTAGCTTGTTAAAATACAAACCCAGCCAGTTGTTAGCAGTTTCAGCTTCATACCCTTTAAGTACAGCTTCAGAAACATAAGGTCTTCCATTTACAGCACATAACAACTAAAAAGTCTATTCTTTAGCATGTGTTCTTCTTAGCTCCTCATTTGAAAGTTAAAAGCCAGATTTTCTTATTTTCTTATCCAACTTTCATATTTCATTTATCACTTTTGAGGCAGATGGACTTCTACATTGAGGGCAAGTCATACAGACCAGTTAAAACATGCTATTATTTTTCTTATATAAAATGAAGGCAGAATACATAGATAGACATTTAAACTTGGCCTCTACTATCAGTTGAACACTTCAACTTACAAAATGATCATTTACACACCTCTAAAATTTATGTGCCACGTCATAGTCGGGTGTCCACGAGACATTGGGGACGATTTGAGGTGTCTAGATGTGAATTCTCAAAGTTGGAGTGTTTAGTTGCCACTTCAGGCCAACTTAAGGTGTGTATCTATGTATTACGCCGAAACAACCAAGGTTCTTCACTATTCTTGATTTCGTCTTCCGGCTACTATAGCAAGGAAATATACATCAAAATCCATTCCGATCCATTAGATTCTTCAACTACATTTTCTATTAACATACAAATCTATAAACAAACATAAAGCAAGTGTACCAACATTACTATTCAACTACTACAATATATCCAAAACACTTTTTAAAAAAAAATCTTTACTAACCACGAGCACCAAAAGCATTAATCTCTTCCCACTCCTTCTTCATTCCTTCAAAATCATCACCCACAGGTACCGCTACATTCAACTTAAACTTAGTACCTTCCAAATTCAACTCAATCCCATCCAATTTCTCCACAAACACTCTCCTCCATTCTAGAAACTTCTTATCACCACTCCCCACATCATAATCAATCACTTTCTCTAGAAACCCTAACTCGTGAACAAATAGGCGGCCACGCGCCACCGGTTCACCGCGTTTCCGTTTGTTGAGGAATTTGAATTTACGTATTTCGAGGTCTTCTTCGGGTACAGTGATGGAGAATGATAATTTTATGTAATCGATTAGTGATCGCTTGAATTTCCATTCGTCGATCGGAGAAACGGATCTGTCGGCACGGTAGATTGTTAAGAGAAGCTTAATGCGTGGGATTAGAGAGAGTCCGCTTTCGAGTTCTAGGGTTTCGGTTGGCCGGAAAGTGTTTAACGGTCGATTGCTCATTGTTTCCGGTCAGCTTTTTGGTCAGGTTAATTGAGACTTTAGATTTTTTTGAGTTGGACTTGCTGCTATGCCTTTTGTACTTTTTAATAATGACGACACTAAGGTCAAAGTAATAAATCATTACGACGTCGTATACACGGTGTAAGGCCAAAATTTGAGCAAGCTCATAAAATTTACTACGACTAATAAAAGAAAAAAGACAAAGTAAAATGAAGAAAATATTCACAAAAAACTTTTTAAAGAACGAGAGTCAACGGCCTAATCCACTTAGTGGCGAATTAAATCAATAATTCTAGTTTTTTAAGACAATCTACTTTGAATTGCTAGTGTGTTTACGAGACAAATTCTATTTGAAATGGAGGTTGTTAATTTGTTAAATGTTTGACGAGCCATTATATTTGAGGCGCATAAACTATGTTCGTCAATCAAGTTTGTTCATTAGTCATAAGCTTATTAATTTAACTCAAATTTTCAATTTTGATCCATGCTAAAGTCTTTTATTTTGCAGGATTGAAAGAGTGATCAATCATTATGATCTTTATTTTTTAGAAGTGCAAATAAAAACTTACAAACTATTAACAAGTAGGCATTTTATCCTTTTTGTAGCATTATGATCTTTAGCAATTTTCTGTAGGCATTGGCTAATATTTAAATGTTTTCCAGTGCAATTAAGATGGTTCACTCTCAATATTCTTTTTCCTGCTCTTTGTATTTCTTTTGTTTATATATTTAACATTTTGATATCAACAATTAACTCGAAGACAGCAAGGAAAGGAGACTGGAAATCGTAAAACTAGTTATCAAGCTAAAAAGTTAATTAGCGGAGTCAAATACTTAATAATAGCAAAATACTACAAAATTAGCACGAACAAGCCCATTATCCATCGAGATTTCGTGTACTAGTTGACCCACGGGAATTTCTCGGGTATCAAAAAAGAAAAAAATTTAGCACGACCAAGTCTTGCAAGTATGAAATATATAGTGAACGTTTGGATGTGCTTATGGCTTTTTGTCTTATAAGTCAAAAGTTATGAATTCTAGCTTATGACGTTTGGCTTATTTTTGCTATTTTGGCTAAAAACAAGTGATTAAAAATACATTTTTATTTTACCCAAACAATACAAAAATGTTTAAAGCTATTTTGACCTAAAGGCACCTAAAATAAGCCAATCCAAACAGGCTCATACTTCTATGATTTGGTAGTTGCAATCAGGGCATTGCAGTTAACTAAACACAGAATAGGAGATGCACTGTTTTTTCTTCTTCATTAGCCAAAAAGTACTTCCATTGGAAATGTTCAGTGCTGAATTGTAAGCTGAAGCAAATCAACTGTGAGATCAAGATATCATGTGACTAAGTAAATTCAGTTGTCTAGATATTAGGTCCAAAAGCCAGCAAATGTAGTAATTGTCATATACACTGATACAGAATACCACAAGTGATACTATACTTCCATGGCATGTCCATTAGCCTGTCGGAAATGTTGTTCAACATCGATAAATAGTACTATCCTTTTCGTATTCAAAACTCTATAGAACCAGATTCATTTCTTAGATTCTGTTGAATTGTATCGAATCCATTTCTCTATCGAAGATCTTTTCCCATTGATACATCAAAGAGTCCATCGCTTTCACAAATCAGTTACAAAATGTCTATTCTATTAACAAGTTGCTAGGCTTCTTGGATTTCATTTTCTGCCTTGAATTAATAGTCTCTAACTCTCTTATCAAATAAAACTTTGAACCGGAGCAGAAAGCTTCAACTCGTGCGCAGCTAGGAAAAAATCTGCTGCTTGCTGCACTGAGCCTTCCATCTTTGCAAGCATTCCAAGGTTAAACCACACTTCATGGTTCGTGGGTTCTAATCTCAGAGCATTCATAAAGAAACTTCGAGCAATAGGGACCGCGTCGTTACCCATCTTCATAAGAACTTTAGCTGTAGAAACAATACTTGGGATATAATCTGGTTCTATTGATAGAGAAATTGAGAATGCAACAAGAGCTTCTTTGTGTCTTGCTTTAGCTTGAAATAATGCACCTAAATGTATTAAATAAATCATGTTATTGATAAGAAAGTACATCTAATTTTCACTTTTTTTTCAAAGAGTTGTATTATACCTGTTGCATGCCAATTTCGAGGGCAGAAAATTTGAATAGCTTTGGCTCTGTTTATACATAATTCAGCATCACGCCACGACTCAAGATCTGTGTATAATCCTGCTAAATCAAGCCATATTTCAACTTCCAATCTTCTCTGAGAAGTTACCTGCAAACCAAATAAAGAACTTAATGATCTCCAAATCTCCTTTTAAAAATTGCTACAACCTTCAAATTCTATGGATTTCATACATCAGATTGTCAGAATAGTAACCTATTCAACTGGAAATTTTTCTATGTTGAGAGATACTCCCTCCGTTTCAATTTGTTTGTCTTAATTTGACTCAGCATGGAGTTCAAGAAAATAAAGAAAACTTTTGAATCTTGTGGTTCTAAACTAAAGATATGCACAATGTACCAAAATGCCCTTTGAATCTAGTGGTCTTAAATATGCCATGTAGGATGTTAGGTGTAAAGACTTACTACTAAATATAGAATGTAGCATTCTTTTTTAAACAGACTAAAAAGCAAAGTAAGGCAAACAAATTGAAATGAAGGAAATATATATGATTTCAACCTCTGCTGGTATAGGAGATTGAATACAACAACTATGTCTCGATCCGAAGCAAATCGGAGTCGGCTATATGACTCCAATATGACCATGTCGCTCCATTAAAGTTCATCCATACCAATATATATTGAAGATTGAATACACACAACTTATTTAGAGGAAGTTAAAAAAAATTGTGTACCTCATCATTTGTCGCAGACTCCTTTTGTGCTTGAATCAAAGCGAGCAGAATCCTGTATGTCTCTATGGCTTGCTTGGGCTGTTGTTGAGATATTTGAAGGACAGCTTTTAATCTGAGATGTTCCATTTGGTCAACATGTCCAGTCTCATCGAGAGCAAGATCGACAATGGCTTCAGCATCCTTGAATCGCTGTTCTGCAGAAACAACTAAAGCCAACAACTTCCAAGCTTCCGCTGTTCTTCCAGCCGACATTTCTGAGAAGCGCATTACATTATTAAAAGCTGGAGTCAAGTTTCTTTGGATGGCATTTTCCAATCCAAGATTAAACAGAATTTCTGGATCCTCCGCCTTGCAAACTGCGAAAGCAGAGTTTAAGGCAGCCAATGCTTCTCTTTGGCAGAAATTTCTTTCAAAATCTGAATGGGAAACTCTTGCAGCATTTCCATAACAGACGCCAAGAAATTTATGAGCCTGAACCAGGAAATGTTCGTTTTGATTTTTGGTCAAGTTAATTACTTCACGAGCAAAATTTATCCCTTCATGAGCTTGTTGCAGATCCTGAGAACACAGCTTTGCTCCCAACAAGAGAGACGGAACATGAGGTTCTTGGTTGGCTTCCGAACATCCAGAAATTTTCTTGACAAGGTTCAACGCCATATCATTCTGACCTGCAGCACTGTAACATAAAGCAAGTAGATACCACCTTTCTGATCGGGTATACACTCCGGGAATAACCTGCTCAATATGATCTGCAACAGACTCATAGTTTCCAGAAATTGTCAGCACGAATGTCAAATGGCTCATGACTTCAGAATCCCATTCTATTTGACCATTTAGCATTTTGCTCATAAGTACAAACAACAAGAGAATTGCTTCCTCCAAGTTACTTTTAGGGGCTGTTGAACCCCATATTTGAAATTGAGCAGGAACCTCAACTTCAGCCCCTCCAAAAAGTAAAGTGGAAGCTAAGTCTTTTTGTATACAGGCCAATCTTTGAGGGTCCAAATTCCATGGCTTGACTAAAGCCCTTCGATATGCAAGCACAGCTTCACCCAAATACCCTGCTTGTATCCATAACTTAGGAAGTAACTCGAGCGCTTTATGAAACATCTCCAGCAACTTGCAGTCTTCAGAAATTCCCTCTGGTATTCCATTCGGTAATGCTGAATCGACAACCTCCAGTATCATCTTGCACTCCTTAGCAGCATCTGAGGAGTTAAGAACCATATGCAGCTACATCAGTACCAAAAAGCAGACAACACATCCTTCAACCCATTAACATAGGGGTCGTTTGGTTGCTCGTTAGAGTTATGCAGTGTTTAGTTATTCATGTGTTAGTTATTCCATCTTCTACCCTGCATAAAATAATCCATAGATTCACTCATAACATGAACATGTATTAGTTATGCGGGATTGTAAGTTGGTAACCAAACACCGTACTTGGTTAAATGAACTTTATACATAGCAACAAAATGCTACCAAACATGGTACTACTCATGCTGGTTTTAATACATGAATAATTCACTTCCTAACCAGCAATTAAGTGGCCCCATAGTGTTCATCTGTCAATGGCATACAGAGCAAAGATTTGGAAAAATATTTTAAGTCTTCTATAAATGTAATGCTAAACGATAGAACAACCAAATAACATAAGGAGGAGCGGCTTTACCTTTGATTCGGCTGAGCTCTTCTAATGATTTTGCTTTGAGCAAAATTGCTTCAAGAAGTAGACTCACAGAATGCAGTGACATCACACCAGCAGGCACGATATCACTTTTGGAGCGTGGTTTTAAGGGCCTCGTTCTCTCAGCAATGGCTTTAGACATTTTCGAGGACAAGGTTCTAATATCTATTCCCTGAAACACTTGAAGGGCAGCATCAAAATTCCCTCTTTGGTATTCTAGCCTCCCAAGCAAAGCTCTTGCTTCCTGCATCCCAACAACAACAAAAGAGCCAAATCTATTTACATAAAGCTTGAGACACTGCTACTAAATAGGGCGAACAAATCGATCAATTAATCAATCAACTACGCCTCAATCCTAAACTAGATAGAGTCGGTTATATGAGTCATCTGTATCTTTCATTACAATATTAAGGAGCCGTTTGACCATGAGAATTATTCACTTTTTTCCGTAATAATTTTTCACTCTATGTCAAAATCAAATTTGGAAAAGTGCTCCAAACGTGTTTTCTAAGTCCATCTTCATAAATTTCAAATAAAGTGCTCTCATCTCTCCTTTGCGAAAAGTATAACCAAACACAACTCAAACTTCATAAAATCCAAATAAAGTGAAAAATATTTGAAATATTAGCCAAATGCCTACTAAATCAGTAAGTTTTTAAAAGGGGGAAAAGGAGAGAAAAAAGAGGGTAAAATGTACAAAAGTAGATGATTTGTGTAGGGCTATTACCTCATAGTTCAAGGAAAGTGCTTCTTTTAAAGTTGATTCAACTTCATCAACTTGGGCATCATCAAGTTTTGAATCCCAATCTACTGTTCCAGTTCTAGAAGAAATGCCACTAGCTGAGAAATCCCTGGTGGCCAATGACTCAGGAGACTCTGGTGGTGGCTCATCAAATTTAAATTGCTCTCCTGAACAAGCACACAACATCTTCCCCAAAAAGCAGCAAAATTTCAAAATTTTCACACTTTTGTCCACTCCAAGAATCTTACTTTAGGTCCAGTTCTTTCAAAAGTTTAAATCTTTCTTAGTACCCTTTAACCCCCTGAGCTGAAAAATGCCAAATATCAAGAAAAGGTGAAATTTAAACACAAAGGGTAAAATGCAATATTGGATCAAATCAAGAATTGATGATAAAGATCTATACTGAGGGCAAAAAAAAAAGATTCTTATCCAAAAAAGGAAAGAAAGTTTGAAACTAACAACAACAACATAATTCCACCACAAATGGGTACGAGGAGGTACGCATACGTTGCCCCTATCTTGGGAGTCAGAGACGCTGTTTCTGAAATATCATCAGCTCAAGAAAGTTTGAAACTACCAAAAGATTACAAATTTAAAGTTTGAAACTACCAGAAGATTACAAATTTACAAAGTGAAAGAAAAACATCCTAAGGGAACACTTTAAAACCCAATGAAACAGAAGAATAATTTGGAACAGAAATTAAAGTAAGACAAACTACAAAATGATAATTAAAAATGCAGAGGTGAAAAGGCTAAACAAACAAGAGAATAAAGCATTGAAATTACTATAAAAACAGAAAACTTTGTTTTACGTGCATTGTTTTTTGTAGTAAAATTAGTAATTGAAAGCAACTTCTAAAAAGCCGAAAGAAATAATTCCCTTAGTTATTTTTATTAATTGAAAAAGTATATATATAATTTATATATTTTTATAATAGAAAATTTTTATTATACTCCCAAAATTCTATTCTAGTAATACAAAAATTCGATAATTATAATAAGTGTACAATGCTAATTAATTTATTTACACCAAAATTGAGGCCTAAAATCGTGATATACACTTAATTAAGGGAAGTGTACATCACGGTATTCTAATATACAAAACCATGAGATGTGCCATATTTATCACACCCTGCAGTCATAGCGGGCGGTCTTCATACATTGAGATTGTCCCTAAAATCTTCAAAAAGTACTGACGGAAGAACTTTGGTAAAAATGTCTGCAATTTGATACCTGAAAGAGACATGGCAGACACGTACTTGTCCACGAGTTACCTTTTCGCGAACAAAGTGAATGTCTATCTCGATGTGTTTAGTGCACTAGTGTTGAACGGGATTACCAGAAAGGTCGATTGCACTAACATTATTACAATAAACCAAGTTAGCTTTCTGAATAGGACAATGAAGCTCTAAAAGAAGAAGATTACGTAACCAACATGATTCAGAAATCACATTGGTCACCCCTCGATACTCGGCCTCTACACTAGAGCGTGACAACGTAGACTGACGCTTCGCAGACTATGAGACCAAGTTGTTACCAAGAAATATGCAATAGCCAGACGTGGAACGTCTGGTATCCGGACAACCGCCCCAATCAACATATGTATACGAGACAAGTGTAAATGTCGAAGACGGATATAAATGTAAGTCATAATCAAGTGTTCCCTAGATGTATCGAATAATGTGTTTGAGCGCACTCATGTGTTCAACCCTGGGATCATGCATAAATAAGCACACCTGTTGTACGACATACGTAATGTCTGGTCTCGTGAAAGTCAGATATTGAAGAGCCCCTGCAAGACTGCGATAGCGGGTCGGATCCTCGTAAGATGAGCCAGCCTCAGCACCCAGCTTGGGTTTAGTATCAACTGGAGTGAAAGTAGACTTGCATGAAGACATATCAACTCGCTCAATGATCTCAGTTGCATACTTGCGTTGGGATAAGAACAACCCACCTGCATGATGAGAGACAACAATCCCCAAAACGTAACTCAAGGGCCCCAAGTCTTTCATAGCAAACTCAGAAGTCAGAACTGAGTATTGTCATGATAGACTGTCGTAATGCATCAGAAGAGGCAGTCATGATAATATCATCTACATATAAAAGTATATAAGCCAATGAAGAACCACGATGATATATGAACAATGAATTATCATACCTGCTGTGAGAGAACCCAATAGTTGAAACATAGTCTGCAAACCGCTTATACCAAGCCCGTGGAGACTGCTTAAGCCAATACAAGGACTTCTTCAATAAACAGACATGATGAGGATAATTGGGATCCCAAAACCCCAAGGGCTAATGCTTATAGACTGTCTCATTAAGATCATTATATAAGAAAACATTTTTCACATCTAATTGATGAATGGGTCATGCTTTTGAAAGAGTCAAGATGAGCACAGTGCGAATGGTAGCCGGTTTGACCGCCGAACTAAATATCTCACCACAATCTACACTAACCTGTTGAGTCTTACCATCACCTACAAGACGAGTCTTATGTCTCGCAAAAGAACCGTCAGAATTGTCCTTATTAGGGCGGGCCAGTGGGCCGGGACGGCCCGACCCCGACCCGACCCCATCCCGAGCCCGCCCCAACCCCGCCATAAAAAAAAATGGGGGCGGGACTCGAACTCGGGACGTGACGATGTCTCGTCCCGCCAGACCCGAGCCCGCCCCAGGCCCGCCCGACCCCTTCCCGAGCCCGACCCCGCCCTTTTCCCCCCTTTGCAAAAATGGTCGTTGCACCAACGTCCATTTTAGATTATGGTCGTTGGCCAACGGCCATTTTAGGCCCCCCCCTCCCCCAACCCCCTACCCCTTAATATTTATTTTTAACTCATAAGTTATTATATTTACACTTTAACCCAATTTTCCAACTATAAATAACTCATTTTCTCTTCATCTTTCTCACAAATCTTCCTACAATCTCTCTAATTTCTCAATATATCTCTCTACAAGTCTACATTGTTTGCTAAATATTTAATTTTATTTATTCATTTGGGAATTGGGAGTGAAGTTGGCAACTAGCTTGAGGATCTTCCATCGAGCAAAGTTTCAATTTTCAATCTCTCGATTACACGTCGACGTTACATCGGCGTTTGGTACATTCGTTCGTTCATTAAATTATTATTGTCTGTTTATTTTATTTAGCGCACTTAATTTTATTGTCTTTAATTATTTATTATCATAATTAAAATGGAAGGATTAAAAGGTATGTTTAAGGGTAAGGGTAAGGGTGCTTCTTCTAGTAGGAGCAACCAGGGCAAGGGTACTTCTTCTAGTCATCTTATTCCTACACAGGATGATTTTGTTGATACTCGACATTTTCCTACAATACCATTAGATTTAGACCAGGAGTTATTTTCTGGAACTTAAGAAGACTTTAATTTAGACGATGATCTAGATGATATACCCACTAATGTTGATGACAACACACCCACTAGTGCACCTTCAACTGAAATACCTCATATTCCCCCTAGTATGAGACGAGGTCCAGCAAAACGACCATTAAAATCAGATGCATGGACATTTTTTGATAGGGACGTAGAGAATCAAGTAGCCATATGTAAAATTTGTAAAAATGTTTTAAAATTTAAAACTGGAAAAGGTCACGGTGGGACGGGGGGTTTAATTAGACACGTAGTAAGTGCTCATCCAGCTAGGTATGCCCAATACCAGGCTTCAAAACCGGGTGCGCAAACGCCCGCTCCATCGGGACAAGGTTCACATACTGATACTGTCCCGGACCAAGTACAGGGTCAAATTAACCCTATGACGGGGGGAATTGTAGGCTCTAAATACAACAAACATAGAGATAGGGAAGCAATATCAAAATTAGTTGCTGTGGAGGGTTTGCCTTTTTCATTTCCTTCATCTCCCGGTTTTATTCATTACATTAGAGATATATATATAATCCTGCTTTTAACGGTTTTCCTAGATCAACTGTTAAGAGAGATGTATTTAAATTCGCCATGAATATCAACAATATTTACGTTTTTCATTATATCATTTTAATGACAAAGTATCTATCACGTCTGATATAGGTCGTAGTACTAACAGCCATGATTATTTAACTGTAACTTGTCATTGGATAGCTTATAAATGGTCTATGCAAAAACGTATTTTAGCGTATAGGTATATAGATGATAGGCACACTGGTACTTTTATTGCAGAAAATATTTATCAAGTGTGCGATTATTACTAATTACCGATAAAATTATGACTATTACATTAGATAACGCTTCTAATAACAATTACGCAATTACAATGTTAAAAAATAGTTTAGCTCCATCTTTTCCGGACCATTTTCATATAAAATGCGTGCCATATATATAACTTAATTGTAAAGGATGGTCTATCACTTTTGAAGACATTCTTAGTAAAATACAATTTGCTATAAACTTTATTTTTAAAAGTAATAAAGTACAACGAGAAAAGAATATAAAAAACTTGTCACGATTGTGGACTACCTTATAGAAGAATTCCACAAGAAGTATCGACTAGGTGGAATTCTTTATACGAGCAACTACTTGTTGCTTATGACTATAAATTACCTATAACTTTATTTTTAACTCTCATAATAAAAACCCAAATTGATATGATTTTAGATAGTGATTGGGTAAAAATTTCCGAACTTATTGTATTTTTAGAGAAATTTTTTCAAGCAACAAAAGAATTTTCCGGTATATATTATCCTACTATTTCAACTATGTTATTTTATATAACTCTAATATTTTTATTACTTAGTGAATATATGGAAAAATCAGTTTATAAGGCAGCTATTAAAAAATGTTTGTCAAAATAAAAAAATATTTTATTCCTATTCCTTCTATTTATATTATTGGTTCTGTATTAAATCCTACTATTAAAATAGACGGTACTAAATCACTAATTGAAACTATTTACGATTGTATAGAAGTACTACCACCTCCAAGTCCCAAAAATCTAAATCACCCACCACCTATTGAACAAACTAAAGAAGAAGTGTTGAATAGCGTAGAACACCAATGCAAAAATATATATAGATTTTATCAACAAGAAAATGCTAGTAACGTACCGGCTACCATACCATCTTCTTCATCTTCAACACAACCTCACAAAGACATCTTTGTTTCGCGGCTAGTATTGAAAGCCTCGAGAAATAGAATGTGCGCCGCACTCTACTAACCAAATTAGCGAGTTGGATATTTTTGTTTTGCAGAGGTTCTGTAGTATCAAGAAGTTATCAATGAAGATGGACAAGAAGACTTCTTTGAAATCTTTGGAGGGAATGAGAAGACCTTTCCGACACTTTCATTGATGGCTCGAGATGTTTTGAACATTCAAGCGCCATCAAGCTGCGTCGAAGCGCTTTTTCGCAGCAGGATATCAAATAGGAGACCACAGACACTCATTGGCCGGAGACGACTTGGAAATTGCGGTATTATTCAGAGATTGGATACGAGCGGAGGCGGAGAAGGTGCGGTCAACCAGGAGATCAACGAAGAAGATGATGAAAACTACAACGAAATCTTAACCGAAGGTAGTGAAAGCGACGTGGATCAATTTGACCAACAAATACCTATTCCAACCGAAGAACCACATGAAATCATCAAGCAATTAGAATGATTTTTTGAAAATGTAATTTTTAATTGCAATTTTATTATGTAATTTGCAACTTTTGGACAACACCATAAAGTTGCAATTTAGATTTTAGACAATTGTATTTGTATTACAAAAATCATATGTCTATTAAATAATATAAGAGGCACAAAAACAACCTTGGGATGTTTTTATTACACTATCTTGTTTTGTTTATTGAGTTTTTATACATATGTTATTTAAAAAAAAAGGAAAACCCGACTCGCCTCGCTTCGACCCGAGCCCGCCTCGCCTCGATATCCGACGGGATCGGGATCGGACGGATCGAGCAGTCCCGCCTGCATTCGACCCCGCTAGGCCCGCTAGTCCCGATCCCGACTCTGGCCGTCCCGCCTCGACCGACTCCCGCTGCATCTGCCCGCTGATCTGAGCCCGCCCATCGCCACCCCTAGTTTTTAGAGTCTGTAGATCAGGTTATATAATGTATGTTCTCTATCCGAATACAAGCAGGACGGGATCATAGGAAATATATATATATATATATATAATGACATATTCAAAGCACATAATAGCAGAAGAAGAATTAAGGAGAAATAAACTACTCTAGACCTTCTACCTCAATGCGGCATTTCTTAATTAGGGTTTCGCCAATAGAAAAAGATTTCACATTCCACTCCTTCCCGGAATCTTGAGTTCCAGTGTGATTGATCATCTTCTCCAATCAATTATTAATTAGCTTCTTAATAATTTATTACCTCATCAATAGCTAATTAGATACAATTTCGCCTAGTCTAAATCCTCGTTTAATGTATTTAAAGGGATATACTTAGCTTTCAAAAATTACATATGTGAGACCAAAAATGCATGATTCAATATGCTTAATTATTAGCTGGCTCCTTAATTTTTCTTGCCCAAGTTGGACTTGTCATCAAGAAAAAGAAGACGTGTCATGATGTTATACACGATTTTCTTCAACTTGAAGTGCTCTTAAAAGAATTAAAGCATTTAAGAGCAAAAAGGTACTTTATAGTATGTCAAAGACAGAAGAAAAAATTGAGAGAGAAGGTCGAAATATTTTGAAGCTTTAAATGATGAAGGGTCGCAATTTACGACTTTGATTGTAGAAATGCATAAGTCATAACATGGGTGCCATGATGATTAGAATAATGGATAATGTAATCATCTTAAGATAATGACTAATGCTCATTATTCATACTTTTTTATTTGCCTTTTTAAATTCAAAATCTCACTGGTAATTAGTGATCGAGCTTCGAGGATAGTGGCCAAACCTTCTGATTCTTTCGAATTCGTGCCACCTGAGTAGTAAAAGCGAAGCACTATCAGCCAGTAGTTTTTTTTTTTCCTTATCGAACATTGGAAAAGGATTTAACAATAACAAAATTTCAAAACTCCTACTCAATATTTTAACCTTACTAACACAAAAGTCATATCTAGCGAAAAATTCAACTTCCGATGGATCATATTTTTAATTCTTAATTTTTAAATTTTTTAATCTAATAAATACAAACTCAATTAAAAATAATTGAGTCGAACCAAAACTCATATGCAGATACTAAAATATTAAAAAGTTGAATAAATTTTAAAAACCACTATCACAAGATTATTACTTCATATGCAAAAAGTAATACTGACTATTACTACATAAAATTCAATTTCCTACTATCCAACAAAATGTAACACTTGTTAATATATATTGAAAAAAGGGCCAATATGCCCTAAGATTTAAAAAAATTATTGTTTCGTGTAAATTAATCAAAGTTACTAATATATTCATCAAGCAATATAATATTTATAAAGGTAAGTTTTTTCCAAGAACAACTCTCCAAATTTTTTTAGCCATTGAGCATATAGTTAAATAACTGAAAGAAATAATCTCCTTGATTATTTTCATTAATTGAAAGGTATATATACAAGTTACATATTTCCATAATAGGAGAATCATATTCCTATTCTATTCCTAAAACCTTATTCTACCATAATTCTAACTATACAATTATGGTAAGTGTACAAATCTAATTAAGGTAACCTTTACACTACAATATTACATCAATATACATACCTAATATACTACCCACCGTGATGGGCTGAAGTGCTGGACCGAGACGGGCCAGTCTGCCAAACCCGAGATGGGCCACAATCCTTAATCGCCTATGATATACACTTATGTATATCAAGTGTATATCACGGTGTATTACCTTGTTTAACAAACACCCCGCAGTCATAGCGGGCGGTCTTCGAACACAGAGACTGTCCCTAAAATCTTCAAAAAGGACCGAGGGAAGACCCATGTAAAGATGTCTGCAATTTGATATTTGAACGGGACATGACAGATGCGTACCTGACCCCAAGCAACCTTTTTACGGACAAAGTGTATGTCCATCTCGATATGTTTAGTGCGTTGGTGTTGAACCGGATTACCCGAAAGGTAAATGTCACTAATATTATCGCAATAAACCAATGTTGCCTTTTGAATTGGACAATGAAGCTCTAAAAGCAAATTACGTAACCAACATGATTCTGAGACCACATTGGCTACCCCTCGATATTCAGCCTCAGCACTTGAGCGGGATAGAGTCGCCTGAAGCTTCGTAGACCAGGAGACCAAGTTGTTGCCAAGGAACATACAATAGCCAGACGTAGACCGTCTGGTGTCTGGACACCCACCCCAATCAGCATCTGTGTATGAGACAAGAGTGGATGTCGATGAAGGATATAAATGCAAACCATAGTCCAGTGTACCCTGAATATACCGAATGATGCGTTTGAGGGCATTCATGTGCTCAATTTTGGGATCATGCATGAATAAACACACATGCTGGACAGTATACATAATATCCGATCTGGTAAATGTAAGATACTGAAGGCCCCTGCAAGACTGCGATAGAAGGTCGAATCCTCGTAAGGGACGCCGACCGCGACACCAAGCTTGGGCTTAGTATCAACTGGAGTGAAAGTGGACTTACATGATGACATGTCAGCCCCCTCGATGATCTCGGCTGCATACTTCCGTTGTGACAAGAACAACCCATCGGAATGACGAGTGACAACAATCCCCAAAAAATAACTCAAAGGCCCCAAGTCTTTCATAGCAAACTCGGAGTTGAGCATGGTCATGATAGACTGGCGCAAGGCATCGGAAGAGGCAGTCAAGATAATATCGTCCACATATAACAAAATGTAGGCAAAGGACGAATCACGACGGTAGATGAACAAGGAATTATCCGACCTGCTGTGGGTGAACCCAATAGTTGAAACATAGTCAGCAAACCTTGTATACCAGGCCCGGGGAGATTGCTTAAGCCCATATAGGTACTTCTTCAATAAATAGACATGATGAGGATGTTTGGGATTTCTGAATCCCAAAGGCTGATGCATATAGATTGTTTCCTTAAGATCCCCATGTAGGAAATCATTCTTTACATCCAACTAATGAATAAAACATGCCTTCGAAAGAGCCAAGCTAAGCATAATGCGAATGGTAGCTAGCTTGACCACCAGACTAAACGTCTCTCCACAATCTATATCAACCTGCTGAGTCTTACCATCACCCACAAGTCGCGCCTTATGTCGAGCAAATGAACCATCTGAATTCTCCTTATGAGCAAAAATCCACATAGACCTGATAACATTAATACTAGATGGACGGGGCACCAACTCCCACGTCTTATTATCAATAAGAGCATTATATTCATCAGTCATAGCAATTTTCTAATTCGGGTCGTTTAAGGCATACACAGGATTACGGGGTAAGGGGGATTTAGAGACATTAGAATGTAAATTAAAATGTATTTTAGGTGTAAAAACACCCTGCTGACTACGAGTGACCGGTATATGACGCGAGAAAGAATTGAGTGGATTTCGAGAATTTGCTGGGCTCCGGACGGATCGCCAAAGAGTGGGCTCTTGGCCCAACGCTAGAAACAGCTGGACCGATTTGAGTATTGGTGGATCGCCCAATTGTTAAATCGCCCGATGAAACGATCCGGCAGAGAGTGTGGCGTGGCGATGGGACCGGGGCGATGGGCATTGGAGAATTTTGGGTGAAGGAGATGTCTGAAAAATATTGAATAATATACTGGGATATTTGTTCATCCAAAAAATTATACGAACTAGGCACGGGAGTATGACTTTTAGCAAACGGAAATTGGGATTCATAAAAAATGACATGGCGATTAATGATGATTTTATTTGAGGATAAATCAAAGCATTTGTAGCCACGATGATTAGCTGGAAAACCCAATTACACACACGGAGTCGATCGGGCCTGAAGCTTGTTAATTGTGGTGGACGGGAATAACGGATAACACAAACACCCAAAAACCCGAAGATGTGAATATGAAGGAATTTTATTGTATAAAATTTGAAGGGGGAAGAATATGTCAAACCTTTGAAAGGAGTTATATTAAGTAGATATGCAGCAATTTGAAGAGCATGATGCCAAAAATAGGGGGTACAGAAGCATGAATTAATAGAGTGCGGATAACTTTATTTATGGAATGAATTTTACGTTCGGCTTTCCCATTTTGTGAAGATGTATGAGGACAAGAGAAACGAAAATTTATCTCATTATTAGCACATAATTCCCGAAACACCCCATTGTCATATTCTTTGCCATTATCACACTGAATATTTTTGATTTTACGATCGAATTGGGTTCTGATGAATGCTCTAAATTTTAGAAAGATGGAAAAAACTTGAGATTTCTTCGCTATTGGAAACGTCCATAAAAATTTAGAATAATCATCCAGAAAGAGAACATAATACCGATGACCTACAGAACTAGGAACTGGAGACGTCCATAAGTCGCTATGAATAATATCAAATGACATTAAAGTATGAGATTTTGAGTCTACAAACGGCAACTTAACAATTTTTCCTAAAGAACAAGATTCACAAATTGGAGTACGACTCGTACCCTTACATGAAATAAAACTATTTTTTATCTAAAGCTGATAAAATAGAGGACCCCGGATGACCAAGACGAGCATGCCACAAGGAAGGAGAAATGGCTGCAAAGGCTGATGGCAGGGCTAGACTCGATGGACCGGAAACAATTGTGATAGGGTAAAGATCTCCTCTACTATCACACCTCATGAGATGACTCCCCGTCTTGAAATCCTTCACAGAGAAACCAAATGGATCAAATTCAATAGAAACGAAATTGTCAATAGTGAATTTACGGACAGAGACTAAGTTTTTAATCAATTTGGGGGCGTGTAGGGTATTTTTCAAGACAAGAGGTGGATGAGGGGGATATAATGTTTTATGACCATAACCACGAATTGAAACAAAATTACCATTACCAACAATTATACCTCGAGGGTTGCTCAAATTGGAATAAGACGAGAGAGTACCTGAGTCGGATGTCATGTGGGTAGTGGCACCGATGTCCATATACCAATTTGGGTCTGGTTGAGTCAAACCAAGTGTGTGCATCGCGGCTTGGATATCGGTCTGAGTGAGGCCTGCTGCGTGGTGAGCTTGCGGAGGTCGGGGCCCAAGAATTCCGTAATCGCCTGCCCCGGGCCGTAAGAATCGAATCGAATTATCGCCGCCGACGCTGGTCGCCGAGGCCGCTGGGAAGCCCACCGCCGTAAGTCGGAAATTGTTGTGGAAATGGGTCGTAGGGCCAATGTCCACTGGTCCAAGCCTAGAGGCCCAAGGCTGAGACCACGGGGTCGGTGGCCCACTGTATCTGGGATGGGGTCCACTGCCACTGTTCTGGCCACCATGACTGCTGCCCGTGCCGCCGCGTTTGCCCCCGCGATTTTTTTTTTATTTTTCCGGCCATTCTTGCTGCCCCCGTGAGATCGGTTTTGGTTCGAATTGTTACCAAAATTTTGAGGACTAGTGGAGGAAGTCATCATGACCACGGGACTAGCATTAGTAGCCGCCTTTTTAGCCAAATCGGCTTCTTCCAAGGTAAGCATGGATCGGGCTTGATAGAACCTTGGAAGATGATTACTTTGACGAAGGAGAGTTCCAACGCCACTATAGGCCTCTGATAGGCCAGCAACCATTTGCAAAACAAGACGATCTCCACTAACTGGCGCACCAACGTTGCGGAGTTGGTCCGCCAATTCGTTCAACCTTTTGCAATATGCTGAAACGTTCGGGAAATTTTCCATGTTGACGTGGGAAAAATCCTGTTCAAGAGTAACAACTCTGGAATTTTAATTATCCTGGAGTAAGTCACGCAGTCTATCCTATGCAGCCATCGCCGTAGCGTCTGGCTCAATAATCGTCTGCAATAGGTCGGTGGAGATAGTAGAATAAATTCACTGAAGGATGGTGGCATCAAGTATTGTTCATAACTTAGGATCATCCTCGTGTTTGGGCACCTCCGTATCAGTAGGAGCCGCGGGTATTATGTGATGGATGACTTGATGCGAACGAGCGTGAATTTTGAACAACTCGGCCCACGTCGCGTATTTGACGTTTTCTATTTCAAGAATTAGAGAGATATGATTCTTGATGTTAGAAACAACAAGGGCAGGGTGAACCGTGTTCTTTGACGTAGACATAACGAAAGAACAATAGGTGATAGAGGTATTTGGAAGAGAGATTTGAAGAGCGGAAGAACAAATGGTAAACCCGAGGGGGGGGGGGTCTTGGCCGAGAAAAGTAACAAGAATTGGAGAGAAATATTTGTTTGACCTAGACTTTTGATACCATGAAAGAAATAATCCATTTGATTATTTTCATTAATTGAAAGGTATATATACAAGTTACATATTTTCATAATAGGAGAATCCTATTCCTATTCTATTTCTAAAACCTTATTCTACCATAATTCTAACTATACAATTATGGTAAGTGTACAAGTCTAATTAAGGTAACCTTTACACTACAATATTACATCAATATACATACCTAATATACTACCCACCGTGATGGGCTGAAGTGCTGGACCGAGACGGGCCAGTCTGCCAAACCCGAGATGGGCCACAATCCTTAATCGCCTGTGATATACACTTATGTATATCAAGTGTATATCATGGGTATATTACCTTGTTTAACAATAATCAAGGAGAAGTTTATCTACGGTCATGTCCTCCTCCGGTATATTTTATTGCGTACCACAATCATGAGAATTTCACCATCAAACAGTTAGCATTACAAGCCATAATATTTTATTTTTCTCATGAAAATGAATCATACAAAATTATTTTTTGAATTGAATTAAAATTATGAAGAAAAAAAGGAAATTATTAAACTGAAAAAGTTAATACTAGAATGAATATTTTATTTCCACACATTTTTAGCTTGAGAGTCCCTAGAGAGAAGGATCATATATTTGGTGGAAGGATTGATATTGTTTCTTTAATATTTAAATTTCTGCATATGAGTTTTGGGTCGAATTAGTTCTTTTTAATTGAGTTTGTATATATTAGATAAAAATAAAAAAAATAAAAAAATATAACAACAATTGAATTTTTCAGTAGGTGTGACTTTTTTCTTAGTAAGCTCAAAGTTTTATGATTTTTGTGTTATAAAATATAGTTAAGTGATTTTGGTGAAAAATGTGAGCTATATAACTTTTGTATAAGAAAATATAGTTAAGTAACGTTAATAAAAATAATATATAGTTATATGACCATATATAAAATTTATCCTCTCAAAATATGCATCAAATATGGGTTGAGCCCTTTTTAACACGTAAAAGAATGGGCAAAAACAGGTAAAATGAGTTCAGCAAAAGAAACTATGAATATAGGCAACACCAAAAGAGCAAAAGTTTATATCAACATAAACTATATTTAATTCTTTACACAAAATATTTATTACATTTTGAAAAATTTACCTGGCGTGACTAACTATTAGTACCTAATTATATTTAGTAACTATAGTTTGTTTTAATTACATCTCATAACTAAAAGTTATATGTTAATTATCATCCATAGTTATACCAAAATATATTAGGTTTATGGTTTGTATTTATCCCTCACTCTTCTCTTCTCCCTCACATCTCTCTATATGTCCCTCTCTTCGCCACCACCCCACTGCCGGAGCTCCGGCGACGAACCACGAATACAACACCGTTGACGACGGTGGGAAATAAAGTATTGTCCGTTCAGATTCATAGTAATGGCTACTGCTCTGTTTTTTATTAGGTTTTCCATATGAAATGTGTTGAACATTTAATGATAGTGATGCGTTCAGAGATCTAGCGATAGTGCTCCGTTCAGATCTAATGATAGTGCTCCGTTCAGATCTAGTCGGTGTTGGTATCATTGTTGCTGAAAGCTCAGATCTAGTTGGTATCATTGTTGTCGCCGTATCTCCTTCTCCGTCTTAGATATTGTAACGACATGTTTAGTTGTTACATGCATTTTGACTATATTACCCATGTTGACCCAATTTCTGAAGTTATCGGACGATCGTAGTGGAAGTTGAGAAATTAGAACCTTAAGGTGTAAATATTTGACCGATAGTTGACTTTTAGGTAAACGAATCTTTTTCGGAATTCCATCGATTCTGTGAGGTCCGGAGGGTCATTTATGACTTGGTGGGATAGTTAGTTCAGTTTCCGAGGCCCTCAGTAGTGTTTTCGTCTATTGGTTGGAAAGTTGGTTTTAGGCCGTTGGGGGCTGACCCGAAGAAATAGACCTTCGATAGAAATTCCAAGACCATGAGTGAGTTCGTAGCGTATTTTTACATCTGCGTACATATCTGGTTTGTGTTGGGGAGGTCTCAGGTAATTGTCGAATTTCGGGTTGGAATTGTGATAGAATAAAATTTGTTGGTGTTTGGTGTATTCATTGGAAAGAGCCTCAGTGTGCCCCAACGGATTAAGACCACCGCAGCGGATAATGGACCGCTACGGCGGAGGTCTGGTTTTTTGCTTGGGACCGCGGGTGCGGTCGAGTAACCGTTGGCACGGGCTCCACTATAGTGGACTTTGATCGCTACAGCGGACGACATGAATTCAGAATCCTTTTTAAGTGTTAAATTAGGTCTTTCTTTCCCATTCTGAAAATATTTCTCCAAAGCATTCTTAGGTGGATTCTTCTTGGGGTAATCTTCTTAAGCCTTGTATTACTTTCCTTTACCTTTCTTAAGTTAATTTAATGGTGAAAAAACCTAGAAACTAGTAGAGAAGATGGCTTCTGCTTGTCACGACCCAAACCGGAGGGCCGTGACGATACGTGTTATCGATCCCGTACCTCTCGCATGCTAAGCGAGCGCTCTACCATCTGAGATACATCCCCATACGGTTGTTGTTCACCACTTTCTTTTCAATTCATTATCGGATGATAATGAAAACAAGAACAAGTTCTGTGAAGCTGAGCTAATAATATATATATTTTTTTAAATGGAGTAAACAAGTAGGAAGATAAATCTTTGATAAATTTCTTCTGAGGGACATACAAGAAAAAACAGGATGAAATAGTGCAACTCCAACTATGTCATATATGAATCACATTAGAAAAATGAGTTAGGAAGTTTTAGTATTTCCCCATCTTTTATTCAAATTAAGCTAATCTTTGTTCATGCAAGTGTCATATTGCAATATGATTATGGTCTAAATCATCTGCGTGCGGTGCCAATACAGGCTGAACATCGTGGGTTGAGATATTTGGTATGAAGAAAAATGTTTTCCATGGAACAATATATCCCTAACAGATATATTCCTTCTCCCCCTTAAGAAAATATAATTTATGAACATTTGACCAATTTTTTCTTTAAAACAAAATTTAAAGAATATGGACTAAGTCAGCAAAAACCCAGTCAAGCCAAAAATAGCATAGGTCGGCCAAAACCATGAAAATATATGCTCATTATTTGTTTGTCTATATCTTCCTCACATAGCTTTGGCTTTAATTCATTCATTAACAAATATTCAACTGTCTCAATTTATGTGACACTATTTGATTAGGTATAAAATTTAAGAGAAAAAGAAATATTTTTAAAATTTATAATCTAAATTTTTTTTAAAAATATTTATGTGGCTATATATCATTGTATTAAGGGGTAAATTGAGACGGAGGGATTAACTGTTTATGATAGTTGGAACACTCCACCTTATAATCCAAAATCTCGAGTTCATACTAATGAACAGTTTACCTTTAAATGAGTCTATCTGTTATGTGATTGGAAAATAAGCTTTAAGCTTAACTTATAAAGCTAGCTAGCTAGATGTGGATTATATAAGAAGATGGATTGTCACATCCATCACCAATGTGAGTTACTAAATACGCGCCTAAACGGCTAGACCTGGCAATATAGCGTGGACGACATTATATGGATTTCAAGTTTCTACCGCAGGAAACTATAGATTTGGAATGTGACTAACTTTAATACTATGATACAAAGTAAATTTTGATTCTAACTTAATCTTAAGGTTAACTCATAATTTGAGAATAATCCAAAACTATATAAAAAGATATATTGCTACATATTGCTGTATAAAAAGATATATTAGGATAATAACATGGCGTGAACTTAAATTAGTCGAATCAAGGACACTAGATGATTAAAATAAGAGTTAATTAACTAGTGAAAAAGGGGATTTATTGCTTCTTTTATCCTTATTCGTTTGTTCATTTCTTTTGGTGTGGGAGAGCACAAAGCAAAGCAACTGAGATAACGTGTGTTGCACCGTTAATCTTGCCGTCCCAGGAAGTAAGCAACAAGCAAACCAAGTCATCTCATCAATTTAGTTACCTTTCTTTTACTCCTCTCCAAAGGTTTAAAAAATAAAACAACATTATCTACTGATATTAAAAACTAATTTTCTTCCATCCTTGGGTATTAATTTTCAGTATAATAAACGGGAAAAAGAAGCCTTTTGCTAACTTTAATAGTATGAAGTTTGTCCTTAAATAATCTTGTTATAGCTGATATGTTAAAATTATAACTTCAAATAAAGGTTGCTACAGCTTGAGATACTTTTATAATTTGTGGAACATTTTTCAACTAATAAATAACTAAATCTATTTTGTTTTTTTCAATAGGAAAAGGGTCAAATTTTCCCTCCAGCTATGCTTTATAGTTTAACATTGTCCTCCATCAAATTTTGGGATCAAATTTACCCTTTCCGTTAGCAAACTTATTAAATTTGCCCTCAGTGGACTCTACGTAGACACCACGTAGGCTTCCACCCAATTCTTTTAACCTGTAACCCGTACATGTTACCCCATCCTAGACCTTTTAGCACTATGAGATTGTGCTTTTTGTGAAGATGGACTCACATCTTCATTTTCCTTTCGTGAAATAGAGTGAAGATTCAAATCTTTGGAACCTAGATTTCCACTTGCAACAGAGTCAGATTCTAATACTGCGATTTTCTTCTGTCTTTTCTTAATGGCAACTAGAACATGTTCAGCTATTCGCTTGCTGTTCCTTTTATTGCTGCCATCTTTACTGTCAGATTTGCTTTTTGATGGAGATAAAGAGCGCTCATTAGAAGTGACATCATTTATGGGTCTAATCTCTGAATCACTGCCCGGTCTATTTTAGAAGAAGAGGTAGTGATTCCGTTACCCCATCAACGCAGTGGTTCCGACCGATAAAAAACTAGCATAAGATGGGTTGATTTGTCGCCGGCGTTTCGCCAAAATAGTGGGCGTGATGGTATCGTTTGGTAGTGGTGTTGAGGCAGTTTATGGTTGTTGACTGAGTTGGGTGGTTCACAGAGGTTTTGATTATTGACGGGGCAGTGGTGGCCATGGAGAAGAAGGGAGCGAGAGAGTGAGCAAGGGAAGGTGTTGGGTGGCTAGTGGTCTGGCGAGATCGTCGGAGTTTGGAGCTCCGGCGGTGGTGGTCAACGGATCTAGTGGTGAGTCAGTGAGGGGTTGATGTTGTTGGTCGTGTAGTCACCGGCGATGTTCGAATCTGGGAATTTGGGGGCTCACCGGTGGTTGTGTTTGGTCACCACCAGTGGTTGTGTTTCGTCACCGACTTCGTCGGAGACGGCGGTGGTGGTCTAGGTGGTGACTGCTCCGGTTCACCGGTTGACCATCACCAATGGTTGTGTTTCGTCACCGACTTCACCGGAGACGGCGGTGGTGGTCTAGGTGGTGACTGCTCCGGTTCACCGGTTAGTCATCACCAGTGGTTGTGTTTCGTCACCGACTTCGCAGGACGGCGGTGGTGGTCTAGATGGTGACTACGGTGATGGTCTAGGTGGTGACTGCGGTGGTGGTCTAGATGGTGACTACGGTGATGGTCTAGGTGGTGACTGCGGTGGTGGTCTAGGTGGTGATTGCTCTGGTTCACCGTTGGTCATCACCAGTGGTTGTGTTTCGTCACCGACTTCACCGGAGACGACGGTGGTGGTCTAGGTGATGACTGCGGGGGTGTCTAGGTGGTGACTGCTCCGGTTCACCGGTTGGTCATCACTAGTGGTTGTGTTTCATCACCAGTGGTTGTGTTTCGTCACCGACTTCGCCGGAGACGACGGTGGTGGTCTAGGTGATAACTGCGGTGGTGTCTAGGTGATGACTGCGGTGGTGTCTAGGTGGTGACTGCTCCGGTTCACCGGTTGGTCATCACTAGTGGTTGTGTTTCATCACCAACTTCGCCGGAGACGGCAGTGGTGGTCTAGGTGGTGACTGCTCCTCGCTAAAAATTCTCTCTCCCCGACCAGGTTATCGGTTACCTCTTCTTCTAAAATGGACCGGGTTGAAACAATTTAAATGATGGGGTAACGGATACGGGTTATGGGTTAAAAGAATTTGGGTGGGAGCCTACGTGACGTCTACGTGAATTCGAAGTGGAGTACAAGTCAGAAATTCATCCAGTTGAAGGGCAAATTTAATAAATTTGCTAATGAAAATGGTAAATTTGATTCCAAAGTTTGACGGATGATAATATTAAACTATAAAATATTATTGAAGGGCAAATTTGACCCTTTTTCCTTTCCAATATGTACAGCAAGAAAATCAGAACCTATTTGTCCAACAACAACCGCTATTTTGCTCCTTTTCACATTCAAATATTCATAACATAAATGAAGACATGAAGTACTCCCTCGGCCTCCCTAGAGTAGTTCTCATATTTGGCTTCTCACGTATTTAAAATTTTTACTTGTGGTGTTTGAAAAAATAACAAAAGTTAAATATAAAAATAATTTGAGAATTAAATCTTGAATGCTAGATATAATATTAAACATCCTATACTGCTTGAGCTAACCTTTTGCATTTGTTTAAGATGTTCATAAGTTAATATATGTACCTAAAAATACAAAATCTATCATATATATACATTAATTTTTTACCGAGGGTGTTCGGGTGAACACCCTGGCCCCCACTAAATCCGTCGTGTTCTCGAGAGTCAATTTAATTACTCTTTAAGCTAAATTAAATCATATTAACACACTATTTTAAAATTATACGAAAAATATTATAAGTTATATTTTTTCTCGTATCAATATTCTGAAAATATTAATTAAAATTCACATAATTTAACTATTAAAAACTGAAAAATGACAAATAATTGGAACTGAAGGGAATAAATAATAAAATTTTCGATTGTCAAAATCAGACAAATGGTCGGTATGAGCCGTTCAAGTTTATCAAACTTTGCCATCATCATTTCACACATATATTTTCAATCTTCAAGTCAACGGCAACTGCCCTTTTCAATAAAAAAATAGTAATCCCTCCCTTCCATATTAACTATTTAGTTTCGAAAGCTAAATTAATTAATTTTTAAAATTAAATTAAATTAATTTAATTTAATATTTTAAAATTGTAATTTAAATATTTAAAAGTTACACAAAAAAAGTACTATAAATTATAATTTTTTTCATATCAATATAATGTAATATCTCAAAATATAGGTCAAATTTATATATTTGGATTTTTAAAAAAGAAAGCGAACAAGGGACCAGTATGAGCATCAATCTCAAATTCTCAACTAGACTTAATTAATTGTCCATTTGTGTTCTAGTTTATCTCTGTCCACCTCGAGAATCACGTTACGAATTCGTCAAAATCATATCCAGTAGCTTACCAAATACAAGAACTCAAGTTAAAAGTGTCCATTTATTCTTCATAAAAACAAAAGCATAGCATATATAAAGATTAGTACTCCTATTATTGTTTGATTTTTGTACCCAAAAAATGGAAAACAAGAAGATGGTATTATCAAAGCAAATGGATCCAAAAATATGGAGTAAACTACCAGAAGATGTGTTGGAATATTTACTTTCATTTCTTCCATTAAAGACATTCGTGAAGCTCAGATCAACTTGTAAGCATTTCAAGACTCTTCTTTTTTCACCTCCTTTTATGTCCAAACACTCCCCTAACTCTTCTAATTCATCAAATTCTACACCCTTTTCTTCATTTTTCTTACTTTCACACCCACAATTTCCAAAACAATACCCTCTTTTTGACACTGTTCACAACAATTGGCGCAATTTATCTCTTTGTATTTCACCTGCTTTACCATCTCTTCTTTTATCTTCTTCTAATGGCTTGTTATGTTTCACTCGTCCTAGTTCTAATTCTTTTATTATAACAAATGTTTTAGCAAGGTCTTCAAAGGTTGTTAAGTTCCCAACTTTGCCTTTTGCTTTTGAGTCCCTCACTTTAATTACTTCATCTAATAATGGATACAAGCTTTTTGTTATGTCTACTTTTGGATCTTCAAGTCAAGTTTTTGTCTATGATTCTTTGGTTCATTCTTGGAGTCAATTTAGAGGGTTTGATCTGATTTTAAATGAAAATCATCATCAAGAAGGTGTATTTCATAAAGGGTATTTGTATTTTATTACTCCAGAGCCTTATGTTATAGTATGTGTGGATCTTGGTACTGGTGAGTGGCAAAGATCAATTTTTGAGCTGCCTAATGAGCTAACTTTTGCTAGATTGGTAGGTGATGGTGATAAAAAGTTGTACTTGATTAGTGGAAATGGAAGTAATGGGATTTCAAGAAGCATGAAATTGTGGGAATTAGATGAAAATTCCAAGATTTGGGTGGAAGTTGAGAATGTGCCAGAGTTGATATGTAGGAAGTTTTTATCAGTTTGTTACCATAACTATGAACATGTTTATTGCTTTTGGCATAAAGGGTTGATTTGTGTGTGTTGTTATTCTTGGCCTGAGATATTGTATTACAAGGTTGCTAGAAGGACTTGGCATTGGCTACCAAAATGCCCTTCATTGCCTGATAAATGGAGCTGTGGATTCAGATGGTTTTCCTTTGTTCCTGAGCTATATGCCTTTGTCTAGTACTAGTAACATCAATTTGGTTCGAAAGGCGAAATCGCGTACGACAATCTCATAAATTTATCAGTAAATAGCTTGTTTCAATTAAGCACGTGAACTCATGATAAATTGCTTCTATTAGACACATTTGGCTCAAATTTTGGAAAAACTGTTGTGGTTGTTCTCAAATGCTTATTACATAGATAAGTTAATCACTTAAAATAAGTTACTTCCTTTGATTATATAGTTAACTTAACTACTTAATATGCGTTTGAGAACGTGCCGAGAAGTTTTCTCGAAATTTGAACTAAAAATGTCTAATTAAAACACTTTATCATGTGTTCAGATGCTCAACTGAAACAAGCAGAGTTTGATGTCTACATGAAATTTAATGACTAGTTTAAAAGGCTCTCAATTTATTAAGCCTTTCTTTTTTGTTTTGGTGTATATAGGACTAGGAGTAGCAAGTTTGTTTGATTTGCTACAGTTTAGCAGTGATCTATTTAGCATATGAAAACCTTGTAGAAGCATTGTTTGTTTGAAATAATTTAAGTGGTGTTCTTGAATTTCTGTGTACTTTGAAAAGGAACTGAAAGACAATTGAATTTCTTGTCTTGGTTTGGACAACATTGTATGACTTTAATCTTCGACGGTGATTGATGTCTCTATTTGTGCAAAAGAACTTGTTATTAACGTGCAATGAATGTGTAGTAATACTTGTGTGTATCAGTATTTAATTAGGGAATCTGGCCCAATCTTAATGAAATTTTGTGGTTATTGGTTCCTAAGGAAAGGTTCTTCAGAGCAACTTCAGAGCTCAAATCCAATAACTATTTTCTCTGTATTTGAAAGTTGAAACCACTGAATTTTAATTTGTTGAAAATACCAGATTATATCATTGAATATTGAGTTATCTCTAAAGTCTCACATAAGTTGGAAATGGACCGGTGATGTACTTATATGGACATGAAAAATCCTCCATCTTGATTTAGGCCCAAATGTCATATCTTTATAATATTCAACATTACCTACATTACCCGACATATGGGCCTCCACCCCAAGCCTATACCAACAACAACAACATACCCAGTGAAATACCACAACGTGAGGTCTGGGAATGGTAGAGTGTACGCAGACCTTACCTCTACCTTGGTAGGTAGAGCGCCTTACCTCTACCTTGGTAAGTAGAGCGGTTGTTTTCGAATGACCATCGGCTCAAGACAAAGCATAAGCACAAGCAAAACAAGAGAAACGGTCATATCCAGACAAGAAATTTAAAGCAGTATGAAAATGATGATAACAAAAGCGAATAAGCCATGATATCGCATTTTGAAAAAGGAAGCAGTAACTAACGCAGATAAATAAGATAAACAAAGTACACTAAAGAACACATAGCAGCAGAAATCAAACGACAGGGGGCTATAAAGCAACACTACGTCTACTAGTATGATAGACTAAGCATGCCTAATAACACTATAATTATCAGTTTGTAAGCGTAAGTAGGACTACGATCAACTATCTACTACCCTTCTACCCTAATTCGTGTCCTCCACAACTCCCTATCTAAGGTCATGTCCTCAGTAAGTTGCACATGCGCCATATAAACAAACAATGCTTCTACAAGCAAACAAGCATTGTTTCTTGAATTACCTCAACTGATGGCGCAGGTGCAATTCACTTTCAACTCTGATTAATCCAGATACATATAAAAAAAATCCAAAATTGGAGCTGCTCTAGGTACAAAAAAACAACGGTCGTGACTACATCAATTATTTTCACTAATATATCATTCAATTTAGAGCTGCTTATCGGGCGGATCAGAAGGATAATTACTCTTACTTTTAAATGTACTAATCCGCCAGTCAACCGATAAGATATCGATTGGTTCGGTATCGGGTTAGCAATTATCAGGCGATGCATCGGTTAAATTATGTAACAACTATCATTTTACAATTGATAAGTTCCAGCAACTCTTAAAGCGAATCCAGTCAGTTCAAAACAGAAACAGATTATGCCAAATCAAAGTTCTTATTCTTGGTAATACAAAAGCATTATGAGTAGTTCGCTACACATACAACAACAATAACATATTCAGTGAATATCCCACAATGTGGGATCTGGGGAGGGTAGAATGTACGCAGACCTTACCTCTACCTTGGTAGGTAGAGCGACTGTTTCCGAGAGACCCTCGGCTCAGGACAAGCAAAGTAAAAACAGTCAGACTCGGTCAAAAATTAAAGCAGTAAGCAGTAAGAAAATGCTGATAGCAAACGCGAATACGTCATGATATCGTATCCTGAAAGAGAAGCATTAACTAATTCAGATAAATAAATGAGATAACCCAAGTACATTAAAGAACGCATAACAGAAGAAATAAAACTAGAGAAGACTATAAAGCAATACTACGCCTATTCGTATGATATGCTAAGCATGCCTACAGTAATAAACACCACAACTACTAGTTTGTAAGTGTAAGTAGGACTACGCCCGACTACTTACTACCATTCTACCCTAATTTGTGTCTTCCACAACCCCCTATCTAAGGTCATGTCCTCAGTAAGTTGCGCCTGCTCCATATCCCGTCTAATCACCTCTCCCAAATAACTTCGGCATACCTCTACCTCTCCTGAACCCGTTCATAGCCAACCTCTCACACCTCCGCACTGGGGCATTTGTGTCTCTCCTCCACACATGTCCAAACCATCTCAACCTCGCTTCCCGCAACATCTTGTCTTCCACCAGAACACTCCCACTCTGCCCCGGATATCATCATTTCTAATCATGTCCCTCCTCGTATGCCACACATCTATCTGAGCATCCTCATCTCCGTCACTCTCATCATTTGGGTGTGCGACGTCTTGACTGGCCAACACTCTGCCCCATACAACATAGTCAGTCTAACCACCACCCTGTAAAACTTGTCTTTTAGTTTTGGTGGCACTTTTTTTATCGCAAAAGACTCTAGATGCAAGCCTCTATTTCATCCACCCTGCCCCAATACGATGTGTGACATCGTCATCAATCTCTCAATTCCCTTGGATGATAGACCCAAGGTACTTGAAGCTTCCTTTCTTTGGAATGACCTGAGCCTCAAGCCTCACCTCCACGCCTGTCTCGCGGTCGTTCCCGTTGCTGAACTTGCATTCCAAGTATTCTGTCTTGGTCCTACTCAGCCTGAACCCTTTAGATTTTAGAGTATGTCTCTAAACCTCCAGCTTAACGTTCACCCCGCTGCGAGTCTATCAATCAGGACTATGTCGTCTGCGAATAACATACACCATGGAACCTCCTCTTAGATTTATCGCATCAGTCCATCCATCACCAAAGTAAATAAGAATGGGCCACGAGCTGATCCCTGGTGCAGCTGTTAGTGTATGAACTCTCCACTGATTAATAGAAATCTCATCGAAAGAAAATCATTTGTAACTTCAAATCAAGCATGAAAGCAGCAGAGCCAAATTAATTGATGTGTTCAAGCACAAACTATCTGAAGTACCAAAATAGAACAAACACGAATGAAGAAAAGATGAAAGACGAATGATGAAACGGTTGTTTTATTTCTAAGAAGTAAGAATTAAGAGGTCAATAATGGTGGAATACTTTTTTTTCTCGTGTGAATAATAGTTACTGAATGGGGCTGGGCTTTAACTTTAGACTTTATTGCTTTAGGTTTAAATTAAAATACATATTTTATATGTTTAGGGGTATATAAATATGATAATTTCTTAACGGGTTAACAGTTTATTCATAAGAAAATTGAGTAATCCGTCTTATATCGATAAGTCGTTAACTATAAATTTTTAATCCGTTCTACAATCGCTAATTCGATAACTGAATATCAATTAGCCAATAAGTCAATTTTACGATTAGATTATTGGTAACATTTCGATTTTAAACATCGCTATTATTCATATTTAATTTATTAAGGAGCATTTAATGAGTAGTACTACTTTTCTAGCATAGCTTAGGGTCACAATATAATACATCCTGTAACAAATTCCATATATAGGTCTTAACAATCGGTGGTCGCCGATATTTTCCTTTTTATAGAGGGACCATATTTCGGCTACGAAAGTCTTAACCAACACATGGTTCTACTTTTCCTCCTCCTTTTTTTTGTTAGTATCATGGTGTTATTATTTTGTACGCACTTCAAGTAACTAAAGAAGGTATCTGTTATTTTCTACCCAATATAAATATCTACTTCATTTTAAATTATATATTGTGGTTATTAAAAATTGTCATTTCAAATTATTTATCGTTCTAAAAGTTCAAAGTACAGTTAATTTTTTTTTTCACTTTACTCTTAGTAGAATTTTATCATTAACGGAGATGACACATAAATAGAGAAAATATTTAATAAAAATCTAGAGATTATAATTTAGACATAAATAAGGATAGAAGTGGTCAAATATTCCTTCTAATTAATATTTTTTAATAGGCGTGTAAAACAAAAAAATGACAAATAATTTAATAAGAAAGAGTACTTTTTTTCTTTAATGCTAATACCACCCAAGTATTCATCTTGAGTAGAGTTTCATTAATGAAAACCTCAAAATAAAACAAATACAAGTAAAGAAGACAAAACCTTAGCTGGTTTGGCGGAAATGAAAATGTTTTATTGCACAAATTTCTCACTGAATATCGGTAGAAAAAATCTCTATTCTAATAGTGTTCATAAAACAGAATTTGTAATTTTAAATATAAAATAGATTACCTGCTACAATAAATAAAAATAACCTGATAGTATAAAGAAATTCGGTGAACATATATACAAGTTGGTACTTAACAAAACAAGAATTAATTCGAAGGACTTCACAACCAAGTGAAAAGAACAAAAGAAAAAGGTCCCAAGTTGAGCACTGAGCAATATATATATATGCTACTACTATACATTTCATATATTCTTGCTTTAACATTTTTTATAACCTGTACGCTGGTGTGGACCTTCCCTTATTCAAGAAGTGATTTTACAAAATCATTAATTTAATTCATAGCTTTTAAACTAGTGTTAATATTTAGGGTAATTTAATTCATAGCTTTTAAACTAGTGTTAATATTTAGGGTAATTTAATTCATAGCTTTAAAACTAGTGTTAATATTTAGGGTTTCTCTTACATATTCGATCAAATTCTCATAGTAATTATCTATAAAATTATATAAACAGAGATATAAAGTCAACTTTGAACTTCTCTTTTTTCTTTGTGGAGTTAATAATGTTGTCCTAAAACTAGAATAATTTTAGTGGCCAAAAAGTTGCTCAATATTCAGTAATGTAACTAACTTATAAGAAGCAAATATCTATCATTCAAAAGTATATAATATTAGGGAACCATTCTTTTTCACTAAGGTCCACAAAAAGACACCTCTCTTTACAAGAAAACAATTTGCCTTCAAAATCTGAAAAGATTGGCAAAGGATCTAAAAAAGAATGGATGTCCTTGTTGATCCTTTTTTTAACCATCCCGCATTCGAAGCTTACTTATCTGATTAATCTGGAAACGCGAGGATAGAAATGGGCAAAACTTTATCGGGATTTAAATTCGAAATCTTTAATTAAGGATAGATGAATTCTAACTATCATACTACACCACTTGATGGAGAGACTTCTTATCCATTCTTTTATTTTTTTATTCGATGTCCGATACTCACTTTAAAATAGTACTAATTCAAGTTCTTGCTACAAATTTTATTTTAAAAGTAAAACATTTTTTATTAAAAGCAATTTCATTCCCCCGATTCAGACTTGATACCTCTGACTAAGAATAAAAAATCATTTATCATCCCATCAATTTTTTTGATGGACTCTCCTATAATTATAGTAGTAACAACATAACAATCTCAAATCATTTAGTTTGTATCATATACGACAGACGGTCCAAAACTCTTCATCCATCACTTTATCAATTTTTAAAATGAAATAAAAGGAAAGAGAAAGAGAATATATTTGTTTATTTGCTGGCATATGGGCTGATAATTGTGAAAGGTCCTACCTTTTCAACTTTGGAGACTTGGCAAGTGACCTTTCCTTAGTGCAACATCAAATCAAACCAAACACGCTTCGTGGATCCATTTTATACACTTAGGAGTAATTAAAAGTTACGCCATATAATTTAAGAAGAGTATTATAGAGATTACGCAAAAATATTAGAGATAAGATTATAAAAAATGTGACAATTGATTGATTGTCGCTATATACTTAGCCGAACACCCTTTTAATAGTTTGGAAATAGAATATGTTACTTGTTATAACAAGTTAAATTACATATGTTGTGTAAAAATGTAGCGCTATTGATATTTATATGAATCACTATGGATGATAATTCATTTGTTAGTTTTAGTTTCTTTGTACCATCTTCACATGCTTTCAAGGTAGTAGTAACAAAGTTTTAGTTTAGTACCTCATTAATTATTAGTACTGCCGATTCATGTGATTAAATTAATGAAGTGTACTTCATTAATTAGTGAAATTACACGTAGGTTTTCAAGTGTACTTAATTAATACTTATAAGCGCGTGAAACTCATGTCGCTATCTAGTAAGAATGTTGAGATCATAACATGTTACAAGAATTGCCGCTTTCTCTATAGTGTTGTAATACAACTGCTCCCATGCCTATCCAGTATTTTAAGAAGATGGATGCACCATTACGGAAAAAGTGAATTCAGGATTTATATTTGACAAATTCAATCTTTAGGTTCTTCATGTATATCCATTTTTTTTATTGTAATTTTAATTTTTTCTCATATATGTATCTATGTTCCGTATCCCAAATGGGTTCAGTTGAGCCCATTTGTTACCTACTGCATCCTCCACTGTTGCTAATTTTAATATAAATATTTGACCAAACTAAAGAAAGAAACAAAAAAGGTACTTAATAAAAATGCAACAGGGACATACTTAATCGCAGAATTGAAGTAGGATAAATATTTGATAATACAATACTTAGCTTTAAATAGTAGAAATATTTTCGAATTTGAATTAAATTACTCACATCTTCATTAGTAAATAGAATTTTATACAACATCCAACTGCTTGTACTACATGGATAATATCTTATTAACTTGAATTAATTCTTACTAATATAAATAATAGCAATAATATCATCATGTGAAGTTAAAACAATTATATTTTAAAGAATACTACACTATAAGAATCAATATTCCGAAGTTTGTATGTATGTATGAGATCCAAGGAGATCACATAATACAAATATAAACACCAAGAACAATAAGAGAAGTACCAAAAAGAGCAAGATCAACACGGGTCTCTTCACCAAGAATCAATCCGAAAACAGCAGTGGTAGCAAAAGTGGTGGCATTGGTAACAGGAACAGCTAAAGAAATGGGTGTATCACTCAAAATTGCAAAGAATGTAGCTGATGCTGACAAATTTACAAGAAATGGCAAAGAATATTGCCATATCAATACAAGTTTGAGCCAATTCTTCAGAGTCCTCATCAATGGGTGCTGCGGTGTGTTTGGTTGAGGTAAAGATTTTATGGTTTCGTCCCATTTGATTGCTCCTTTTCGCATCAAGGCATTCGTTGCTCCCCAAACAAGCCCCACTGTCACCATCTTCTCCACTTCTCCGACCATCTTTTCTCGATTTTGCTTCTGAAATTATTTGAGAGCAGTTACTACATATTTTCCTTATCTAACTAATGACCTTTCTCTGTGACATATTAACATTTACTGTCACACTCCTTTTTAAGCCCCCGGCGATAAGCGCACAGGTTTTTATTATTAAAGGATTTTTTCAATTAAAGTGACGATATTGAATAAGAATTAATTATTTACAGAGTCGTTATTTGGAATTGAATTTTGGTGTTTCAAGTCACCTTATGAATCTCTAATCAAAAGAAAATAACTCTTTTATTATTGGTCAGCGAAACTAAAAGACCGGGTAAAGAATTTTGTTGACCGGGGATAAGGTATTAGGCATTCCCCGAGTCTCATGGTTCTAACATGGTCGATTTGTCAACTTACACTTAGCTTAATCTATTTGTTGGATAAATTGTGTAATAAGCCTTGATTTGCTCGTGCTTTTATTGTTGAAATTTTATTAGTCTTAACCCAGACGCGTAACCTCATTCTAGATCTTGACATACACCGGCTTAGAAGCGTAGCCGCTTTCTTCGCTTGTATGTATCGCACCTAAAATCTTTGTCTTTGCGTCTTGGTTTGAATTAATGAGCTTTACTTATTAGAACAATTTAGCCAAGGTGTGTAACCGCATCCTTGAATTTCTTTTAAGTGTCTCGACATAAGATGTGTGGCCGCATTCTTAATTGAAACAACTTAATTAAGACGTGCCTAAAGCTCATCTAGCGTTAAATGTGGTTCTTCGTCTCTTAAATCCGAGACATTTATTATTTATTGTTTTCACTCTTTCGACTACGGATTTTGAATAAATTTGCAACTCATCTCGCTCCCTCACACTTAGTTTTTTCACTCTTTTTTTCAACTTTACAACGGGATTTGAAAGAGTTCGCATCTCATCCCGCTCATCTAGCACGTAATTAATAATTGGGCCTATGAATTTTGATCTAGGCCCAAAGTACTGTATGTAAACTTGCAGCTCGTTGTTAAATAAGAGTGAAAATATATTCAATCAATTAGACATATATATCCAAGTATTACAATAAGAAACCAAAAACATATTCAAACAGTAGACAAAATCTAATCAAAATAATGTGTGTAATTATATTTTCAAGTCTACCACGTTAAATTCCAAATGTTCAAATCTTAAACCATTATCATCAAATTCTAGAATTCCTAGATATATTTAAGTCATATTTTTTGCTCAAACTTAAACTACATTATTATGAGCAAAGCCAGGATTAAATCAGCAAGACCTTCTTATCACAGTCAAAAAATTTAATTTAACAAAATATTTCACATGCTTTGCAAATCATTCTGCTGTATACACATATGAGCTATAAATGAAGAATTTCAACAAACAAAGGAACTGTAATCAAAGAATGGACCATAAAAATAGTTGAAAGAGATGACTAAAACATAAATAGAGAAGTGAGAATGAACCTTCAAGCAAAATGCAATCCTACATGTGAAAAATGTTGCGGCGGATTACAGTCTCTAGGTTTTGGTTGCAATGAGTAGTCTTTCTATTTATATATATTAAATAGTGTGTGGGTTTGAGCGATAAACAAAAATAATCTCGGCTCATGGGCCTTGTGCGACCCAAAAATTAAATAACTATACTTAAGAAAAATTCAAAAAAAAAAAAACAAACCTATTTTTTTGTAATTTCTTTTTCTTTTGAAAATATCAAATAAAACTTGTATCTAGTTGACTCTATTTTGTTATTTTCAAATAAAATCTATTAAAAAAGAAATAAAATTAAACTGTCAAGATTAGGCTAAAAAGGAAAACTTTAACTCTAAAATGGTGTAAAATTTAAGTGAGGGTAAAAAAATCATGTGTCTACATTTGTAATGTCAAGTTGTTACAGTACAAGATAAGTTTTTGTTGAGCCTAATTTATCCTATTCAAATTTAGTTATGTTAATGAAAAAGGAAAAGTTACATATATTCTCTTCTAAATTTTACAATTAACAAGTATATTATTTTCGTTTATAGCATAAACAGTACATTTTTTTGTGCATATTTTTGTTTATGACAGCTAAATGAGATCTAAACATCAAATGTCAGTATACATATATAACAATACCTCACTATAGCGGCCATGAAATTTTCGAACAAATGCTGCCGTTATAGAGAGATTTGACTATATGTATAATGTGAGTACAGTTTGACTTTTTTATTAGAACGTAAAGAAAGTAGTTATTATCCATTTTTCAAATAACAAACCAAATTGCAAATCCCTCTTTTTGTCAATTTGACTCGATTTGTTAGTTTAGTGTGATTTATCGGTTTTTCTTAGAACACTCCTACACATATTGTAATAATTATCTTCTGTTTGCAAACTGGTCGAAGTAGTATATGAGAAGAACTAATCGTAATAATTTTGTGATCACATAATGTTATAGCGTACTTAAATCCACATGATAAATGTGTATTTTCGTTTTGAAACTGATTCAAGAAGTCAAAAACGTTTTATATGTATATGGGATTCAGCTTTATGAGTATATGCACACCCACAATGAGTGGGTTAGCATTTCAACAATTGGAAAGTTATGAATTTAAATTCATGGTGGCACACCCGATGTGCCCATTCACCATGGTTTGGCTAAATTTTTTACAATTAATTATCGAAACAATGCCCTCGAATTATTAAAAATATAACAAAAATCAATCTTTTTACAGTTAATTATCGAAACAATGCCATCAAATTATTGAAAATATAACAAAATTTATCTTCCCTTTGATTCTTGGTCCAAAAATATCCATGAATTATTGGAAGTAGTATAAAGAGAGCTCTTGTCATTGGCAAACTGGTCGAAGTAGTATATGAAAAGAACAAATTTTAATAATAACATAATGTTGCTCCTTATCGCACGAGCCTAAACTACAAGTTAAAGTGCTCCTCAACGCATGAGCCTAAGCTACAAGTTGCACTACTCATTGACACACGAGCCTAAAATGTACATCTCAAAGCTCACAAAATTCGAGGAAAATATCCAAGTTGCAACTCTCCTTGACACACGAGCCTAAACAGTATGTTGCAAAGATGGCCAAATTCGAGTGAAATTTTCAAGATGAAATGCTCCTTGACACGCGAGCCTAAACTGTATGTCACAAGCTCATCATATTCGGACTGAATCCTCAAGTCATAAAGCTCATCATATTCGAGCTAAACCTTCACATCAAAAAGCTCCTCAAATTCGAGCTAAATCTTCAAGTTGCAAAGCTCTTCAAATACGACCCAAATCTTCAAGTTGCAAAGCTCTCCAAATACGAGTTAAATCTTCAAGTTGCAAAGGTCTTCGAATTCGAGCTAAATTCTCAAATTACAAATCTCTTCAAAATCGAGCAGAGTCTTGAAGTTACAAAAGCTCCACAAAAATGAGCTAAATCTTCAAGTTGAATACTCTTGGACCACATGAGTTTAAATTGTGTATAAAACAACAAAAAATGTCCACTATGTTGTAAAACCTCAAATGAGACGGCCTAAGAAAAATTTAGACCGTAAAAAAAATCACTCTTTCTGAACTACGTTATGACTTGATCCTCTTCACCGAGGTACATAGGTGCTTAGAGTTACATTATAAGTTCAATCGCATAAGTTTAACAAAAGAAGGTGTGGCGTGGTCACCAAAATTAAAGTTGGGGGTATCACATTGATTCTTCCAAATACAAAGGCATACATTGCTAAAGCAAAGACGGCGATTTGCGTCAAATTAAAAAAAAAGACATTTCATTGCATCAATATTGGAAGAGTTTGATACATCAATGCTGAGAAGGAAAGAGATAAGCAAAATCTAGATAACATCTTTCCTATACAAATAGCCTAAGCAATGGAAATTATAATTTGAAGCCAAGATGGTTGCCAACTAGTCATGAATGCCTCTTCCAAGTGCGTGTGATTTCTATGGAAGACCAACTTCATGAAATCACCGTGGAGAACTGGAAGGAGTTCCTCTACGATATCTCTTCTTAAAATAAAGTAAATGATCTTTAAGCCTGGTTTTCAACAGCTTGGATGGTTAAAGTGAGATTTTTCGGTGCGAATCTGAATTAATCGTGCCACGAATATGAAATGAAAAGCCAATAGAAATACAATGCGATGGAGGAATTGGTGTAATGCAATTAACCTCATCCGACGACGAATTACGGAAACAGGGATTTATAATAAATCACTACTGACTGTTTACTAAAAATATAAATCAATTGGCCTATATTTTACCAGATGCGATGCACTATTTGGCACCACAATGTGGTATCATGAAATAACACCCAACAAGGGTGTGTTTGCCATGAATTCCATACCCACAATGGGTGCATTAGCATTTCAAAATTTGCAGTTTCATGAATTTGAATTTATGGCGCAGAAATATGCTAACGAATTATTGAAAATATAAGCTTTTTTCGTTAGCATATGCTACCGAACTATTGAAAATACTTGAAAAATATCCATGAGTTACTAAAACTAGCACAGAGAGCTTTTGTCGTTAGCAAATTGGTAGAATTAGGCTCTTGACGGACCTTCAGGTCACATATATTCTCTTCTAAAGCTAATTTCTTTGGCGAGATAGATTTCATTCTCGAAAAAAATGTTACTTCACTTATTTTGTATATGTTGTCTTTTCTCCTTTATTGGAAAGATGTGTTTTTTTGTTCTTGAGATTTTTTCTCCGTAGAAAGTTAGACATATACGTATTAACTAATTGTTACTCCTAATAAAGTGGATAAAATTCATAGAAAATGCAAATTCAGACCTCAACAAAGAAAAAACAAGTGATTCTATTTTCTTAGTTTATTTCAGAAAAAATGATACATTTCTATATATAAAATCAATTTAATTTTAAACTTCTCATTTTGCACTTAATATATATTTTTGCAACGACAACAAAGTTTATATTTGTCCCAATTTTCTGTTATGTATTGGTTCTAGGAAAATTTACGTGGCATGACTACTATTAGTACCTAATTAAAGTTATTAACTATAGTTTGTTTTAATTATATCTCATAGCTAAAAGTTATATGTTAATTATCATCCATAACTATACCAAAATACATTAGGTTTATAGCTTGTATTTATCGGTCACTCTTCTCTTCTCCCTCACCTCTCTCTCCGCCGCCGCCCCATTGCCCTCATCGCCAGAGCAACGACAACCACCGTCAGATCTGAGCTTCACCCGTCACCTCTCTCTCTCTATGTCCAGATCTGAGCTTCGCCAGAGATCCCTCCCATCAGATCAAAGATCCCTCCCACATCGGTCATCGCATCACCTCCCTCCAGATCCGGTCGGTAGTCTCTGAAGGATGAGAACCAACTATGTAGCATCTACATCGAGAATAGCATCTACATCGAGAATTCAAGTATTGTATACGTCAGACTTTTATGATATGACACGGGGCGAAAGACCGTGGATTTCGTAGAGCATAAAGCGGAGGAAGCAATGATGAGGAAGCATAAAATGTACGAGTGAAAATTCTCTCAGTCCAGATCTGAGCTTCGCCGGAGATCCCTCCCGTCAGATCAGAGAATTTTATTTTTCGATCGGAGTGTATTTTATTTATCAAAACAAAGTGTATTTTATTTTCTTGTATCTCGGATTAGGGTGTATTTTATTTTTTGTATTCAGTTTTTGAGTGTATTCGTGATTTTTTAGTATAAAATCAAGTGTTTGGGGTGTATTTCATTTCTTGTATTCAGTTTTTGCTTGTATTTTGAAGGAGATTTTATTGTATAGAAATAAATAAAGTGAATTTAAATACAACTTTTAAATATAATAAATTGAATACAATGTAAAAGTACTGAGTTGAATACATCTGACTTGAATACAACTGAGTTGAATACATCTGACTTGAATACAACTGAGTTGAATACATCTGACTTGAATACAACGAAATCTAACTTGAATACAGTGAGCCAAAATTTGAATACACTTTACTGTAGCTACGAAATGTAATTATTAAAAGTATAGCTATGCCTAACAGAAATCCCCAAAGTGTAGTCATTTGTGTAAGTTTCACTTGATCCTATTGCATATCGTAACAAAAGAGTTGTAGATTTTGAAAACTAAATTATTTACCTAAATGAAAGTTCAGAATTTATGAAACTGATATATCCTCACAAACATGTAGAAACATTGGTACAAATTAAAGTACAACAATATCAAATATTTCCTTGAACAAGTGATCAATAACTTAGAAATTAGGCCATGGTATATGTATCAATTCTATATGTATAAATTGCTTTTTACAACCGCCACTTATAGTATTAAAAATCTCAACAACATTCTACCAAATTCTGTACAGTCTCAAAATTTTGTGAACAAATATGTGCTCAAGATACTCTTTTCATACTTTCTAGAGCACTTGACCAAACAATTTACATATCGAAAAAAATGGTTTGTATAAACATGCTAATCCAGGATCTAGAGCGAATGGTTCGGTATGATTGTGATCTTATTATATGTATAAATCCTAAATTCTTTTTGCATATGTATACATAGTTTGAGTCAAAAGCAGTGAGTTTAATTGAACCAGTGAACCCGCCCTAGATCCCCCTATGTGTTAGACCAAATGTGTCGAGAAAAAAGCTATGTATACCATATGTATACATAGCTTGAGTCAGAAGCAAAGAGTTCAATTGAACCACTAAACCCGCCTTAGATCTGTCTCTGTATGTATATGTGTTGAACCAAATGTGTCAAACGAGAGCTATGTATACATAGCTTGAGTCAGAAGCAAAGAATTCAATTGAATCACTAAACCCGCCTTAGATCCGCCTCTGTATGTATATGTGTTGGACCAAATGTGTCAAGCAATGACAGGAAGCTGAATAATCGGAACATCAAGTGAAAATCAGCTCTTCTAAAAGATCATCCAATATGAGATCCTCCAGCTCCAGTGCAACACAAACAATATCAAATTGTAGGTTCATCCAAAATATAAAAGTTGCGGAGATGAGGATGCTAAGATGGATGTGTGTGAATACAAGGAGAGATTGAATTATAAATGATGATATCAGGGACGTAGTGGGAGTGACCTCGGTGGAGGATAAGATGCGAAAAGCTAGGTTGAGATGGTTCGGACACGTGCAGAGGAGAGACACAAATGCCCCAGTGCGGAGATATGAAAGGTTGGATATGGACGGGTACATGAGGGGTATAGGTATGCCGATGAAGTATTGGGGAGAGGTGATTAGACGGGATATGGTGCAGGTGCAACTCACTAAGGATATGACCTTATATAGGGGGTTATGGAGGACACATATTAGGATAGTAGGTAGTCCAGTGTAGTCCTACCTACGCTTACAAACTGGTAGTTGTAGTATTATTATTGTAGGCTCGCTTAGCCTATCATATTGCCTTATAGTTCCTTGTCGTTTGATTTATGTTGCTATGTGTATTTTGTTTGTCTTATTTACTTGCATTAGCTATTGCTTCTTTTTGCTTCTTTCTTTTTCAGAATGTGTTGTCATGACTTACGCACTTTGTGTATCTTACTTTGCTTGGGCTTGTGCTTTGTCTTGAGCCGAGGGTGTCTCAGAAACAGCCGCTCTACATACCAAGGTAGATGTAAGGTCTGTGTACACTCTACCCTCCCTATACCCCACATCGTGGGATTTCACTGAGTATATTATTGTTGTTGTTGTATCTAAGTTTCATCTTTTGCTAGGTCGCGGCTCACAACATCATCGATTGGTTGATCAATCTTCATTTCAAATTCGAAGCACGAGTTTAAATCTGTCCACACTATTAGAATAATAATTATGGGAAAATCCCATAATTATTATTATTCTACATTAATCAAGATATGATTATATTGTGATTAGAATTGTAATAAATTAGAATCAATTAGTAGGATGATTGTAAGTAATTAGTATCTTATATTTTAGGTAAACTAGATTAGTACTACACCATATTGTTGTATATATCTTCTATGATTGGAATGAAAGACTCAACGAATCAATTTCCTACATGGTATCAAGAGCCAAAGATCTTTTGCCCTAAACCCTACCTCTTCTTTCCCCCTAGCCGATTTTTTCTATTCTCTTCTTATTGTTTTTTCGGCCACTATAGGTTTTATTATTCATAAACCCTAAACCTACATCAACTTCTAAAACATAAACCTAAACACTCACCTAGCTGACAACTACCCATCGACTAGTACTTGTTTCTCTTCCACAAACCCTTTAATCCACGTCCATCAAAACACCACCTATTTCTTTTCTTCTTTTGTTTTGATTTCTAGTGAAATTTATGGCCGAAAAACAAAGCTTTCATCCACTGATTTTCACCAATAAAATTCTGGTTCGGGTAGCGGCAGAAATCGAAACAATAATAGTAAAAACGTGGCTCAAATCGTAATAATAAGAAAGGATAAAATAACGGTGGAACGGGACGGGGCAGGGGTGGCGGGTAGCCAGCCGCCGGTAGCAACCAAACCGGGCAGTGACGGCCCAACCAGTGGCAACCCATTGCCTAGTCCATCGGTAGTCAGTGGGGGCAGTACCCACCGTGGGCCTGGCCCCATAGTGGCCTGCTGCCTCGTAATTTCCGAACCCAACCTCAAATTGGGCCAGGCCCTCCTCTTCAAACCGCCAGTTCGGAGTCTTCAGGCCTCGTCCACGACATGTTTTTGCAGCCCAAGTACCATCATATATTGGCTATGCTCCCACGGATCTTGAACATGCTATGGACAATATGAATCTAAATGTTCCAGATGAGTCGTGGTATATGGATACAAGAGCTACGTCTCACATGACGGCGTCTCAAGGTAATGTCTCGTCTTATTATAATTTGAGCACTAATAAAAATATTGTTGTCGACAGTAGGCAGAAAATTTCAATTTGTGGTATTGGTCAGGTAAACCTACCACCTCCACCCCCCCTCCAATTAAAATTGAAAAATGTCCTACACGCACCAAAACTAATTAAAATTTTGATATATGTGCGACACTTTACAACTGACAACAATGTTTCTGTGAATTTGATATGTTTGGTTTTTCTGTGAAGGATTTTCAGATGGAGATGCCACTAATGAGATGCAATAGCATGGTGGAATTGCATCCTCTCACGACTGTTTCTAATAACTGTGTGATAAAACCATATACTTTTACAGTCATTTCTCCTACTTTGTGGCACAACCGGTTGGGACACCAGGGAGCACCATTTTTTGACAATCTTAGGAAGAATAAATGTATTTCTTGTAATAAATTTTTGGACTCTTCTGTTTGCCAAACATGCGTGTGGTAAACATGTTAAACTTCCTTGTGCATATTCTACCTCCAGTACTCTTATGCCATTTGATCTGTTACATTGTGGTTTGTAGATATCACATGTTTTGAGTTCTGCATGTTATAAATATTATCTGCTGATTTTAGATGATTATTCGAATTTTCTGTGGACATTTCCATTGGGGAATAAATCGCAAACCTATGCCATTTTAAAATAATTTAGTGTTTTTATCAAAACTCATTTTGAAAAATTTATTAAATGTTTTCAATGTGACAATTTTTTTTGGGGGGGGGGGGGATTCATCAATGTCCATTTTAAGGATTTTTGTCACCAAACTGGGATACCTTTACGTGTTTTATGTCAACATACCCCTTCACAAAATGGAAAAGCCGAAAGGAAAATTCGAACAATTAACAATATGATTCATACTCTCCTTGTGCATTCATCCAAACCACCAAATTTTTGGCACCATACACTTCATATGGCCACATATCTTTTAAATATTCTTCCTAGTAAACTACTCTCCAATGTGTCACCCACACAAATATTGTACCACCGTCTCCCATCATTTACACATTTACGGGTTTTTGGGTGTTTGTGTTATCCTTTGTTTCCATCCGCCACAATTAACAAACTTCAAGTCCGTTCCATTCCTTGTGTGTTTTTTAGGATACCCACAAAATCATAGGAGATATAAGTGTTATGATATAGCAAATGGGAAAATCATAATTTCTCGTCACGTCATTTTTTATGAATCTATATTCCTGTTTGCAACATCTTGAGTGGCATCCTCACCTTCATATGATTTTCTGGACGACGGACTACATCCACTTCTAAGGTATCATCTACACACTCAAAACAATGTAGGACTTTCCCAACCCAAAACCCCCAGATCCAAACCCTAAACGGGTCGGACCGAGGGGCAGTGTACACTCCTCCCTCGGCGTCGGCCCAATCCGTTGTGGGTATCGGGCAGGACCCACTAGGGGAAAACCCTACAACCCCACCCGTGACACAACCCGATACACATGCCATTGCAACCCATGCAAGTCCAACTATCCAACCTTGGACAATTGAAACCCGTGTAATGCATGGAATTTTTCGACCTAAGCACCAATTTAACCTAACTACCTCTGTCCAACCATCACCCATACTAATAAATCCCAATGATGCCCTATCCGACCCGAATTAGAAAGCTACCATGTTAGATGAATTTAATGCTCGTATTACAAATAAGATGTGGGAATTAGTACCACATCCATCTAATGTGAACATCATTCGGTCTATGTGACTTTTTTGTCATAAAAAGAATTTTGATGGTTCTTTTGCGAGATACAAAGCTCGGCTTGTTGGTGATGACATGTCTGAGCAGGTTGGAGTGGATTGTGGTGAAATATTTAGTCCGGTAGTTAAGCCAGCAATTGTCCGGACTGTTCTCAGCCTGACACTTTCCAACTTGTGGTCCATCCATCAGTTGGATGTTAAAAATGCATTCTTACATGGCTACATACAGGAAACAGTGTACATGCATCAACCACTGGGTTTCCGAGATTATACCCGTCCAGATCATGTTTGCCTATTGAAGAAATCCTTATATGGTTTGAAACAAGCTCATCGGGCGTGGTATAACATGTTTGGAGGATTTGTTTCTAAGTTGGGTTTCTCTCACAGCAAGTCTGATCAGTCATTGTTCATTTATCGGAAGGACACTGACATGGCATATATACTCTTGTATATCGATGATATTATTCTGACGGCATTGTTATCTTCACTTCGCCAGTCTATTATGTCTCTTCTAGCTGCTGAATTTGCAATGAAGGATTTAGGTCCATTGAAATAGCTGACTTTTATGAGACCTGATATTTCTTATGCGGTTCAGCAAGTTTGTTTACACATGCATGATCCGAAGGAAGCACATATGGGGGCTCTCAAAAGAATTTTGCGGTATGTTACGGGTACTCTTCATTTCAGTTTGCATCTATATAAGTCCTCCATCTCGAGGCTCTCATCCTACACGGATGCGGATTGGGATGGCTGCCCGGATACACGTCGTTTCACTTCCGGCTATTGCGTGTTCTTGGAGGACAATCTCATTTCATGGTCGTCAAAACGACAATCAACACTGTCTAGGTCAAGTGCTGAGGCAGAATACCGAGTGGTAGCCAATATGGTGGTTGACTCATGTTGGCTTCGTAACCAACTGTTAGAGTTACATTGCCCGATTGAAAAGACAACAGTGGTCTATTGTGAGAATGTGAGTGCGATATACTTATCCGAAAATCATGTTCAGCATTAACGCACGAAACACATTGAAATGAATATCCTATTTGTCCGAGAAAAGGTTGCCCGTGGACAAGTCTGTGTTCTCCATGTACCGTTCCGCTATCAAATTGCAGATAACTTCATAAAAGGTCTTCCGCGCGTACTCTTTGATGATTTCAAGGACAGCCTCAGCATACAAGAACCTCCCGCTAAGACTGTGGGGGACTGTTAGAATAATAATTATGAGAAAATTCCATAATTATTATTATTCTCCATTAATCAACATATAATTATATTGTGATTATAATTGTAATAAATTAGAATCAATTAGTAGGATGATTGTAAGTAATTTGTATCTTATATTTTAGGTAAACTAGATTAGTACTATACCCTATTATTGTATATATCTTCTATGATTGGAATGAAAGACTCAAGGAATCAATTTCCTACCCACACTTGGCCAAGGACATGGTAGCCAACAGGCATCGTATGGATATAAGAACGACATGTTAACAACTTTGACCAGTAGGAACATGATCTCTCATAAATTTGTAACAAGACATCATTGATTAAATTAAATAAAAGTAGTTGATCACAAGTACCACCATCTTGATGTAGTTGATCACAAGTACCACCATCTTGATCAAGTAAACAATATCCTTCCACTTCCTCAAATACTGAAGGATTTATTGGTTGGTCAGCAGAATGCCATTTCCCTAGAAACTTACTTCCAATGAAGCCAGATAGTAAAAGTATATCTTTTACATAATTGAATTCAGGTTTATATCTTTTATCCACCTGAATTTGCAAATGAATTTTGTTCAGACCACTTGCATAAAATCCCTTTTTATCGGTGTTAACTGCATCCTCTTCTGAACCTGTGGAATATCAGTAAAAATCATTGTGTTAGTTTGCTAAAGAAACTGAAAATAAGTACGTATTTTGTAGAGATAAATGTCATAGCACAGATAATACATAGACACGTACATAATTTACATGATTCACGTAGAAAGTACCACACTTTGGTATGTTTGGCATTTCATGTTTGACATAAGGTCTGAAACAAGTTCTGAATGTGTCCAAATTAATATAGATGTTACCAAAAATAAATGTGTAAGTCTATTCTGAGAGAAATGTATTTCAAAATGACAAAAAAAACAGATACAGAAATTGACAAAAAAGAATGTTTTTTCATGAAAAATGTGTTCCTTTCATAATGCAACCTAGATGCCAAAAGATAATGAATTGAAGGATAGTAGTAGAAAAACACTTGAATATTCATCATTCTTCTTAGAAAAAAATGGAAAACGTAGAGAAGAATATATAGATTGCCTTGAATAAGGTACCTTTAGCTGCCGAGAGACCAGCTGTGCCAGAAGTAGAATTCTGAAAAACCATATCAGGCAGAGGAATAGGAATTGATTTATCTAATTTTGGAACAACAGATGATGTTCCCTCAATAATGTTTTCAACGGAGGAAGAGTTAGCGCCAGTCTTTAAGCCACCAAAATCGTCAAGATTCTCGTTGACATCAAGAAAAATTGTAACCTTCGAGTCTGAATTGTAACCTTCTTCAGTCTGGATATCCAGGGACTTCTGTTCATTGGACTTGGAAATTCCGACATATAAGTTGTTGCTCGATGGAGCTCTATCTAGTGTATACGAGCAGCCAGGTTCGGGAGAGTCCTCAAGTTTGAAAGAAGAGTAATACCTGAGATCAGGCATAGAGAGAATCCTCTCCAGGCCTATCGGGCTATTTCTAGCCGGTGAAGGTGATCTAGATGCTCTGAAGCTCGACCGATCAGAAACGTGATGTTTTTCTTCCCTATAGAAGCAGGAGTCAAGTAATAGATTGTATCTGTCCAATGATTCATTAACCGATGATGTTCTTCTAAAGGATTTCATTTCACTCTTGGTAAATGGAGAATTGCAAGGACCAAAAGTACTTCCCGAAAAGTATTTCACACGTCCGTTAGCACTTTGCTCCTCGATATCGTTTGATGATCCATAACCATGTGGAACCTTATGAAGGACAGCATCCATGATAATTCGACGCCTCTTTTCTACTCTCCTCGAGTGCATGCTGTATTTTTTGCTTTAGATTCTTAAAACGATTGAGGATGAGCTTACTCTCACGGTGTCTCTTTTCTGCGTTGTCAAATGATTCAGCTCTTCTCAACATATGTTTTCCAACATCATCATCGCTACTCAAATCCGTTAATGTTTCTGAATGGCTATTCAACTGTTCAGCAGAATCAACTTGTGACTCATCTTCCCCTCCACATTCCAGATTCTTCTTATGATTCCTTGGCCTGACAGATTTTCTTGCCCGTGAGCCACACGAAGGAAATGAAACCGTCTTGATAAAGCCGAGCATTAACTTGGATGCCTGAGTACTATAATTTAGCTGATTCAGTGAATATGAGTCCTTTTTCATGTTATCTAATTCCACGGGCTCTTGGATTGATCCATTTACAGTACACTCGCATATCTGTTTTGGGGAGGGTCTAATAGACTAGCAACCTTGTAATTAGGATGCTCCAAAGACTTGTCATGTAAGGGAATTTGATGAGAAGATTGTAGATCAGCAAGGTCTAGATGATGAATAGAATTAGTTCGTTCGAGCTGTATAGGACAGGATGAACTTCTTCGGTGCCTACCCTTTCTTTTAGATGTCTCTTCATGAGTAATCAAAGATCTTATCCGAGATAACATTGAACTTTTGGACACTTGAGCAGGTTCTATAGTTTTCGCCAGTCTGAAATGTTACAGTCGATGACATAGTCAGCTAGCGCACAGATATGTACATAATGTAGCAAGAAGCTATCAACCGAGAACACAAGCAGAAAATTGAAAAGCTCTTGGCAAGTACTCATATACTATCCTGCAAACTTACCGGAGAATTCTCAGCCTTGCCTTCTACTCTTTCTTGGATATCACCCGAATCAGTAGCAGCTGCATTATCCCCTAGATCTTCAACAACTGGAAAAGAGAAAATGGTTAATGCCACCCTATACACAAAGGCACAGCAAGATCATTTAGCTACAGGTTCGGAGGAATCCAATAGCTTTTGCTTAAACACTGTATTTGTATTAGGAAATCCGTTAGAATGTATAAACATTTAGTTGCGAACCCAATAACTAAGATGAGTTATGGGTTCAATAGCAAGTTCAAAACCCATAAACTGGCTCCATCCCCTGCCTATATGTGCCAGGAACTAAAACTGTATGCAGCATGCAACATACAACTTCACAATTCATAGGCTTAAAAAATTAAATAATGAAAGTAGTAATACAATGTTACATTAAGCCTCTAATAGTCGTAAGCAGACCACCTGCCCTTTTCTCGGAAATGCTTTAGAACAAAGACAATAAACTTGTAAAGAATGGATCTTGGGCCTAACTCAACCCCAAAAGCTAGCTTGTAGGGTGAAGATTGTCCAAGTCCATATAAGGAGTCCATGTTCCCATTCCATATCCGATGTGGACTCATGAATGGATATTTGGATATTGGGCCTAACTCAGCCCTAAAAGCTAACTTGTAGGGTGAGGATTGTCCAAGTTCATATAAGGAGTCCATGTTCCCATTCCATCGTTGGGATCCTTAACACTTTCCGCACGCCCAGACCTCGTTAACTGTAGCGTGGACATTATAATTTGGGGCCAACATCGGTGAACAAAGAATCGGGATGGGCCCGACTATGATACCATGTAAAGAATGGATCTTGGGCCTAACTCAACTCCAAAAGCTAGCTCATGAGGGGAAGATTGTCCAAGTTCATATAAGGAGTCCATGTTCCCATTTCATATCCGATGTGATACTCTTAACAAAACTGAGCATCTAACATGACATGCTTAAGATATTTATGAAACATAATGTAGCAGTGGAAAAGTACTCTCTTATGAAAACTATTTTGTTATATATTTTTCTCTATTCTTTCCTCACCGGCAACTCGCTTTCCACCACCGTGCCTTTTGTGTGGGAGGCGTTTCCTATGTCGGTTGTGATTCAAATTGTGAAGTATCCCCCACATGCATCCCGGAGTATTTTCCGGACTGATACTAGGATATTGGTGCTGTAAACCCTTTCCCATGTGTTAAAGTAGTACAGAATCACCATTGTTCTGAAAACCTAGCGAGTTCCTTTTCTTTTTCTTCAAAGGCCGTCCTTTTCTTTCCTCGGTCTTCCTACACCTGAACAATATGTTAGAAGCTAATCAGCCAAATGAATAGATCAACCAAAAGAAATAAAAGAAAATAACAAGTCTCTTTTTGTGTTTAACTAGAGAGTACAAGTACAATTCTGGATAGCAAAAACAAAATAACCTAAATAGCCGCTCACCCAATTGCTTAAACTAAAAAATAATCGACGGATGTATAATAAATGTATAATCCATTTATGGGATGTGTATAACCATGTATAATAAGTGTATAATCTATGTATATCAGCTAGAAAAGTAAACATAAAATCCGACCGGCTATTTTTGTTGAGATCCCAAAAAAGAAGCTCATAGTATGAATTCACAATGAAATTATAGTACTATGTAAAAGGGAAAAGGAAAGGAATAAATTAAAAAGAGCAGCAAATATATAGTGAATTGACCTTCATTAAACTAAACTCTCAAAGATAATTAGCTTGAGAGATATCTTTTCAAGGGTAAAATGGCATCAAGATTCATTCAAACACATGAAATTCTCCTGCAATTACATATAATAGGATCTATAAAATGAGTTTCTGTTTTATTTCATTATTTGGGATTCTCAAAGTGGATACCTAAACAACCAATCACCGGAATTCAAGATATATAGGTCTTTATTATGACAAGAAATTCCCCATTTAATTTAGGGTAATACATGGTGTCAAATTTTATTCAAGCTTCCCCATTTCAATTACAATTTCAATTACATCTAGTTAGAATCTATTAAATTTGTTTCCAACTTCAAATCTCATAGTACGGGCATCTCAAAGTGAACAGCTAAACAACCAATCAGTTGTTTCAAGATTAATACACAGTGTAATTTACTCGGTACCTATGCTGGTGCGAGGTATCAGAGACCTTATAGTATTAGTCTAGAGGCGCGCACTGTTGTTTACAAAGATGCAGGAAACGGAAATAAGTAACTGCTAAGTATTACAAGAAAATGAAATTACAACAGTATGAAATTTCAGTAAACTTGAACAAGAAACTGGAACAGTTTTGGTATGCTGAGTCGAGTGATTGCACTCTGTCTTTAAGACAAGATTGCCCCGTATGTATCATTTGTACGTCCTGGACAATAGTCTCCCAAGATAAAACAGCAACTGAACAATAGAGCAAAGAAAACTCAAGTGCTGCCTTGAAGATTTTTTAGTAATGAAATGATGCTGAATGTAGGAAGAATCTGATTTCGTTTCAGTTTTTGTGTGTCTCAACAATTGTGCAAAGGGTCCTTTATATAGTTGAAGAAGAGGTCTTACCAACTGCCCACATAATTGTTGTTACTGGCCAAGTAATGGCAATTATGGAGGTAGTAATTCACCAAAATAAATAGTGAATTGATGTGCAACGGATTGGCCTTTAGGGAGAGTTATTCAGCCAAAATAAATGACTGAATTGAGTGCATATTAAGGCTGTTGACGTTCCAAAAACCCAACAACAAAGTTCTCACAGACCAAACTGTAAATACGAAACAATTCTGGTCCAAAAAGATAATATCGTGACCGGATGGGACGGACGGGCGGCGGCGCGCGTGTGGGCTTATCCTCGAACCGAAGCACATCTAGGCTCTCCCTCCTTTAAACACATGAGATACCCCTTGGGGTCCCAAACCCCAAGCCAACTTTGATACTTATTAACTAAACAAATCTTTTTTCCCCCACCGATGAGGGAGGATTGCTTTTTAACACCTTTTTCCATGCTTCAAATACCTCACTTCGTAGACCAATATCTCTTTCATTTCTCAACGAAATTTGACGATCCTTGGCCCTACGATCATCTACTTACTTAGTAGAAGTAAGTTTGTCTACACAGAAAAAATGAATCAAAATGGTATCTTTTCACGAAGGAAGCACCTCCCTGGCCCTATGTGTCAATAATCTAGATTAGTCGAGACCAATAGTAGATGGTTAAGCAAAAAAATCCCATACCAAAAAATTTGTTTCTGAAGAAGCAATGTTGACATCCATGCAATAAATAAGAATATAAAAGGGTACAAATTTCCCTAAGATCAAGAGAACGTCATAGAAGAATCCAATGTATATATATGCAATGCAAATATATTAAAAGGTGGCACTTACTGATTTTAAATTCTGAATGCATCTGTGATATAATATAAAAGGGTATTAATCTAACTGAAACATCATTATCATAATAATAATATTACCTTAGTATATAAATTGAAGCCTCACATACATGGTAGAAAGGTTGAAATTTTAAAGTGAAAAAAGAAAGAAGGAAATGGGTGGAAGAAAAAAAGAAATTAATTTCAGGTCCTTCTATCTTTATTTTGCTTCCTTCTTCAACTCCTTCATCAATTTCATTAGTTTTAATTCCTCTAAAAATCATATTTTTAAAAGAAAAGAATTTAATTAGGCAGCTCACTTATCCTTGATTTAATTCAATCCAACAACAAGATGTAGTATAAAATATCGATGAGTCAAATTTTATAAATTGAGTGCATTGATTTGTGTGGAATCTAACCATGGACCAATTTGTATCAATTTTTAAACAAAACGTGTTGGTGAATTTTCTCTTAGAACTTATGGTGATTCACCAATAATTGTGAACACCTTTTTCAGTTACGACAAAGTTTGTACTAAATTCGTGGACATTCGCTAGGACTTGTGGCAAGCCGACTCATCTGAAATTGATAGTGATCCACCAAGACATTTTTTAATTAAATTTTCAGTGATCCGTCGTGAGTTGTGACAAGCTCATTCATCAAAAACTAATATGAGGAGACATTTTCTATTAAACTCCTAGTGATTCGATATGCATTGTGATAAGACAGTTATCTATCGATACACCAGGAATGGAACTGTGACTCCAAATTCTGACGAGAGAATATTTTGGCACAACTTATTTGAGGGGGTTAAAAGTTAAATAGGCACCTTCTTGGCCCACTATTCCTGAATGGACTTGTCGATCACATGCTAGTTTGGTCCACAAATCTTTGATTAGCCCGTTGGGCTGAATTTGAAGGTCGGAAATCATGTGTAGTACGCATGTAAATTAGCCCAAAATGCAATCATTGTTCTTACATGACAGGTTCCTCTCTTTCGCGGGATAGGGCACATTCCATTCCGTCCAGAAACTATTCTAGGAGAATTTTGAATCTGTATGGGATGAAATTACTCCACTGTTAAGCCTTTTAATGGAATCTTTCCATGTTCGATTGACGATAGTTGTTCACATATAATGCTAAGAGGAAGGATCTTGTTCCTTGCATGCAAATGAAATCTTTTAAAATTTAATTTTCTAATGAAATTTTTCTCTATTAATAGTACATAGTTTCTCCCGTTGGTTATTTTTTATAGAAGATAAGTATATGAGTTATTTAATGCGTTCTGAAAGGTTTAGGGATAAAATATTATCCGATGTTTTTAATAGAACACTTAAACTTTGTGAGACCTATAATTTCCCTAACTTTGTTAGAAGTGAAATAAGTACCACATTTGATCTGATGTGGCGCCTCTAGCATTGATAGCGCATAAGAACAAAAAACCAGCCCAAACTAATTAGTTTTATATTTTTACTGTTTATTTTTCATTTTTCTTTTTTTTTCTCCCGCCGTTAATCCGTAATTTAATACCAATAACTCAATAAATCTATTTTGTCATTGGATTATCAGTTACAGTTCGATTTTGAATAACTCTGATGCCAGAGGCGGTTTTGAATTACTCTGCTAATCTATTTTGTTATTGAGTTATCAGTTACCGGAATTTATGTATATATAGTAGACGTTGAACCTCCTTTGCCTTCTCCGTGTGTTTACTTTTTCATATTTTGAACCTCCTTAGTGAAAATTCTGGCTCCTCCACTGCCTGATGTTCACACAGATCCTTCTGCTAATAGTACCGTAAAACTTATCTAATCTCAATTCGAGGCGGTGTACCAAATTCTACTGAGGTGAGCTAACTGAAAGAAATAATCCCCTTGATTATTTTCATTAATGAATGAGTATATATACAATTTATAATTTCCATAATAAGAAAATCCTATTCCTATTCTACTCCTAAAACCTTATTCTATTTGTACAATAATTCTACAATTATGGTAAGTGTACAATGCTAATTAAATACAAATTAAAGTTACCAAAATATGCTCCATAAACCGTGATATACACAGCTGTATATGTCGTGTATATCACGACTCAAACAGTCTTGAAACCGCTTGTATTACCGTGATATACACTGATGTATATGCCGTGTATATCACGGTATATTCTGTCACACCCCCGCAGTCATAGCGGTCGGTCTTCGTATGGTGAGACTGTCCCTAAAATATTAAAAAGGACTGATGGAAGACTCTTAGTAAAGATGTCTGCAATTTAATACCTGAAAGGGACATGGCAGACGCGTACTTGTCCACGAGCTACCTTTTCGCGAACAAAGTGAATATCCATCTCGATGTGTTTAGTGCGCTGGTATTGAACCGGATTACCAGAAAGGTAGACGACACTAATATTATCAAAATAACCAACATGATTCAGAGACCACATTGGCTACCCCTCGATACTCGGTCTCTGCACTAGAGCACGATAATGTAGAATGTCGTTTCGCAGACCACGAGACTAAGCTATTACCAAGAAACATACAATAGCTAGACGTGGAGTGTCTGGTATCTGGACAGCCACCCTAATCAGCATCTGTATACGAGACAAGTGTAAATGTCGATTAAGGATATAAATGTTAGCCAAACTCAGTGTCCCCTAAATGTATCGAATAATGCGTTTGGGCGCATTCAGGTGCTCAACCCTGGGATTATGCATAAAAAAACATACATGATGTACGTAATACGTAATATCCGGTCTCGTGAAAGATCCATCAAAATTTTCTTTATGAGTAAAAATCCACATAGATCGAATAATTTTAACACCAGAAGGACGGGGCACCAACTCCCATGTATTATTTGCAATAAGAGCATCATATTCGTCATTCATAGCCAATTTCCAATTCGAGTCATTTAACGCAGACACTGGGTTACGGGGAAGAGCGGACTTAAGAACATTAGAATTTAGATTAAAATGTCTTTTGGTTTAAAAATACCCCGTTGACTATGAGTGACTTGTTTGTGACTCGGGGGAGAATTGGGCAGATTTTTGGGGAAAATCGGATGGGTGACGGGTAGCGTGACGGTGGGCTCTTGGCCCAACACTGAGATCTTTGGATCGAGATGGGAAAGCGAGAGCGAGGCAGAACTGGGCTGGATAGTCGGCCCAATTGCTGAACCTGAGACCTGAGTGACTGGCCTACTGGCAGAGGTGACGGAACAGGAGGTCCAGCGGGCAGTGGACTGGCTGGCGAATTTTGGATGCGGGACAAGTCCGATAAATAGTGGATAATATATGGTGAGACAGCATCATCTAAAAAATTATACGAACTAGGCCCGAGACTACTTACTATAGCAAACGAAAATTGAGATTCATAAAAAATAACATGGCGACTAATTATGATTTTATTAATAAATCAAAACATTTGTAACCACGATGATTGGATGGATAACCCAAAAACACACAAGGGGTAGAACATGCTTGAAGTTTGTTTATTGTAGTTGACGGAAATAGCGGATAACATAAGCACCCAAAGACCCTAAGATGTGAATACGAATGAGTCTTATTATAGAGACAATGAAAGGGGGATGAATATGGCAACCTTTTTATAGGACGTATGTTAAGAAGATACGTAGCCATTTGTAGAGCATGATGCCAAAAGGAAAGGGGTACGGAAGCATGAACCAATAAGGTTCGAACAATATTATTAATGGTATAAATTTTTCGTTCGGCTTTCCCATTTTGAGAGGACGTATAAGGACAAGAGAAATGAAAAACTATGCCATTATTTTCACAAAATTCCCGAAACATCATATTCTTTGCCATTATCACATTGAATATTTTTTATTTCCCGGTCGGGTTGGGTACGGATGAATGCTCAAAATTTTAAGAAAGTGGAAAAAACTTGAGACTTTTTCACTAACGGAAAGGTCCACAAAAAATTAGAATAATCATCCAAAAATAGAACATAATACCGATGGCCCACAAAACTTAAAATGGGAGATGTCCATAAATCGCTACGAATAATATCAAATGGCATTAAAGTACGAGAAGTAGAGGATACAAATGGTAGTCTAACATATTTTCCTAGAGGACAGGATTGGCGAATTAGAGTACTAAGCGTACCCTTACAAGAAATAAAATTATTTTTATGTAAGGAAGAAACAATAGACGACCCAGGGTGACCCAAACGTGCATGCCACAAGGAAGGAGCTATAGCTGCAAAAGTATATGGCAAGGCTTGACACGAGAGACTGGATGCGAGCGTGATAGGATAAATATCTCCCCTACTATCACATCTCATGAGAGGAATCCCCGTCTTGAAATCCTTCACAGAAAACCAAAAGGATCAAAATCAACAGAAACCAAATTATCAGTGGTGAATTTACGGACAGACACCAAAGTTTTAATTAAGTTAGGGGCATGAATGACATTTTTCAAGAGGTGGATGGGGGGGGAGACAAAATTTTATGACCGTAATCACGAATTGGAATTGAGTTGTCATTACCAATAATTATGCCACAATTGTTGCTCAAATTGGAATAAGACGAGAGAGTACCTTGGTCGGACGTCATGTGAGAAGTGGAACCAGTGTCCATGTACCAGTTTGGGTCTGGAGGATTCAATCCAAGTGTATGCATGACGGCTTCAATATCTGTAGGTGTCGGAATCGGAGTGGGGCCCGCAGCATGATGGGCATGTGGGGGCCGAGGCCCAAGAACACCTGCTTGCTGCATTGGCCCAACGAAGTTGCAGAAGCCATTGTTCCCGGTCGAATTGGACCTGAAGGACTGTTGGGCGGTCCACTGTCCAGGGGCTGAAGATGCTGGGAAATAAGGGTCGTTGGGCCACTAGCTCATGCCCACTTTCAAAGGGCCCATGACTGGGACTAGTTGGCCTGAGGCCCACCGCCACCATACCGGGGCCACTGCCACTGTTTTGGCCACCCCACCACCGTCGGAACCACCACGATTGCCACCGTGATTTTTCCCATTATTTTTCTGATTTTTCTTGCCTCCACCGTGAGCACGGTTTTGGCCTGAATTATCAATAAAACCTTGAGAAATAGCGGAGGACGTCATCATGACCACGGGACTAGCGCCGGTAGCCACCTTTTTTGCGAAACCGGCTTCTTCTAATGTGAGCATCGAACTGGCTTGATAAAAAGATGGAAGCGGATTACTTTGACGGAAGAGAGTTCCCACGCCATTATAGGCCTCAGATAGGCCTGCAACTATTTGTAGAACAAGATGATTATTGGTAACGGGCGCTCCAACATTACGGAGTTGGTCTGCTAATTCCTTGAGCTGTTTACAATAAGCGGAAACATTTGGAAAATCTTTCATGCGGACTTGGGAATATTCCTCCTCAAAGGTGACAACACGGGAATGTTGGTTATCTTGGAATATATCACGCAATCTATTCCATGTAGCCATAGCCGTAGTGTCTGGCTCAATAATCATTTGTAAAAGGTCGGTAGAAATAGTGGAATAAATCTACCGAAGGACGGTAGCATCAAGAGTAATCCATAACTGAGGATCCTTCGCGGGAGTAGGGGTAGCGGGAGGAATTATGTGATGGAGAACTTGATGGTAGATTGCGTGAACAACTCCGCCCACATCGCGTATTGGACGTTTTCCATCTCAAGAACAATAGGGATGTGGTTCTTGATGTTGGAAACAGTAAGTGCATGATGAAATACATTATTTGATGTAGACATAACGAAAGAACAATAGGTGATTTGAGGGATTTTGGAAGAAAATTTGGGAATAGAGGAGGAAAACTCTGTAAGAAAACCGTGAAAAGGCTCGGAAATCGAGGCAGCCGAGACAAGCGGAAGCTTGGGAGAGAAGGAGGTATGTGAAACCTCGAGCTTTGATACCATGAAAGAAATAATTCCCTTGATTATTTTTATTAATGAATGAGTATATATACAATTTACAATTTTCATAATAGAAAAATCCTATTCATATTCTACTCCTAAAACCTTATTCTATTTGTACAATAATTCTACAATTATGGTAAGTATACAATGATAATTAAATACAAACTAAAGTTACCAAAATATGCTCCATAAACCATGATATACACAGTTGTATATGCCTGTGTATATCACGACTCAAACAGTCTTGAAACCACATGTATTACCGTGATATACAATGTAGTATATGCCGTGTCTATCACTGTATATTCTGTCACTAACCACAGTCTGTTTGTGGTGACAGTTATGCCACTTCTATTTTCTGTTTTTGTTTTCAATTTTGGATTGTGTCCCTTGATCTTGTATTATGATTTTATAATAGGTCCTTGATTATACGTATAAGGTTTCGGACTATATTTCACACTTGTACTATTTTCTTTCTAATTGTGTTTCTCATTAGCTTCATGACTTTATTTATGTAAATTCTTTACTTTATTTATATTCTCTTATCATTTTTAAAATAAAGGAATGGTTCGCGTAAGAATGGGTAGTCACTCGTTAGGGGTCAGTTGCGACTAATGAAACTAGGTTGTGATAGTTTTTCAACTTGTATTTTGTAAAACTCATCACTTATAATTTTGAGCAATCTTTCTTTCTATTTTTGATTGGCGAATATTAAGTAACAGGTTATGCACATCTATTCACATTTAAAATTTACTTATTCAACTTTTCTATTTAATTCATACTAAATCATAACAAATGAAACTTCTTCAACAAAAATTGTGCAACAACCCATGAACTTTCGCTAGTTGACCTCACATGAGCTTTGCTGTAAAGTTAATTTTAGGAAAATCGCACATCAAAGTGTGAGGGAAATGTTAAGGCTCGTAAAGAGTGAGTTGAGGAGTCCTATTATAGAGACACCTCAACAAAAAAGTTGAGACTCTAGGGGATGAATGTAACAACCTATAAAGGGTTGACAATTGAATTCAAAAAGGAAATCTTTATGAAACTTGATTTAGGTAAATTCCACATTGAAACATAAGGGAGAGTTAGAGACCATATATGATGAGTTCATGAATTCTGTTAGGTTAAAGATCAAAGGGATAAAACGTGAGGTTCCAAAAATTTGGTAAAAAAGACGTAATAATGGAATTTGGTTGTGACACATTAGAAATATGAATGTGATTGAACTTGTTTGATCTTTTTGTGATGACTTTTTGAAAAGGTAATTTTCTATAGGTATTTATCCAGTTTGAAGTATGATAATTTTTGTTATATCTTAATGAATGATGATGCCGGTAAAACAATAATATTTTATAGAATAGTATAATTCTCCCTTATGAAGTTCTCTTATTAATCTCATATATATAGAATATACAATTGTAGTCCTAATAGAATTAGGATCTCCATTTTACTTTAATTATATTTGTAGTCCTAATAGAATTAGGATCTCTATTTTACCTTAATTACACTAAATATTAATTACAGAATATATTGTGAGTATATATGGAATATATTCACTATCACACCCCCTCAGTCGGAGCGGGAGGAGGCCGGACGCTGAGACTGAATCTGAAGTTAAGGAACAACTGTCGAGGAAGCCCCTTTGTGAAGATATTTGCATACTGATACGAAGAAGGACATGCAACACCCTAACCTGACCCATTGCAACATTCTCACGAACAAAGTGAATATCTATCTCAATATGCTTGGTTCGTTGATGCTGAGCCGGGTTATGAGACAAGTAGACAACATATATGTTATCACAGTAAACCAAAGATGCCTTACGTATAAGACAATGAAGCTCAAGAAGAAGATTTCGGAGACAACATAGCTCGGCAACGACGTTCGCAACGCCTCGATATTCTATTTCTGCACTTGAACAGGAAAGCGTGGCTTGCCTGCAGACCACGATATGATGTTATCCCCCAAAAACACACAATAGCCAGATGTAGAGCGACGGGTGTCCGGGCAACCTGCCCAATTTGCGTCTGTGTAGGAGAGCAATCTAGTCTGTGTTGAGGGATATAAATGAAGTCCATAGTCAAGAGTGCCCTTAACGTACCAAATTATACGCTTAAGTGCTATAAAGTGAGGCTCCCTAGGAGCGTGCATGAACAAGCACATCTGCTGAACCGCATATGCAATATCTGATCAAGTGAAGGTGAGATACTGAAAAGCACCTGCGAGACTCATATAATTACAGAATATATTGTGGTTGGATGGACGAAGGTTGCAGATTTTGAAGTGCATTTTGGAGTAGATGGGTGGTGTCTGAGTCATCGTTGTCAAATGGGAAGACGTACTCAACAACGTGACATGACCTGAGATTAAGATTTTGTTTGTGGATATCTCATAGCACAAGTACCCCCTATGGTTTGATGGAAAACCGAGGAAGACGCACGGAGTAGAGGGAGGTGCTAATTTGTGAGGAATCGTGGAGGTCAAATTTGGGTAACAAATACAACCGAAATTTCGAAGGTGATCATAGGAAGGGATCCGACGGAAGAGAATTTCGGTGGGTGTCCGATTTTGAATCGTACGGGTAGGTAAGATGTTAAGAATGTGTTCTACTATTTTTAATGCATAAACCCAAAATGTAGGGGGGAGACGCGCGAAAAAGAAGGGTACGAATCATGTTATTAATGGTGCGGAAAATACTTTCGGCTTTACCATTTTAAGGGGAAGTATGGGGCAGGAGAAATGGAAAACCATGCCATTAGCCGCACAAAAATTATGAAAGTGGGAGTTATTGAACTCACAACCATTATCACATTGAAACGTTTTGATGTCTTTTTCAAATTACATTTTAACCAATGTATGAAATTCAAGGAATTTGGAGTAGACTTGAGACTTAAGTTTAAGCGGATAGACCCAAAGGAGGTGAGATAAGTCATCCAAAAATACCAAATAATATTTATGACCTAGGTTACTAGTTATAGGAGATGTCCATAAATCCGCATGAATAATACCAAATGGAGAGAAAGTAACACTTAAAGAAGATGTAACCAAAATCTAACATGTTTTCCTAGATGACAAGAAGAGCAATTATGGGCAAGGTTCCCTTTATTACATTTAATTAAATTGTGGTTTCTAAGGAAATAAAAAATATGAGTTTCGGGATGTTCAAGTCTACTATGCCACGTTGAAGAGGAGATGACAGCTTGAGATGTGGGAGGATTGACACTGGCAGCAAATGTGGATAGGAAATGATAGAGGTCCCCATCACTATTGCATCTCGTAAGAAGTTTTCCTGTACGTAAGTCCGTCACAGAAAAACAAACGGGTCAAAATTAATGGATACAGAATTATAGGTGGTAAATTTTCTAACAGAGATGAGGTTCTTGATAATGTAAGGAGCATATGACGTTTTTAAGGGAGAAGTGGGGTTGTGGTGGTGGAGTTAGTGTGTGGCCAAACCCTTGAATTGGAATGCGATGACCATTTCCGATCATAATAGATTGAGGAATATTTAAATTGTGCAGTTGAGGAAGATCACCAGAATTGTTGGTGAGGTGAGACGTGGCGCCCGTATCCATATACCACGCATCATCGGGCTGCTGAATTTTTAAAGAACCGAAAGCATGGCCCAAATCTGTTGGATTGCGGCTGGGCGATTGCTGCTAGGCCGCTGTATAGTGGGCCTGGAGGTGGGCCTAGGATGCTGGACTGCAACAAGGAATAATGTGACATGAATCGTGGATGGTAGGTTAGATAGAAAGACTTGGTTGATGAAAAACCCCTAAAGGCGAGTGATACACTTTTCATGGCGGCGACGAGAAATTGCCAGAATTCGTTGATTGGAGAGAGAAAGGTATTGTTGAAGGAATAAATTAAATTATAACGGGAGAATTGATTTCCTTGTCAGAGCAAACCTTGTTAATTGTATAAGGGTGGGAAACTTGTCCTTAGCAACAGAGCATGGGTGTGCATGTGCCGTTGAAGAATGATCTTTATGCCTGTGGTAGGAATAACACTGTCAATTAAGGTCTTGACTACAAAGCCAAGCAATGCAAGAACTACATATGATTTGGGGAAAAGGGACATGTATGCTGATGGTCTCCCACAGTTTGGCTCTGAAGATCCGATGAATTATGGAAAATCTGAATTCCTAAAATGTCGCTGAAGGGAAGTGGAATGGAACTAGAGAGGAGGCTAGAGTTTGGCTTCTGATACCCTGCAGAATAGTATAATTCTCCTTAATGGAGTTCTCTTATTAATGTCATATATACAATTGTAATTATAATTGTTATTAATCTGTATTCCAAAAAATCAGTAAACAATAAACACTGAAAATAAACAGAATCAGTGTTGAAAAATAAGAATAATTTTTCAGAATATAATCGAGCCCACTTAGTTCAAAGTGTGTCCTTAAGGAAATTATTCCCCTCACAGTACTCGAGGTTGATGGAATATCCCCTCCCAGGATAGAACGATTATCTTACCAGAATAGTAGTACTCCAAACTACGTAGCGGCGAACCACTCAACAGTAGTATATCACACAGAATTTATTCGTGCAGAAGAAGAAGAAGATTTTGTAGTTCAGAAAATTAGTAAGTAAAATTCTGAGGAATCAAACAAATTTATAGCCATGGAAGTACTGTTTCTGAAGGTTTGCAACCCTTCTGAACAGTCACTAAAATTGGTGGGAAATTTAAATGTGGGAAAGAAACCGGGTTGCGGGTCAGACACGCGGATCCGGTCGGGTCGCGGGTCAGGGTCACTAACGGGTAGGATTGGATAAGTTAATTAATTTAATTAAATAATAATAAATTAAATAATTAAAAATTAAAGAAAATTTGGTCCAAAAAGATTATCAATCAATCTGATCATTTGACCGAATCCGGATCCGAATCCGGATCCGAGCCGAGCCGAGCGAGCGACGACGACGGCGCGAGGGGTCCTTGCCCCCTCAACCCTTTTACTGACAAGAAGGAGTAATTCTACTTATAAGTAAAAGAACTTTTCTTTCCACTACCGATGTGGGACAACTCCCACTTTTCTTTCCACTACCGATGTGGGACAAATGATTATTTTATAGAGCAAGAGGGAACTCCCTCTATTTCCCATTCAATCTATCATTTAAACCCAACAATAATAGAATTAGGATCTCCATTTTACCTTAATTACAATTGTAGTTCTAATAGAATTAAAATCTCCATTTTATCTTATTACACTAAATATTAATTACATAATATATTGTGAATATATATGGAATATATTCACTATCAAAAATATGAATGCTTATACTGGATCTTACTCAAGAAATTACACCAAAAATTACTTGTTACCATAGAAATGACATTATTGTGACAATTGACAAGCCTAAATAGATTTCTTTTAAAAAATGTTAGCTCTAGGTGCAGACCCACGTTGAGCGAAGGGGTGTCACGCGACACCGCTTGATCGGAATTTATATAGAGAGAGAGAGAGACACTCCTTGACAATGGATTTCTCTTGGCATGTCGGTTTAGCACCTAGTTTTGTTCTGTGAGGTTAGAGGTTCGAATCTCAACCTATAAGTATAATTTTTGAAAAATATAACATCTCTTGCTCACAATTGTTTTAAAGTAGTATTGAACTCAAGACCTCTTCTAGCTTAAAACTAAACTAAATTAATGGGCCAAAAATATGTCTTACTTATAAATGTGATAATTTTATTTTCTGTCCTTTCTTCTATAAGTATCGACACCGCTTATTAAATTTTTTACGTACGCAACTAGTAGCCCGCTAATTGTTATGCGGGTCGCATAAGATTAAGTTGGGCTAGACTCTTGAACGCCAATTCAAAAGAAGGATTGAAATGGATTGAGCCATTGAATTTAATATTCCGCTAAAGTTGGGGTTGGGACTTACTGATAACCCATTTTGACAAATCTAAAGGGAAGAGATGAGGGTAGGGACAATACATAAGGAGGCCCAAGGATTTCATCCGAATTCTTTTCATTCAAAATTATATTATATATATAAAAAAAAATAAAAAAAATATAGATAGATAGATAGATAGTGTTGAATTCTCTGAACTTCTTCGTATGTTTGCTTCTTCATATTAAATCACCTTAGCGAAAATGTTAAACCTAACCATTAGAGGAGGGGAATGTATCCAGAGCGCTCATTGGCCGCTTTCCGGTACTATCTTTGAAAAATAGTCATTATCATAAAGTTTTTAAATTTCACGAATAAAACTTCAAAACATTATTCAGGAATTCTCTACTTCTGACATTTGAAATTATAGGACAATGATTAATATTTAATTATAAACACTGAAAAGTGACTATTTGTAAATTTTCCCGAGGGAGTGGAGAAGATTAAAGAAGACTAAGTAGGTGTTTAGCCATAAAAAAAAGATTCACTTTATTTGAAATTTTGAAGTTGGAGTTGAAGATAGAGTTGTGTTTGATTTTTTGCAAATAAATTTTTGCTGTTTATCTAAAAAACATGAAATATGTTTTATACCTCCAATTTCTAAAAATTAGCAAAACCACTCCACTTAATTAATTTACCAGAATTTTTTATCATTATTATTTTCTTCCTCTATCAAAAAGCACATTCGTTAACTCTAATTCTTATTATTTTATGCAATATATAAACTACATTCATTAACTCTAGTGCTATTATTTTTTTCAAATTGATCAACTCCCAAAGAGTGTCAATTACCAAGAAAATCTTTAGCTTTAAAATGAATCTCAGATGTCCGCTCACAAAAGTCATTATCGAGGTGACTGGTTGGAGAGGGCGTTTAGCGACTTGACTGGTTGGAGAGGGACGTTCAACCACTTGACTGATTGGAGAGGGACGTTCAACTATATTGAAATATCATGTTTCATACATGGCACTCAAATATTGTTTTTATGGAACGTAAAAGCAATACAGAGGTAGGGAAACAAATGAAAATCGTATGTAGATATTAAGGAATCATGTCACATTCCTAATCCCAAAACATGTAAGCCACCAACAAGAAACAAATTGAGAAATATTCAGTTCGGTGAAATATTCAAGAAATAATGTAATTGGGTATTTATCTTGGTTGTTGGCTGATATAAATGAGGTCAAATTTATAAAAATAAAGAATTTAGGGTGAAATTTGAAAAAGAAAAAACAAAAGCAATTGTAAAAAACTTAAAGTGAAAATAAGGTTTTGCGTGTTTTTTAAATTCCAAATACAACTACAAGTTGTATTTGAAATTTTCATGGCCAAAGGCTAATTTATTTTTAAAATAAAAGTAAAAAAATATCAATAAAAGTGAAAAATTCTCATAGTCAAACGGGTCAGGTTAACGGTTCACATAACTTCGGCCTAATCTGTTAGAGAAAATCCATAATGTGATGTCTTAAGGGAGAAAATATTTATTACCAAGCAAAAAGATAAACAAAATAAACTTGAAAATCAGATTACAATAATCTGATTTTAATGCTCATTTTTCTTGGTGGTGGATGTTCCTTTAGTTTGTTGAAAACTTGAGTTATTATATTTTTCCTTTTTCCCCTTTTCTTCCTAGAGATAGTGAAAGAATATATGTGTATATGCCGTGAATATAGGTGTATATGCACATGATATTATTAGAGTTCTTGTACATGTGTAATTATGATAGTAGTTTTGTATTAGGAAAATGTAGTAGTCTTGTATTAGGAAAATGTAGATTTAATTTTCATAATTAAATATTGTATATCATGTATATAAACCCTTTACATTAATGAAAATAATCAAAGGATTATTCTCTTTCATGGTATCAGTACTCTAGGGCAAACTTTTCCTTCTCCAAATAATACCATCTTCCGCAGCCCTCTTCGGATTCCTCAACCTCGGCCAACGGCTGAAACCCCCCATCCCTTCAAATTTTTCTTCCGAATCCCTAATTCTCCTCTTGTTCTTTCATCATGTCTACCACAAAAAAAACACCTTTCATCCCGCTCTTACAGTCTCCAATATCAAGAACAACATCCTTATTGTTCTTGAGATGGAAAACGTCCAATACGCGACGTGGACAGAACTATTTAAAATTCACGCAAGATCTAATAGAGTCCTCCATCACATCGTCACACCGAAAAAAAGCAAGGAGAAGGTGCCTACCACCGATGATGAAATAGAGTTGTGGGCAACACTTGATGTTACGGTGCTCCAATGGATTTATTCCACCATCTCTACGGACCTCTTACAGACTATTATCGAACCCGATGCCACAATAATAGAAGCTTGGAATAGATTGCGTGATATATTCCAGGATAACAAAAATTCTCGTGCCGTGACCCTTGAGCCGGAATTCTCCCACATAAATATGGAGGATTTTCTTAATGCTTCAACCTATTGTCAAAGGCTCAATGAGTTGTCGGATCAACTCAAGAACGTTGGTGCGCCAGTCACTAATAATCGTCTTGTTCTTCAGATGATCGCAGGCCTCTCCGAGGATTATAATGGCGTTGGAACTCTTCTTCGTCAAAGCAATCCTCTCGTGCCGTTCTACCACGCACGTTCCAATGATGGCAACCGGAGCCAATTCTGCCATGACGGTGGTCACGTCATCCGAAACCGATGACCCTCACTCCTTCTCGGAAAATTCTAGCCAAAACCGTAACAATGATGGCGGCAAAAAGGGCCAAAATCCGAAAAATGGTGGCAAAAACCGCGGCGGTGGCAGTGACAGTGGCGACAGTCGCGGCGACATTAGTGGCAGTGTCAAATGATGGGGTGGCAGTGGCCAGCAGACTGGGCCGCAACCTTGGGCCGGTGCACAATGGCCGTGGGGCTGTGCCAATGGCCCAGTCTACCATTTCAGCAATTTCCAGCACTATATTGGGCTAGGCCCAATGGCCTTTAGCAGACAGGGGCTCGGCTGAATGGGGCCTGGCAGCAGGCTGGCCTGCTTGGGCCTCGGCCACATCAGACTTTCGCTGCTGCGGCCCCATCAACGGCCCTGACTCCCGCGGATATCGAGGTAGTGATGTACACACTTGGATTAAATCCCCGGATGCTAATTGGTACATGGACACCAGTGCTACTTCTCAGATGACGTCCGCACCAGGTAATCTCTCGTCTTATTTCAATTTGATCAAAAATCGTGGCATAATTGTTGGTAATGGTAATTCAATTTCAATTCGTGGTTGTAGTCACACAAATTTGTCTCCTCCGAACCCACATTTAGCCTTGAAAAATGTCCTTCATGCTCCTCACTTAATTAAAAATTTGGTGTTTGTTCTAAAATTTACAACTGATAATTGGGTTTCTGTTGACTTTGACCCTTTCGGATTTTCTGTGAAGGATTTTTTGACGGGGATACCTCTAATGAGATGTGATAGTCGGGGCGAGCTCTATCCCATCACCACTTCCACCACCACCACCACTAATCAAGTCACACCGTCAACGTTTGCCGCCTTAGCACATTCCTTGTGACATGCGCGTTTGGGTCATCCGGGGGCGTATGTTCTTTACTCTCTTAAAAACAAGAATTTTATTGAGTGTAATAGTATGTGTAGTACTAATGTTTGTCCTTCTTGTCCGCTTGAGAAACATGTTAAATTACCGTTTGTTGCCTCCAATTCTAGTACTATGTTGTCATTTGATATTATTCATAGTGATTTATGGACATCTCCCATTTTGAGCTCTTTGGGCCACCGTTATTATGTCTTATTTTTGGATGATTATTCTAATTTTTTGTGGACTTTTCCATTATCTAAAAAGTCTCAAGTTTATTCCACATTCCTCTCATTTAGAGCATTCATCCGTACCCAATTTGAACGGGAAATTAAAAACATTCAATGTGACAATGGAAAGAAATTTGATAATGGATCTTTTACAAAATTTTGTAACATTAATGGTATATCTTTCCGATTTTCTTGTCCACATACATCCTCATAAAATGGGAAAGCCGAGCGAAAAATACACATCATTAATAATATTGTTCGAACATTACTAGCCCATGCTTCATTACCACCTTCATTTTGGCATCATGCCTTACAAATGACCACTTACCTACTTAACATACTCCCTAGCAAAGGATTAGCATATCAATCTCCACTCAAAATTCTTTATCACAAAGATCTGTCCTATTCTTATCTTAGGGTATTTGAGTGTTTATGCTATCCTCTCTTTCCCTCCACTACAATAAACAAACTACAAGCCCGCTATACCGCTTGTGTGTTTTTGGGTTATCCGTCTAATCATTGTGGTTATAAATGTTACGATTTATCCTCTAATAAAATCATCAATAGTGGCCATGTAATTTTTTATGAAACCTAATTTTCGTTTGCTAAGTTGCATAATTCTGTGTCTAATTCCTATAATTTTCTGGATGATAGGCTTTTACCGTATGTGGTCCACCATTTGGTCCGATCCTCGTCTCGAGATCTGGACCAGCAGACACCGGCAGGCCCAGTGCCTACTAGACCAGCCCCTTCCCGTGATCAATTCTAGCTAGCAGGCCCACTACCTACTGGCCCATCCAATCCTTCCCTCGGTCCAATTTCTCGGCCAATAGGCCCACTGCCTGCTGGCCCACCTCCCAACCCGAGCTCGTTCCTCCTAAATTGAGCCAGTTTCGATGTCACCACACCGACCTTGGTCTGGCCCACTTCTATTCTGAGTCAAGAGCCCGTTACTCATAGCCAACGTGGTATTTTTAGACCAAAAAGACAATTTAATCTCAATTCTAATGTCAATAAATCACCCCTACCACGTAACCCAGTATATGCCCTTCATGACCCGAATTGGAAAATGGACATGGATAATGAATATAATGCTCTTGTTAAAAATAAGATGTGGGAGTTGGTGCCCCGTCCGCCTGGTGTCAATGTGATTCGTTCTATGTGAATTTTTACTCATAAGGAAAAATCTGATGGTTGTTTTGAGAGGCATAAGGTCTGTCTTGTAGGTGATGGAAAAACTCAATAGGTTGGCGTGGATTGTGGAGAGATATTTAGTCTGGTGATCAAATCGAAAACTATTCGCACTATTCTCAGTCTGGCTCTGTCCAAGACATGGCCCATTCATCAGCTAGACGTGAAAAATGCATCCTTACACGGTAATCTCAAGGAAACTGTATACATGCATCAGCCCTTGGGTTTCAGGAGCCCCAATCATCCTAATCATGTGTGTTTGCTGAAGAAGTCCTTGTATGGGCTAAAACAGGCCCCTTGGGCCTGGTACAAAAGGTTTGCAGATTATGTGTCTACTATTGGATTTTCTCACAACATATCTGATCATTCTCTGTTCATCTACTATCGTGGTACTTCTCTGGCATACATTTTGTTATACGTGGATGATATTATATTGACGGTCTCCTCTGATAAACTGCGCAAGTCTATCATATATCTTCTCAGCTCTGAATTTGCTATGAAAGACTTGAGGCCTTTGAGTTATTTTTTAGGTATTGTTGTAACTCGTCATGCATGTGGTCTATTTCTATCCAGAGGAAGTATGCAGCCGAGATTATTAAACGGGCTGACATGTCATCCTGTAAGTCATCTCCTACTCCGGTTGACACCAAACTGAAGTTGAGTGCTAATTCTAGCACACCCTACGAGGATCCCTCCCACTATCGCAGTTTTGCATGGGTGCTTCAGTATCTTACATTCACGAGGCCTGATATTACTTATGCAGTGCATCAGGTGTGTTTATTTATGCATGATCCGAGGGAAGAACACATGCACGCTCTCAAACGCATTGTGCGTTACATTCAGGGTACTCTTGATTATGGTTTACACTTATATCCATCCCTCATATCTACTCTCATGTATTATACAGATGTTGATTGGGGTGGATGTCAAGATACCAGACTCTCGACATTTGATTATTGTATGTTTCTTGATGATAACCTAGTCTCTTAGTCGGCTAAACGCCATGATACTTTATCACGTTCCAGGGCGGAGGCCGAGTATCGAGGGGTAGCCAATGTGGTGTCTGAGTCATGTTGGTTGCATAACCTCCTCTTAGAGCTTCACTTTCCTATTCATAAAGCTACCTTGGTCTACTGCGATAATGTTAGTGCGGTATATCTCTCTGGAAATCTGATCCAACATCAGCGTACTAACCATATCGAGATGGATATTCACTTTGTTAGTGAAAAGGTAGCTCGTGGACAAATATGTGTCTTGCATGTCTCTTCACGATACCAGTGTACGACAACCGCCCGCTATGAATGCGGGGGTGTGAAAGAATATATGTGTATATGTCGTGTATATTCCGTGTATATTCCTAATATACACATATATTCACTTGATATTATTAGAGTTTTTGTATATGTGTAATTATAGTAGTAGTCTTGTATTAGAAAAATGTAATAATCTTATATTAGAAAAATATAAATTTAATAATTAAATATTATATATTATATATATAAATCATTTACATTAATAAAAATAATCAAACGGTTACTGTTTCAGATATGATGATAATAATTGTACATAAGAATACAGTGAATGCTTAGAGACTAAAATGACAATTGACAGCTGCAATTATGTCTTTGTTTGTTGTGTCTTGTTAGGGATGTAGTTGACCATAAGCCTAGCTTGTTTATAATTTGCTTTTCTATTAAAAATGAATAATGAAAAATGATTGTTAAAGTAAAATTGTATTTACAAAGGTTGTTGAATTCATATTTCAAGTCATTTGTTCATTTAAGTTTCGTCTAATCGATTTGAAATCTCCTTAGCTTTTTTCATAAAGAGGTTAGAATTGGATTACAAGCATCCAAATAATAACTCCTTTTTCCCATTTTTATGTTATAGATAACAATTAAAAATGCATAATGAAAAATGATTATAAAAAGTGAAATTGTATTTAAAAAGGTTGTTGAATTCATATTCAAGTCAATTATTCATTTAAGTTTCCTCTAATCAATTTGAAATCTCCTTGGCTTTCATAAAAGAGGCTGAGATTAGATTACAAGTATCCAAATATTAACACTTTTTTTCCATTTTTATGTGTTATAGATAACAATTAAAAATGCATAATGAAAAATGATTGTTAAAGTGAAATTGTATTTAAAAGGTTGTTGAATTCCGATTTCAAGTCAATTATTCATTTAAGTTTCTCTAATCAATTTGAAGTCTCCTTGCCTTTTTCATAAAAGAGGTTGGAATTTGGATTACAAGTATCCAAATAATAACACATTTTTTTTCCAATTTTATGTGTTATAGATAATAATTGTATTTAATGCTAAAGTCAAAAGATGTTGAGTGTTGGAGATGACAAAGAAAAACAAAAATAACTAAAACAATAAAAAGGTTAAAAATAATTAATTCCGTCACCACTAACTTAGAAGTCAAATTATTTTTTAAAATTTTAATATCCACTAAAACATTGTTATACAGTAAAAAAATAGATTAAAATGAAACCATAAAGATTAGAACCAATATATATAAGCTATGATTGGTCATGCCAAGCATTTTAGCCAGCTGGATTCATATCTTCTCATTTTTATTCTTCCTTGACACAATTATCATTTAGTTATCATGCCACTTTTCTTCTCTTTTTCTGTTGGTATATTTTTATCTCAATTTATAACATATTTTTTTTAGTTTGTTTAAAAAAAATAAGTTATTCTATTTAAAAGTAATTTAGTTTTAAAATTTCTATTTAATAAAATAAATTATAATCACTTAAATATTTAATATTTGCTTAAAAAATTAGTGCGTAATTAAATGATTCTACATTAATTATGACGGAGGGAAAATAATCTAACTTTACTTTGACTCCATACAATATTCTCAAATTCCTCAAGTTGCTCCATTTGACTTTTTGAAATCAAAGTACTAGATTAATAATTATTCAAAAACGAAACACGCTTTAGCTTTTACCTAAGCCTCAACTCCTAAAATCCCCCCCCCCCCCCCTATAAAAAAAGAATAATTTCATTAATCCCTTGACTATTGATATTTTGACTGTAGTCCATAAAATAGTTGGTTAAGTATAGTTAATTTTTAATTAATTAAAATATATATTAAATAAATATTTAACTACTTTGAAGTAATATTATCCTCAAATATGATGGAGTAGTACAAAGGTCTGCATAATGTCATTTTTAACTGGGTATGTTATTGTTGTTGTAAGTTTGGAATAATCTCCCTTAGGGATTCTTTTCATTAATCACAATATATATAGTTGTACAGAGGTTGAATCCTAATATAATAAGAATAATAAGTTACTTTAAATATACATCTATTATAATTACAAAATATAATGTGAATATTCGGAGAATATTCGCTAATACTCCCCCTCAGTCGGAGCGGGAGGAGGCCGAACGCTAAGGCTGGATCGGAAGTAGGTGAAGAGTTGTCTCGGTAGTCCCTTTGTGAAAATATCTGCATACTGATAGGAGGAAGGCACGTGTAATATTTTGACCTGACCAAGGGCAACCTTCTCATGCACAAAGTGAATATCCATCTAGATATGCTTGGTCCGCTGATGTTGGACCGGATTGTGAGACATATAGATGACAGATATGTTGTCACAATAGACTATAGACGCCTTTCGCAGTGGACACTGGAGCTCCAAAGAATATTTCGGAGCCAACAGATCTCAGCAACGGCATTAGCAACTCTGCGATCCTCTACTTCAACACTCGAACGGGATAGCGTTGCCTGACGCTTGGCGGACCATGAAATAAGATTGTCCCCAAGAAATATACAGTAGCCCGAGGTGGAGCGACGTGTGTCCGGACATCCTGCCCAATCTGCATCCGTGTAGGAGAGTAACTTGGTTGGGGCAGAGGGGTATAGATACAGTCCAAAGTCAAGTGTGCCCTTAATGTATCGGATAATACGTTTGAGGCCCGCAAAGTGGGACTTTCGAGGGGCGTGCATAAACAGACACACCTGCTGAACGGCATATGCAATATCATGCTTAGTGAATGTGAGATACTGAAGGGCACATGCAAGACTCCGATATAGGGTAGGATCACAAAACTGGCGCACCTTCATTGGCACTAAGCTTGGATTTCGAGTCAACCGGAGTTGGTATATTTTTACAGTTTGCCATCTTAGCTTTGTACACTATCTCTTCCGCATATTTGCGCTGACACAAAAACATAGTATCTGGTCACGGATATACCTAAGAAATAACTCAGCTTGCCCAAATCAGTCATAGCAAATTCAGTTTTGAGTAGAGCAATGATTTCATTCTTCAAACCGTCAGAGGAGGCAGTAAGAACAATGTCATCCACATATAATAACAAATAAGCAGTGTTGCTACCTCGATGAAAAGTGAAGAGAGAGTTATCACACCTGCTACAAATAAATCTGATCTGCATAATATACCTGGGAAATCGATCATACCAAGCGCGGGGTGCCTGTTTCAAGCCATATAATGACTTCCTGAGACGACATACATATTGCGGGACTGCCGAATGAACAAAGCCAAGGGGTTGATTCATGTACACAGTTTCTTTCAAATCCTCATGAAGAAATGCATTCTTGACATCAAGCTGATGAATCGGCCAATGCATGCCCATAGCAATACTGCGAACAGTCCGAATAGTGGCCGGTTTAACAACTGGACTGAATGTCTCACCACAATCAATACCATACTGCTGATTAGTGCCATTAGCAACCAGTCTTGCCTTATACCGTTCCAAGTCACCACTGTCTCTGAACTTGTGACGATATAGCCACATACACCGGATAACATTCACACCGTCTGGTCTAGGTACCAAATCCCAAGTGTTCTGCTTGGTTAAAACATTAAATTCCTCGCACATGGCCGCATTTCAATTAGGGTCCAGTTTGGCTAGTTTTGGATTTTTTGGAATGGGTGATAAGGTTTGTGTGGAAAGATTGAAGTGAACCTTGGGTTTGAAAATCTCGTGTTGGGCATGAGTCGCCATGCGGTGGGTAGGCAACAGTGGTTGGTCAGTGGTTTGTGGATGCTAGCTTGCGGGTTTTGGCTGGGTGGTGGCTAGGCTCAAGGTAACGACTGGTCGAGTAGGGGACAAAAGAAGGTCGATCAGTGGAAGGTTTGACCGAGAGCTAGGTGGTGCCTGGTCGGAGACGGCAGAACGCTGCGGTTAATGATTTCTTTGGATCGATCTCTATCAGGCGATGAGCTGGCGGTGGTACATCGACTGGACCATGGGGACAAAGCAGACTCATTGAGAAATATGTAATCTGTGGTTTGAAATTTTTGAAGATTTGAAAATGGATAGTTTACCTGATCAAATGTGACGTGACGTGAGACAATGATTTACGAGTGGCTATGTCATAGCACAGGTAAACCTGATGATTAGATGAGAAACCAACGAAGACACATGGTGTGGTACGTGGGCTAGTTTGTGGGGTGCGGTGGAGGCCAGGTTGGGATAGCACAGGCAACCGAAAATGCAGAGTTGGTCATAGGATGGGAACCTACGGTATAAGATTTTGGTTGGGGTCTTATTTTAGAGAGTGTTGGTTGATAAAATATTAAGGAGGTACTCTACCATTTTAACAGCATAAACCCAGAATGGTGGTGGAAGACTGGCATGAAATAGAAGGGTACGAACCATATTATTGATGGTACGTATGATTCGTTCAGCCTTGACATTTTGGGAGGAAGTGTAGGGACAGGAAAAATGGAAAACCATGCCCTGTTTAGAGCAGAAATTGTGAAATGCCGAATTATTAAATTCACGTCCACTATCACATTGGAAAGATTTTTCAAACTGTATTTTAATGAATTTTTGAAATTCAAGGAACTTGGCAAAAACTTCAGATTTGAATTTCAACGGGTATATCCATACAAAATGTGAAAAATCATCTAATAATACTAGATATAATTTGTGACCCAAGGAACTAACAACCGGAGATGTTCATAAATCAGCATGAACAATATCAAATGGAGAAAAAGTAACACTGTTGGATGACATAAATGGAAGACGGGTATGCTTGTCAAGCGGGCAAGAAAAACAGTGTTGGGCAAGTTTTCCACTATTACATTGAATACGCTTATTATTCCTAAGAATATTAAAAACAGGGTCTCCGGGGTGTCCGAGTCTGTTGTGCCAAATTGACGGAGAGATAGCAGCAAAGGAGATATGGTGGTGTGGTATGACAGCGGAAGATTGAGTGAAGGGGTAGAGGTCTCCCACACTATTGCAGCGCGTAAGAATTTTCCCCGTATTGAGATCCTTCACAGAAAAACCAAAAGGGTCAAATTCGGCTGCATACGTAATTATCATGAGTGAATTTTCTAACAGAGATTAAAAATTTAATGATGTTAGGGGTGTAAAGGACATGATTTAGGGAGAAATGTGGGTGGGGATGTTTGGTATGGGAGTTACCGTAACCTTCAATTGGAATGCGGTGACCATTGCCAACAATAATAAATTGAGAACAAATTAATCGACGCATTTGAGATAAATTACATGATGACCGTGTGAGATGGGATGTGGCTATGGTGTCCATTTACCAATTGTCATCGGGCTGTTGAAGGTTCAAGGTGTTGAAGGCCTAGCCCAAATCAGTGAGGGCCAGGTTGCTGACTTGCGGTTGTTGAGGGACCGAGACCATGTGGGCCTGCTGCTGGTGGGCATGCCTGTTGGCTGGGGCGGAGCCCAAGAGACCGGGTGACCAAGCCTGTTGGAACTGGGCTCCTGATGTTGGGTAAGGGCATGCAGGAGAGGCCCAGTTTCCAGTATTTGGCCAAGGTTGTTGTCCAGCCCACTGAAAGTAGGGAGCAGGGGTTGGGCCTGGTTGCTGGTTTCGGTGGACTTTGCCGCGGCCCTTTTCTTAGTTGTTATTACCGCGGCCTCTGCCGCCATGCCCTCCGCCGCGGGACTGCTGCTGGTGGTGGTCTTGCGGTGGTGGCTGGGTGATGTTGGCCGCCGGTGGTGCCATCCCGTCAACGGCTAACGCCTTTTGATTGTGCTCCTCTTGTTTAGCACGACGAGTTTCTTCCAACAATAGTTGTGAACGTGTCTTGGTGAAACTTGGTAGTGAGTCGACCTGTTGAATCATCGTCGCAAGTGTATCATATTCACCTTTCGGTAAACCAGTAACCAATTAAAGTATCATTTTGGTTTCTGAAACAGATGTCCCGACGTTGGAAAGTTGGTCGACTATGAGTTTAAGTTGTTTGCAATATTCTGACATGTTAAAATTCTCAAAACGCGTATTGTTGAACTGTTCTTCCAAATACACGGTCCGAATATTTTTATTATCCTGAAAGATTTCTTCTAACCATACCCAAAGGTCACGTGCCGTAGCACATGTTTTCATGATAGTACACAACAAGTCTTTTGAGATGGTGCCGTATATCCACTGTTTGACGATGACATCAAGGCGACGCCATGTCGAGTCGGCAATATCGGTGGGATGAGGAACATAGTCATCAATATGGTCTAGCACATTGTACGCACATGCATGAATATAGAACAGTTCTGTCCACATGGAATATTGCCAGTCTTCTTGATCAAGAATTATAGGGATAGAATTCTTGATGTTGGTAACGGCGAAAGCCGGGGTGAAAAGAAGACGATGATCGTGGTGGGGGTTGTCAAAAGTACTAGTGGAGGAACCAAAATTAGTGGGGGAAGACATGGTGGCCGTTGACCGAGAAGAAAGAAGAGAGAGGGTGGTGGTCGGCGGTTTTGGGAGTAGAAGAGTAGGGATTAGAGTTTGACTTTTGATACCATGTAAGTTTGGAATAATCTCTCTTAGAGATTATTTTTATTAATCACAATATATATATAGTTGTACAGATGTTGATTCCTAATATAATAAGAATAATAAATTATCTTAAATATACACCTATCATAATTACAAAATATACTGTGAATATTCGCTAATAGTTGTTTATGATGGAGTTATAGCACTTTGATATTGAATGGGTTACCACTTAAAATTTGATTAATTTTGTGAAGATTATAGGGATTAAAATGCATATATCAATTAATTGAAAATTAAATATGTTTGATAAAAAATTATAGCGATCAAAATTAAAATATGTTAATATTTGAAAGACTAAAAGTGCTATTTGTTTTTTTAAAACCTCCTGACTTCTCACCCACCGCCCAAAAGAAAAACAGAAAGAATCAAACAAAAGAGTTATACAATTCAATGTCAACGCGCCCCACTCAAAAACAAAAACAAAGAATAAATATTTTAAAAATTAATTAGTGAACTGCCCACCCAAACAAAAAAAAAAAATACAAAACTCAATTAAAATAATATTCTTACTTTTTTGTTATCAAAACTCAATCTCTCTCTCTCTCCTCTCCTCTGTCTCTAAAGTCTAAACACATCTTTTTCTTCTCCATTTAAATCCTCATACCATAACACCTCCATTGAACTTTCAAAAAATATATTCATCCTTCTCCCATGTTTATTCACTTTGAAAAAAATATTTCTTCATAAATATTCAATCTTTAGTTTTTTGCTTTTGGTGTCTTATTTTTCTTACATTTGTGCATTCATTAGGTTCTTTTGAGCCGAGCGTATATCGAAAACAACTTCTCTAACCTCATAAAGGTAGAAGTAATGTTTGCGTAAATCTTACCCTTCCCATATCTCACTATGCGGATTACTCGGTATGTTGTTGTTGTAGTTGCTTGCTTTCATGTTCAAGATCATATATATGAATCTTTCATGAACAAGTAAAAATATTTGTTTTTCTTGTTTTTTTGTTGATTTTACTAGAAAATATTTTCTTGGTTTTTTCTCAAAATGGGTAATGGTGTGAGAAAATTAAATCTTTGTTTTGCTGGTGATGTTGGAGAAATATCAAAGAGGTATAATGATATTGCTATGAACAACATAACTGATCCACTTGATGAAGGTTTGGGTCATTCTTTCTGTTATATCCGACCCGACCCGAAAACCAACCCGTTTTCCGATGACTCATCTTCTTCTTCAACCACCACTACTATTTCCAGTGTGGCTAGTACGACAGCGTTTCTTACAATCTCAGGTGCTTCAATATCAGCAAACACCTTTACTACCCCTTTGTCAACGGCCATCGTTGACTTTTCGGGTTGTTATAATAATAATAACGCTCATCTTGATAAAGCATCAGCTTTTGAGAGTTCTCAGTTTTTCTCATCTATCCCACTTCAGCCAATCCCGAGGGGATCATGTGGTGGGGGGTCCATTCACTCCGGCCCGATCCCGGCTCGTGTATCCAACACGGGCCTTGGTTCGGGCCCGATGGAGAGGGGATTCATGTCGGGCCCGATTGAAAGAAGCTTCACTTCGGGCCCGTTGGAGAATCAGTATAATGATCATATACAAAGGTATAAGCCCAAGTCTAAGAAATGGGGTTTGATTAGAAGTTTAAAGAAAGTGTTGTCTAGTTCAATTTTCGGGTTTAAAGAAGTGAAGTTGGCTGAGAAGAATACTAATAATAATAATGATGAAGTTGTTAATGTTAATAGTCGTCATAGTAATGTTGGGAATATTTTGAGTAGTGAAAATAGTTTGGCTGATGATGATGAGGGAAGTGATTCATTTAGAGGCCAAAATGTGCAATGGGCACAAGGAAAAGCAGGGGAAGACAGAGTACATGTAGTGATTTCTGAGGAACATGGATGGGTTTTTGTTGGTATTTATGATGGATTTAATGGTCCTGATGCTACTGATTTTTTATTGAATAATCTTTATTCAAATGTCTATAAAGAACTCAAGGGATTGTTATGGAATGATAAGTCAGAAACCCCCAAGAATTCGACGAGTAACAACGAGAGTATTCTTCCATTGAGAAACTCGGGTTTTAAGGTGGAACATTTTGTTAAAAATAATCAAGAATTTGATGGGGTTTTTGGTGTTGACCATTCTGATGTGTTGAAGGCTTTATCTGAAGGGTTAAGGAAAACCGAGGCGTCGTATTTGGAGATTGCTGATATGATGGTGAAGGAGAATCCTGAATTGGCCTTAATGGGATCTTGTGTTTTAGTGATGCTGCTTAAGGGTCAGGATGTATATTTGTTGAATGTTGGCGATAGTAGAGCTGTTTTAGCTCAAAATCCTGAATCTGACCATCCAATAAACAAGTTTAGAAGGATAAATGAGCAGAGTGTTAATAGCATTGATGCACTCTATAGAGCTGAATCGGATCGAAAACACAATCTAGTTCCTTCTCAACTTACTATGGATCATAGCACATCTATCAAAGAGGTAACAAATTTCAGCCCATTTACATAAGTAATTGCACGCGAAACTTTTTGTATTTTACCTGTTTTCGTATGTTTATGTTGTGCTTGTCTTGTGAATTGATTGCAGGAAGTTGTTAGGATTAGAAGTGAACATCCGGATGATGCTTATGCGGTTAAAAATGATAGAGTGAAAGGTTCCTTGAAGGTTACTCGAGCTTTCGGAGCAGGATATCTCAAACAGGTATTAAGAATGATATTAAAACTCATTTGTATCATTTGATCATATTGATGCCTTTCATGTCCAACATTTTTTGAAATTGTTAAACTCTATTTGCAAGCTAATGAAATATGGAGCCATATGATCATATAGTTATTGATTCGCGCCAGTATTGTTCGATCATTGAAATCTTTAAAGCATTGTAACTAGTTAGCTTGTATTTCACCTCACTACTTAAAAAACATGAATTAGCAACAGAAAAATTATGTGCTAAACAGCAAATTAGAGACGGATTGTCAAGAAATTTGTTAGCTACGAGCAATTTAGTCACAGATTAGTGACAAAGTTCGTAGCTGATTTCATTTTTTTCTTGTGCCTGAACTTGCTGCTGATTTGTTTGAAGATTGTTTTATTAGCCTTGTGTTTTGATGTCCTTTACACTTGTGTGATTTTACAGCCCAAATGGAACAATGCACTTCTAGAGATGTTCAGAATTGACTACATTGGAAAGTCACCTTACATCAACTGTTTACCATCACTCAACCACCACACACTTGGCTCAAGAGACAGATTTTTGATCTTATCTTCCGATGGGCTTTACCAATACTTCACCAATGAAGAAGCAATCTCGGAAGTTGAGACCTTTATGTCTATATTCCCTGAGGGAGATCCTGCACAGCATCTCGTCGAAGAAGTGTTATTCAGAGCTGCTAAGAAAGCTGGTAAATACAAACACAAAGAATCTTTGCATTGTGAGATTTGATAAGTACTTACTAATTTCTTATAGTAATCGTTCTAAACAACTTTCGGTTTTGGCTTTTGCAGGCTTGAACTTCCATGAGTTGCTCGATATACCTCAAGGTGATCGTAGGAAGTACCATGATGATGTTTCAATTATCATTTTATCCTTCGAAGGAAGGATATGGAAGTCATCCATGTAAATCAAACTAGACCGAGGAATTTTGAAATTTTACCCTCAGCCAAAAAAAAGAAAAGTACATAGAAAAAATCGAGCTAATTTTGCTGTTAATCCTTGTTTACCCGATTTTAGCAGTAGTGTTTATAGTATTACAAGTTTAGGCTGCTCGATAAAAAATTGTGAAAGGCTGAGGTTCTTGATCCAGACACTGTAAAGTTCCCAATAACATTATAAACCTCTGCCTCTTTTTACATTCAAATGTTATTAGGATACATGGTGAGTTTTGTAACAGATGGTGCTCCTTGTATACATTTTGGAGTTCCATATCACAAACTTTACCTCAATAGATACGACCTGTTGGTCGAAATTCCTTTATTTTATATCATACTTATTATTTACTTTCAACTATGTTATCACGACCTACTGAGATTCAGTCCTTTGTTGCTTTGATTAGTCAAAGAAAGAAAACTATGCAAGTTTGGTACTTTATCCTGACCAGTTTTAAGTGAGAAACAAGTTAGAATAATGTATGTGAAATCAGAAGAATGACAGTTATACTAAAAGCAATTGAAGTGACCAAAAGAGGACAAAAGTTGAAGGTTGAAAATCTTGTGGAATTCTTTTTATTCATCATATCCGTAAGTTTGGTTTCTCATACAGGCAATATAGGTTGTTGGAAATTGAAAGTTGACTACTGATTTTGTGACCCTTTCAAAGTCCATCCTTATTTTCTTTTGCTCTTTTGTTTCATCATGAATGATTCTAGTTATTTTGGTACCAACTTTCAATTTGACTGATAACAACAATGACTACAACTATGAGTTATTCACAAGCAGGGTGAGGTCGATTATATGAATCAATAGAGATAGATCCACAATTTTCATTCTATAGGCTCGTGACTCGAGCTCCAACCATTGCATCCATCACCTTGTTTAAGTTATAGGTTCACAATTCAATATTTTCAACAATTTTAGTGGATACTACACAAATAAATCCTAGTCTAGACTAAAAGTTATGAGTTCAGATGAACGTACGGGAACCACCCCTATGAATCATCATCATCTTTCAATTCGACTCAGTGTAGAATGAAAATTTGAATATAACAATATTTGTCATTTTTCGTCACGACTTGTGTAATTCAAAGTCCTCAAAAATCCCCTTTTTTCAATAATCCATTAGAAATCTCAAGTTGAAGAAAATTTAATTACTCCCTAAACAGAAACCAATTGATTAGAGAATGGAGATAGTCAATTATACTCATCATTTGCTATAAATTCTCTACGCGTTTTCTTTGTTAATCTAATTCATTGATGAGTTGAAAAAATAAAACACTCAAAAAATTGAAAAAGAAAAAATGGCAAATTAGACATAAAAGTCATATTTGTGACCTATAAAAAAACCCAGAAAAGAGGAGCATATTTGGTCTACTTAAGTTAGTAAATGGTTATTATAGTAATATAGGAGCAGTATACTATAATGTTGTATGGAGCATGACTTCTAAAACGAATTTAGAAGAAGAAAGAAAGAAGCAAAAGGGAAATAGTTGACCAAATGCTAGCAGACAAAAAGGATTGCATTAAGGTTGTCTTGTTCTTAGCTTTGATTGGAGGTTTTGTTAGCTGATGATGTAATTAACAACAAATGAATACATCACCGTATTGGAATGGTTCAGATGTCTTCACATTAATCAGATGTTTCGAGTTTGAGGTTTGAATTTGAAGAATTTCATTATGGAATGTTTTACCCCTCGTAGTGGACTTGCTCTATGTAAATATAGATTAATTGAGTCAATACTCAATGGTAATATCTAGTGGCGTAACCGCATAGAACAAAAGGTGATTAGTTGAACCCCTTCATAATTATTACACTAAATATTAGTAAAAAATATATCTGCATGTAGGTAAAAAATTACTTGTTATACATATGTATATTAAATCTTGATACACAGTATGTATGTATAACAAGTATAATTTCGACTTAGAGGCGGATATAAGATTTTGATTCTATTAGTTCAATTTATAAATTCTTATCACTGAATTGATTAAACTTTTCTAATTATGAATTTTAAAAATATTACTAGTATTTATTATTTTTTATATATATTTCTATGTGCCTTGTTGAAAACGCTATATAATATGAACTTAGGTATTGAAAGAAATAATTCCTTAATTCTTTTCATTAATTGAAAGCTTATATATACAAGTTACATAATAGGAGAATCCTATTTCTAAAACCTTATTCTATACATTTATGGTAATACACTAATTATGGTAATACAATACTAATTATATTACAACCTTACCTAAACTAGGATACTAAATATTTACCATAAATTACACATAATAATCAGCCCATCCGAGGGCCAATCCGTGAGCATAGCCGAGACCTAATATACACAATATACACATGTATATTGTGTGTATTTAACATGTATGTTCTCAATTTGCTACTGATTTGATATATATATATATATATATATATATATATATACTATAATTGTTAGACGAATATTTTTCAATTGGTTACCCTTTGTCGATTGTAGCTCTGACTTCAGATACCGGATAGTTAAAAAAGAACAAAAAAACTAAAAAGAAAAGAAAAAACAAGAGGGAGGTTGGGTAGGTTTGGATCAATAAATAATATATGCAAACGTTGCACTTATAAAATAGGATACATGAACATGGAGGTAGAAAGTCAGCTTCTTGAAATTAAAGCTAAAAATATATATTTGACAGTTGCTTGTGGTTTAGGTATCTCTAAAATCTCGTGACTTTATTAATGAGTTATAAAAGATGTAAATAAATGTTCAAAGTACAGAGAGGAGTTGGTTTTGATTTTGTGGACTATCACCATCAGTCATTACCCACTGAAAAAATACAGTATTGATAAAGTGATGCTGATGCTTCTTTCACCTAAAAACATCGACTACAAAAAAAACAAAGAAATATTTTTAAATATTGGCAATAATTAGTTGCAAATATCTGGTTAGAAAAGAAAAGGATAAATTCTAAGAAAACATTAAGGGGTCGTTTGGTTGGTTTGATAAGAGATTATATATATTTCCGAGATAAATCTTGAAATCATGTTATTCTATACCTGATAGTACAACATTTGATTTCTGGATTAGCAACCCTGGGTTTTTTAGTATCACAATTGTGGTAATCCCGGGATAAAACAATAACATGAGACATTTTTCCATTCTTTAGAGCTTTTCTCCCAAAATTTTTAAAGTAAAACAAGGTTAAAGTTTAGAATAAAATTAGTATCCAATTTATACCGTTTAAACTAAATACCTATTTTATATCATACGCTCATACCTCATTTTTAATCTAATGAACCAAACATCTACAAAATAGAAGTATAACTACGTTATTATTTAATCCCTATTTTATATCTCGTCATTATAATTCAGGTACAACTTGTTCCCTAATCAAATGGCCCCTAAAGAGTCGCATTTGGTTCAAAGCATGGTTATCTCAGAATTATAATCCGACATTATATATGAGACAGATAATACCAAGATTTTGATTATTGGTATTAGTTATTACCAGTAATCAAACACTACAACAAAATATAGAATTAACAACAAAAATTTAGCAACAATAAATATATTATTGCTAAAAAATATAAATGGCAACAAAAATATATTGTTGCTAAAAATGTAAATGACAATAAAAAAAATAACTTCTTGTTGCGAAAACTTTTCGCATCAGAGGTTATTGCAACGGTATGCAACAACTTTTATTGTTGAGAAAAATACTTTTGTCAACAACATTCAACATATGACAACAAAAATGTTGTTGGCAAATGATTTTTTTTTCTTATAGTGAAATAGTGACAATTCAAAATTTAATACCGAGATTAATATCCTAATCTAGCTAACCAAATGACCCCTAAGGTCATTTGAGTTAGACTTCATTATATTGTCAGTATTTATTGTACAAATATATCGTTCCTAATGCATTAAATTATCCTTCGATTTTATTCTAAAGTGTAGGTAGTGCGAGATATGAAGCGATCTTTGACCAAACTAAAATATTATGAAAAATCACAATTCAGAAATACATATTTTTTTACTTCTAAAATAGAATAGTCTAACATGAAAATGATCTGTTTCTGATCCAACCATATATAGTTTAGGTTTGTACACACCATAAGTTAATCGAGTCAAACAGGAATTTTTAGCAAAAATGGTCCCCCGGCCCGTTACGTCCTACTTTCTATATTTGTATTAACTGTCTTGCAATTGGGTTATCTTACTTCCCTAGAAAATTTGTCTTAATTGCTATTTGTAAAGTCAGACTATATTCTTGGATACACACATATTTTCTTCTCTTTTTTTGGTTTAGAATAAAGGACCGTGTGTATCATGGTTCGATTTGGACTCAACAAAATGTAATTCATGTATAATTGTAATTATGCTATTAGTCTTGTATTAGGAAAATATTAGAATTAGAATAGCAAAATATAGAATTATTTTTCTATATTGTCCATATTTAGGAATTGTATATTTTGTATATATACCTCTCATTATCAATGAAAATAATCAAGGAATTATTTCTTTCATGATATCAAAAGTTTAGGGCTAAAATACCTTCTCTCCAACACTTCTGATGCCCCCTTCTTTTCTCGGTTTTCATGCCTCCTCTCGGATTCCGTGCATATATTTTCTCCTCCTTTATTCCCAAAATTTCTTCCAAATTCCTCATTCACCTATTGTTCTTTCGTTATGTCTACGTCAAAGAACATGTTTCATCCCGCCCTTACAATTTTCAACATCAAGAACCACATCCCTATTGTTCTTGAAATGGAAAACATCCAATACGCGACGTGGGGACGTGGACGACATTATTCAAAATTCACGCACGTTCGCTTCATTTCCTCCATCACATAATCCCCTCGGTACCTGGCGTGGAGAAGGTGCCTACCCCCGAGGATAATCCTACGTTATGGACAACCCTTGATGCTACCGTTCTCCAGTTGATTTATTCCATTATCTCTACAGACCTCTTACAGACGATTATTGAACCCGACGCTACGGCGATAGACACTTGGAATAGGGTGCGTGATACATTCCAAAATAACAATAATTCCCGTGATGTCACCCTTGAGCAGGAATTTTTCCATGTTAACATGGAAGATTTTCCTAACGTCTTGACCTATTGTAAAAGGCTGAAAGAATTGGCGGACCAACTCCGCAATGTTGGTGTGCCCGTTACCAATGATCGTCTTGTTCTTCAAATGGTTGCAGGCCTATAATGGCGTTGGAACACTACTTTGATAGAGTAATTCTTTACTACCATTTTATCATTCTCGTTCCATGCTCATGCTGGAAGAGGACAACTTGGCTAAAAAAGGCAGCTACCGGAGCAAATTCTGTCATGATTATGGCCACGTAAGACAATCCTAACTCATTCTCCGAATATTCTGGCCAAAACCGTAATAATGGTGGCGGTAAAAATGGTCAAAATTGTAAAATTAATGGCAAGAACCGCTACGACAGTCGCGACGGTACCGGAAATCAGAACAATGGCGACTGAAATAACGGTGGTCAGAACAGTGGGCCACAGACCAACTGGCAGCAGCCGCGGGGCTAGGCCAGTGGCCCAACTGCCCTTACCCACTGTCACCAATTCCCGGGAACTGGGCCCATTTCCAAAATGCTTCTAGGCCCAGTTTCCCGGTCCATCATTCCAGTTCTAGTTCTCGGCCTGCTGGGCCGTGGAAGGCAGGCTAGCCTGCTCTGGCCTCAGCCTCCGCAGGCCTTCACTACAGCGGCCCCAGCTTCGGTCCCAACACCTACGGATATTGAGCCCGCAATGCATACACTCGGATTAAATCCCCCAGACGCAAATTGGTATATGGACACCAGTGCCACTTCTTACATGACATCCGCACCAGGTACTCTTTCGTCTTATTTTAATTTGAGCAACAATCGTGGTATAACTGTTGGTAATGGTCATTCAATTCCAATTCGTGATTATGGTCACACAAATTTGTCTTCCCCACATCCACCTCTTGTCGTAAAAAATGTTCTTCATGCCCCTCACTTAATTAAAAAATTGGTGTTTGTCCGAAAATTCACCATTGATAATTAGGTGTCTGTTAATTTTGACCCATTTGGATTCTATGTGAAGGATTTCAAGATAGGGATACCTATAATAAGATGCAATAGTAGGGGAGAACATTATCAACTCACCACCACAACCATTTCTACAAGTCAAGCCACACCTTCCACGTTTACCGCTCTTGCTCCTTCCTTGTGGCATGCACGTTTGGGTCATCCGGGGTCATCTATTATTTCTTCTCTGCATAAAAATAATTTTATTGATTGTAAGGGTACGCGTAGCACTCCACTTTGTCCTTCTTGTCCATTAGAAAAATATGTTCGATTACCGTTTGTAGCCTCTACTTCTCTTACATTTATGCGGGTTGACATTATTCATAGTGCTTTGTGGACATCTCCCGTTTTAAGTTCTTTGGGTAATCACTATTATGTCTTATTCTTGGATGATTATTCTAATATTTTGTGGACCTTTCCTTTATCCAAAAAAGTCTCAAGTTTTTTCCACTTTCTTAAACTTTAAAGCATTCATCCGTACCAAATTCGAACGGGAAATTAAAAACATTCAATGTGATAATGGCAGGGAATATGATAATGGGCCGTTTTAGAATTTTTGTGACACTCATGGCATATCTTTTCGGTTTTCTTGTCCACATACGTCCTCTCAAAATGGGAAGTCCGAAAGAAAAATTCGTATCATTAATAATATTGTCCGAACCTTTCTAGCCCATGCTTCATTACCTCCTTCTTTTTGGCATCATGCTTTACAAATGACTACATATCTACTTAACATCATCCCTAACCAAGGCTTAGCATATCAATTTCCACTTAAAATTCTTTAAAATAAAGATCCTTCGTATTCTCATCTTAGGGTGTTTGGGTGTTTATGCTATCCACTTTTCATGTCTACTACAATTAACAAACTTCAAGCTCGTTCAACCGCTTATATGTTTTTGGGTTATCCATCTAATCATTGTGGTTACAAATATTTTAATTTATCTTCTAAACAAAATCATAATTAGTCGCCATGTTATTTTTTATGATACTCAATTTCCGTTTGCTAAATTGCGTAGTTCGGTGGCTAGTTCATATAATTTTTTGGATGATGGGATCTCACCGTATATTCTCCACCATTTATTCGAGATGTCCTGTGACCCAAATCTGCCAGTAGTCCCACTGCCTGCTGGCCCACAAAATCCCATTCCAGCGTCAACTCAGCCAGCAGGTCCACTGCCTGCTGGCCCAACTCGTCTCGACCTTGGTCCTGAATCTCAGCCCAGTCTTTTTTCGGTGATGATCCAGGATCACGGCCCACTTCCAGAACTGTTCCATCTTCAGTTTCTCGGTCAGTTATTGGGCCAGCAGGCTCACTGCCTGCTGCCAGTCAACTGCCACCCCGGTAATTCCCCTAATCCCGTCCAATTCCACATCGAGTCAAGGGCTAGTTACTCGTAGCCAACATGGTATTTTTAAACCAAAAGGCATTTTAATCTTAATTCTAATGTCACTAAATCTCACCTACCATGTAACCCCGTGTCTTCCCTTCATAACCCGAATTGGAAATTAGCCATGGATAACGAATATAATACTCTTATTGAAAATAAGACGTGGGAGTTGGTGTCCCGTCCACCTGGTGTTAATATTATTCGGTCTATGTGGATTTTTACTCATAAAGAAAATTCTGACGGTTCTTTTGAGAGGCATAAGGCCCGTCTTGTAGGTGATGGTAAAACACAACAGGTTGGCGTGGATTGTGGAGAGACATTTAGTCCGGTGGTCAAACCGGCTACCATTCGCACTATGCTTAGTCTAGCTCTCTCGAAGGCATGACCCATTCACCAGCTGGATGTGAAAAATGCTTTCTTACACGGTGATTTTAAGGAGACAGTATACATGCATCAACCCTTGGGTTTTAGGGACCCAAATTATCCTTATCATGTATGTTTGATGAAAAAAATCCTTTTATGCTTTCTACGCAAGTCTATCATGTCTCTTCTCAGTTCCGAATTTGCTATGAAAGACTTTGGGCCCTTGAGCTATTATTTGGCATAGCAGTCACTCGTCATGCATGTGGTCTATTTTTATCACAGAAAAAGTATACGGCAGAGATTATTGAGAGAGCTGGCATGTCATCTTGTAAGTCTACTTCTACCCCGGTTGATACAAAACCGAAGCTGAGTGCTACGTCTAGCACACCATACGAGGATCCCACCCATTATCGTAGTCTTGCAGGGGCTCTTCAGTATCTGACTTTCACGATACTATATATTACTTATGCAGTACATCAGATGTGTTTATTTCTGCATGATCCGTGGATTGAGCACATGCATGCGCTCAAACGCATTATACGATACATACATGGCACACTTGATTTTGGATTGCATTTATATCCGTCCTCCGTCTCTACTCTTGTGTCATATACAGATGCTGATTGGGGTGGATGTCTAGATACTAGACGTTCGACATCTGGTTATTCCATGTTCCTTGGGGATAACTTGGTCTCTTGGTTGGCAAAACGCCAGATTACTTTATCACGATCCAGTGCCGATGCCGAATATCGAGGGGGTAGCCAATGTGGTGTCTGAGTCATGTTGGCTACGTAATCTTCTACTAGAGCTACATTATCCTATTCAGAAAGCTACCTTGGTCTACTGTGATAATTTGAGTGCAATATATCTTTCTGGAAATCCTGTCCAACATCAGCGCACTAAACATATCGAGATGGACATACACTTTGTTCGAGAAAAGGTAGCTCGTGGACAAGTACGCGTCCTCCATGTCCCTTCACGATACCAGATTGCATACATATTTACTAAGAGTCTTCCCTTGGTTCTATTTGAAGATTTTAGGGACAGTCTCAGCGTACGTCAATCGCCCGCTATGACTGCGGGGTGTAAAGGACCGTGTGTATCATGATCCGATTTGGACTCAACAAAATGTAATTCATGTATAATTGTAATTATGGTATTAGTCTTGTATTAGGAAAATGTTAGAATTAGAATAGGAAAAAGTAAAATTATTTTCCTATATTGTCCATATTTAGAAATTGTTTATTTGTATATATACCTCCCATTATTAATGAAAATAATGAAGATATTATTTTTTTAATGAAGACTCCTATTTGGTTGCAGTTGCAAATTCAATTTTTGCTACAACCAAATTCTGACATCAAGGCATTGGTACTGCTGATGTATTAGTTAGGTGGTTCAAGCGGGGTCAATTCGATTTAAGATCGTGCCTTCTAATCTCGGTCCCTACATATCACATTTTCGCGAATATCTCGATTTATTTGGGATTAATATGTAATTAATGTTAGTCTATTATATATATCTTTCATCTCAATTTATGTTGTATACTACCTTTTTCAATTTAGTATGTCTCAAAAAAATATCGTATTACCTTATTTAGGAATAGCAAACTTTAATTTTTTTATTTTATCTTTAATGAGATTATTTATAGCCATACAAATATTATAATTTATTTTAAATCACAAATTTCAAAAATATTTAGTTCTATCTTAAACTTCAAGTTCAGTTAAACACTATTATATAAATTGGAACAAAGGGAGTATGTGTGTTTGAATTCTTCATGTGTTTATAAACAGTTCTAGTGGAAAACCATATTGTTATAAATAATATAGCCATCTACACTCGAGAATAGCCATGATTTATATTTAATCATTTGATCAAATGATAAATGGTTGCATAAAAGAAACTTGTCTTACATTATTTAATTTGGTGTAAACGTCTGGTGCACAACAAAATCATACCTTAAATGTTGAACTTTTTTTTTTTCTTCTAATTTATATGATACACTTTACCTTTTATGTTTAACAAGATGATCTATAACCATATAAATATTTTTGACTTGTTTTAGACCATAAGATTCAAAAGTCTTCTTTCATTTCTTAAACTCCTTACCCAGTCAAACTGTTGGAGCTAGCTAAGTGGGTGTGAACGAGAAATGGAGAAAAAAACGAAAGGAAAATGTAAATTTGAATCTATTATTTTCGCAATTTAAATTTGAATTTTGCGGATAATAATATTTTCTTTTTCCGAGATACTCCAGAATTTGCTGGATTATTTTCTACAGTTAGAACAAACACAAGAATGTACACACATTTGTGTCTATTCACACATTGGTGTTTGTTCACACATTTGTGTCTATTCCGAATAAACATCAATTAGCACCCTTTGTTCGCTATAAATTCAGAGGACTAGCCTCAGTTTTCTGCATAAAAAATTCTGCATTTTCTACTACATATTTTCTTACAAACAACTATAGAGTCTTTGTGTGATTTGTTGCCGAATTTGCATTCAACGAAGTTGGTGGGGTTTGAGGTACCGCTACACCATGAACATGTATATCCATTTTATCCTAGGAGGAAGTAATCCATAACCTCGGGTATAGTGAGAGATTAAATTTCTTAAGAACACACAGTGAATACTGTGGACTCGGATTATTTTAATTTATGCATTTTACATTTTTCTAGATTAATTAAAATTTCTGATTTACTAATTTTGAACACAGATTTACTAACAATCTTAAGGAATTTAATTTATGTGTATTACCCTGTGTTCGTCTTACATTCGGACTGTTTTAGAAAACTCTGTCTGTCTTAAGTTTCACACTTTTTTTGAAAGAAAACTTAGCCTGCTAAAATAAATGAGAGTATTGAGGCAATAACAACAACATACCCAGTGAAATCCCACAACGTGGGGTCTGGGGAGGATAGAGTGTACGCAGACCTTACCTCCACCTTGGTAGGTAGAGCGGTTATTTCCGAAAGACCATCGGCTCAAGACAAAGCATAAGCACAAGCAAAGCAAGAGAAACTGTCAGACCCAAACAAGAAATTTAAAGCAGTATAAAAATGCTGGTAACAAAAGCGAATAAGCCATGGGAGCGTCTTATGAAACAAGAAGCAATAACTAACGCAGGTAAATAAGATAAATAAAGTACACTAAAGAACACATAGCAGTAGAAATCAAACGACATGTGACTATAAAGCAATATTGCACCTACTAGTATGATAGGCTAAGCATGCCTACAATAATAACACTACAAGTATAAGTTTGTAAGCGTAAGTAGGACTACGCTCAACTACCTACTATCCTTATACCTTAATATGGTTCCTCCACAACCCCCTATCTAAGGTCATGTCCTAAGTAAGTTGCACATGTGCCATATCCCGTCTAATCAGCTCTCCCCAATACTTCTTCGGCCTACTTCTACCTCTCATGAACCCGTCCATATCAAACCTCTCACACTTCCGCACTGGGGGATTTGTATCTCTCATCTGCACATGACTGAACCATCTCAACCTCGCTTCCCGCATCTTATCCTTTACCGAGGCCACTCCCACTCTGTCATGAATATCATCATTTCTAATCCTATCCCTCCTTGTATGCCCACATATCTATCTAAGCATCCTCATCTCCGCAACTTTCATCTTTTGGATGTGCGAAGTCTTAACTGACCAACACTCTGCCCCGTACAATATAGTCGGTCTAACCACCACCCTATAGAGCTTTCCTTTAAGTTTTGGTGGAACCTTTTTATCGCACAGGACTCCAGATGCGAGCCTCCATTTCATCCACCCTGCCCCAATACGATGTGTGACATCATCATCAATCTCTCCATTCTCTTGGATAATAGACCCGAGGTACTTGAAGCTTCCTTTCTTTGGAATGACCTGCGTACCAAGCCTCACTCGCGTCAATCCATCCAGCACCAAGGCAAATAAAAATGGGCTAAGAGCTGATCCCTGGTGCAGCCCCCATCATCAATGAGAAGTGCTCCGAGTCTCATTCGTTTTTACTATAATTTATGAAATTTTATTTTTAGAAATGTTAGGGTAGACTTTTACTATTTGATGATCTTAAAGTGTATTTTATTTGTGTGCCATAAAAATTAATTAGTTGATATACAGTATGGTAGCATTCATCAATTATGTAGAGAATTATTTTCAAGTTAGTAAGGTATGAATTTGACTTACCATGATACTTGAAAATTTTGAGATCATATAAGATGTACATATTATTTTGGATCAATAATATATATATATATATATATATATATATATTCTGATTAACCTCAGAAATGTGGGGGAAGCTATCCTTACGGCTAGCCAAATACTCAATCGAGTGCCCCATAGAAAAATATGATCTATTTCATATGAAAAAATGGAAAGAAAGTCCAACCTAAATTACTTCAATATGTGAGGATGTTGGTTAAATTGTAAGTTCCTAAACCTAAAAGAGTAAAAGTGGGATCGAAAATTATTGATTGTATTTTCATAAAATATGCCACCAATAGTAGGAATATCGATTTCTGGTAGAATCAGAAAATATTGGTTGATCATGTCTCTTTCATTAAGGTTGTGTTCTTTAATTTCATGAAGGGATGTCAATTGAAATATAATGTTATGTTCTTTTATGATCGAATGTCAATTGAAAGGTTGTGACTTTTCATGATAAGATGTGTTTGTTGTAAGACAACCCTTTATAAAGACGAGACAGTTTATTGAATGTATAAGTTCATTGGTTTATAAAATGAAGAACCAACTAATGATAAGAGGAAAACCCTCAATAGGTTGGATTTTCACATAGATAAATTTGTTATATATTAGTTGAGTGTCAAAGAAGTAGACTTACAAAAGTGAAATTGTTAAAGCGGAATGATTGAAAAATAAATATATTGTTCAAAGGTTGTGGCCACAACTAATGTCAATCATCTACGGATATTGGTAAAACGATATCACTTTAAGTAAGTTGTGTTTTGCACTACAATAAGTATCACATAGTTATTGAGGGTATAGTAATGCAAATTGAATCAATGAATCAATAAAATTAAATTCACAAGTGGATATGTATTCACGGTTGGTGGAGGAGCGGTGTCATGAAAGTCGTCCAAACAGACATGTATTGCTCGCTCTACAATGGAGTCTAAGTTCATAGCTCTAGACAAAGTCGGTGAAGAAGCTGAATGGCTCCAGAATTTGTTAGAACCTATTTCACAATCTAAGTCATGTTCACCACCTCTTCTTGAATAGAATCAAACAGCACGGTGGAAAGATAACACTCCCCAGAACTAGCAAAGATGATATGCATTTCCCAAGAGACGGTTTCCAATAGACATTCGGCTCAAAATAAAGCAAAAACTAAAGTAGGTCAAAAAGGAAAAAAGGAAAAGGAAACAGTAACTACAATAAAACAGTATGCTAAGAAAATAACAAAAGATAATAAATAGTATCAGAAAGCAAAAGATAAGAAACTACAAGAGAAACACTACGACTACTAGTATATTCCATTATGGCCCAAACCTGTGGCACATATATGCATACATTGTGATAGTCAAGCAGCGATATGAAGGGCAGTGAGCGTTACGTATAATGGAAAATATCGTCATATACGACGGAGACACAATACCATTCGACAACTACTCTTTAGTGGAGTTATCACAATTGATTATGTAAAGTTAAGAGATAATGTGTCAGTCCACTTACAAAAGGCCTAACTAGAGAGGCAGTTGAAAGATCATCAAGGGGAATGAGTTTAAGGCCTAGGACAAGTCATCATGACGGTAGCTCTACCTAGTAGACTGGAGATCTCAAGAGCTAGGTTCAAAGAGATCAAACAAAGTTATGAATGACAGTTCAACATTGTTAAATAACTCAACTTATTCCCATAATGAAGACAATGTTCAGAAACAAGGATAAAGCATTAAGGCTTTTTAACGAATTAATAAAGCTTAAGCGTTTTAATGGTTTCTAAGTTTGGCAGATATGATCAGATAGTGTATCTACGGGATGACACATTAGAAATCACTTATGCGAGTGTGAAGTGTAAGCCGCTTCAAGTAGTATGTTAGGTAAAGGTCCATACTTTATGCACTCATGAAACCAGACGGTGTTCATGGCTGTCGTTTGCTTTTTCAAATTCTATCAAGATTTCCCTCCTGGTTTCGTCGTAAACCTAATTGGTTATTTCCAATTACGTAAATCAATAGTTCAAACCGCACTCAAAGGTAGGGCATTTCCAACGAATACAACAGTGAAATCAAAGACGGTTAAAGGGTTAATTGTGTGACATGTGGTTGTTTAGGTATACACCAAAGCTTGACAGTTCAAAGATATCAAATCTACCGATTGACTGAGTATATCCGACATATGTTTACTACGGAAAGTTTAAAGGAAAACCTACTTATTTAAATGTAATTAATCATTTCTTACGAATGACACAGTTTTGTCATGCATGCATGCATGTTTTTCATCATATAGTCATTCCCCATTTATGTGGGGATTGTTGGAGCTAGCTAAGTGTTAAGCTAGCTAAGTGGGTTCGAATGAAAAAAGGAGAAAAAAAAGAAGGAAAATATAAATTTGAAGATATTATTTTCGCAATTTAAATTTGAATTTCGCAGAATAAAAATATTTCCTTTTTTCGGGATACTCTAGAATTTGCTGGATTATTTCCTACAGTTTGAACAGGCACAAGTCTGTTCAGACATTTGTGTCTATTCACACATTGATGTTTGTTCAGACATTTGTGTCTATTATGAATAGACACCAATTAGCACCCTTTGTTGGATATAAATTCAGAGGACTAGTCTCAGTTTTCTGCATAAAAAATTCTGCATTTTCTACTACATATTTTCTTACAAACAACTATCGAGTCTTTGTGTGATTTGTTGTCGAATTTGCGTTCGACAAAGTTGGTGGGGTTTGAGGTACCACTACGCCATCAACATGTATATATGTTTTATCCTGGAATAAAGTAATCTCTAAGCTCGGATATAGTGAGGGGATTAAATTCCTTAATGATACACGAATTATGTGGACTCAAATTATTTTAATTTATGCATTTTACGTTTTTTTAGATTAATTAAAGTTTCTGATTTACTCGTTTTGAACACAGGTTTACTAACACAAACTACATCATATAAAATTGGGACGGCTGGAGTAAGCAATACTGTTAGATGTCCATTAGCATGCACGACATGTATTTATATTTCGAGCCCTTTACGCGGGTTGTACTATTAAATATGGACGCATTCTCAGTGTTTCTGAAAAAAATATTCTGAAAATAAGTCTTCATAAAGATACTTCTCTTATTACTCATTGTACCAATTATACAATGCATTGGGTGTTGTAGTTAAGCATAAAAACGTGTAGAGTATAGTAATCTCATTGGCTAAAACAAAATATACTTTTCTCACACACTACATAATATATGTCGTAAATGGTACTAGTAAAACTCTTTGACAAAATGGAACATAGACTTTCTGTTTCCAGTAATTGTCTCACAATTTTTTTTTTTTAAAGTTTTCTTCTTCTTCTCCATACACTTTATTCAATCAACTTTGTCCTAATTCCAAATTAGTTGGAATTAGCAATAAGAATGTTCTGTATTCCACTCTGCTTTGTTTATTTATTCTTCAGAGGATTTACCATAATTACAATATCCTACCCTAGTCTTTTTTCCTTTACACACCAGTCAATCTACAATAGTTCTCTCTGTTCATTTAGTCTGGGGAGGAGACATAATCAAGGAAGGGTTCAATCGAATTTCTTTCGTTGAAAAATTATACTGTAAATATGAATTATATATATATATATATATATATAAAATTTGAATCCCCATAACATAACGAAATTTTAATTAAACAAAAAAATTCTTTACGTTGGATGTTTGTATTATTTGAATTCCCTTATTAAAATTTCAACTCCATAAATGCATTTAGTATTTAGAGAATTCATCATGATTTAACTATGTATCAACTTTCAAATTCCACGAGACATTAGACAAGCAAGTTTTCATATCTAACAAGTATGTCAAAAGTTCTAAATTCCAATAATATTTCAATGTTTTCCATCAAATAAAACATTTTATCGATCTACTGTTTCTGTTTTTAAAAGTTTGGAAAGTTGGGCTAGTGTGATCGCAGGACCCAAACTAGTTTTTTTTTTTAGGAGTTTGGGCTATTAGGTTTGAATTATATGGTGGGAGAATCCTATTTGGATTAAGGCTAATTAAGTGGAGATAAGTTATTGGGGCATCAAAATAAGCCCGAAAATTTTAAAAATATACAATTTAGTCCAACGATGTAAAAAAAATAAATTATAACTATTTCAAGCTTTCAACTCAGCCCCCAAGTTTTAAAAAATACACCTTGATCCAAAGTAAGAAATAATAATAAAAATCTAAAAATATATCTTTTACGTTATAAAAAAATATTAAATTATATCCCTGTCACGACCACTTTTCAGAAATCGTGATGGCACCTACACAATCCCACAGGTAGACGAACCACTCCCAAATCTCTAACATGAAATGACATAAATAAAAGCAAAAGATAACAAAGTACTACATAAGCTGTCTCATAATATAAGCGGTAGAATTATAAGTCTGAATCATCAAATACAACCCCCCCAACATCTGGTCAATAACACAAGAGCGGTAATACATATACAATGTCCGAATAAAAGATCACATAAGCCAAAAACTGAACTACATAGTCTGAAAATCTGAATGGTGTCTCTTGAATCAAGGTAAAGACATAGTAAGAGAACGATCATCCAAGGTATGCCGAAAGTTAGCATCCTCAACATGAATACTGGAAGTCAACTTGCTCGAACTCAAACTCGATATCTCGAACTTGCAGAGGGATATGTATCTACATCAGAAAAAAATGCAACAAGTGTAGCATGAGTGCACAACGTACCCCGTAGACACCAAATGCCGACAACGACGGAAGATGTGTAACAGAGATAAATATCAAGCTGACACCAGATAAGCCTTTACTAGACAATTCAATATCTCATATAAGTCAAGCTGTACACATATCAATTCAACGATTCATCAGTCACATTGTTCACACAAGGTTCCAATCACAGTCAAATACAATCAATCCATTCACAAATTTATGTGACATGTGTTTCTTTTAATTTGTCAAAAAAAGAATGTAATACCCTTCTTTAAAAAAAAAAAAAGACGGATTAATCTTAACAACTCATTTTACCCTTGCTAACATACTTCAACTTTTAAGGTCCTACGGGTTATAAAAATGAAAACACATACGAAATTCTTACCCCCTTCATTCAGTTATTAATAGTAAGAGTACCTTTGTATTTATTTATCTTATGTGTCAAGTCCTTTTTATATCTTAAACTCTAGGCATAGTTAACCACCATTATATAAGACGATAATTAGATATTTATAGAACGAACTTTGAATTACTAAACATACATGCACACACAAATGAATGTCGGTCGGAATATACATTCCAAAAAGAAAATGTAATATTATGAACTAGTAACACAACCTCAATGGTTAGAAACTTGTTTTGATTAAAAAGTTCCTTTAATTAATCACTCATTCTGATGCTAAGAAAGTTCTTATACAGTATTAATGACAATTTATCCAAATTTGACAGCCCAGATAGAGCATCATTCGAAGTGACTACTGACATGGTATACCAATTCCCCCTAAACTCAAAAAAGGAAGGGAGTATCATTTAACCATTGGTCAAATGATTAAATTTCTCTTACATTACTTGATTTGGTGTAATCTCCGAGTAAGCACTACAAGTAGAAAAATATTTTACAACAACATTTTTTGTTGTCATATGTTAGATATTGTTGTCAAAAGTACTTTTCGTAATAACAAAAACTATTGCATGCTGTTGCTATAACTTCCGATGAGAAAAGTTTTACAACAACAAGCAACAATAAGTTGTTGCCATTTACGTTTTTAGCAATAATACATTAAAGTTTTGTTGCCATTTAATTTTTAGTAACAATATATTTATTATTGCTAAAGTTTTGTTGCCAATTTATATTTTCTTGTAGTGAAACTACATATTTACCCTACTTGATATTTTGCATAACGAAACCATACCTGAAATACTGTTGAACTTGTTTTAAGTAATACAACTAAATGGCCATTAATATTTACAACATCAATATGGAATTGTATTTCGAGCCCTTTACGCGAGTTGCACTATTAGTTAATATGGACGCATTCTCAAAGTGAACATCTCAAAAAGATGCTGAAAATAATTCTCATAAAGTTACTTCCCTAATTACCAAATACTACAATTGATTGAGTGTTGCAGTTAAGCATAAACGTGTAGAGTATAGTCATCTCCATTGACTAAAAGAAAAACGTGTAACTTCATGTCTCAAGACACTACATACTATTGATGTTCGATCAACTTTTCAAAGAGAACCTACGATCGATTAGTACTTTTGTTTTTATATGTCGTAAATGGTAGTAAAACTCTTTGACAAAATAGAACATAGACTTTCTGTTTCAGTAATCGTCTCACAGCTTTTAATTTTTTCTTCTTATTTTTTTGTAATTTAATTATTTGGTATTCGGTATCAACTGTCTGACTAATTCGAATCTCACTGCATAGGTGATAGGTGTTGAGTTGCAGAGCCTAATTCATCGTCGACACTATGAAAACTCTACGTAGAGTGTGGAACGCTGATCGACCTGTGAAAATTTTATAGTGTAAGGTTATTTAGTGGAAGATATTTTGGGAATTTCGGGCTTGTATTATGTTCGTCATAGTTTTCGCTATATATAGACTATGACGCCGTTTTCTTTCTTTGAGGTCGAGCAATAGAGAATTGTAAACTCAAACTCCCTATTCGATTATAGTAAAATCTGCAGCGACAAAGTGGACGTAGCTCTCGCATTGAGGGTGAACCACTATAAATCTGTGTGTGTTATTTGTTCTTCGCTTATTTACTGTTTTCTGATTAGGTAGGATTTGAGACTCAAATCCTAACAATAGGATCATTACAGAAAAAATGTTATCTAATGATATGATATCGGGGAGCACAAACCCCTCAAAAGCCTTCATTCGAGAATGAGTCGAGGAATTCCAAACTTAACCGGATATGTTGATACATAGAGAGGCTTTAGAGGCCCTTGAGGGCCCACAAAGAGGATCATACGACATTTGGATGATTGCTTGGAGCGAAGAAGAGCTCGGAATTGAAGATGTCACAGTGTGTGACACAAACCGCGTCTTGCGGGTCATGTCTGCGACACATTGTGCGATTCACAAATGATGACTGGGATGGAAGTTGGCCACTTGTGGTTACTTTTGCAATTTGAGACTATGACCACTTTTGGGTCTAGTTTGTAATAAAGCCTAATACTATAAATAGTAGTTCCCAAGGTTTAGAAAATGACTTTTTGGATGATTGATGAATTGAGAGGAAATATCTTTTTAGCTACTTTATAGTATTAGCTTAGTGTTAGTTAGTGATTAGTATTAGATTAGAGTGGTAGATCAATTAGGGTGAATTACTTGGTTGTCCATTGAACTTGTTCATGATTTTCACATTAGTCATCTGACTTGTGGAATCATTCAATCCTTTATAGATTAGATGTTTTTGTAGTTCATGTCTTTGAGGTCTTTGATTTAATATATCATTAGTTGCTTGGACTAACTACTCTTGTGTTTAATCTCATATCCCTCTATTTCTCATCTCAATTTCTTTAATCCTCATCCTCTCTTTAATCCTCATCCTCAATTTCTTGTTATTTTAGTTTTCACATTTTAGTTATTTGAATTCGTGTCTTCCACAAATCAGATCGTATCATTTGGTATCAAAGCTTAGGCTAGAGATTTGTTTCTACAATGCTCAATCCTAGGTTCTTATTTGAAAAATCACAAAAATTCAAAAAATCACAAAAAAATGAGTTGTTGTTAGATTTGAGTGGGTTTGTTGATAGATTTGAGTTCCTAGAGGTTGAATCTGTCACATATCCGAAATTGAAGCAATTTGGAGGTGTTTGGAGAAATCGTCATTATTGAACTTGAAGTTTTTTGAAGAACAAGCAATTGGGTCTATTGATTTGGTGGCCAATTGATCTCAATTTGAATTGGGCTTTGTTCTCTATATCAAGGAGAGTCTAGATCTGAAATTTGGAAGCAAATTGAGTTGGAATTGGAGTAGTTAAAAATTTGAATTGTTCTTCAAGTTCTTGAGGAAGAAGACCAAAGAGGTGGTGTTTGATCCAAAAACACTAAAGAAATTTTGGAAAAAGTGTTTTGGGCCAAAAAAAAGCAAAACTCTAATTAAAATGGGTCCAAGTCATTAAAATAGCAGGGAATAATCAAAAAGTGGTCAACCAAATAGATCCCAAGAATTTTTTACGTTATCAGTGATTTTGTGCGCAGTCACAACCTACGAATCACAGGTTGTGCCGCAGATAATATATGCGCTTCACAGATGAACCGTAAACCGTGACATATAATTTCAAATTTTGCAGTTTGCCTTTGCGAAACACAAAACTGTGTCGCAGATAGTATCTGCGATCCTCATACCGTGATATGGTCTAGTAGATCGCGCTTTCTCAGGTTTTGTGATCTCAGATCATTCCGAATCCATTTATTTTCACTTCTTTGATTCTCTAAACTATTTAACATCAACTAATTGACCTATTTGATTGTTAAATTAGTTCTTGAGCCCTATTTTTGTTTCGTGCAAATTCTTCTTAAGTTTTTCCGTTTTATTTCATTGAATTTCTTTGGCTCCGTCCGTTAGCTTTATTGAGTCGTCCAGCTTTTGATTTAACAAGAATATATTCTTCCACAAGGCTAAGAGACATTGTGAATTGATTGGACAAAGTTCTTTACCAACCTTGGAAAACACTAGAGTATGGAAAGTTGAGCAAAAACACCAGAGTGTGGTGAGTGGAGTGCAAAAATGAGCGACGTGAGGAACGTTACTTCTAACGTGTTTGTTAAGTTTTTCCAGGCACTACGACTAATTTGGAGGTCAATCTCACGATGGAGAGGACCCGATATCCCTTCTACTTAGGGAGGTCACGAGAATAAGAACGACGATGAGTGGAATGATGGATCGAGTGGGTGAGATAGAGGGGAGAATGGAAAATATTGCATCTAGTTGGGAAAATGTTGAGCCTACAAGTTGAAGGGGAACGTTACAATCTAATGTACGAGAAGAGTTGAGCCAAGAACCAACTATGTCATTGACTCTTATGTCGGGACAAGTATGTACATTATACTTTTCTCAACCGAATCCCACACCGTCCCAACACACCCAATAACCTACCTTCCAAAGCACCAATGTTCAAATAAATGTAAGGCGAACCAACCCTCATCCCAACCCCCACTTATATCGACCCTTCCAAGTTGAGTTGCCACCACAAACGGCTACACGTGTAGTTCTACAATATGTTCCACAAGTACCCCCATATGTACCACCACAACAATTTCCACCCGAACCATACCAAATGCATTTCCATAAACCCTTCTATGATAACATAGTTTAGGAAGTTACTCAAGAAGAATGATGGAATGGATTACGACATGGGGAGAGATATGGAGGTTTTGTCAATCAAGGTGTCGGAAGGCAAATAGATATTGGAATATACCATGTACATGCAGATCGAAATAGGTTGCAAGATTATACCTATAAAAGGGAACCATCACCAACTTGGGAGAGACCTAATACCATTATTCATGTTTCCCAAACCAAGGTTGATTGCCAAGAAACGGGAGGTGACAAGATAACGGGAGGTAACTATGCCAAATCTAACTTACCTCACTCTTCTATTAGTCAATATTATAAATGTCAACGTAATAGGCACATTGCGAAAGAATTCCCCAATCGGAGATCACTTGTGACTATACCTAATGGCTACCGCATCAAAGATTATGAAGAGTGTGGTGTTGGGAGTAAGGGTGACGGATCAAGGGATGAACATAAGGAAGAAACCTTGAATGGTGATGAAGAGCGATTGGAGGAGAGGACAAATTGTCTTGTGTATTGCATATAATTATGGATGTTATGACTAGGGAGGTGTTTGACCAACGGGATGAACTATTTCATGGTAGGTGCAACATAATGGATAAGGTGTGCTCCTTGATAATTGATGGTAGGAGTTGCACAAATATGGTGAATACTACTTTGGTTGAACACATGAGATTCCCCACAACAAAATATCCTAATTCGTACAAACTCAAATTATTCAATGATGTTGGTGTAGTGAAGGTTTCCAAGCGAGTGAGCGTCAAATTTAGCATTGGAAAGTACAAAGATGAAGTGGTGTGTGATGTTGTACCAATGTAAGCATGTCATGTATTTCTTGAGAAACCGTGGCAATTCGATAAGGATGCGCAACATGATGGGAAAACTAACAAGTACTCATTTATATTTGAGGATCGAAATCATATTCTTACCCTATTAAAGCCCTATCAAGTAATTCAAGATTATAGAATCATGAGGGAGCTCCGGGAGAGAGCCAATAGGGAGAAAATTGAGAAACAAGAGAGGGAGTCAATACATACTCCAAGTGAAGCCAAAAGGAAAGAAGAAGCGAGGGGTTCTCTAATTTCTTCTCAAGAAGTTCTTAATACTTGTCCCAACTCCCATGAAATTGAGAGAGAAAAATGACAACTCTAGAGAGAAAAAATGAGAGGTTGTGTGGAGTGATGTGAGAGGGTTGTCACAAACACATTCTAACTTATGTAACTTTTCTTTCTTTTCTGGTTGTATTGATAATAGTGCAGGTGTTCTTGGGAGCAAACCAGATGAGATACCTCAAACTTCGGACAATCATGAGGTCATTGAAGGCTTCCCGAAGAAGCAAATGTGTTCTAAAGATGAAACTCAAGGTAAAGAAGATGTTGTGTGCGAGCTTCAGGGTAAAACAACTAATCTTGACTCTCCAAATCATATAAGTGGTCATCTTGATGACTTGAGTATGAGTGATAGCTTGTCCTTATGTGAGCTTAGTGAGTCTTTACCATGTGTTGAGCATGATTCCTTAATGGTTATTGACAATGTTGTTGATATTGGTGTTCCAACACTAGTTGATTCTCTTGATGACCGAATTGATTCCTCTTATGAGATCGATTTGTGTCCAGCTAGTGTTGACACAAGTATTAAGAGTGTTTATGCATTGTCATGTGTTGAGATTTCTCACCCACTAGTTGATCTTATTAATGACCGGATTGATTCTTCTAGTAAGACCGATTTGTGTTTAACTAGTGTGGATACTTGTGTTGATCAACTTGATTGTAATGTTAATCTGCTAATTGAGGTAACTTATGATGTGCTTAATGAACCTTTGATTATTAATGATGTGAATGTAGTTGATCATGTGAATGAGTGTGACACTCATCGTTGTTTGATAGATGTGAAAATGAATTTCTTAGTCTTTTCGTTGTGTCAAGTGATGAGATCCAAGGACGTGATAGAGGTGTGTGTCATGAAAATCCTTATGTGAAGGAATATTTTGAAAAAGAAGGTAATGCTTGTTTTCAACTTACTACTTCCTCCTTGGGTGTTCTAAATCCTTGTAGCATGATTGTTTGTGTTCTTGAACCTAATAGGAATGCTACATGTAAGATCACGATAGATGAAGTTATTTTAAGTGACACATTTCTTTACTACTTGTTTGCTTATGATGACACACATTCTTGTATTGAGGGTGCATTTCATGTTAGGAGGGGTCTTCATGGGACATATAGTTATTTTGAGGTTGTTGACGCTCTCATCGATGACGGAAAGTCCTTCGTGAGGGTTTGTGGCCCACTTGATGGACCTACGTCGCCTTTGAAAAAGGCTTCCGTATGTGAAGATTGCTCTTTAAAGAATGAGAGTGAAATGAAAGAAAAGGAGCATACACTTTGGAGGGACTATGCTAGATCTTCTAACCTAAAGGGTGATAAGATGCTACTCGAAGCTTGGCATAAGATCAATGAGCTTAAAGGTAAAACACTCTCTCTTGATGAACTTGATTAAGTGACTAACTTGTTTGTGAAGCTTCATCAAAGGATGAGACTTGAAGAAGAGTTTTAGAGGGAACCTCACTAGACAACAACTTGGTATGACGTCACATCTTGTACTTCCTTCACGGACGGTATGTACTCGTGGCTCATGCTTATTCTTGGGCTTTCTAAAGCCATGGAGGTAACTTCCTTGTGTGATGAGTATAGTAGTAGCACTTATAATCATTCATGTGATTCTTTCTTAGTGTTATTACTTGAGTTCATGATGGGCTTGCATGGAGAGTGTGAGCAAAATAGTGTGGGGATACCTTTGTATTTGACCCCAGTATAGACTTGATAGTGTATCCTTCATTGAGGTGAGCTGGTGTAATGATTAAATTCTTGACTTGGGTTGGGTTGGTTTGTAATGTTGCACTTATCCGTGAGGGAATCACTTGTTTCTCGACTTAAGGGGAGATATGGGCTTCTTGATTGATAGGACCAATGAGAACGTGCATGTTTTTTTAAATGCATTAGGTTTCTTAATTTACCCTTTTGTCAACATGTCTTGAATAGGCAAGTGTCTTGGGCATTATTTGGATACATAATCGTTCTAAATCCTTATGATGCTTGGTTATACCGTAAGAGTGAGCCATTTTGTGTGTTGGTTGCATGCTATGCTTAGTTTAGGTATTATCATTTACCCTATTATGATTACCTATTTGTTTGGTGAGAGAATATGTACTCATTGTCTTTTATATTTTGCAAGGTACGGACTCGAGGATGAATCATTTTCAAGAAAGGGATGATGATATGATTTCGGAAAGCATAAATCCCTCAAAAGTCTTTATCGAGAACGAGTCAAGGAAATCTAAGCTTTACATGATATATTGATGCATAGAGAGGCTTTAAAGGCCCTTGAGAGCCACACAAAGGATCCTACGACAATTGCATGATCATTTGGAGTGAAGAAGAGCTCGGAATTGAAGATGTCACAGTGTGCGACACAACCTGCGGCTCGCAGGTCATGTTTGCGACACACTGTGCGATTCGCAGATGATGACTACGGGATGGAAGTTGACCACTTGTGGTTACTTTTGCAATTTGAGACTATGGTCACTTTTGTGCCTAATTTGCAATAAAGCCTAATACTATAAATAGTAATTCTCAAGATTTAGAATAGGACTTTTTGAATGATTGATGAATTGAGAGGAAATCTCTTGTTATCTACTTTGTAGTGTTAGCTAGTGATTATTGTTAGATTAGAGTGGTAGATCAATTAGGGTGAATTCCTTGGTTGTCTATTGAACTTGTTCATAATTATGATTCTCACATAAGTCATCTCACTTGTGGAGTCATTCAATCCTTTATAGATTAGTTGTTTTTGTAGTTCATGTCCTTGAGGTCTTTGATTTAATATATCATTGGCTGCTTGGAATAACTACTCTTGTCTTTACTCTCTTATCCCCCTATTTCTCATCCCAATTTCTTCAATCTTCATCCCCAATTTCTTGTTATTTTAGTTTCTGCATTTTGATTGTTTGAATCCGTGTCTTCCACAAGCCGGATTATATTATCTAATAGAATTTTTTTTGTTCTTAGGGCTTAACCTGAGACTTTGATCAAGGATGAAGGAGTCTCATCCATCCCATGACGTCCCTCGATGATATTTTTTCTTGTTGTTCCATAAACATTTAGTCAATCAACTTTGTCATTCCAAATTATTTGGGATTACATTTAAAATCTATTTTTCTCAACTTACTTGCTATTTAGAACATTCGTAATAATTACAATATTATATACTAGTCAATCTACCATAGTACATGCTTAGATTTATTATTTAGAGAATTCATCATAATTAAACTATTTTATACTAGTTGTAAATCTACTCCCGTACCTCTGTAGTTTTTATCTGAATTTAAACTGACTGCACTTTCCACATGAGCATAGATCCAATACACTATGCCTATGATGTGCAAAATACTTAGAGCCGTCAAAATGGGCTTGGCCCTTGAGACCAGACCAGCCCGTTCCGCTATTGAGATAGGGTTAAGATTTTTAAGTCCATTTAAAGTTGAGGCTTATAAGCCCAACCCCAATCAGCCCGTGACCCTTGAGACTTGACCGAGGTTGCGCCAAGGCCGTCCGATGGGCCAAAATGCTATTTAATTTGAATCATAAATTGAAAAAGAATATACAAAAGAAGTTAAAACTAAGAATAGTGGTTACCGAATAAGTCTTAGTATCTTACACAATACTTTAATCATTTAGCCTTAACTCCCTAATATAATTGCTAATCACCAAGTATAAAAGTTGCATCCATCATTAGGATATCCAAGCACTTATTGTTACTCGAAATTGGTTGCACGACTTTACCCAAATTCAAAGAGGTAATATTTTAAGTGAATTTAATATTATTCATTTTTGAAATATAGTTATTTGATAATGTTTAACTAATTAAATTTTCATATGAATATAGACAAAGATCAAGATGTCAATTAAGACAACTTATCACAGACATATTCAACCGCGCTTGACAAAATTTGATGTTGAATATGCTATAAGTTGTAGAATTATGTACTTTTCTTGTATTATATGTTAGAAATGTTAATAAATTGACATACTTTTATATTTAAATTTAGGTTGAAAAGAAAAAAAAATGAAGGGTTAGCCATTTGAAGGCCCTTTCAAATAAAGGATTGGCCCGCCTAGCCCATCAAATTCCTTAGCCCGCGAAGCTTGGCCTGACCCTTTTTGGCAGCTCTAAAATACCTAACATTCAAATTCCACAAAACATGCAAGTTTTCCTTCTACTTTTCTTACAAGTCTGTCTAAGTCATCATAGAAATCATCATAGCAATATTTTCCACGTTTTCCCATCAAATAAAACATTTTCAAAACATTTTATATATGATAGTGATTCGTGAGAGTTTAATCTTGAAACCAAAGTTAAAAGATAAACTATATTTCACCCTCGCCGAAAATAATCCTCAGGAATAAACAGGTTACTTTACTATTTCCTCCGTTCAAATTTACGTGACATGTGTTCCTTTTAGTTTGCTAAAAAAGAATGTAATACTCATTTCTTTTCTGAAAACGGTTTAATCTTAATAACTCATTTTACCCTTACTAACATAACTTTAGGCCCTACTGGTTATAAAACTGTAAAAGTCTATTGAGAACACATGAAATTTTTACCACCTTTCATTCAATTATTAATAGTAGTAATTTTGGTACCTTCGTATATATTTATCTTTATGTGTTAAAAATCTTCATTTATATCTCAAACTCTTGTTACAAGCAAACACCGTCATATAGAACGATAGAGAGAATTATAGAACGAACATGGAATTACTAAACACACAGACACATAAATTAATGTCAGAATACACAGTCCATAAAGGAAATGTAATATTATGAACTAGTAATACAACCTCAATGGTTAGAAACTTTGTTTTGATTAAAAATGTTTCCTTTAACCACTCCTTCTGATACTAAGAAAGTTCTTGTACAATATCAATAACAAACTCTATTCAAATTTGACAGCCCAGCTAGAGCATCATTCTAAATGACATGGTATACCAAATCCCCGTCAAACTTACAAAAAGATATGATCCTAAACTGCATTTCAAAATTCGAATAACTATAATGGTGCCTTAAGAACTCAAGCTTGTCGGATGAACGAGCAAAATTTGACCAATTGGGATCTGCAGGGTCAGTATATTGAATTCTCCTGAGTATGTTGCTACCATATAAATCTCTGGACACCAGTCTCGTGGACCCAAGAAAACGGCCGGTACAAGAACATATACATAGTGAAAATATTAATGGCAACATACAGGACTCCCATCAGAAGCCAACTTCTGTCATCATCAACATGGGAATGGAGGATCAAGAAAAAGAATGGAATTGTATAGTATCTGAACTCTATAAGTGGAGCAGGAATTAGTGTCGCGGCGGTAGCCAAAAAATATACCAGTACCCATGTCTTCCTCTGACTTTTAGCTGCAAATAGAGGGAAAAAATAAAATGTTTAAAAAGAAACTAATCCATAGAAGGAGCTAAGGGATTGTATAGTAGAAACAACATACGCAATTTAAAATAGGACTGAATATTTTACTGACCCAAGATATTGAAGATGGATATCCATGAATAAACATAGAGTGGAACCAAGAGGTACTTCATTGACCAATGAAATTTGATTACTTTTCTCCACAGATAAAAGGGATAGTGTCGATTGTCAGCAACGAGATAAGGGTGGGCAATGCTGCAATCATCAGAATATTATGTCACTAAAGAAAATAATGCATACACCCAAAGTCATCTAAGAAATGAACTCCAATAAATATTTGCTTGCAATAACGAAGACTGTAAAAAGAAACTTTTCACGAAATGATACTATAATTTGGATTGCAGAACAAGTGATGAATGGATCAAAAAAATAAAAAGAAGAGAGAAGAAGAAAGGAATATAAGGACAGTGGAAGTGCACTTAGAAAACTAACGAAGAGTGTCAATCATCTAACCTGAAAAAGTGCACTGAGAGGAACCCAACAATTAATGCCGTGCACAACTGAAAGAAACTGACCATCTTATTTTTCTTCCAGAAGGACTGAGCCAGCACTGCAGCTCGACCAATTGTGAAGTGCACGGGAGTCATAAACAGGGCAGATACCAAGCTAAAATACATCATCTGTGCAAAATGTGGAGAAACCGTGTGAGCCTCTTTTGCACCTGGAAAGCACAAGAGTGGGCAAAGAATGTGTGCGCACGCACAGTTAACAAAGGGAAGAGATACCATAAATAAAACAAAGCAACTAAAGTCAAAAGGGGGAAGAGAGAGAGAGAGAGTTGGTACCAAGCACTATACTCCCGTTCCAGAAAACAAAGGTAATGAAAGCGGCCATGATCATGAAGTAAGGCCAAAAGGATGCAATAACCTCCCACTTAAATTGCCAAAGTCTTGAGATAATCTCACGCACCTCATGAGAGAAATCTGAAAAGGAATGTAATCTCTTTTAAACTAACATAACATAAAGAATAGTGATTATAAACCTTCATATACACAACGAACCTAAATCGCATTCCCAACTAATGTGCAAGAAAGGATAACTATGCATGAGCTCGGAATAGCTTACTCGTCTATACTATGCCATCTGACAAGAAAGCTTACATGTCTGTACCAAGCATAAAAATGGAAGAATTTATTGTCAATGTGTTCGTGAATAAGGCTGGCCAGTGGGCCGGGATGGCCCGATCCCGACCCCGCCCCGACCCCGAGTAAAAAAAACCGGTAGAGATAGGGAAGCAATATCAAAATTAGTTGTTGTGGAGGGTTTGCCTTTTTCATTTCCTTCATCTCCCGGTTTTATTCATTACATTAGAGATATATATAATCTTGTTTTTAACGGTTTTCCTAGATCAACTGTTAAGAGAGATGTATTTAAATTCGCACATGAATATCAACAATATTTACGTTATTCATTATATCATTTTAATGGCAAAGTATCTATCACGTCTGATATAGGTCGTAGTACTAACGGCCATGATTATTTAATTGTAACTTGTCATTAGATAGATTATAAATGGTCTATGCAAAAACGTATCTTAGCGTATAGATATATAGATGATAGGCACATTGGTACTTTTATTGCAGATAATATTTATCAAGTGTGTCATTATTATGGAATAACCGATAAAATTATGACTATTACATTAGATAACCCTTCTTCTAACAATTACGCTATTACAATTTTAAAAAATAGTTTAACTCCATCTTTTCCAGATCATTTTCATATAAAATGCGCGTGCCATATATATAACTTAATTATAAAGGATGGTCTATCACTTTTTCAAGACATTCTTAGTAAAATACAATTTGCTATAAACTTTATTTTTAAAAGTAATAGAGTACAACGAAGAAAAGAATATAAAAAAATTTGTCACGATTGTGAACTACCTTATAGAAAAATTTCAGAAGAAGTATCCACTAGGTGGAATTCTTTATACGAGCAACTACTTGTTGCTTATGACTATAGAAAACCTATAACTTTATTTTTTAACTCTCATAATCAAAATCCAGCTGATATGGTTGTAGATAGTGATTGGGTAAAAATTTACGAACTTATTGTATTTTTAGAGAAATTTTTTCAAGCAACAAAATAATTTTCCGATATATATTATCCTACTATTTCAACTATGTTGTTTTATATAACTCTAATATTTTTATTACCTAGTGAATATATGAAAAAATCAGCTTATATGGCAGCTATTAAGAAAATGTTTATCAAAATAAAAAAATATTTTATTCCTATTCCCACTATTTATATTATTGGTGTTGTATTAAATCCGACTATTAAAATAGACGGTACTAAATCACTAATTGAAACTATTTACGATTGTATAGAAGTACTACCACCTCCAAGTCCCAAAAATCTAAATCACCCACCACCTATTGAACAAACTAAAGAAGAAATGTTGTCAAGCGTAGAAGACCAATGTAAAAAAATATATAGGCTTTACCTACAAGAAACTGCTAGTAACTTACCGGCTTTCATACCATCTTCTTCATCTTCAACACAACCTCACAAAAGACATGCTGTTTCTGCGGCTAGTATTGAAAGCCTCAGAAATAGAATGTATGGCCGTACCGCTACTAACCAAATTAGCGAGTTGGATACTTTTGTACCAAGAAGTTATCAATGAAGATGGACATGAAGACTTGCTGAAATACTGGAGAGGGAATGAGAAGACCTTTCCGACACTTTCAATGATGGCCCGAGATGTTTTGAACATTCAAGAGTCATCAACTGCGTCTGAAAGCGCTTTTTCTGCCGGCAGATATCAAATAGGAGACCATAGGCACTCATTAGCCGGAGACAGCTTGGAAATTGCAGTATTATTCAGAGATTGGATACGAGCGGAGCGGAGAAGGTGCGGTCAACCGGAGATCAAAGAAGGAGACAAAAACTACAACGAAATCTTATCTGAAGGTAGTAGAAGCGACATGGATCAATTTGACCAACAAATACCAATTCCAACCGAAGAACCACAGGAAATTCTAAAACAATTAGAACATGTTTTTTTGAAAATGTAATTTTTTTAATTGCAATTTTATTATGTAATTTGCAACTTTTGGACAATACCACAAAGTTGCAATTTAGACAATTGTATTTGTATTACAAAAAAATCATATGTCTATTAAATAATATAAGAGGCACAAAAATAACCTTGTGATGTTTTTATTACACTATCTTGTCTTGTTTATTGAGTTTTTTTTATACATATGTTTTTTTTTTTAAAAAGGAAACCCGGCGGAACCCTACCCCGACTTCAATCCCGACCCGACCCGATTCCGACGGGATCGGGATCGGGACGGGACTGGAGCAAGTCCCGCCAAACTCGACCCCGCCAGACCCGACCCCGCCAGACCCGACCCCGACCCATTGGCCAGGCCTATTCGTGAACATGCTAGCCACTCTAGTTATGTTATAAGGATGTGCTGTCAAGAACGTCGAGGAGGTAGGATGGGTAGTTGGTCAGATCTAGTATGGATCGTACATGGACGGTAGTTGGAGTCGGCGGCTCTCCCAGGGTTCCCTTTTGAGATCTGTGGGGAAGAGGATCAAGTTGGCCCTTGCGAACAGCTTGATGCACCTATGAAGCAAGTTTTCCGCATGACCCACTTATCGTAAGAATGTTAGCAGCAACAAGAATGTTCCTTCAATTTATGTAATTTTATTTTTGATTCCTTTTTTGCCACTTTTGTCTTCCATGGTTACCAGTTTTTTTATTAAAACAAATGAATTGAATCTTCATGATGCAGGTTCACAAGTTAATCTTTTGGATATTTCACCACATAAAGAAACACTTGACTGCTTGTAAAGAACTTGATGTATTCCATTACGGTATTTGATTGTAATTGTTTCATTCAATGTTCTTTAGATCACTGAACAGAAATTACTTATCAAAAAGAAGAGCACTGGATAGAAACAAAAATTAATAGATGCAGATGAAAAACTTAAAACAAGATAAGATGACAGAACCTGAGGAATGTGCTGTGGGAGCAATCGTTTGGTGGATCGGAGAGCTGAATGTAGTTGCCTGATTACTGATTCTGCGCTTTCTCAAGTTAGAGCCCTTTTCAACATCTTGACTTGAGACTGAGAAAGCATCTTTACCTTGTGATGGACTAGATTCAGTCAATACAGCACTATCTTTCTGCTGAATCAGAATACAGTCTAAAACCCCTGTGCATGCTATGAAAAAGACCCATATGATATTTGTTTGCCGTATCAGCACAGCCAAAGCCCCAACCTACAAATATATGAACATATCGTTAACTTTTCAATTAAAAAAAGAACGGTAAAATTCAAAATTTGAACATTAAAACATGTTTTTGGTGCGTGAATAAGTAAAGTGCAGAATATAATATTGGAAAACACTCTTTAAAAGGTTTCGGTTGATATTAATCACAAAAGTCATACAGAAGAAAACAATTCTATGACGAGGAGTGAGCTACAAATAGTTTGAACGAAAGTCAAATCAAAAAGGAGATAAATGGGATTGAGTTGAACCTCTTACCAGGGAACTCAAGAAATACTTCTTCTTGAGACTCATAAGATATGATGCAAGTACAGCAGTTAGCGACGCTACATCTGTATAATAAAGAAAAGTGAAGAACCAGTGAAGGGGATACAATGCTAGGACAATCGTCCGAAGAGTTACTTTTCTATCACTAAGTGAAGGCCTGAGGTGGGTAAGTATGCCGTGAACCAGAATACTGCCAAATACAGCCAATACACCGTTGCTGGAGCGTAGGATGGAAGAGGAACAAGCATCTGAAAACGAAGCACCTACTTTCATAGAGAATAGCCCTGGAAACAAAGAAGCAACATGGGCAAGTGAAACAATATACCTGCAAAAATTTTAAATTACTTGCATCAAATTCCTTTATCAGTTAAATCTAAAGAGCTTTTTTCAGTTGAATCATCTTATAGAACATTTCTTTTCATATCTAACATGAATCATGGCCATGGCACATGTTATGTGATATCAGCTAGCTCCGTTCTTTTATCTGTATCCTTTTTAGTTATCTATATCTCTCTTTGAAAAATAACAGAGACAAATATGAGAGAATTATGTTTATCATTTGGAAGGAGCCTTGGAGTAACTGATAAAGTTGCTGCCATGTGTCACAGGAAGTCACGGGTTCAAGCCGTGGAGGAAACAACCTCTTGCAGAAATGCAAGGTAAGGCTGCGTACAATAGACCCTTGTGGTTCGGCCCTTCCCCGGACTCGCGCATAGCGGGAGCTTAGTGCACCGGGCTGCCTTTTTTTTTTATTTGATGATGTTTTTGTAGCATTTAGCTGACACATACTCACTGACAATGAACCTCATTGCGCCAAAGATCTATTTATACTTGTTTTGGACCCTCCATCAGTCCATCTCATTTATTATCTTAGTTAACTTAGCATATCGGTTATTATTTACTGCAAGAATATGTGGGTTCATTGTTGAACTTTCTGTTTATGGAGTTCAGAACAAGAAAGAGGTTCCTTACCACGAATGATTTTTTCTTTTTGATAAAGGTTAACCTTGCCAAAAAAATACCAAAAAAATAAAAAATAAGCTGTATTGAGTTAAGTGGAAAAGAGGGTCCAATTGTATAAAGGTTTCTATAAGACAAAATAAGCATCACTCAGGGACTGACCAAAAGGGAAAGTAGCACTATCGGACAAGGGGAATATTGTACAAAGTAATTTCTGGAAATGGATAGCATTCTTTGCTGGAATGTTAGGGGTCTAAATGGCCCCAATAAGCAAAAGGAGGTGAATCTCCTTTGCAATACGCAAATTGCAGGTTTGATTGGTCTTCTGGAAACAAAGATCAAGATAAATAAAATGGAGAAGGTAGGAACATGTTCAATGGTTGAGAGTATAGCACAAAATTGGAAAAACAATATAGTGGAAGAATTTGGCTTGTTTGGAGGCCGGATTACTTTCGTGTTGATGTTCTTAGTATGAGTGCCCAAGCAATCACATGTAAGGTCACACATATAACTGGACAGAGAGACTTTATACTGACTGTTGTTTATGCTTTAACAGTAGGGATGAAAGGAGGGAGCTATGGGAGTATTTAGATAACATAAGTGCTGGTTGTAACTCACCCTGGTTGTTACTACGTGATTTCAATTCAGTTCTGAGAATGGATGACAGAATGGGAGGTAATCCTGTGACATTGGGAGAGGTACTGGATTTCCATACTTGTGTTGAAGACTGTGGGTTGATTGAGATGCCACCAAGGGAAAGTAGATATACTTGGAATGACAAACATGGAGGGGGCAGAATATACTCAAAGATTGATTGGGTATTTCTGAACAGAGAATGGATTGACCAAATGCCAGCATATACAGTTACATACCTACCTGAGGGAGTGAGTGACCATTGCCCAGTTTTTATAACTCTAATCCAACCATCTATGAGCAAGAGGAGACCATTCAAGTTTTGTAACACCTGGTCCAAACATCCACAATTCCTCACAAAAATACAAACAGTATGGCAACAACCTGTGGAAGGGTACAAAATGTTACAAGTGGTTAAAAGATTAAAGCTGTTGAAGAGGGGTCTGAAGGAGCTGAATCGAAACAAAACAAGAAGTATAGTGGATGAAACAAATCATGATAGAGATGTATTGGACCAGGTCCAAAACTAAACCTGAGTCCTAAAATCCAACTGTTGCAGCAACTGGAAAAGGAGAAGTATGAGAAGTTTAAGAAATCGTCATATATGGCTGAGGTGTTCTTGCAACAAAGAAGCAAAGCGACATGGTTGAGACTAGGGGATGATAACACAAGTTATTTCTTCTCGGTAATTAAGCATTGGAGACTACAACAAGCAATCACACAGCTGAGAGACAAATATGTACTCCACACTGACCATCAGACAATAGCACAAGTTCTAGTAGATTTCTATAGAGAAATGCTGGGCCAGAAGGAAAGCCAAAGAACAAGAGCTTTCAAGAGTTTTCTGGAAAATGGGCACAAGTTAACAATCACTCAGCAGCTTGTACTTGTACAACCATACAGTAAGGAAGATGTCAAAAGAGCAATATTTGGTATTGATAGAAACAAGAGTCCAGGGCCGGATGGATATGAGAGTGAGTTTTTCAAAGCAGCATGGTGCCTAATTGGGAATGATATTTCAGATGCAATTCTAGAATTCTTCCAAACTGGAAAATTGCTCAAACAGCTAAATGCCACTATTATATCACTGATATTTCAGATTGTGGAAACAGCCTCTTGTAGAAATGCAAGGTAAAGCTGCGTACAATAGACCCTTGTGGTCCGGCCCTTGCCCGGACCCCGCGTATAGCGGGAGCTTAGTGCACCGGACTGCCCTTTTTTATTCCTAAGGTGGAAGTACCACAGAGTGCAGGGCAATTTCGACCTATAGCATGTTGTAATGTTTGGCTAAGATGATTTGTCAGAGGCTCAGGAAAGCTATAATAACACTAGTAGCAGAAAATCAGGCAGCGTTTGTAGAAGGAAGATCACTAGTGCACAATTTTTTGATATTCCATGACCTGTTGAGACACTACAACAGGAAAACAACACCAAGATGCCTAATGGAGATTGACTTAAGGAAAGCCTATGACATGGTTAATTGGGATTTTATAGCAGAAGCCTTGAAGGGGTATGTATTTCCTGAATCCTTCATCAACTTAATAATGACTTGTGTAACTTCAACAAAGTTCACAATCAAGGTGAATGGAGCAGGATTTGGTTATTTTGAAGGAAGAAGAGGCCTCAGGCAAGGGGATCCTATGTCACCATTATTGTTTGTGCTAGTCATGGAGTACCTGACAAGGGCTTTGCAGAAAATGAGTGACTTACCAGACTTCAAATTCCACCCTATATGTAAAGGTACTAAACTGACTCATCTTATATTTGCAGACGACCTTATGATATTTTGTAAAGGAAATGTGAGATCAGTGGAAAGAGTAATGAAAGTCCTGAATCACTTTAGTGAGGTTACAGGGGCTGAAATATACTGTCAGAAGAACAGCGGAGAAACTTCTTTCCTGATACTTACAAGGTTTGCATATTGACACCCAATATCATACTCAAGTTAGTGGGGACAGCCTTGGGGTTGTGACCCATGGGTAAACGATAATTTTGATAATTTTTCAATCAAGAAGTTCCTTCTCAAGTCCTATGATGGATTCTCTGAGATTCATGTTTATGCTTATCACTTTAAGCTAATTGTACTTCAGGCCCGTTATCTTTCAATGACCAAGGGTCGACCTGGTAAAATTAAAAGGAAGGTGTGGACATGGAGTCGTTATATGCGACATTTAGGAACTGCATATCCATCTTTGCTGTTACACCAGGTTGTTTCCAGAAAACTAACACTATGGAGCCTTCATTCTATTGGTGTATGTTTGTTGAAGCATTATGAGACTCCTAAATGATCTGTAATGGACTACAAAAGTGCGGATACTGAAATTGTGGGAATGATATGGATAACCCTTATGATGCTCGAGGAGCTATCTACTGTCACGAGTATAGATTTTCATATGATGCAACGAGTTATATTTCTTGCGGGAACTAATATTGGCATCATGATTACAGATAGACAGTATAGAGAGACTTTCACTTGAAAATTTCAAAGGTTGGGAGATTGGTTATTATTATCCAACAAGTTGTCAGAATTTTGTGACAAATAAATATATCGCCGCAGACAATGGTATGACTTGTAAGTGTGGTGATATGTGGAGTCCTTGTTGGAAATCTGGTGGTACTACATATTCCAAGCAAGTGGCCTGTCATGGTGGCAGTGACCTATACAACTATATTGCAATTGATGCTAATTCTGAAAAGGAGAAAATCCAGATTGCATTTCAGACAACAGAAGAGGAAATTAAGTTGGATAGGCATAGTCCTTGTGGTAACTTTCCTGGTGTTACAATCAGGAATCTGGGTGGGATCCTCTGCATCTTGAGCTTAACTATGTAATTTCTATCCATCCGAATGAAATTGGAAAGAACGATGATAAAGCAAGTGCAGTCCTTGATCCAGGGGGTTCAAAATATATTTAGCATATATTAACAGAGAATTTTCTCTTGTTAAGGCTGTTATAAAGCTGTTAAGTACAGATGAACCAGGGCTCCTTTGGGAGATAAGGGTGGTTGGTCTTGGTATTACATATATCTCAAGCTATATCCTTTTGTACTACAACCTTGTTTTGGACACAACTGTTGTGATAGCTGCAATCCCACCAAGATATGGTTGGAATGAATATGGAGATCGTTTCGGCAAGAGAGATGACAGAACAATTTTGAATTTTGATCCAGGAGGATGGATCTGGTCTAGGCTACTAATTGCCATATCCATAGTGAGCTTCTTAGATCGGGCGAGAGAACATTATCCTTTGAGATCAATAACGGTAGCACTTCATGAGTCATCCTTCATCAACAACCTTGGACAAGGTTGATTTCAAGCGGGAAGGATTGTCATGTACCCAAATATAATTGGGGCACATGGGAAGCACGTGAGTTTTAAGTGCCAATTCACTGGCATATATACACACATGGACCTAGCTGAAGCGGTTATGAAAAAGTTTGGCTAATTCTTGATTCTTAATTCTCTCCTTTCTATCTCCGTCTCTCTCAGTTCTTCTTTTCCCTCCTCTTCTTCTTCTTCTTCTTCTTCTTCTTTCTTATTCTTTTAGGATTTTCACAGAGGAATTCAAGCTCGTTAATGGAGTTTAGCTTCAAATTAGTTCTCTTTCATTTTACTCTTTCATTATAGCTATTGTTGTATTGAATTTTACAAGTAATAAAATTCCCATTCAGCCCTAATTCTTTGATTCCAATTCAAGTACATTACAGAAGTATAGGTTGCATATTCACAAAGCAGAAACCAATTTCAACAAGACTACCAAACCAAAGACGAAGCAAGTAATAATAGGAAACAGGACAAAACACGAGATAAGTACATACAGGCCAGGAGGAGTAGTGATCATAGGATCCCAACTTCTAAAATTGCCTTTGCAGTACTGTTGTGCTTGAGGTATATGAAATATCTCGTCCTGCAAAAGCACCCCATATCCACTTTACAACTCCATTGAATTATCAAATCAATCATTTTTCTTTAAATTTGTTTTTTTTATTACAGGGGAAATGGGGAGGGGAAATGGGGAGGGATTACAACGTGGAATTCGAACCTCACCAAGGTAAAAGTTCAGGTTAACCAACTGAATTACTAGATCCCTACGTCAAATCAATCAATTACATTCATATTAAACAAGAAAAAGGAATACCATGTAAGGTTGAGGGACAATGCGATTGACGAGGATGGATATAGCTATTACCCATGAACTTACAATTACTGCTACTCCAATTTTACCCATTTTTTCACAATTCGGATCTTTCTGCAAATGGGTTTTCGCTGATACAGAAAAAATTGGGATACTCAGATCACCATATTACGACGTCGTACTGCACCACTCAATCTTTCTCTCCATTGGGTCTCCAACTTCCAAATAAAGTGTTTAGACCACCCCTTATTTTGTATAATGGTGAAAAAACCTTTCTATAGTTTTGGAAGGAAATGGGTGAATACAATTTAAGTATAAAAATGACCTTTCAAAGATTTCTTGTGTGTTATTAGGGATGGCAAGGAGCGGTGCGGGTGCGGGTGCGGGTGCGGGTGGGTTGGGGCGGTACGTTTTTTGGCAGGGACGGTGCGGGGAGTTGAAAACAGCAAATTATGCTATACGGGGTGGAGCGGGTTGAAGTCTTTGGGGGTTTGCCTCGCAACTGCACCGCCCCACACCGTTTGCCATCCCTATGCGTTATGGTCAAATCAATGTCTAAAAATTGAACAACTCTTATAAAAAAGATATAAAATTAAAAATAAATTTTGTGAAGAGCTAGACAATCAATTGACTTTATAACTTTAGATTATGACAACTTAAGCAAGCAAAAAAAGAGATATGACAAATGTTATTCTGTATTAATCAAACATCTTGAAAAAAGAATGTATTAACTGGAAATCTGGATTTGGGTTATGAAAGATGTTATACTACTATTGTATAAAGTAGTAATTGGATATCTTACAATTTGCGTTATTAATGTTTATGTAACACTATCATGATTTTGTGTAAAGTTTTCTTGATATGCGTATACTTAATTTCCTAAAAAAGAATAACAAACCTTGTAAAAGTGTAATACACTAATTGACAATCTGGAATAAGTTACTATACTACGAATAATCAAGAAGTGACATGAACAAAATGCAAGATGTGGTGCATGTTTCCATAAACCAATTGGAATAAGATGCAAGATGTGGTGAAATATCTCGTCCTGTGCAAATGCATTAATAATAATAATATTTTGATTTAAATTACTCAAATTAGAATAAGATGAGAGAGTACATTGTGATGTCGTCATGTAAGATGTGGTGCATGTTTCCATAAATCAATTTTTATCTAGAGTGTTGAGTGACATTGTGCTCATAGCTGTCTCAATGTCAGTCAGTGCATAAGTCAATGGTGGGGGGTCTGTGTTGTGTAGGCCTGTTGTGGACGTGGGCCAAGTATGCCAGGTTGGGCTTGTCGGTTCTAAGGTAGAGTCTATGAGGATGTCGTATACCAGCAAGGAGGGGAAATCCATGACAGTGGGGCCCACAGGGGGTAGGTAGCCCACGACGGAGGCTGCTGCCACTGCCGCGGTCGCTGCTGGCTATTTTTGGCCGGCCCCTTCACACCGCCGTTGTTGCCGGAATTTCTTCTGTCGTGGCCCTTGTCGGACTGCCTATTCCGGCGGTTGTTACGGGAAGAAGTGGACTGTTGCGGGTGGTGTGACGCTTGATTTTTTGGGTTTCCTCAAGGATGAGCTTCAAACATACCTCATAAAACGAAGGTAACAGGGTGCATTGCTGAAGGATGGTGGCAACGCCATCATAGGATTCATTCAAACCTGCAATAAGTTGCATGACCAATCGCTGATTAGTGACTGGTGCGCCGACGTTGGAGAGTTGGTCGGCAAACATCTTGAGTTCTTGACAATAGGCAGACACGTTTGGAAAATCGTCCTGATGAACGTCCTTGAACTGATTTTCAAGGTATAACGCTCGTTGAATTTTGTTGTCGTGGAAAATACTATCCAAACGCCCCACTTTTGGCGGGTAGTGGCATCGGTCTCAATGATGGTGTGCAACAGATCATTAGATATCGTGTTGTATATCTATTGGAGGACGGTTGTGTCCAAACGAGACCAGAGTGCATCATCAGAAGTCGAAGTTGATGGTACGTTTGTGGACTTCGGCGTGGGAGGGATGATGTGGTCGATAACTTTGTAAACACGACAATGGATCTTAAAAAGCTCCGCCCACGAGGAGTATTGATCATTTTTCATCTCAAGAGTCACAAGGATGAAGTTTTTAATGTTGTTTACGACAAGTGCCTGATGGAATTTGGTTTCGTCAGCCATGGAAGAGGAAATTTAGGAGGGAGAATGGCGGTCGACAGAGGTCGGCAGCTAGGGTTCCGACATGGGCTAGGTGCTGACGTGGAAAAAAAGTGACGGCCGAGAAGGTGTATCAGTGGCTAGGGTAGAGTTTGTAGTTTTAGGCTACTGATACCATAAAAGAATATGTTCCTTGATTTGATGAATGATTTACAATATATATATAAGGTTACAAGAATATTTACTTTGTTACAAACTAGGTAACTAATTAACCTAATAGAAAAGGATTATAATTTTACCTAAAATAATAGATATACAATTAATATAATTAATGAAAGAATATTGAGAAATATTCTATTTGATTTATACAGTCAAACTATATTTATACTGTAGAATATTTATACAGTCAATATATGTAGAACTAATTAAATCCATTGTTTTATTATGAAAACTGAAAAACATAGATAGTAAGCATAAAGTTGGCTGGAATCTTTTTTCAATGAGATTCAAGATTTTTTTCTCTTTAATTGGTCTTTTTGCATTAATTATTATTGACAACATGGAAATTACCCTCAACATGTGTCTTTTCTTTCAAAATCAATAAGCAACAGATATGACAATTAATATTCTTTCATATGATCGACATGGTTACGTTGGACTAGAATTACAATCTAATACTCATAAATCAACTTCAATCTTGTATATCTGAAGTTAATATAGAAATGACTAAACTTATAAAAATTTATAAACTTCTATTATGTTGATAAATAATTTAATATCTCAAAAAGAAGAGTTCATAATAATTATTGGCTAAATTCATTCTTGTAAGACCATATTAATGGGTATTTGATGGTTATTTCTAATGTTGTAACGGATCCTTTTATGACATCTTTATTTTGCATTAAACTCTTTTATTAGCCATTACTCTTTAAAACCATAAACGTTCTTGGTTTCATTTATGATAATTTGTACTCTTCCTCCGATATATACCATAGTCTCTTTTTTTGGGGAAAGTAGAGAAAAAGTGAAATTATTTCTCCCATATTTGTATTGCTTGGTTTTCTTTTTTGTTAATTTTTGGTAGATTTTGGCTCCTAATTTTATATTAGACGAGCTTGTTGAATCCTGGGAGATGCAACTATATCGGGTGAAATACCTTTTAGGACAATGTCTTTGACTCGCCTCAAGCTTTGAAGAATTTGAAGAAATTGATCTTGGGCCTAGCTCAACTTCAAAAGCTAGCTTGTAGGGTGAGGATTATCCAAGTCCATATAAGAAGTTCATGTTCTCATTTCATATCCGAGTGAGACTCTTAACACTCCCCGCACGCCCAGACCTTGTTAACTGGAGCGTGGATAATATAATTTGGGGGCCCAACATCGCTGAACAAAGAATTAGAATATATCTGACTCTGATACAATGTAAAGAATGGATCATGGGCCTAACTCAACCCCAAAAGCTAGCTTGTAGGGTGAGGATTGTCCAAGTCCATATAAGGAGTCCATGTTCTCATTCCATATCCGATGTTGACTCATGAATGGATATTTGGATATTGGACCTAACTAAGCCCCAAAAGCTAACTTGTAGGGTGAGGATTGTCCGAGTTCATATAAGGAGTCCATGTTCCCATTCCATTTCCGATGTGGGACCCTTAACACTTTCCGCACGCCCAGACCTCGTTAACTGTAGCGTGAACAGTATAATTTGGGGCCCAACATCGGTGAACAAAGAATCGGGATGGGCCTGACTATGATACCATGTAAAGAATGGATCTTGGGCCTAACTCAACCCCAAAAGCTAGCTCATGAGGGGAAGATTGTCCAAGTTCATATAAGGAGTCCATGTTCCCATTCCATATCCAATGTGATATTCTTAACAAAACTGAACATCTAACATGACATGCTTAAGATATTTATGAAACATAATGTAGCAGTGGAAAAGTACTCTCTTATGAAAACTATTTTGTTATATATTTTTCTCTATTCTTTCCTCACCGGCAACTCGCTTTCCACCACCTTGCCTTTTGTGTGGGAGGCATTTCCTGTGTCGGTTGTGATTCAAATTGTGAAGTATCCCCCACATGTATCCCGGAGTATTTCCGGACTGATATTAGGATATTGGTGTTGTAAACCCTTTCCCATGCGTTAAAGTAGTACATAATCACCATTGTTCTAAAAGCCTAGCGAGTTCCTTTTCTTTTTTTTTCAAAGGCCGTCATTTTCTTTCCTCGGTCTTCCTACACCTAAACAATATGTTAGAAGCTAATCAGCCAAACGAATAGATCAACCAAAAGAAATATACCAAGGTTGCCTTCTGAATGGGACAATGAAGCTCCAAAATCAAATTACGTAGCCAACATGATTCGGAAACCACATTCGCTACCCCTCGATATTCTGCCTCTGCACTTGAGCGTGATAGAGTTGCCTAACGCTTCGCCGACCAGGAGACCAAGTTGTTGCCAAGGAACATACAGTAGCCAGAAGTCAACCGTCTGGTGTCGGGACAACTACCCCAATCAGCATCCGTGTAAGAGACAAGTGTGGATGTAAATGAAGGATACAAGTGCAACCCATAGTCCAGTGTCCCCTGAATATACCGAATGATGCGTTTGATTGCATTCATGTGCTCAACTCTGGGATCATGCATAAATAAACACACCTGCTGAACCGCATACGTAATATCCGGTCTGGTAAATGTAAGATACTGGAAGGCCTCTACAAGACTGCGATAGCGGGTCGGGTCCTCGTATGGTGCACCTGCTGCGGCACTCAGCATGGGGTTTGCATCAACTGGCGTGGAAGTGGACTTATAAGATGACATCTCATCCCTCTCTATGATCTCAACAGCATACTTTCATTGAGACAAAAACAAGCCACCTGAATGACGCTTGACGGCAATCCCCAAAAAATAACTCAAAGGCCCTAAGTCTTTCATAGCAAACTCAGAACTAAGCATGGTCATGATAGACTGGCGCAAGGCATCAGAAGAGGCAGTCAAGATGATATCATCCACATACAACAGAATGTAGGCCAAGGACGAACCACGGCGGTAGATGAACAAGGAATTATCTGACCTGCTGTGAGTGAACCCAATAATTGAAACAAAGTCAGCAAACCTCGTGTACCAGGCCCTTGGAGACTGCTTAAGCCCATATAAGGACTTCTTCAACAAACATACATGATGAGGGCGATTTGGATCCCTGAAACCCAACGGCTGATGCATATAGACTATTTCCTTGAGATCACCATGTAGGAAAGCATTCTTGACATCCAACTGATGAATTGGCCAAGTCTTTGAAAGAGCCAAGCTAAGCACAGTGCGAATGGTATCCGGTTTGACCACCGGGCTAAATGTCTCACCACAATCTATCCCAACCTGTTGAGTCTTACCATCACCAATAAGTCGCGCCTTATGTCGAGCAAATGACTCATTTGAATTCTCCTTATGAGCAAAAATTCACATAGACCTGATAACATTAATACCATATGGACAGGGCACCAACTCCCACGTCTTATTATCAATAAGAGCATTATATTCATCAGTCATAGCAATTTTCCAATTAGGGTCATTTAATGCGGACACAGGATTGCGGGGTAAGGGGGATTTAGAGACATCAGAATGTAAATTAAAATGTCTTTTAGGTGTAAAAATACCCCGCTGACTACGAGTGACCGGTCTATGACTCAAGGAAGAATCGAGGGAATTTTGGGAATTTTCTGGGCTCGGACGGGTGGCCAAGGCGATGGGCCCGCGCCCAAATCGTAATCGAATCAACATCTCGGACCAGTTCTAGAATTGGGCCGGATCGCCCAATTGCTGGACCGATCCAAGAATCGGAATAGTGCGATGCAGTGGGTCCAATGGCGGTGGGACCGCTGGAGGATTTTGGGTGCGGGATATGTCCGAAAAATTCTGAATAATATACGGGGATATTTGGTCATCCAAAAAATTATACGACCTAGGCTCGGGAGTATGAACTTTCGTAAAAGGAAATTGAGTTTCATCAAAAATGACATGGCGATTAATTATGATTTTCTTGAAGGATAAATCAAAACATTTATAACCACGATGATTCGATGGATAACCCAAAAATACACACGGGGTAGATCGAGCCTGAAGTTTGTTAATTGTGGTGGATAGGAATAACGGATAGCACAAGCACCCAAAAATCCGAAGATGAGAATAAGAAGGGTTCTTATTATATAGGATTTTGAGGGGGGAAGAATATGTCAGACCTTTAGAAGGAATTATGTTAAGAAAATATGTGGCCATTTGTAGAGCATGATGCCAAAAATAGGGAGGTATGGAGGCATGAATTAAGAGAGTTCGGACAATGTTATTTATGGAACGAATTTTGCGTTCGGCTTTCCCATTTTGTGAAGATGTATGAAGACACGAAAAATAAAAATTGATCCCATTATTAGCACAGAATTCCCGAAACTCCCTATTGTCATACTCTTTTCCATTATCACATTGAATATTTTTTATTTCTCTCTCGAATTGAGTACGAATGAACGCTCTAAATTTGATGAAGACGGAAAACACTTGTGATTTATTCGCAATTGGAAACGTCCACAAAAATCTAGAATAATCATCTAAAAAGAGAACATAATATCGATGACCCAATGAACTAAGAACAGGAAACGTCCATAAGTCGCTATGAATAATATCAAATGGCATTGAGGTATGAGAATTGGAGTCTACAAATGACAACTTAACAATTTTCCCTAATGAGCAAGACTGACAAAGTGGAGTACGACTCGTACCCTTACAAGACATAAAGCTATTTTTATCTAAAACTGATAAAATAGAAGATCCCGAATGACCCAGACGAGCATGCCACATGGAAGGAGAGATGGCTGCAAAAGCTGATGGCAAGGCTTGACTCGATGGACTGAAACCAGGCATGATAGGATACAGATCCCCCTACTATCACACCTCATGAGATGACTCCCCGTCTTGAAATTCTTCACAGAGAAACCAAAAGGATCAAATTCAACGAAAACAGAATTGTCAGTAGTGAACTTTCGGACAGACATTAAATTTTTAATCAATTTAGGAGCATGTAAAATATTTTTCAAGAGAAGGGGTGGATTGGGGGAAGACAACGTTTTCTGACCATACCCTAGAATTGGAATAGAACTGTCATTACCAACAATTATCCCCCGAGGGGTGCTCAAATTGGAATAAGATGAGAGAGTACCTGATTCGGAAGTCATGTGAGTAGTGGCACCGATGTCCATATACCAATTTGGGTCTGATTGAGTCAACCCCAATGTGTGCATCGCGGCCTCGATATCGGTTTGAGTGGGGCCTGTTGCATGATGGGCTTGAGGAGGTCGGGGCCCAAGAATTCCTGTCCGTGATGGAGCTGGGCCGTAGCTGCTGGAGCTGGAGTTGCTGCTATTGGGCCACTGGCCAGTGGGCCGCCACCGCTGGGTGTTGGGCCTGAACTGTTGGCCAGCCCACGGCCCATTGCCCCAGCCCCACTGCTGGAACCATGGGGTGGTGGGCCACTATTCCCTGGATGGGGCCCACCGCCTGCTTGCTGACCACCGGAGCCGCCACCGAAACCGCCGCGTTTGCCCCCGCGGTTTTTGTTATTATTCTTGCCGCCACCATGATTATAGTTTTGGCCCGAATTATTAACAAAACCCGAAGAACTAGGAGAGGATGCCACCATGACGACGGGGCTTGCTCCGGTAGCCACCTTTTTAGCCAAATCGGCTTCTTCCAAAGTAAGCATGGAGCGGGCTTGATAGAAGTCGGGAAAAGGGTTGCTTTGGCGAAGGAGAGTTCCAACACCATTATAGGCCTCCGAAAGACCGGCAACCAACTGTAGAACGAGACAATTATTAGTTATCGGTGCGCCAACATTCCGGAGTTGATCCGCCAACTCTTTTAATTTCTTGCAATATGCAGAAACGTTCAGAAATTCGTCCATTCGAACTAGAGAGAATTTCTGCTCGAGTGTGACGACATGTGAATGTTGGTTGTCTTGGAATATGTCACGCAATCTATTTCAGGAAACCATAGCCGTGGTATCCGGCTCAATAATCGTCTGTAGAAGATCAACCGAAATAGTGGCGTAGATCCACCGGAGAACGGTAGCATCGAGAGTAATCCATAACTCAGGATCCTCCGCAGGAAGAGGTTTAGCGGGAGGAATGATTTGATGAAGAACTTGATAGGAGAGAGCGTGAATTTTAAACAACTCCGCCCACGTCGCATATTGGACGTTTTCCATCTCAAGGACAATAGGGATACAGTTCTAGATGTTGGAAACCATGAGGGCAGGATGATAATTATTCTTAGACATATTGAAAGAACAAAGAAGGAGGGAAAATTTAAGAAAGGTTTTTGAGAGCGGAAGACGAAATTTTGGAGAGAAACCCGCGGGGGGGGGGGGGGGGGGGGTTCTCGGCCGAGAATGGTCCAAAAAACTTTGGGAGAGAAATTTTTTTGTAAAACCTAGTCTCTTGATACCATGAAAGAAATAATCCTCTTGATTATTTTTATTGATTGAATATATATATATATATATATATATATATATATG